>OV816024.1:245781477-246431061 GCA_929113105.1 Agrypnus murinus
CCGAATTAAGCGGCATTGAACATCGACCGCACGTTGCTGATATGAACGACATATCGCACTTATTTACTGCAACTCGGAAAGGAGAATTATTATTTACACTTTTAACGTTTAACAAAAGACTGTTTTATACTGTTAATAATCAAAACACTGACACAAAATCTACGCAATTATAATACTTTATTACTCGCGTTAAGAGTAATTTAATCTATTATTTGAAAATTAAAACTATTAAAATTCAGTAAATAATCGGAACAAAATTTCTACGCGTGCTAACCACTTGGCCAGGTAAAGTGATTGTTATATTAACTTGCGATTTCAGTGTTGCACGTAAGTTCAAGAGAATCCAAGGGAGATTCGTTAACCAGGAGGAAGTTCCTGTGGTTTGAATGGATTGCTTGAGTGTCCGATTAAAACGTTCGATAACGCCCTGACTAATCGGATGGAAGGCCGTGCATTTGACGTGTTTAATTCCTAACATGGCCATGAAGTTGATCCATGCATGAGAAAGGAATATTCTTGCATTGTCCGTGGTGAGATACTTGGGAATTCCAAAGCGGGACACCCACGTGTCGACAAATGCAGTGATTACTGACTCCACGGAAGAATCCTTCATAGGAATTTCTTCCGGCCATCGACTGTAGCGGTCAATAATGGTAAGGAGGAATTTATAACCTCCCGAAGAAGGAAGGTGTACTAGGTCGAGATGGACCTTAGTAAAACGTTCATCTGGTTCTACAATAGATTGTAGAGGGGTTTTCGTATGACGCCGAACTTTATGTTTCTGACATTCAGCACAAGATATGACCCACTTCTGAATATCGTTGTGCATAGATGGCCACAGATATCTCTGAGTAATCAATCTTTTAGTAGCACGGATGCCAGGATGGGCGATGTTGTGTAGTTGTTGGAATAAGGGATACCTGAATTTGAGCGGGATATAGGGTCGTGGTTGGCCTATACTAATATCCACCCAGAGGTTTGATTTGTTGGCAGTTTGAAGGGAAATGAATTGAAAGTTACTACGAGATCGGAGCTGGTTCAACTCGGGATCTTGTTCTTGTGATAGAGCGACTTCGTCGTAATTAAGATCAGATCCAGGGACGTTAATAAGATTTACTCTTGTCAGAGCGTCCGCCGGAATATTCTCTTGACCTTTATATATTGGAGGTCAGTTGTGAATTGAGAAATAAACTCCAGTTGTCGAAACTCACGTGGTAAATATTGATCACCATTATTTTTGATCGCTGTACACAAAGTTTTGTGATCCGTAAAGATTTGAAAGTCTCTGCACTCAACGTAGTAACGAAACTTCTTTAAAGCAAAGTATATTGCGAGAAGTTCTCGAGAAAAAATACTGTACTTTTGCTCTGTAGTGGTTAACTTCCGGGAACAGAAAGCTAGTGGTTTCCACATGCCATCTTCAAACTGTTGTAATACTCCAGCTATAGTGGAAGACGAACTGTCTGCAGCTATACTAAGAGGGTTATTAATTCGCGGATGTACCAATAAAGTAGTGGTTAACAAAGCATTCTTCGCGTGCCTAAAGGCTTCTATTTGCTCATGATTTAACTGGACAGGCTTTAGCGAAGCTTTACCAGGAATAACTATAGAGGTTAACGGTGCCAAAATTTTCGCAGTTTGGTACAAAAGCTTTCTGACTTGAAGGCAATGGGTAATCAATTATAGCTTGGACTTTGGAAGCCATTGGTTTGATAATTAACGTGATGTCCTAAAAAATCGAGCTCATTGACTCCAAAGACACACTTTGGTAGGTTTATAATTAGGCCATTGTCTTTTAATCGGGAAAACACTGGGTGTAAATGTTCAATATGTTGCTGCGAATCAGCACTAAAGACTAGTATATCGTCTAGATAAGAAAAACAAAATGGGAGCCCTGATAATACAGTGTCCATGAAACGACTCCAGGTGCTGGCTGAATTCCGTAGTCCGAAACACATCCGTTTGAACTCAAAAAGTCCCAGAGGTGTGATAATAGCAGTCTTGTGAATGTCCTCTGCCGCTATTGGTATTGCGAAGTAGGCCTTTCGGAGATCTAACTTCGAAAATATGGTTGCGCCAGCAAGTTTTCTTGTAAAGTCCGATAAAAAAGGAATCGGATAACAATCTGGTACTGTCACTGAATTAAGTTTTCTATAATCGCCAACCAAGCGATAATTGTCTGTTGGGGGGATAGGGGCTGTGATGTCTTGGTCGTCACCAGGAGGTGGCGTCTCTGTTGTGCTTACTGCTCGCTTCCCGACGACGTGAATTGGCGTGGTGTAGCTAGATGATGACCGTTGTACTACGTCAGCGTCCAAGAGCTCATTAAGATGATCTAGAAAAGAAAGATGATTAGGGTTCAGTTTGCGACAGCGTGCTTTAACTGGAGGGCCGGTCGTGTCAATGTGATGGACTACAGTATGTTTTACGGGTTGATGGTAACGAACTTACGTAAAAGCTCCGGGAAGTGTGTGTTTAGCATCTTGCTATAAACATTTAGATCGCTAGACATGTTGTTAACAGTACCTGAAGAGTGTACGTTAATGTTTGAAGGTAAGGGAAGAAGAGGGTAAGAAATCGCAGGAGTAACGATTGACTCGGAAGGAGGAGTCAAAACATTAGCCTGAGCAGAAAATATTTTTTGTTTAGTGTCAGTCTTAACTTGGTGGGTTGTGGAACCTCGACTGCGAGTTCGGGCGGGCTGGACATCTGCTGTGCAAATGACCCGCTGAGAAGAGCAGTCAGTGAGAGGATTCACTGTTGGAGCTGGAAATTGACGACCTTGGCTGCGGTTTCTGGCGAGCTTGACATCTGTTTTGCAAATGACTCGTCGAGAAAAGCAATCAATGGTTAGGTTGTGCTGCTGCAAAAAATCCAGGCCTAGAATGGCTGTAGATATGTCAGCGACATAAAATTTCCAGGGGCATGACGGTAGGCCAGGAATTGGGAAATGTAACCTCAAAGTTACAATACCTGTCACAGGAAATGACGTATTGTTCACTGCCATAAATGAAAGGTTGGCAGGTGTGATGTTTTGGTTACAGGAAACTGCAATGTAGGTTGGTAAAATGGAGTAATCTGCACCACTGTCAACCACAAAATTAATTTTGTAGGTTAGGTTCTGTAAAAATATTAAATTAGAAGTTGGAGGGATAGAATTAATCCTGCATGGCCCTCCCTGGAGGCCAGGAGAGTGCGAAGTTAGTTTTTGTGTTTGGTATGAACAATTTCCCGTACAATTACATGCATTATTTTGAAAGTGTTTGTGAAAATAGCACGGTTGTAATTGTGAATTGGTTTTGCCTGAAGGCATGGAACGATGTTTATTGAAATGCTGAGGAGTTTGGGGTTTCGGAGAGAATGTAGCAGTTACAGGGGATTGTCGCTTGTTCATGGTAGAAAGCTCATTGGAAATGGTAGTAAGATTGGTCGTCAAACTGTCCAGCTTAGATTCTAATGCAGGAGTAGTTAAAGGTTTTGGTGCCTTTTGCATAGAATAAATTAAATCTAAATCTTTCTACAAAAGATATTAATGGTAAGTCATTAAAATTTAAGGACTGAATTTTAAGTTCTGATGACAGTATAGCTATTAAAAAATCTTTGGTTAATTCCTCAGTTAAATCCAGATTTAATTTTTGGATGTTAAAAATTAGTTCTTTGACACTACCAGAGAATTGAAGAGTCTCCAAAAGATTATTAATGCGAGATTCTCGTGGCCCTAGGACAGATTTTATTACTGCCCGTTTCAAGGTAGTATATGGTCTTTGTCTCGGGGGATTAATGGATAGGTCGCGATGAGCTCCTAAAATGTCGAAAGGTAAGTTTAGGGTTAATAAGTTATATTTGGCTAGTTCATCGTTGATCAGCATACGAGTAAAGTATCTCTCTACCAAAATAAAATACAGGTCGATATCGTTACTCGTAAAAACTGGAAATGGAACTTTGACAGCCGCCATTTTAAATATTAATTAAGTAAATAAAATGATTTGAACTTATCGGATATGAGAAGGAGCACTAGTTCTGGTTTCAACGGTCACCTTCAGCCAGCCACTACAAGTCACGCAAGTGAAGCAGTAGCAGGATCTTCCGACGACAGAAGTCGAGTAGCAGCTGATGACAGATGACGCAGGGATAACTAGATGTGGTTCACCTGAAGAATTCAGTGCAGCAGGCAAAGACCAGTACTGCCAAATTCTTCTTCAGGAACGTCAAGATCACCAAATATAGCGAGGTTAACACTGAGGTGGAGTGTTAGGGCTACTTTTATTAATTCTTGTAGAAGGAAATAAAACGCAAGTTTACTTCTATGAATTATTTATTTGACTCTACTAGTTTATTGATTCGCGTTGCCTAGTACCATTTCGTATCTATGCAAAAAATATATGAGTTGTGAGTCGTTCACAACAGTACCATGGCAGCACATGGTTATAACTTTCTCGCTATCTGATTCATTTGACAACATCGTATTTTTGCAATAATTTGGTTTATTATTTCTTTAAAAACAACGCGAAAATAGTAAACAAATAATGCACATAACATTTAATAGGAAATAATAATAACAGTGCTTGCTAAGTTGGCAATATGTCTATTTCAGAGATAAACATAAAACAAGCGCGAAATTTAAAATTTTACATGATATTGGTGGCCACTACTTGCTTCAGTGGGACCGCACGGGATTATTTTAATTGGTGGTGGTCGATGGTAGTGGGTGGTGGTGGGTGGTACTGGCTGCAGTGAGACTGCGGCCTTAGGAAGAAGTAATTTTCATATTAAAATTTACATATTACGATGTTTAACGTTAGATAGATTTTTCTATATTGCAGGAGACCTCAAGTTTATGTTGCTAATTAGCTGAAAATAGATCAATTAGGTCAATCTTATTATGATTGATACAATACAATTAATTTTTGAATTTGTTTACAAGATTTCTGACCACTTCTATTAATGAAGGTATTGAATCCTGTCGTTCGTGTTGATATGACTCTTATAAACTCTTATCCTGTTTTTCCTCACCTTTGTTTTTATGGAAGTGCCTAGAGTACTGTATGCTGGATTTTGTGCATAAATTGATTAACGTTGAATTAATATTTAAGCTGGCACTTGTATATGCATTAATTGGTGTATTCATTGTATTGCGTACTGTAAAAATCATGTTTATATTAAATTGTAAAGATGTTTCTATCGATAAATGAATTGTATTACTTGTATCATGTATTCCTGTAACTAGCTTGTGATCCTTGTCATCCAAGGATGAACCTTGATTTGTTGAACTTTATATGTAATTAGATCGTAATGAGTTTTGTACATTGTCAAACGTTTTTCTCGAATATCTTCGTTACGATACATTTTGGGATAATGAATGTATTATACTTTATTGATTTTCGTTTCAAGGGCTACAATCCTATAATAACAGAATTAAGATTAGTGAGAAAAAATATCAGCTGTCCCGGATTAGTGACGTCACGAGTTTGCTCGATGTTCCGTTGTTTTGAAAAAGTGTCAGTTTTCTTTTGTTCTGGCATAAACTATATAAGATGGGGTAAATTGTAACAAAATCAGTCGATAAAACGTAGAAGGCAGAACCTATGCCCGGCTCCGGATAAAATATCTGTAATTAATTTGAGGTTAGATAGTTAACCATATGTTTTGACATAAATGTCATATATGAAACAAAGTAAAATAAATTAAAGTTACCTGAACGTTTTCTTAAAAGGATTAAAAGAAGATATTAGTGTTCTTTAACAATTATATAAAGTGAAAGTGTTTGTTTTAATAAATTCTGATTGAATTTATTTTTTTGACATCGATCTACGCATCGATATTTTATAAACAAGAAGTCAGCTGTTTGGTTTCATCACAGTGTTACCAATAATAAGGATTAGCTTTTAAAAAGGAAAGTATATCGTAATATACAAGGTTGGTTATAATAAATGATTCTTGTCAAGTTCATAAATAATAATTAACTTGTAAAGTTCATCCTCAAATATAAAATTATTTGGTTTAGTTTATTAAGTTCTTTTGAGAACTTATTTGATTTCAGTTAAATAAAACAACAAAATTTCTTTTAAAAAGAATTTATTTTTATTTGACAAATATTTTTATTTTTAAACAAATTTCATTTCATACAAGGGTGGTTATAATGAATGATTCTTGTTAATTTTATGAATAATAATTAACTTGTAAAGTTCATTCTCAATATAAAACTATTTGGTTTAGTTCATTATGTTATTTTGAGAATTCATTTGATTTGAAGTAAATAAAACAACTAAATTTCTATTATATAAAATTTATTTTTATTTGATGAATATTTTTATTTACAAATAAATTTCATTTGTGTTGGTTTGTTCAAACGAATGACCGTACTGATCCTATGTCAGGTCACTACAATTATTTCTAACGTTTGAGCAAACCTAAGAATTTATTTCTCTATTACCAATTGTATTATCTTGAATAATATTTTTTTATTTTGACGTTCCATTTGGATTTTTATTTTTGTTCGTTAAATAAAGTTTATGTGTTTTCAATTTTACATATGTGTTTAATTGATGTTAATACAAGCATCCAGCGTTCTTTTCTTTTAAATTCAGAGTTTAGTAGCAGTTGTCCAGTTTGCAGGAGCTTTAGTGCTTACGATATAAGTTTTTCTTTCTTTCCAGGCATAAAAGTAAATAAGAGTCTCGTAATTCAAATAATTTATGCTTTACTGAGCAAACCTGAGCTAGCTGAGAGGAATAAAGAAAAATATCTGTGGTGTATTCTCATTTCAATCCACCGTATATAATTTATGTTTATATTTGGAACGGTGGATATATTGTATTTTATTTTATATTCAAAGATCACCGTAATATCTATCCAATAGTTTCTTAAAATTTTGACATATGTATCCTTCACTCCTTTTTCAACAATTACCTCCACTTTCACAACCTGCAATTTCCACAATCTACACTTTCCGCCAAGAACCGTGATCACAGCCGTCGATTCTGCAGACGTCACACCACCGGACTACTGGACTGCCTCAAAAACTGCTTTCAGGTTTTCTTCTTATCTAAGGCTCGAATGATGACTGCCAGCTCCCCAACACCTCAGTAAGTATCTTCAAATCTTTTTCTTATGATTAAGTTACCTTAATAATTATTTTCTTTTACAGGAATATAATGAAGACTTCAAATCTTCCACACCTTGATGAGTTACAAACCCAAGCTCAAAGACAGTTTTTTTTAATTTTATTTTCTTGTATCCATTACACTTACTGTATCATAATACCCTTTAATTTTGCTTTCTGTAGTTAATGCACTGACTCTTCCTTTATTCAATAAAACTCTGGACTTTCTTTTTATATATTTTAATTTAACAATTTTGCTTCTTGAACTTTATCAATTTACATATTCTATATACATGTTTATTTTTTTTTTCTATTATATAGACAAATTTCTTCTTTTAGTAAAATTTTCTTTATATTTTCTCACCTAACTCAAAATAAAATTTTCTTATTATTCTCATCTCCCCGAGATACCCCTCTTTTCAACTATTTTTTTTTGTTTTTCCTTTTTATTAAAATACTTTATATATTATCTTTGGTAATTCTTTCAGTTTTCTTACTAACAATGTCTATAACCATAAAAGTGATTTATACCTTATTATTGAACTACAGGGAGAATTTTAAATATGCTATAGAAAATCAATATACCTTTAAATTATTTACATGATTTTTAATTTTCAGGTTGACTTGTGGCTAGGATATCCTTTCCTTTTATTTTCCTTGTTAATTTTAATATTGTATCAAAATAATAAATATATGCTATTACATTCTGTTTCATTATTTTATAATTATATACTAAATTTTTGTATTCTTGGGATATCATTATGACTTTGTATGTAAGTTTATATGTTTTTATTTATTTATTTATTGATCCTTAATAACCACATCTGTGCAATAATGATTCTCTAAATTTTTCTTTATCTTATGTATATGCTTATATTAATTTTTCCACCTCACATAAACGTGAACATCACAATATGTTTTAAATATACGTTTTGAATAAATATGTATGTTGCTATGGTATTGATGATAATGAGCTCGTAATAACCTTTACGGGCTTAATAAGGGGCTAGCCCGCAAAAGGAATCTTTACCCATAGAAACAGAGCTCAATAAACAGATGTTTACGAGTCAGTATACCATAAAACGTTGTACAATGCTCGACCGTTACATAAACCCCACGTGCTTGCACGAATAACAAACTCGCTAATCGCTCGCTTGTTAGGTACCGTGCTCGCACGTAAAGTTCTGAATAACTGTCTTGCAATGTAAATAAGTATTACAGTATCAAATAAATTTTATTATCACAATTAACATTTTTAAATTTGGATTTAACTTTTTGCTTTAAAATTGAAGTTTGAAACGTTTGATTTATGAGCAGAAAATCTTTTTAATTTCTAGATAGTAAAAATCTATCTATCTATCGATCTATTTATTATTTTTATCAAATAGAGAACGAAAAACGTATTTTAGTGCATAAAATTTTCATTTTACAGTTACATAAACATATTATTGGGTAACATTTTTGGTCACTTATTCAACCCTAGACGGGTACACTGGGGTATTTTCTTAACCCAACGAGAGAGAGAGAGAGAGACACTAAAACGGATTTCCAATGTGGTAGACAGAGGCATTCAAAATAAGTGTACAGTCTAGAGTCAAAATTTAACGTTATTAAAATAACTTTTTGCAGTAAACAGCTGTCGATGTTGCTGTTAACTTTATAAAATCTTTCATTTTCAAAAACAATTCACATTATCCTATTACACTTTTATTATTATTTTAAAATGAGTAATTTAAAAAAATCTTTCTCTAAATCTTTTTCAATTTTTCCTCGAAAATTGACACTAATAGTATATTGTGTTACAAGTGCAGAAAAGTGCCAATTTTTCACGAGTGTGAAATTGGCGTTTTCGCGCGCTTTACACACTATACTTTATCTAGGACCACAAAAAAGTAATAAACCATCAAAAGCTAAGAAACATATTTAGCCTAGAATTTATACGCGCATTCATTTTTTGCGTGAAATCTCTGGCAATAAATTAAGAGCTGTAATGTGAGCAGCTTCCACGATGTTTGGAGGTGTACAAGTGTACACTCCATTTTCCCATCTTCGGATTCACTCATGATAAATCTAGAATTTTGAAAGCGACAAAAGTAAATATTACATTTTTAAAGACAATAGTAATAATACGTTTACAATCTGTATAATTGCAGTCAATCTACTATTTAGTACTTACAACTAAATAATCATACGTATGTACTCGTTTTCAAACAGTAATTTTTTTATACAACCACAATTCGATTGTCAAGGTTATTAACCCCTTTTCTGCGAAATATAAACATATTCTGGCATTGCAGGTATTGTGATGACTAGGTATAGGATTTCTATGCATTTGCATGTTTTTCTGCTTATAGCAAACATATGCAGAGTTATATTTCTACATGTTTAAGCCACATATGAATCACATATGTCAATTTGAAAGTGCATATTTAGGTGTTTTTTATAAATGCATGCATATTTTAGCATTTTTGAACGAGTTTGCATATTTTAGCATTTTTGAACGAGTGTGCATATTTTACCACTTTTTGAGCGTTTTACATGCTTTAATTATGAAATTTCTAATATTTTTTAAATAATTTTAGCATTTTAGACAACCAACCAAGGGTGGCTTAGTTGAGTCTAAGGGAAACCCATAATTTAAGCTTATTGTTAAATACTAGGCTTTAAAATATTTTACTGCCTTAACCATGTGTGTACTTGTTAATATTTTCTAAGAAAGAAAAAGTTTCAACTAAAATTTAAATACTTACATCCTGCGGGATTGTGATAAATAGGTATTAGGAAATTCCAAAGACCCTTTGGCAACTTCCTGTTGATAGAAAAATTTGCCTGTACTTTTGTTTACTAATCTTGTAATCTTTCAATTAAAACAGTTCAGAAATTGCAAACTGCATTTCAGTTTGAAATTTTAGAGTGTAAAGATGGGTAAAGAAAAACGGTCTGTGTCCGTTACACTTCGAAGTTATGTTAAGGAATTCAGTGTTCTTACAACTGACGATAAGGTGTTGTATTGTACAGTGTGCGACGATAAAGTGACTGCAACGAAACGCTTTCAAGTTACACAACATCTGAACACGGTTCGACATCAAAAGTGTGTTGCCCTGAAATAAAAAAAACAAACATTGTTAACGGGGTACCTTAATAATTCGCGCGGTGAGTCCAGCAAATCGATCGAATTTAATAAAAGACTATGTAGCGCATTAGTGGCTGCAGATATCCCGTTAAGTAAAATTAATCACTTAGCATTTCGTAATTTTCTGGAAGAAATTTCAAAAATCCCAATACCCGACGAGTCTACACCCAGGAAAAATTATTTACCTCGTTTATACGAAGAGACCATAAAATCAATTAGAAAACATGTAGCGAATAACTACATATGGGTTTCCATTGACGAATTTACTGACACTACTGGAAGGTGCGTAGAAACTTCATTTCTTTCGTTTTGTTAGTAGAATTTAACTAATTAAAGACAGCAGAGCAATTTACGGATGTTTTATTTTCTATTTTGTTAGTTACATATTTAATAACAACAATATTTTTGCTTGATTAAAATATAATTTTTTTAAATAACTGTTTTGCGCTAATTGTTTGTAACCGACTAATTATGTAGTTCGATAAAATAAAAATCAAATTTTTGTTTTCGGATACGTGGCTAACGTTATAATTGGAGTTTTAAATTCGGAGAACAATCCCAAATCCTATCTATTAGCAATGGACGTTTTCAAGAGCACCAATCATTGTTCTGTGGCAAAATTGTTTAATGATTCGATGACTATTTTGTGGCCGGACGGCATACAGTATAACAAAGTACTCCTGTTCGTCACCGACGCGGCACCGTACATGATCAAGGCTGGAGCAGGCTTACAAGTTCTGTACGAAAAAATGATCCACTTAACTTGTCTTGCCCATGCAATGCATAGAGTTGCGGAAAAAGTGCGGGAAATATATCCTAACGTAAACCCTATAATTTCAGATGTAAAAAAAATTGTTTGTAAAGCTTCATATCAAATATTTAGGGAAACTGCTCAAGAAGTGCCGCTCTCACTGAGCCTGTAATAACAAGGTGGGGTACTTGGCTTTCTGCAGAAGAATATTATGCAACTTATTTTGATATTATTAAAGCATTTGTAAATAAACTTAATAAACACGATGCACTATGCATACAAAGCGCACAGGATGCTTTTAATACTAAGGAGGTGAGGGCAGAATTATTGTTTGTTTTGACAAATTTTGTGCGTTTAGCTAAAGTAATTCAGAAATTAGAAAGTCAGGGAAATTCATTAGATGAATCTCTTGAGCATGTAACATTGTTAGGTGTTTCTTTGAATAAAGTAAAAGGGCCAAAGGGTTTGACTATAAAACAAAAATTTAAATCCGTTATAGACAAAAATCCTGGTTTTCACTTAATTAAAAGCATAAACGATGCATTATCTGGCCAAGACATTTTAGACAAGCTAAAACATTATTCGCTTGTAGAATTAAACAATTTTAAGTAAGCCCCAATTACGTCTTGCGATGTGGAACGGAGTTTCTCAAAATATAAAACAATATTTAGGGATAATAGGCATATGTTTACTTTTGAAAATTTAAAAATGTACGTCATTGTGAACTAACGCTCTATGTTTAGAAAATATAATTAATTAAAGTATTGCATAGGATGTCTAATTAAAATAATTTCTGTAAATAACGCTAAACAGGTGTTTGTTTAATAATGAAATTTATAGTGCATAAGTGTATGCATATTGCATAATTTTTAAGTGCATACAAATCCTATACCTAGTGATGACAATAAGGAAGGTAACTTAAAAATTAAATCGCGCTTGCACCTTGTGAATTATATAGCAAATTATAGAAGCTTTCATTGTTTTTATTGTATTTAGCAATAATAATAATGAATAATATTATATTAACAATATAACAATTATATAATCGGCGGTCTACTATTTTGTTTTTAATATTGGTTGTAAATCTGGAATCTTTCTTGTGGTTCTATTGATCTTACCGTAACAAGTAACCTGTAGGTAGATAATGTACTGCGCAGCCGCTAAAAACGTCAAAGTAAATACCGTTATTATTTTTCGTGGATAAAAGTTTACATCTTAGTTTAAAAGACGTTTTAAAAGCCTAATATTATATTTAGTTTTCATTTGTAGCTTTAGGGCTCACAAAACATCTATCAATCAAATGTTATGTTTATGTACTTTTTGTTTCTATATGACGTTTTAATCAAAGATTAGGAAGGGTTAAGATAGGAAACTGGAATAAGAGCACTATGTAAAAAAAACGACTACGCTTTTTGTGGTCCAATTCCCCCCGAGGCGTTAGATGTCGTAATATTCGCTACAATATCATGGCCATTCATATTCGCTAACGGCGGAAATCAATGAAGTTGATCATGATAATACACGACTGGCGTCGAATTTTGAACGGGAGATGTAGCCACAATCGCTACAAAATGGATGGTGCCAAATTTAGGAAAAAGAGTGTATAGAGGAAAATGACTGTATAATACAGATTATACACAGAAATAATGCTGAAGTTAAATGTCTATAAGTAGTTTATTTTCAATATAATATTAATAATAATAACAATAACAGTAACAGTACCTAATAATAACCAATTTGTGCTACTCCTATTAAGTTATACATTCATTATGAATATGCATTGACCTGGGACTCCTGGGAGTAATGATATTCATTACACACGGGTCGTGAGTATTAATAACAATGTTTTTATCCATTTCTTTGCACTGAAACAAAAAAAGAAAAAGTAGTCCAGGGCCCGTATTCTTGAACTCATACGAACAAGTCTTGCATACGAGATGACGCAATTTTTATGTCATAAGATGAACTTAGCCAATCAAATGTTAGAAGGTAATAGAGAATTACGTCATCTCGTATGCGAAACTCAAGAACACGGGTCTTGGGCCCGTAATCTTGAGTTTCGCATACGAGATGACGTAATTCTCTATTACCTTCTAACATTTGATTGGCTAAGTTGCATCTTATGCCGCAGAAATTACGTCATCTCGTATGCGAAACTTGTTCGTATGAGTTCAAGAATACGGGCCCTGGGCCCATATTCTTGAGTTTGGCATACGAGATGACGTAATTCTCTATTACCTTCTAACATTTGATTGGCTAAGTTGCATCTTATGCCGCAGAAATTACGTCATCTCGTATGCGAAACTTGTTCGTATGAGTTCAAGAATACGGGCCCTAGGCCCATATTCTTGAGTTTGGCAAACAAGTTTCGCACACGAGATGACGTAATTCTCTATTACCTTCCAACATTTGATTGGCTAAGTGGCATTTTATGACGTACAAATTACGTCATCTCGTATGCGAAACTTGTTCGCATGAGTTCAAGAATACGGGCCCTGAAGAGTAATAATGAATACAACGGAAAGTTACTTACATATTTACGTCCTTTGGTAACGTGAAATAAGTATGTTGAGGATGATCGTTTTTATTATTGCGGCAATTTTCCACTATGCAATACGAGACCATTTTTTTCTTTCAATTTGGAGAGCAAATCTCGCCCAAAACCAAAAACTATTCAAAATCTTGATAATGCTTTGAAGATGATTTTTTTGATAGCTATCAAACAGGTTTTTATTTGTTTTTTATAGGTGATGTTACCAATAGTTACCAAAACATGACCAACAAATAAACATCAATTACTTTTTTACCGACCAACCTGCTTCCCCTGAGACTATAGATGGCAATACCTACAACATCGTCGCATAGATAATATAATAATAACGTAGTATATTATTATATTATCTATGCATCGTCGCTTAGCTTCCTATCTTAACCCTCTCTAATCTTTGGTTTTAATGATATCGGGGTTGTTGCCAATATAAGTTACTAAAACTAAAGCAATTAGATCAGTAAGGTTAGCCTAGAGTTCCTCAATGAAAACTTTAACTGTTATTTTAGAGTTAGGACACAGATGTCCAAATCTATCTCTCTCTAGGCCAAAACTAAGCTGTCTGAAACAGTGATACTTTTGTCTCTCTTTTTACTTTAGTGACAACATTCAGCATCTGTCAGTTATAAATTTCAGGTTATGCTGTCATGTTTATTTTTATGCATGTAAAATTTCTTATTGTGCGCATTATCATTTATTTACTGTTTGTAGCTAAGGTTTGTAGAGAATTTTTAAAACTGCTATAGTGCATATATCAATTTTTCAACAGCTTTTAATAAAGTATTAATTGTACCAAATTTCAGATTTATACAATTGTCATACTGACAGTTTAATGCATTAAACCAATTTTCATAATTACCAACCTTCTAATAAATAGTTTCAAAATGTGAAATATCACTAGGGAAATATGACATGCGTGTCTTAACTCTAAATAACACAGAGCTCAGTTCATATTTAGGAACCCTAGGTTAGCCAATATTCAGAAGTAAAAAAGGTAGACTCGTTTTCAATTCTACATTACGCTATTGGTGGGAAAAGAAGGTCAATTTCTTGTCGATAAACTCTGAAAATTTCTTGTCAATAAATTGTTAAGTGTAAAACCAGCTTAACAACAAAATATAAAATAATCAGATCATAAGGTAATTTTTTCATTAATCTCTGGGATATGTAATAATCGTGGATATATTATCTATCAAGAATCAGCGGTATATTTTTAGAATTGTTATTTAGAATTTGAGATTTAACCGTTTTTATAGCAGTATTATTATTATTGGTAGTATATAAAACCGACCATTAGACAATTTCCTTCAGTGTAATCTAGTCTTTAGATTAACGTCACACGCGTGCGTGGAAATCGAATGACAGAAAAGAAGGGGCGTATACAAAAGAAGGAAACCAAATAACAAAAGGTTCCATTTTGTTCTCTATATTTACAAAAAGTATTTCTCATATTTATACTTAATTTATAATTGCAATCGTACACAAAAACTCCATCATATTAAAAAATATGCATCTGTGATAGGATAATTCGAGTGTCGTTGTGGATATTGATTAGTGATAAATGCAATAGTTGCTGCAAACTGTGTTATTATACTTGAACGTTTAATCATTGGGAAGGACTGAGTTGTACAGCTGAGAAAAGAAAATGAGTACGAGAGATGACGAATATGATTATTTATTTAAGGGTGAGTACCTTTTACTTGACTGTTTTTCACTTACTCCATCCTAATGAAAATCTTGTAATGGTGTAATTTCTTTGGTATTTTTTCCCTTTCGTGTTTATTTAAATCGTAATAGTATGTCGGGAAGATGACATTTGACGTATAATATTCTATTGTCACGACAAGTTAGTGCCAAGGGTCAAATAATTTAATCAATTCTTGAAGTTTTATTATTTGTTATGCTAATAAGATCCAAGACGTCTTGCGTTATTAACAGGGACGGGAACCTTTTTCATTTGTTTCCGTCACAAAAGGCATGAAATTTTTTTGCGTAGATATTTTTTTCCAATGAAATATAGGTGTATATATACAAGAATCATCAAATTTCATTTTACTGATTGCGTGAATCATTTCATTTTGAATATTGACGTTAATATCATCTGTAAATTAGTCAGCTTAAACTATTATTTTTTAGCATAAAAGTTAACCTTGCTATAGGTTAAAATATACTAATTAGGTGGGTATAATCATCATCATCCTTTCATTTTATAAGAAATACTTTCTAATAAATAAATGCATTGTTTTTATAGTGGTGAATATTTTTAGATAACTCTTTCTTCTTTAGAAATTAATGTATTAAGATTAATTTACAGAGTGAATATGCCTGTAATCTGTATGTAATATGTGATTCACATATTACAGGACAAATTTAGTTTGAAATTATTGATTTTCCCTGTTTTGAATACATTATAACACAAAACAGAAACCAGGTTGATGACAATAACAGGTATTTACAACATCCCCCTCAAGCTCTTTTGTTTCAAGCTTTTATAATAGATCTATCGTTAAAAGATTTCTTATTAAGAAGATACGATAGAGTAAGTATTTATTGTGCAATGTTACAACAATTTTGTCTATAAAAATACTTGTTAATACAGTATTTATCATCTTTCTGACTTTTCAGATTGAAGTAGTGATAAGAAGTTTAGAAATTCTAATGCATCTAGGTTAGGTTTGTTTGACAACAAATTTAACCTCAATATTTTAGAATTTTGACATTTACCTTTTAATGTTAGGTTAATTTACTTATATCTGAATTATTTAATTATAATTGATTTATAATGAATTATAATTAATTCACTTATTTTTAATGTACTTATATCTGAAAATTCAAGATCAAATGGATCTTCTAAGGATATTTAGAAGATTGCAATTGTCAAATTAATTATTTATCTCTTAAGCATTACCAAATCTTAGTCAGGAAATTAAAAACCACAATATCGTAATGTATTTTTAAACTTTGGCTTCCTTTAATCCTCGTAATGTTGATTTTTAACAAACTTATTATTTTTCGCACTTAAATTAGTTCAGTAATGTTTTCAGTGATTTTTAACAAACTTATTATTTTTCGCACTTAAATTAGTTCAGTAGTGTTTTCAGTGTTAGGTATTAACTATCATGCTAATTTCCAATAAATACATAAAAATGTTATTAGTTGATTATAATGTTTAGGTTTTTAAGGTGTGTTGTAAGGCAGGTATGTAATGCTTATAAATAAATGACCTAGGAATATTTGGTTTATTGTAACAACTGATAAGAAGTACTGTACTCAATAGTATATTTCATTGCCATGCTTATTTGATTATCTATAGGATAATCAACGTAAGCTCCAACAATTTCAATATGATTAGTGTGATATGACTTGAAATTATTATTATAAGGTGCCAAGGTGATACTCATTTACTCTCAACTGGTATAATTATTGTGTTCTAGTAGAAGCTATTAATTTATTGATGTTATATTTAGTATTGGTATTTCTTAAGGTCAAATTTATTAGATTAACATTGATATGAAACTGAAAATTGAGTGAAATTATTTCAATTACATTAAATCCAGACTTCAGACTGGTTCTTTGAGGTTATAATTAACCTACAATTTTAAATGTAGTTTAATTTTTTTATTAACATTTAGAAATAACCTGACTAGAGTTCCTAAATGAAAACTTGAACTGCGTTATTTTAGAGTTAGAACACATCTCTTTCTAGGCCAAAACTAAGCTGTCTGAAACAGAGATACTTTTTTTCTCTCTTGTTACATTAGTGACAACATTCAGCAGCTGTCAGTTAAAAATTTTAGGTTATGCTGCCACGTTTATTTTTATGTATGTAAAATTTTTTAATGTGCACATTATCATTTATTTATTGTTTGTAGAGAATGTTTAAAACTATTAATTTTACGACAGTTTTTAATCAAGTATTAATTGTACTGAATCTCAGATTTATATAATTGTCATACTGACAGTTTGATTTATTAAATCAATTTTCATGACTACCAACCTTCTAATAAATGGTTTCAAAATATGAAATGTGACTAGGAAAATTTGACATGCGTGACAACTCGAAATAACACACAGCTCAGTTCATATTTAGGAACCCTAACCTGAACTAACTCAACAAATACTTTATAATATTATGAATATTGGAAACTTCATATGCTTTACCATATGTAAATAGGCGACATTTTTGAAGAGCCATCTTTGCAGATGGGTGTGCAACTAATAAATGTATTTTTGGTGAGAAACCTGCAGCTAATTAAAAAATAACACTATTTTTGATAGGCAGTGGTTTATTATTTGTAGGCTAGTCTACATCAACCTTTACCACTTATGAAAATTATTCAATATCTCATTTTTTAATTACTTTCCAAATATTTTAGAAATGCCAGGTTTAGTTGTACACTACACCAAGAGGCGCTATTAAATTTTGTTAAAAATTTAATAAGTAGTAAAAATTTTGTCTCCCGTTTTTTCAAAATATGTTTCCGGTATTAAGTATTTGCTTTCAATAATCCAACCTAAAGTTATATTATTGATTATTAGGTAGCAGGTAATGCTACGGTTTATGGAGCACACATGGTTTTCTTATGATCGAGAACACGATGGACTATTAATATACACTTTATACTAGTGTTTTTTTTTCTTTAATGTTTTTGTTTAGCTCCTGTAAACACTTAGTTGCAATCGAAACAGCTGACAGAATTTCGATACCTAAGGCAGCATCCTCAGCATTACCGAATGCTAATATGTATTCTAACTCCATTTAAAATTTTTATTTTTCTTTTCTCCACTGTTAAAATTGATGTTGTGACATTTTGATTATTGACATTTACAGTTACTTGTCGGCACTTCCAGCGCTTTATATGTATAAAGCGATAATTTATTTCAAATGACTTTAAATCTAAGATGGCTGTGAAAGCTGCTGCAATGGTGTGTTGGACTCACTCATGGTTTTTTAACATTCTTAATAACATATATGTGACCATCATAACACATTTGATTAAAAAAGTACAATTACACAATTATTTTAGTAATTATCTGATAGCCTTTCCTTCCCAGGTAACCCAGGTAAAGATTTTCAGAACAATCGTCTATAATAATAATAATAATAATATTTTTATTTAACTATGTTACACAATAGTGTTTATAGCAAGTCATAATAAAGTAAGTAACAATATATAAGAACATATCAATGTATACATATAACAATCAAAGAGAAAAAAAAATCACAATAGTATTATCACATAAAATCTTGTACAATGAAAGCAGAGTTGCTATATTCATCAATACTATAAAAACAAAATTTGAGCAAGTATCTATCAATACATGTTTTAAATTTCTTGAAATTTAGCTTTTTTACTTCTTGTGGGATCTTGTTATATAGATCGATATTGATTGTATTTTTGATAGATTTGTCAAAGCGTAATTGTGGTTTTCTAAGAAGACTAGCAGATCTGGTTCCATACTTATGAACTTCTGATGCCATTTCAAATAGATTTTGATTTCTTTGTATTTCTAAAAGTGTGGCTTTTATGAATAGGCAAGGGACAGGTAAAATACCCAGGATTGTAAAGTGCGTTCTACAGGATTCCCTGTTTCCAGCATTAACTAAGGTACTGATGGCTTGTTTCTGAAGTATAAATATCTTATGAGCATTTGAAGAATTTCCCCATAGAATTACACCATAGTTGATGTGAGACTGAAATAGGGAGAAATAAGAAGTCAACAATGAATCAAAGTTTAGACATTTTTTTAGGTTTTTTAATAAAAATATGGAGCTAGCCAATTTTTTACTTACATGAGAGATATGTGATGCCCAATTTAAGCTATCATCCAGGATGATACCCAATAAAGTGGCATTTTCACCCTTTGAGTATATATGATTTGTTGAGAAGACAAGTTTCTTGGTTTTATTTTGGTTACAGCTTAATTTATTAGCATTATACCAGGACTCTGCTCGCTTAAGTGTAGATGTTGATAGTTTAGCTAATTGGTCAATATCGGTGTGACTAACTATTATGCTGGTGTAGTCTGCAAATTGAATGCAACTGACTGGCAGCATAAAATGATGAAAATCGTTTATGTACATGATGAATAGCAGGGGCCCTAAAACAGAACCTTGAAAAACTCCGTGTTTAATGTCCCTTGAAATAGAATAACCTTTGCTTGTATACACGGTTTGTTTTCTATTGGTCAGGTATGAGCCTAAAAGACAAATAGTTAAATTACTTAGTCCATAATATTTTAATTTCTCAATCAGGATGTTATGTGAGACACAATCGAACGCCTTGGTAAGGTCACACATTGTAAGTTCCGCAATCTCACCATTTTCGAAGCTCTCGACTATGCTCCGCACAACCCCACTTACGGCTTGAATAGTACTATGGTTTTTTCTAAAACCAAATTGACTTGCATTAAGTAAAGAGTTTTCTTCCAGATAGTCTACTAATCTATTTTTTAGGATAATCTCCATAAGTTTTCCAAAGACTGGGATGATGGAAATAGGACAATAATTTGTCAGATTATTTGGATCCCCTTTTTTAAAAAGAGGAAGTACTTTGGTTTTACCCATTTCGTTTCTAACTTCCGTCTTTTTATTAATAGTTAATGCGTGATTTGTTATTTCATTTTGTACTACGTCATTTTTTTGAGTAGTCTTTTTTACATTGTTTTTAATTATAACCTCTTTCGCACCTCCGCATGTTTGCTTCGTTGAATTTATGATTTCTAAAAGATTTATTTTGTCCTTTAGTAATTGTATTTTATCATATAATTCCTTAATTAATATATTTTTGTTATTTATGATTACCTTAAGCAATCTAAATTCACTATTATTTTCACAAGTTTGTGCATTACTACGCACTTCGTAGTTTGTGTCAATTATCTTTGCTTCGTCAAAGCCTGCGCTGATAGATATTTCGTCAGCGCCAAGCGCTTCTATATCAAAGTTATCTCCACCGTTATCGCAACAAATTATAACACCTTTGTTTTCTGTCATTTTACACTTTTTTAATCTGGTAGTGCAACTATTATGGTAAAAAGTACCACATTTTTCACAAATCACACGCTTTTTTAACGTATTAGATTCACAAATTCCACAAATTTGAGGAGACAAACTTGACACGTCCGCACTGTTGCTCGCCATCTTTTCAGTCTAGGTTATTGATCCTAGTTTAAAGTTTATCTGTATTTATACAACCCGCCCTAAGAAGAAAAATCGCAGTACCAACATATAATTAATGAGAAAAACAACACTAAAGTTGCTATTTTGAGGTTAGAATATTACGATGTTAGGTTATGGTATTTTTTTATGTCACCTAACAGGAAGACTTTATAATTCTTGTCTGTTTTGTGAAGTTTTTCAAAAACATTTTGACGTTTGCTATTTCAGCATTTTAAATTTATCAGTAAGTGTAACTTTTATTGTAAAAACGTACATATAGGAGAGAGAATATCAGTTTTGCAGTTAATATAATTACCTAATAATATTCAGCTGAATAACATCTATTACAAATTTTCAAAATTGAGTCGAATATTTCTTGTCTTTTTATGCAACATGTAACATTATCGAGATACAAGAAATATAGAGTTTGAAATTGCTTCTACATAATATGTAGCAACATGCAATTACAAACTGAAGTGACCAAAGTGGACATCAGAAATGCCAGGTCAGGTCTGTGCGATTCATAGAAATTTCTTGCTTTAGCCGTAATCATGTGTTGCTATGTACTGTGGTGATTAGCATGCCTTGGAGAGCCGTCATTATCCGAGGCAATGATAAGTAAACAACAACAGATAATTTGAATAACTTTCATAATCAACACATTGATTTAGCACCCACAAACCATAAGAGAATAAAGCTTGGAAAATATGAAAAATGCATATTCTTTATTTTTAACGTATCTAATTTTATGTCTTCAAATCTTTACGATTGTTTATGCAATGAGCAATGACAGTCAAGCACGGTCATTCACGCCGCCATTTTATATAAAAAGATAGTTTGCCGCGAAAACAAAATATAACAATTGCTTTCGAATCGCCTTTTCATAATAATTAAAAAATTGGATTTAATTTTGAACGGGTTTTAGTTTATCTATAGTTGATCTAAAAAAGTAATTTAATTATTTATATTATCTATAATTTACCATGATTCATTTGTGAGTGTTTTGTGGAACTTTCGTGAAGGTGATAAAAGGATTTGATATTTGGAAAATAACCTCAATTTGGACGACTGGATTACCTTTTATTACCGTTTAATTTATCGTTTTCAAAATACAGTCCACTTATTGTCGTCGAAAGGTACGAGTTTCATTTTGTATCTGTGATAATTTTCACATTTTCGGAAGCCCGTAACCTAACAACGATCTGCAGTATTATGGACCAATTGACACTTAATTTTATATTGCGTATTTGTAATTTTTGTTGCATTTTTTGGTAAAATTTGCATATCTTAGCATATTTATTCCGAGATGCATTTTTAAAATTATGTTCGTATAGCAAATTTATGCTTCTCCCAATTCTTGGTTTTCAAAAATTCCATAGGGATTAAAACTTTCTAAACATCAAGGAGCGGTTATGGGAATTTCTTAATGACTAGTGTCCAGATTTCACAGACAGGAAGCCATACACAACAGTTTAATTGGTCATTACTTCTTAGAACTGTCTCTTAGAAGGGGGTGCTTACTGTTAGTGAGTGATCGTATAAGTACAATCTTTAACAGTCAAGATAAGGAGCATTATATAGCATATATAGGAGCAGCATATAGCCTGTCCTTCATTATTTGTTTGGCTACCGTAGAACATAGTGCATACTGGTGCAGTGTAAAAGTGCAGCAGTCCTGTTCAGTTTTAAATCAACTTACAATGTCTAAAATTTGGAATTGGACTAAATCACTGAACTCTTATTTACTAGAAACGGCATATGATAGGAATATTTGTAGCCCGGATAACCTCTTTATTTGTTTACTGCGGACACAGCTTTTGATTGGTTTGTTCAGTAAGGTGACGTAAATACGACCTTCAACGACCAATGAGCAACAGCTGAGTAGAAATAATTTTTATTTTCAGTTATTTTGTGTAGAGGATTTTACCTAAATCGATATAATATTATATCTTTACAAATGCATTGCATAATGAGAAGAATACAATTCATATGTTTTATTGAAACAACTTACATTACTGTGAAACTTTTAATAATCTTTATTTATTTCATGATTATGGAGTTCCACAAAATAAGGCTGGAAACAATAAACAAAAAAAAAAAAACTTAATTACTGTTTACACAGTTACTAATGCTAGTGTAATTATAACAGTGAAAAATTAACCAAATTGCTACATATTAATTTAAGCTAATTTCTTGGCATTTATAAATTATAAATGTAGCCTTGATTGACGAGACGCCACTGGTGCTGTGGAAGATGTAAACAAACATGTCAAATTTAGAGGTTATGTTGGCGACAGCTGCTTTATATATAATGCCTCTTTTAGTAAATAAGGAGTTCAGTGAACTAAATCCTATCCCGAACTGGTACTGGATGGAGATAAGGTGTTCTGCCGTGCGTGTAGTAAACCATTAAATAGACAATTATTCTGAGGCATACAATTCATTCAATCTTAGAAAATCTAGGGATATGAACTATAACATAAACATTTCAATTTTAAAATTGATTAAAAGGCTTTAAAGTATTTCTATTTCACCATCTAATTTTCTGTGCTGAACAATTTGGAAATTTATTTGTGACCAGGTATGCTACGACAAAAAGTTTTTGACTGATCAACACGCTAGAAGTCCAACACATATCTTGAAGTTTGAAAAACTAAGAAAATCTTCCACATCCCAGCAAACATGACGTCAATGCCTGACTACAAGTTCCAGGAACATCGAATAAGAAACCTTCAATGAAGATATGTGCAAAACTTTAATAACAAGTAATATTCCACTTAGAATATTGAACAATGAAAACTTCAGATCTTTTTTCAAAAGTATCTCAAATACAACATGCCTGATGAAAGCACCTTAAGAAAAAGTTTTGTTGAACGTGTTTATTCAAATGCAATTGCAGAAATTAGACAAATAATTGGCAACAATTATATATATTTTTCAGTAGATGAAACCACCGATATATGCGGTAGATATATTGCTCATTTGTTAATTGGCGTTCTTCACGAGGACGTCTTTTGCAAATCATGCCTAATAGCTTCCAAACAACTTCAAGAAACAAATCATTTATTCATAACTAGATTTGTAAACAATAGACTATCCAATTTCCTTTTGCCTGAAAGTGTTCCTTCAGGAAGAATTTTGTTAATGTTGTCAGGTGCAGTACCATATATGGTCAAGGCAGGCCAAAATTTGAAAATATTTTATAGGCATTTAATTCATGTGACTTGTTTATAGCACATGGAATTAATAGGGTCGCTGAAGAGATTAGGGATCAGTTTCTTTTAATCAATGATTTAATTAGTAACGTAAAAACAATTTTTCTCAGGGCCCCTTTGAGAATTCGATTTTATAAGCAGGAACTTCTCAATACTCCATTGGCTCCACAACCAGTAGTTACCTTATCATGGCTTAAAGCGGCACTTTTTTACGCATAAAATTTTGAAAAAATTAAAGAAGTCATTTTACAACTGGATAGTAGCAGCCAAGCTATTATACAGTCAAAAAAATTGTTGAAATCTCATGATTTGTCTTGCCAACTTGCTTATTTAAAAAGGAATTATAGTTTTGTGCCGAAGACTATTTCAGTTTTAGAGAAACGTTACATGACATTGGCTGAATCTATGGAAATAATGAATAATTTTTATCAATTTTTATTTATCAAACTTAGTAAATAGTCCAGTCAAACTGAACATTTGAAATGGAAAATGGAAGTACATGGAATTTTTTATTTCGAGCATGCAGGGGGGGGTCTAGAAAAGCTTAACTTGAAGTTTTCGACCTCAAATTCATATGAGCTTTTTCCGCCATTTTGAAAAGAACGGATGAAGTGTTGTTTTGAAATTGTCTCTGTAACCGTAGGTTCAACAAAAAATTTGTACAAAGCATTTTTGTCGGCAATACGATTGTCTACAACTTTTATTTCAAACTTTTTTGCGCAATATAAAAAATGAAAAAGTTGTGAAGGAAAAAAATAAAAATTGTGGTGACCGATTTACCTTTCGCTGGTTTCCTGAAGAAAACATTACATTTATTGTCTGCGAGTCCAGTGAGCAAAACCAACAGGTCAATGTCTTCTCAAACACGAGGAATTCCATTCAACGCTTCAATTATTTAAAGCAAAAATTGTCGACACCCAAGTTCTATTTGCCACTGGAGAGCATTTTTTGATGGCCTTATATGGAGCCGATAAGAACAAGAAATCCTTAAATTCACTGAGGTACAAAAGATTCTGCACAAGAAAGAAGACATTTAATTTGTCAGCAATCCCACGTACCGAAAGCTCTGCGTGACAGCATATTTTCCGAACTTACCATCAGGTTCAATTGTGGTTAGGATTTGAAAAGGATCCAGAGGAATGGGGTTGGCGAAGAACTCATCGAGGTCTTGAACCTATCACAAGCGCCGCCTAACCCGTGCCAGGGAACCTTTTACAACTCATCTCCTGCAAATGCCAAGGGAAATGTGAAGCAGCTTGCTGGTGCAGAAAAGCAGGCGTTAAGTGCTCCACTATTTGTCTGCATTGTTGTGGGCAGACCTGCAAAAACGTCATCAAATATGACCAAGCTGTCGATGAAGAATTATTAATTACATTTACTATAAATGTAAATATTAAATAAGATAATGTAAATTAGGCAAACTATAAGACGATAATTGATCCCATGCACAAAGGTTTACGATGCACAATATGTGATAGTATGCGACGCGTACCAAGCAGTTCACGTACACTAATCTCCCTTCGAGCATTGACTTGACCTACACCAATAAACGGAATTAAAAAAAGTCATTAGGAAAAATTGTTAGTCATGAAATGCTCGTATATAATATCACAAGTGGTCTGATTTTTTCCGACAAAATTTGTCGTTTCAGATATGAGTAGCTTTGCAACGAAAATTACACGAGTCGACGCAGGACACGAGTGTAATTTTCCAAAAGCAAAAGCTACGAATGTCTTAAACGATAAATTTTGCAAGAAAAAATTAGACCACGAGTTGTATTCGGCTAGACAATCCACCGAGCAAATTTTTATTTAGCGTGTGTAGTTAATATTAATTTAATTAAATTAAATTTGACATTTCATTTTGACAAGTGGTTTTTTCTTAGTGAAAAAACCACTAGTAGTTTTTTCACTATAAAACTAATTTCATTGGTCCCAATTTGAAAAATTCTATAATTTGATTGGTTAAAAATTTTCGAGTTGGATTGTCCACAAAAAAACTAATGAATAATTTTTTTGCTCCATTAATAATGAAATAGTTATATCATCTACAAAATTAAGCAACAATTTTCAACGTTTTTCCCTTACAACTTTTTCATTTTTTATATTACGCGAAAAAGTTTGAAATAAAAGTTGTAAACAATCGTATTGCCTACAAAAATGCTTTATACAGATTTTTTGTCGGACCTACGGTTACAGATATAATTTCAAAATAACACTTCATCCCTTCTTTTTCCAAGGTTTTTCCCTCACAACTTTTTCATTTTTTATATTACGCAAAAAAGTTTGAAATAAAAGTTGTAGACAATCGTATTTTCGACAAAAATGCTTTGTACAAATTTTTTGTCGGACCTACGGTTACAGAGATAATTTCAAAACAACACTTCATCCCTTCTTTTCAAAATGGCGGAAAAAGCTCATATGAATTTGAGGTCGAAAACTTCAAGTTAAGCTTTTCTAGACCCCCCCCTGCATGCTCGAAATAAAAAATTCCATGTACTTCCATTTTCCATTTCAAATGTTCAGTTTGACTGGACTATTTACTAAGTTTGATAAATAAAAATTGATAAAAATTATTCATTATTTCCATAGATTCAGCCAATGTCATGTAACGTTTCTCTAAAACTGAAATAGTCTTCGGCACAAAACTATAATTCCTTTTTAAATAAGCAAGTTGGCAAGATAAATTATGAGATTTCAACAATTTTTTTGACTGTATATAATAGCTTGGCTGCTACTATCCAGTTGTAAAATGACTTCTTTAATTTTTTCAAAATTTTATGCGTAAAAAAGTGCCGCTTTAACTGCTTTAAGGCATGATAAGGTAACTACTGGTTGTGGAGCCAATGGAGTATTGAGAAGTTCCTGCTTATAAAATCGAATTCTCAAAGGGGCCCTGAGAAAAATTGTTTTTACGTTACTAATTAAATCATTGATTAAAAGAAACTGATCCCTAATCTCTTCAGCGACCCTATTAATTCCATGTGCTTATAACCAAGTCACATGAATTAAATGCCTATAAAATATTTTCAAATTTTGGCCTGCCTTGACCATATATGGTACTGCACCTGACAACATTAACAAAATTCTTCCTGAAGGAACACTTTCAGGCAAAAGGAAATTGGATAGTCCATCATTTACAAATCTAGTTATGAATAAATGATTTGTTTCTTGAAGTTGTTTGGAAGCTATTAGGCATGATTTGCAAAAGACGTCCTCGTGAAGAACGCCAATTAACAAATGAGCAATATATCTACCGCATATATCGGTGGTTTCGGAAAAGTTAAGCTATTCTAGACCCCCCCTGAATGCTGGAAATAAAAAATCCCATGTAATTCCATTTTAGTTAAGCTCGTTTTTCGTACAGTTTGACTGGACTAAAAACAGTTTTAGAAAAATTAAGTTATATACTTAAAAAGAATCTTGGATATGGTATTTTAAATGATGTTGCAAAAGTTTTAAGGGAAGAACTAGCAGAGTTATGGCCGGTTTCACAAAAGTTTGATTAAGTTGTTTAACTTAATCATGATTAAATTTGAAATCCAGAAATATAATTGGATAAAATTTCAGGTCTTTTAAATCTCAGCCAATAAAATTTCTGGATTTCAAATTTAGTCACGATTAAGCTAATCAGAACTTAATCAAGCTTTGTGAAACCGGCCATTAGAGTTAAGTCCTGATATTGCAAATTTGAGAAATCTGAATTTTGAAAACATTTGATTGTCAATTGTTTTAATAATATGAATAAGTCTCAATAATATGCTAATTTTTGTAATTTATAAGTAATTGTAACTTAATTATAATTAATTAAATTAGTAATAAAAACTAGTGTTCAACAAACAAATGAAAAATCTAGGTCAGCACATTAAGATAGTATAAGAGAGTAAGCAGCATCTTGTGTTACCCTCGGCTGTTAAAGTCAGCAGCGTACGTTATGATTGTACTTTTTAACATTTTGTTTGTCATCGTTGAATACATACACTCTAATATATATATAATGCAGCACTTCAGGCCTGTAGGCCTATGGCTTGAATCTTGTCCTTCCATAGCTTTCTATTTTTTGCAGTTTCTTCCCAATTTGGTATTTCCAGCTCTCGTAGATCTTCTTGTACTCCTTCCCACCAGGTTTTGTTTGGTCGTCCCTTTCTGTTAGGTCCTCCTATTTCTGTTTTGTACATTTTCTTTGTTAGTTGATTTTCGTCCATTCTTGTTACATGTCCTAACCATCGGAGTCTGTTTTGTTGTAATATCGTTTTAATGCCTGGTTCTTTATACATCTGCATTAGTTCTGTGTTAGTCCTTCTTCTCCACTCTCCCTGGTTTTGCACACCTCCATAAATCTTCCGTAAAATCCTTCTTTTCCATACTTCTAATTTATTGCAATTTTCTTGTGTTAATACCCATGTCTCACAAGCAAATGTAGCTATTGGCCTGATGACAGTTTTATAAAGTTTCACTTTTAAAGATCGCGACACATTTTTATTATTTAGTACATTTTTATAGGATCCCGCACATCTTGAACCTGTCACTATCCGTCTTTCTATTTCATTTGTTATATTTCCATAGCTGTTTGTAATATGCTAATTTTTGTAATTTATAAGTAATTGTAACTTAATTATAATTAATTAAATTAGTAATAAAAACTAGTGTTCAACAAACAAATGAAAAATCTAGGTCAGCACATTAAGATAGTATAAGAGAGTAAGCAGCATCTTGTGTTACCCTCGGCTGTTAAAGTCAGCAGCGTACGTTATGATTGTACTTTTTAACATTTTGTTTGTCATCGTTGAATACATACACTCTAATAACGAGTTATAATTAAAAATTCCATTACATTTTAAGTGTAATAGGGTAATGAAACTACTTAAAAACAGTAATTGCAAAAGTTTTATGTTGTACATATTTTTGATTATAATGGAATACATTAAGCATCACGTTAAGTCTTCTTAAATAAAATCAGTTTCTGACGCTACTGAATCATTCCAGGCCACCTGCTGTTTTTCTTGTCAGTTAAATTACTCGAGCCGAGCACGTGATTCGCGATGCAATTTGCATTTTCACCCTCGTGATTTCTATGACCCAGATTCTTCATTTGTTTGTTGGACTCTAGTAATATAATTTTGTTATAAATTTATCTAATTGCATTTAATTCACATAATAAATATTATTACATTTTTTTATTTTGTCCTTTCCAGAATGCAAATACTTTCATATCTTTATATTTGGTTATATTTTTTATAAATTTCTAGATATTTTCACTAGAAACAGTGCGCATATTTTTTAACATTTATTATTAACAAACACTTATAATACTTAACAATTTTTTATTAACAAAGTAAAGCAATATTGCTTGGAAGCGATTTCATGCCTGTATAGATTTATATTTCTCTAATTTTAAAAACTCGGTTGAGGTATCATTACTGAAAGGAAACCAAAAAAGGTGCTTAATGACGTGTTTACTCAAGGTAATCAGCCTCTGAATAAAATTTACAAAATCTGATACATCAGAATATCTCCAAGAAGTTACAATCCACTTAACATAGCTATCAAATGCCCAACTTTTTGAATTGATTTTTATGAATACTTTTTCGACTTCGAACTAAACCCCGAAAACAATGCCAACAAATAGCATTCATGCCCTTTTAATTGACTTTTCAAATTGTGAAATTTCCAATAAATCACATGACATACTTGACTCCCTTGACATACCTTTCGATCATGGTGTGCCAACAAAATCTAAAATTACAATAGCTTACTCTGTATGCTGTAGTAGTATACAGTGTGTTCCAAATTGGAGGTGCATGCATTTATATCTCGCTTATTATGAAAGATAGAAAAATGGTTAAATGGGGAAAGTGTATTTTATGCCAGTTTGTAACCTGTGTTCAAATTTGCATGGATAATGCAGGTTTTCGAAATAATAAGGAAAAATTGAAAAATCGAATTTTTGATTGGTTGTTGAAAAGGGAGAAACAGTTCCAAACAGTTTCTCCTTTTCAATAGCCATTTCAGTCGTTTTGTTAAATTTAATACCAACACAACTTACTATTATGATGATTATTAGTCAAGACTTTTTAACCAAAATTTGATTTTATGATTTTCAAGTAATGCAGAACAAATTTCGTACTAGGCTGGTGGATTATAATAAATGTGGTTTCTAACTACATACAAGCATCTTTTAAGGAGGTCTATCCCGAGTAGCAAAATTTGTCTATACCAGGAAAAGATTGCGCACACGTGCGAATAAAAATATATGTGATGTTATTGATGAAATGTAAGCATGTACACGCAGTCTGCATTTGGTATAGACAGATTTTGCTACTCGGGATAGCTGATAAAAATTCGGAATTTATTTGATTATAAATAATAGGCATTATTATAAATATATAGGCAGTATAGAAATATACTGTAGAAAACTTATTTTTGCAGTAAACTTTACCAGTAACATGTGTTCAGTAATGCAATGGATGCAAGTGTGTTTGTTATATTAATACTCTGACCAAGATGTAGAAAATTGTGCATACGTATGTGTTTACATGCATACAGTGTGCATGTAAACATGTAAATAATTTCTTTTCTGTTAATATTTTCAGAAAAACCTTGGACAGGTCATTTTATTTTCTAAAGACACTCTTCGACAAATTAAATTTTTTCATCTCTCGTTTTTAAACAATGATGTCGTAGCCATTTTCCTTAAAGGCAACCCCCTTATTGTATTTCTTTACAAGACAATTCCACAGACAAGACAAGACAAACATATATTTGTCACCTAGTAATAGTAACTATGGAGATATTGGGCCCTGTTTTTTTGAAAAATATCAAAATTTAATTTCCGATATCGTGTAAATTATAAGAGTTACACTCATGATCTGCTCCATACAAATAAAAACATTTAAAATATCACGGTTGTAATGTTTATAGTTTTCTAGCTATGGTATCATTGTGAGAGCAGATGAAAAATTTTAATCTGTTGGAAAAACTGTCGTTTTGAAAAATAAAATTGACCTGTTTCAGGTTTTTCTAAAACTGAAAAGAAATTGTTTACATAATTCAGACATTCTATATGCACTGTATATTCTGGTTTGACTCTTAACGCCAACTGTCTGTAATTAAGGTACTAGAGTAAGATATTTTATATTCTTGGATGGATTACATGTCTGTATGTTGATACATAATTAGATTCTGAATGATTCTTTGTTATTCATATTTATTTTCGTTGTTACAGTTGTATTAATTGGCGATTCTGGTGTGGGAAAGAGCAATCTACTAGCTCGATTTACTAGAAATGAATTCAACTTGGAATCCAAATCAACAATAGGTGTAGAGTTTGCCACACGCAGTATACAGGTACGAAATTAAATATTTTTCTTCAAAATGAAATAAATCATTGACATATTTTTAACTTTTTGTTTCCAGGTGGATGGTAAGACAATTAAAGCCCAAATATGGGATACTGCCGGTCAGGAAAGGTATCGGGCGATCACGGCGGCATACTACAGAGGTGCAGTAGGTGCACTTTTAGTCTATGATATAGCTAAGCATCTAACATATGAAAATGTAGAACGTTGGTTACGTGAATTACGTGATCACGCAGACCAGAATATAGTGATAATGTTGGTGGGGAACAAGTCTGATCTTAGGCATTTGCGTGCTGTACTCACTGATGAGGCAAAAGCGTTTGCCGAAAGGAATGGCCTCTCATTTATTGAAACTTCTGCTCTCGATTCTACTAATGTCGATACTGCTTTTCAGAATATACTCACAGGTATTAAAGAGATTGGGTAGTAGACTTTCATGGACAGAAGGAAGATAACTAACCTTGAGTCTGAGGGCTCCAAACAAGTTTTGACCCAGAAAGATTTTTTAACCAAGTATGGACCCTAATGGGCAGATTTATGTTGTTCTAACTGGGCAATTAATGTGTGAAGTGCTTGTAGTAGATCCATTGATTATGATTCTGTATTAAGATTCTTAAAAATAACGACTCCTTATTTAATAGTTTTTGATATTCACAAATTTTGGTTGATTACCAATACTAATAACAAGTTCTTCATTATTATTTGGTATAATGTTGATAATTATAGATGAAAACATTAAGTTAAACGTTAAGTTTAAACATTAAAGAATTAACTAGGTACTAATACCGAATAATAAATATAGTGTTGCATTTTAATTAAGTATCAATTCAAACTAACTGTAAAGTATTGCTAAATAAGTTGTTAAAAAATTGTCAATTAATGTGGTACATAAGAGGCTGCTAAATATTAATTTTTATCAGAATCATCGAGTTTGATATTAAAAACAGTTGAAAGTAGCCTAGATTGACATTCATTCTTCTAGAATAGGTTAGCTATCTTTCTTCTGCACATTTAACCAAAGGTTAAGAAAAAAATTTCTAGAAAATTATAGTAAACTTTGGTTTTCCTTTTTAGAAATCTACCGAATCGTGTCACAGAAACAAATTAGAGATCCGCCCGAAGGAGATACCATTCGGCCAACTAATGTAGAACCCATTGATGTTAAACCTACTATGAATACAGAAAGTGTACGCAAACAGTGCTGTCAGTAACATTGTAGCAATACACTTTTTCCATCTAAATAAGGTATATTTTTAAAACTCTTTGACTAAATGTCTTTGCACATGTTAGATATTAAGAAAGTTCCTGTAATGTAGTACGAAGTTAGTATATTGTGTTATTAAAGAACTGCTTAAAAACTGTCACACAATAAAATAATTGATGAATGTATGAATGACAAATGTGATGAATAATGATGCAAAATTCTGTATGAGTCTTGGAAGGTTCTTGCAAGGTTATAAAACTGATGCATTGTTAACAGGTACACAAGTTTAAAGAAAATATCCTGGGCAGAGTCGAGTGTTAAAATATTAGTCTATACCAGGACTTCTCAACCTTTTTTTGTCCATGCCACCTTTCACCTTATGTTAGAATGAAAAATTTAAATTCATATAAAATATTGAATGTAAACAATAAAATTAATACAAATAGTTTTATTTAAGTATGTCGTTTTACTTTTCATTCATAAGATGCTTGACAACTGAATAAGAAGATAATTTGACACTTAATAGTAATGAGGTTATATGGAGAATTTGTAAGAACCAGTTTCTAAATTCATTAAAAATTAAACAATTCATTTTTATTAATTAGCGAAAGCTTCCTTTTAGAAACGCTGTCTGGATCACGATTATTTCTGAAGTATTTAAATATTTTAGTGCAGTTTTTGGAAAATAAATTGCAAGCTTTCTGGCGTCATCAAGTTTATTTTAATGTTTTAGGTTTTTTAAATGCATGACCTATGATATAACCTAAAAGTAAATTTAATTATTTTGTCCGATCTAGTAGCTGGTTTGGTACTATATCAGGTATTATTAAATTTGCTATAAAAAAATGGCAAAGGTAGATTTTAGATTCTACGTGATAGCTGACATAACCTAAAAGTAAATAAATTGTAAGTTGTCACAATTTTTTATGGCTTTATTTGATTCGGCTTGAATGCAGCAGCAATCGAAGGGCAATTATTTTCATAAATAAGAAAGGTATTAAAGACGGTCAGTATGTAAAATGAAAATACCTAGAAATTCATGAAATAATTTTTTTTTATTAAGAGCATGTACAGTACAGTACAGCAAATGCCATAAAATCTTCAAAATACTGTCGTCTACTTTCGCGCGTTGAAATCTGCTTTGTCATTGGCTGGGTACAGGTTGTGTAAAAATTATTTGATAGTCAGAACTTCGTACATCCTCGGCGTTGTCGATCGATCATGTGCATCTAGCATGATCTACCAGTCGCTTCTAGCATCTCGTAGGAGAAGGTAATAAGTAGGCAAGCTTATGTAAATATTTTCTCCATTTAGTAGCAAGAATTAGATCTGATAAGATGCCCAAGCGTAGCCCTATTGTATTTTTAATATAACTGTTATTGATTTGTAACATCGCTGAATGTTTTATAAGAGTAAAACAGAATAAAAATGTATTTAACATATTTTATTTTAACAATAATAAATAATTTCACAAGATACCAAATTAAGTTTGGTAAATAAGAGGACTTCACCAATGAGTTTCTTTACTGGAACACTAAAGATTTTTAACATACGAAAACTTGAGAGGGGTTAACCTGAGGGTTAAGTTGAGGGGCAATGATTAACAGTATGAATTCCAAGAAAAGAAAAACAATTACTCTACAGGTTTTAACAAAAGTTTTTCTTTTTAAAGATTCTATCTATATCAGAGTGGGCCAAGCTCAAGCCCGCGAGCTCGAGACATTCCCCTACTCTGCTAATACTGCGACGATCACGCACGTGCCCGTGCAACGTTCCACTCGTACCCCTACTCAGCAATCACTGCCGGTCTAAATTAGAGTTCACGTAGTTTCGAAACATCACAATGACTCATCAAGATCTGCGCGAACGTCACCTGCGAGTACAGTGGCGGCACGTATGTTGTTCATTAAAAGGGGTTAAAAATATGTGCACATAAAATGTTATGAAAATCTCAAAGTACACTTTATAATCTTTAAATAACCACTTTCAATTGAAGGGGTTGGAGCTTAAATCAACTCACCTAAGTAGCAAAAAGATAATTGTGAGATATAAGCACACGCAACAAGACAGAATTGAAATATACCGACGCTACTGCATTAAGAAAGATGCGCGTGCGACGGAATTTTGAACGCTCATACGTATTTCGGTTTCTGCGCATTGTGCTGTTTCGAAACCTTTTCACCTATAGTCTAATCTTAAAAGAATGAGGAATTTATAATTTTATTTTATATCTTGCAATTTTTATAAATTTCTTTTAAATAGATACACATATGTGTTTTTAATACTATGTAGTTTAAATCTTTATTAGGTAAAAATCTTTATGGATTTTGTTCTTATCACAATTGAACAGGGTCGTAAATCAAGCAACCCAAACGTCTAATTATTACCTACTTTGCTACTTATGAAATTATGTTAATGGCTAGTAAAATCGTCCAATAAAGAATAAAATAATATTGCTGTAAATGTAGGATTTATTAGTTACTCCTTCAGTTATATTGTTATAATTTTTTAAAATATGTATTTTCATAATCCCAAACCAAACATTAATTTTCAATTTATATTTATCTAAATATTTATTTAAACGTGCTACTACAAGGAATTTAACTAGAGGTGGGAGCCGCGTAGGGGAATAATGAGGGTTAAGGACAACCCAAATGACTCAATATGATGCAGTAGTGGAAGTTAAACACGCGTAAGGGGCCCCTCTGGTGGCCGAGCCTGATCTATATACAAATATTTTGTTGCTGGAATTCAAGGTACAGTTATACTCTTATATTAGGTACATACATTTGAATACCACATTTATCCCTTTGGACAGAGAACAGATGTAACTGTTGTCGAAGACGATATACTGCCCCCCATTGAAAGATTGCTTTCAATATCTCCAATATTATAAAATAAATTATTACGACAAAAAACAGCCGTACGTATATTTAAAGATCACTATATTTTAACGGTATCTCCTAACTACACATTGTATTTGACTAATTGCCAAGACGTGTTTCGGTAACGATGTTACCTTTTTCAACCATCTTTGCGGCTTTATGCTCAGAAATAGGTAACAACGTTACCGTGTTGGCAATTAGTCAAATACAAGGTGTGGTTAGAAGACACCATTAAAGTATAGTGTTGTGATAAACCACAGTCCTTACAATCCATTATGAGTGATATTTAAAGATGTATGAAAGAATTATTGAGCATAAAAGGTTTTACAAAAAAGTCGGCGGGTATATACCTATCTTTAAAAGATATCCGGCAATAACGGTTTTTATGTTACAGATAAATTCAATGTTAAGTTGGTAATAGTAAGTTTTTTCTATTTACATAAAAGGCTTATTAATTTAATACAATAATGACCTTTCTGCTATTAGAGATGTCTATCATTTTCATACTTAGCCCCCTTTGAAGTTATTACTTTTACAATAGTATATTGAAACAGAAGTGTTGTAATGATCATTATTGCAGTACCAGCATAGTTTGCTGTAAACAATATGCTGCTAATCCAAAACAACTGCTTTTCTTTTTGTGCCTTTGTTTTGCTGTGCCTGGAGTATATGTTCAGGTTCTCTGATTTTCATGCCCCGAGTATGCTGTGGATTTACAAGCTTAGGCAACATGCATTTTAAATAAAATGTTTGCAAAGGTTCCATCTTCTTTAATCAAAAATACTTACGTCTTAAAATGTACGCTACCTTCATTGGAAAATCCAGTCCAGTCCATACACCAAACACACAGACTTTTCGACGGGTAATATGCAACTGTCCCTGGATTTGGTAGTACCAGGGATTATTGATATTTATTTCAAGTGAATCATTATTCTCGTTATATTTCCAGAATTTTATGTTTTTGCCCTTGTGGCATCGTTTGGTGACATTTTAAATGCCGAATAGGGACACTTCACTTCCACAATTAAATCATCTCCTATAATCCTATCAGGTGTAGCAGCTACATATTATTACAATTAACTTAGTCCATTACTGATTTAATAATATTATGCATATCGTTGCTGTTAATGAACGTTGTTAAATAAATCCTTATAAAAACTTTATTACAGATGGCATGATGAATTCTCTGAAATATTGTAACCAGCACCATTGCTAGCTACAACATTTCAGAGAATTAAGTTCATATCATCTGTAATAAAATTTTTATAAGCATTTAAACACCGGTCCTGTAAAGTTGTTAAAAAACAGTTATGCCAGTATGCATTAACGTCGACAATATGTGACCCTGCCCGAAGAAAGGACCCCCTAAAGATACAGATTTGTAACCAATTTTCTTTAAAAAGGGAAGGTTGAGAAGGCCCAAAATCAAAAAATCTCGGCAGAAGGGTCCTTTCTTCGGGCAGGGTCACATATCGAGGGCATCAGATCAGAGGGGCGTATCCGCCAAAATTTTTATCTTCAATTTTTATGTCGTATTGATTTCTGGTATCGACCTGCGTGTTGTCACAAACGGGCGAATGTTTTGTAAGGCCAGATTAATGCCTATGTAACAACACGCAGGTCGATACCAGAAATCAATACGCCCCTCTGATCTGATGCCCTCGATGTATATGTTGCATGTATGTATAAGCAAGCATTTCTTTTGCCTATATTGCTTCACTATTTAGTATTTTGTAATCCAATGAGTTGGTTTATTCAAAACAAGTTCATAAAAAACATGGGAAGCATTTGCTTGGACATATGCACAACGTACTAACAGTAAACTTACCTAAGTAAAAGTATTCTTCATCAATAAATAGACCATTCTTTTCAATATATACACTTTCTTGTTCTGCCAGTTGATTTAAAGCTGTTTCTTCGTATTTTTTCCCATGTGCTAGAGATTTCGCTGTAACTGGGACTGAATATATGTATAAGCCTTTTTACGAGCGGTTCACATTTTGTTGTTACCCTCCGAGTACACACAGAATAGAAAGAGGATGCTGTTAATAAATTACATTGTATTTCATACCATTCCATACTTTCTGACTGCATCTGTGTATTTCTTTCAATTTCATGTATTTCGGCTGGTGTTTTTTTTAAAAAGTTTAAAAATTTTTCTTTTCCATGTCGTTTATGGCAGGATCCATGTCAGGTTTTCTAACATTTTCCCTGTAATCCAAATCTTGGCCCATCACTTTTTGTACTTTTTGTTTTACACATCTTGTCTTCCTGTTACTTAAAACCCTTAGCCTCCTTGTTTTTTCCATATTTTGTATTAACTTGGAAGGTTTCCGGCCGACAAAAGTTTTATATTTCACATTTAGACTTCTGCTATTAAATGAGGTGACAGCCCCAGCACATCTGTATTGGTAATTTTTACTACCAGAAGCATACTTTATACGCTTTCCACCAACAAATTTACAGATAATAGAATTAAATTGCTCTACGACATTACTGTCCATATCTTCAATCAAACTGCGACTTTGATTAGATCTTGATGTTATAATTTGGATGAGTCGTATATGCAATTCCTTGCAAGATTGCAATGCATTCAGGTCAGTTTCATCCGAATTATCATTTTTGCAAAAATAATCATCGCAGTTGTCATGTACCCGAAAGATATGGTTGGTGCTGTTGTCAATGTCTTTTTTTAGCAATATATATAATCGACGCCCTTTTCTACCCAAAAGGGTGTAAGGGTTAATTTCAACTAAAATACATTTCATACTCAAAATACAAATCATACTTAAAACTAATTCTTTATAAACTTTTTCCAGTCTTTTCTGTTTTGTGCGAGTTTCTTTGCTTCTGTCCATATCTTCTCTTTCTTCTTTAGAATTTTTCCTATTGTATTGTCCCAAGTTTCTTTTGGTCTGCCTCTCTTTTTCTTCAGCGGTGGTTCACATTCTCAGATTCTTTTCACAAGTGCTGTGTTGTTTAGTCTTTGGAGATGTCCCCACCACTCTAGTTGTCGTTGTTCTATGTATTCTTCGACTGATTCTATATTAAGGTCTGCTCTAATTTGTTCATTTCCCATTCTGTCTAGTTTTGTCACTTCCCTTGGCTCTTCGTTGGTATTTCATTTCTGTTGCTCTAATATTACTTTTGTCTTTTGCTGATAGTACCCATGATTCGCAGCCATACGTCAGGATAGGCCTATATATCGATTTGTAAACTTTCATTTTTGTTTGAGATGACACTTCTTTCTTATTTATAAGACACTTACTCATTGTGTAATATGCTCTGTTTGCCTTTTTAATTCTATTATTTAATTCTGTATCTTGTCTTCCTTTTTGGTCCAAAATAATCCCTAGATATTGGAAACTGTCAACCTGTTCTAGTAGTTCCTTCTCTACTCTGATGTGTATTTCCTTTCTTTCTTCAGTTATAGCCATAACTTTTGCTCTTATTTTTATTTAGTCTCATCCCATTTTCGGTTAATACCTTATTCCAAATATTGATGTTTTCTTCTAAATCTTTTTCGCTTCTTGCTACAATTGCGATATCGTCCGCGAAGACGTATTCAGAGACGCTAATTGTTTCCAAATTTCTGTAACCTAGAAACATTAGTTTAACTAATCCTTGTGTCTTTTGGATCAGTTCGTCCATAAAAGTTATGAATAACAGTGGGCTTAAACTTCCCCCTTGTCTTACCCCTTCTTTAGTAACAAATTCTTCAGATATCATATTTTTACTTATTACACAATTTCTCGTTATTTTGTACAAACATTTGGTTACTCTAATTAACTTTGAGTCCACCTTCTTTTTATTTAGGATTTCCCATACTTTCGCTCTTGGCACTTTATCAAAAGCCTTCTCCATGTCTAAAAATGCTATATATGCTGTTCTATTTCTTGCCAAAGTTCTGTTGATGATTTCTTTTATTGCAAAAACGTGGTCTTGGGTGGATTTATTTTTTCGAAATCCACTTTGGGTGTCTGATAGCGAAGGTTCGATTTTTTTTTAACCTTTTTTCGATGATTTTTTCGAATACCTTTACTGCTGTACTTAGTAAGGTTATACCTCTGTAATTTCTACAATCTTTGTTGTCGCCTTTTTTGTGTAAAGGTATTATTAATCCCATTTCCCAATGCTTTGGCACTTTCCAACGTTCCATTATTTCTGTTTCTTTTGTCAATATTTCTCCTGCTTCATTTTTAATTGCTAGACTGTCTACCTTTTTGTTTCCTCTGAGATTTTTTAGGACTCTATAGAACAGTTTCTGGTTCCTTTTTCTATCTCTCTCTAGTTTGTTGCCAAAATCTTCCCATGTTTTTTGTTTTGATTGTTTAACTAAGTTCTTCACTTTTATCCTTTGTTCTTTGTACTGTTCATAGCTTCTTTCTGTTTTTTCACTTAAATACTTTCGCCATCTTTCCTTTTTAATCTTTACTTCCTGTTTGATTTCTTCTGTCCACCAGGCTGTTTGTTTCTTATGTTTGCCCTGCTTGTTTATTCCACATACCTCACGTGCTGCTTCCGTAATAACACTTTTAAATACTTTCCACATTTCTCCTATATCTGTATTTTCTGCTATTTCCATTTCTTCTACCAATTTTGCATTTATTTCTTCCTTGTACCTAGATGCTACGGTTTGGTCTTGTAGTCTGTACGATTTTATCACTTCCTGGTATATTTTCCTTTGGCCTACTACTGTGTTATTTTTAGCTACATCTCCTTCTGTTCTTATTTCTGCTACTAGTAGCAAATGGTCGCTGTGTATTTCATAGCTTCTTTTTACTCTGACATCTCGTATTATCGACCTGTTCTCACGTTCTATCAATACATAATCGATAATTGATCTCTCTCCTCTACTTGGTTGTACTCTTGTGAACTTATGGATATCTTTGTGTTTAAAGAAAGTATTCGTTATTATTAGGTCATGCATTATACAGAAATTCAATAGTCTCTTCCCATTATTATTTCTTTTTTCTTCTCCATATTTTCCTATAGTTGTTGTATATTTGTGGTCTCTTATTCCCACTCTTCCATTAAAATCCCCAGCTATAAAAATATTACCTCTAGTTGTTTCCATTGTTTCATTTAGGTCGTCCCAAACTTTTCCTTGTTTTCTGCCTTTTCATCTTCGTCAGGTCCATATACTGCTATTACTGTTTTCATGCTTGTTTTGTTTTTGAGCTCTATGGTCATTATTCTTTCTGATACTGCTACCCACTTGTTTACTGTTTCTTTGATGTCTCTGTGGAGTATAAAACCTATTCCCGCGTTTGCTCTTTCCTTTTCATCTACTCCACTCCATAATAACAGATGCCCATTGTCCAGCTCTTTCTTCCCTTTTCCTTTCTTCTTTGTTTCTGCTATCACCAATATCTCTAGATTTGCACTCTCCAATTCCTCACTTAGTTCCATTTCTTTTCCGTTCACACTTCTTACATTCCATGTACCTAATTTAGTACTCAGAGTTCCTGTCTTCCTGTATTTGCCTTCTTTGTTTTCTATTTTTTCATTTCTATGGTTCTTTCCCATGTTTTCCTCATATTTATTTCCCCCTTCATTTCCGTGTCCATTGCTTTGCTCTTGCGTGTTCATCATCTTGTTTATCCGGCATTTAATTGTAATCTTTGCTAGTTTTTTGAATTGCCAGGTGCAACTCCTAAAGCTTCTCTCTCTGTTAGTGTTACTGCTTGTTCAGATTTCACATCCCAATCCCAGCACTGTCCATCAATAATCATCTTTCTATATCCAATTTTGAGTTTCTTGCCCTCTTCCCTTTTAGTCTTAGCTATCTGCACCAATTTATCTCTAATTTTTCTATCTTCTACTGTGAGGTCATTTTCTATATATGTATTTCCGTGTACCCTTCAATTTACTCTTTGCCCTCATTACTTGCATTTTCTCTTTCCAATCATTTAGCTGTGCAATTACCATATGATTTTCATTTTTTGTTGTTTTAATTTGTGCTGAGTTTATTTTTGCAGACACCTTTAATTCGGCCCTTAGAAAGTCTTCAACTCCTGTTTTAAGCGAATGTTTATTGAATGCTACTCCTTTAATCACAATATTATGCTTTTTATTCGTCTTTTCTTGGATTTTTAGCTTTTGCTATAAATTCATCACATTCTTTTCCAATTTATCTATCCTATTTTCCAAATGTTTCTTCTCCTGTGCCCATTGTGTTTCTTTAGCTTGCATTTCCGTCCTTGATTTTGTGACTTTTTCCTGATTTTTTTAGCAATATATATGCTTCCTTTTTATTTGGATTTTGCTATCGAAAAGCAATTGCCTTTTTTATACCAATTCGAAATCGGAGAATGTTATTCAGGACTAATTTTCGAACTTTTATAGAAAATCTTGTATCATTTGTTAAGGTCTTTAGTTTATTGCAAAAATTCCTTAACAAATGATTACGGCATTCGATTTTTTCGATTAACTGGGGGTAGGGCCTTGTTTCAAGCAATTTTTTATATGTACTGCTATCTCCATCGGCTATGAGCCTAGAATATCGAATCCCAAACATTTCTTCGCTATTGAGGAATCCTTCAACTAAAATTGCTGACTCCATACCTGTTGATGAACCCTGATCTTTTAGACCAACACCCATCAGCCACCACAGTTATTAGGGGTGTTCCGTCTCTGGCAGTGTTGCCATTGGTCCTGGCATAGTTAGCTTCTTCTTTCGCAGCAGAAGCCATTGGCTCCAATGCAATTTTTACCCATGTTTCTCCTACTTTTTTCTCACACTTTTGATGTCTTACGAGTCATGTAAGGGATATCCATAGTTTTAAACAATTCTTGACTATTGGAAAGACCAATACCTATGGACATTGCCCTCCTATTGCATCTTCATTGATACTGTCTGTACAGGTGTTAACTCTGAAACTCATATTGCACATATTACAACGAAATATAATTTTTGAAGCTAGTCCATTGTGAGTTTCATTTATTGGCACAAGGTTGTTTAATGAACAGCCAAACTTCTCTGCATGTATCGATATTTGCATCATTTGAGCAAAAAAATAATCAAAATTTATAATGCGCCGTTCTGGGATTGAAATGGGTTTACGTATCCCAGAAGTGGTAGCCTAAAACAACACATTTGTGATTATTTAGTTTTGCTGCAATTGTTTGCCATTACTTTTTCTGGTAAAGAGTTTTTATTATAATGCTGTGTGTTTGCTTCATTTATCTTGTCAGTAGATACTTCAGTAGCAGTATCAGCAACTAAATCAGAAACTTGTTATGATGACGCGGAACTATCATCCTAAAATAGTTTGTGAAGGTACGTTAGAAAATAGCAACAAAAAACATGAAAACAGCATAGTAAAACCTCGTTTGATTTGTAGACATGTTTCAGATTTGCACAATCGTTAATTGAATTTACCTCGACAGGTTTAGCTCTTTCACATATATCCTAAAATGATAGAGGTTATGATTCAGATGCAATGTTAAAATTAATGTAATATTAAAATAGGTTATACACGATAAGAATAAACAACGTAAGTACATATTACTTACTTTGCTAGAAATCAAGTCAGTTACTTTTGAAAAATGCTTTTTGTCTTTAAAATTTGGAATAGTATTACTAGCTGTAGTAAATGGGTTTTTGTAACTGCTACTACTAGACTAAAATCACATAAATTAAATAATAATGAAATTAACTGAAAGTATGTAACCTTACATTGTCAGAAATCGATTCATGGAAAGAACCTGAAAAATGCTGTTCAGGAGGAACATTTTCCTTATCGTTTGATGCATAATCTATCTTGCCTAAAACAGTAGGTATATACGTTTTGCAGTACAATACAAATAATTTAGCTTTATATTCAATTTATTTTGCTGTTATTATATGTACTACTTACATAATACTTCATCTAAAATGCTTTGGATAAAAATTCTTTTGTTACTTGTTCCGAGAACGATTCCTCTACGTTTGCTGGACAGATGTTTACTTTTGGCAACATAATTCTCTACGTTTATCCATCACTACGGTTTTCAACCAACGACCCTTTCTTGAAAGAAACACTAATATAAATTTCGAAAATTACAAGCGACCGGCTAATTCACCACAAAAATGCCTTTGGTATTATGCCTGCGGTATAAGTGTAAGGGTTGCTTGCTTTCCGCTTCGTCAGACTTCGGCCACGATAGTATGTTCGGACGCTTTTTTCTACGACTGTACCCAGCATCCCACCCATTCTACAGAACAATCTTCTTAAGAAATAATTTAGTTAAAACGGTTTTGCAGTTGGTATATTTTACAGTTATTTACAAATGTAATCGGCTCAAGTTTAGTGAGTAATTTTAATAAAAGTATAGTAACAATTTGCTGTACTAGATCTTATGTTTTTCTCCCTCTAATGTCATAGTTTACATTCGTTTTTTATAAAATAAAAAATAATTAGTAGATATTTGAGTAATCCACATTTTAGTGTACATATTGATTTTAATATGAATGCAAAACAAAATCGTTTAAGTTATTAATAACTTAGAAATATAATAAATACTAACGTCCTGTTATGCTATTTTAACGCTGAGAAATAATGGTGCCTACATGCTCTTAACTAAAAACTAAAATGATTGATATACAGTGAAAACTGGTTGATCCTACTCTACATTAATTCGAATACCACTAAAATCTGGAGCAGTAATTTATTTACATTGATTTCATTGTAATCCGGATCCGAACTCTAGAATTTATTGTTTTTATTTTTTAAGTTTGTAATTTGTTACAAACCACTGTTGGAGATAAGATAACTAAGATTTTATTTTATTTATGTTTACTACATCACTTTTACAAATTCTTATTATAAAATCACATGTTTTTCAAAAGTGATTATGATTATATTGCAACTTTACAATTCGTATTAGTTATAAAGATTGAAGTTAAAAAAGAATTGATACATTTTTTTTCGAATTACGACTTTAATCTTCCACATACACAAAAGATTTTGTGATAAATTTAAAAACCATAACATTTAAAAATAAATTTATACATTTCCAGATTTGTTACAAAATCTGAAGGGTCTATAGCAAAACTAAAAAAAAACTTTAAAATTGCAGAATATCTGGAGATGGAAGAAAAGTTGTTTGCATGGTTTTGTAACCTAAGAAGAAGGCATGCACAGAAATTTTGGCTGACAAAGGATTTTTTATCAAAGATGTTAATCAAAATGATGACATCAGGGCATGTAAAGATTGAATACTTAATTTAAAAAAAAGACAGAATTTGCATTTGTTAAAAACTCTTGGAAGAAAAGCTATCATCCAATGATTCAAATGCAATGAAGTCCTTTAAAAAACAGTTCCAAAGCGGTTAGCATGGCTTTGCAATGGATGGAAGAAAATTTGAAATGAGCATTTCACAACATAACCTAAAAAGAATTGTTGAATTGTTTTGTTTTCGTTGGTTATACTTGCAAAAGCTGGTGGTTTGTAGTTCATGTTTTTAAAATAATAAGAGGCATTGCAGGGAACGCTGAATATGTGAGTTTTAAATCAGCGATGTTTAGGTTATGTTGACGCAGACAGCTACGTAAATTGCTGGTGTAAAATAGCGTGCAATATCCAATATTGTAATTCCCTAGAAAATCTTTGCAACGGCATTTAAAATTTACAATGAATTAATGCTATTTACAATTTTGTGTAAACAAATACAAAAAATATTGTTCGATGCGGGTATGCTGTCAATTTCCAGGCTCTTTTTTATATTATACTTGTATATTAAATTTAAATCTTGGCCTCGAGCAGAAAGATTGAAGGAACAGTGCACTTGTAACGAGAATAATATTATTTGAACGTTTCAATGTAAAGTACTGGATTTATGTATCCACCATAAACAATATCTGCTCTACTAGTGGACATCAAATTCTTGCCAGAGCTAGAGCAGTATAAAGTAGTTGAGAAAAGTATCACTGAAGTAATTATTGGGAAATTTGTAAACCATCTGTATTATTTGACTGACGAATGTGTGTTGAGAAAATATTTTAGCACCAGCATAAGTAGATTTAGAGAACAAAGCTGAAGATGGAACAAAAATCAATCTTAAAAAATTGCCATTGAGAAAAGTAGAAACTACCGAATCCCTACTAAGTTTTGATGAAGAAATATTGATTATGTAAATTTTTTGCATACTGAATTATACCAACTGCTAGCAACGTGTCCCATATATAGGTCTTCGTGACCTATAATATAATATAACCACCTTAACAATGCATCCGAGCAATCTTGTTAAAAACTAATATGACACTTTTGACTATTATTTGCATTCAAAGTGGTTATTGTTCAATATACGAGGACTGTTCGGTAACTATGTGGCCCTAACACAGAGATGGCGCGAATTTGCAGGAATTTTCTTTATCATTCTGTAGAATCATCCTTTAATAGGTTAAATATGATAGTACAGAGCGATCTGTCAATTAATCTGTTTTTGACAGTACGTCAAAGTGAACGTCTTGTGTGATTTTGCAAACAATAGAAAAAACTGAGTCGAGAGCAATGATAAAGTACACCCAAACGCAAAGAAAATGTCACCCCTATAAACTCGGGTCTCTACCGCCGTAATGAGTTTATGGCATATTGTAAATTATAACCGAGCGAGTTTCACATTCAGCTACCTACATTCGTTACAGCTTTACGGAAAAAATACATTTGCGTCTCGTTCAACAAATAAATTAATTTTTACCGAATTTCTTAACATCATCGACATAGAGTGAAGCAGAACATTTTTTCGGTGTTTTTGAAAGGTTTTTTTTTGTAAGAAATAATAATATGCTTAAAAACAATTTTTTCGTTAGGTAACAAGTAATAAAACTATTAGATAATGCTCGATTAAGTATGTATAATTTTTATTAATATTTAGTGTCATATCCATTGTTTTCTATACACTCAGTTAAGCGTCTCGGCATACTGTCAACCAGATTTTGGCAAATGTTTTCCAGGAATATTACATGCTTACTCATAATCTAGGAAACAGCCAGTTCATTGTTGTCTTAAAGTAGGTAAAATTTTCTCAGAATACCTAATCCTTTTTAAGACGAGAGCTTCAAAGGAGAATTTTAATCTCACATATTCTAAACTACGGAAAAAAATCTTTGTGTGAGTCAAGTTACTGTTAATGTATCTACTGATCAAAAAATTTCTTTAAACAAAAATTAGTGCAAAAGTCAACGTACAAATTTTTTTGGTTGTTTTAACAATATTCTTGAAATTTAATGGTCACATGATGAAAGTTTTACTTGTCCTAAGTATTTCATCGAAAGTTCTGTCTACCTAGATAATAACTCGCTCGGTTATAATTTACAATATGCCATAAACTCATTACGGCTGTAGAGACCCGAGTTTATAGGGGTGACATTTTCTTTGCGTTTTGGTATACTTTCATTTGAAAGGCTTAACACCAACCAAAATCAAAGCAGAGCTGGATTTAACACTATTGGAATCTGCTCCTTCGTTTTCAATGGTTAAAAACTGTGTTGCCGAATTTAAGCGTGGTCGTAGGAGCACAAATGATGAACCCTGTAGTGGACGTCCAAAAACTGCTACTGCCCCGGATATGATTGAAAAAGTCCACCGTATCATCTTGGATGACCGTCGAGTAAAAGTGTGGGAGATAGCAGACTGAAGAATTGGAAAAATGAAAAAATAGTCTGCGCTTGGGTGTACGGTTGCTCACATCGGAGCAAAACTGAACCGTTTGAGTGTTTCTCGCGACCTTTTGTCATGTTTGGCTGCAATCAGAAGGACTTTTTACGCCGTTTCATAACCGTCGATGACACCTATGTAGGTCCACCATTACACTTCCGAAACCAAAGACCAGTCCAAGCAATGGACACAAAGGTCTCCACCACCAAACGCCAACGTTTTTTGTCAGCAGGAAAGGTTATGGCAACTGTGTTTTGGGATTCTCATGGAATTATTTTGGTCGACTACTTAGCAAAAGGGAAAACAATAAATGGCGAGTATTATGCTAATTTGTTGCAACAATTAAGTGACAAAATCAAAGAGAAATGACCTCATTTGGCAAAGAAGAAAGTGCTTTTCCATCAGGATAATGCACCTGCCCACAAGTCTGCGATTGCAATGGCCAAAATTCATGAATTGGAATTGGAATTAGTACCTCATTCGCCCTATTCCCCAAATATGGCTCCCAGTAATTATCATCTGTTTCCAAATCTGAAAAAATGGCTCGGCTGTAAGAGATTTTCGTCTAATACCGAGGTAATCGCTGCTGTAAATAGCTATTTCGAGGACTTGAATTCATCGACCTATAATGAAGGCATTGCTAATTTGGAATATCTTTGGAAGAAGTGTGTTGAGCGAGCAGGAGACTATATTGAAAAATGAAATGTTTTTTTGTCAAAAAAAATTGCATTTTCTTTGTTAGGCCACGTAGTTTACCTATACCTTGCGTGGCCTCCTCAATTTGAGTGACAAAAATCTGTTACACTGCCAGTCGTGTTGAATAAATTTCTGTTTTTAACAGCTTTCGTATTGTGGCACCATCTGAGTCCTGTAATAATGAGTTCAATAAATAATTAGTTTAATAAATTTAAAAATTTTATTTGGAACTGTTTAATTTCATTTTCAAAACGGAAATAATGCCTGGAACTAGAAACGCAAACGGCATGTAAAGAGACATTTCTCTCTAAAATGGAGGAGGCTATGGTACTTGGCTAATAGTTGTAGCATTTGTTTAATAGATGGTGACAGTGATATCGAGAGACATGGCCAACTAATGTTAAGAAAAAAGAAATGAGAATTGCAGCATTTACGCTTTACAGTTTTACAGGATACTGAAATAAGCAAAGAATTTGACCTGACCTGGCAACACTGGCTTATGTATTTGGAAGCGGATCGATCTTATCCTGTTACAATTACAATTGCAAACCATTTTTATAATTTGCATTATCTGTCTTTATATTAAGTTCTAATTTTTTTTCTTTGTTTCAGAAAGCAACAGCATTAATAAATAGTGACTCTTTGCCTACTATAACACCGTTTGCTGTTTATTGTTTAGTTCATTTGATCATGGATGTCCTATACATAATAATAATAAATAATATGCTAGTGACTTAGCAGTAAATTCAAGCTGTTTTTGCTGCACATTTAGCAATGCTGGTGTAGATTTTTTTGTATTATTATTATTATTATTATTTAGCCAGTGAATGTTTTCTCTTTTGTTTTCCTCTGATTTTAAAATAAATAAGAATTCTTTTGTAACATGTTCACATGTTATTTTTATGTTAAACTTTATTATTATTAAACGCTGATTTGTGATTTAAATAAACATATATATATTATATATATTTAGGTAAATTTATAAAAGTTACATTTGTGAATGTTCTATATAATTGCAAGTTTTGCTCATATGCATATTATTATATTTATAAATTATTTGTTAATTTAAACTTATTGGTCAATGTTCTAAATAAATAATAATTTTAAAAATAAACACAGCTAAAGATTGTAATAAATCTTTTAAGTAGGTTTTTAAAAAGGATTTAAAAAATATGATGTAGTTCTGAAGTTGTTATAAAATAAAAAACCAAAAATAAAGAAAAAATCAGCTTGATAATAAAAAACAGAAAATTCAAGATAATCATTTTAACATGTTGCGTAGGTATTGTTAAATATAACACAATTGGGGTTTATCTATGATATTTATTATTAGTACTACCACATTTTCATTTTTTAAAAATAAGAGCAGTTATATAGTTTATTTTTTCTAATTTGTATTATTGCTACATATATCTATTGTAAGCTATAAAATGTTAATGTAAAATAATTTCTTTCATATATTATTATTACGATTACATAAGTAATATTATGGAACAAGTAAAAATGTAAGAAATTATTGAGCAAAAACTGCACTTCTTTTGTAAATGTGCAAAAATCTTATTTTAACAGAAGTGTAAACACCATACATAAAATTAAATCTTAAGCTTAAGAAAAACTTCAGATATATTAATTAATTTTTAAATAAAGATTCCGTAAGTTATTTATTTGATCTTTTAATTAGAAAACCAATAGCTTTTATAATTTTTATTGTTAACACGAATTCTACAGGAAGGTTGTGTTCTAGAAAGTGCTACATACAGGTATAATTTTAGTATGTAAAATTAAGAACCTTATCCTTCTAACAATTTATTTTTTTTTATTCCATGCATCGTCTTTTGTACAATAAATTAGTAAAGAAATGATGCCAGTTTTATTTTACATGAAATGGAAATTATCTCAATATCAATTGAAATTATGTTTAATTCATTAGTGTGTAATATGTTTTATATACTGCTCAGATCTCCCAACTAGGAGCAGGAGTACAGAACAACAAGAGCACCAGGCGTGTATGCAAGCCTCCAGTGTGCAGCTGCCAATTGAGTTTCCATGCTATCCTCCAAATTGAGTGAATTTAGTAATATCAGTTCTTACACGGACATTATTACACCCAAAGTCACTAATTTGTAAATAATTCGATTATTTTAAATGCCAACGTTTTTAGACACCCAATATTTACATACTACCATCATGAGAAATCTATCGATACCTTCAAATCAAAAACCGGTTTCATATTACCTCAAAATACAGGAGTTTGTCGCTGAATCATAATAATAAAAATCAAGAAAATCCAAGGGTACCCTGGAAACAGAAATAAGTTTGACAGGTACTTAGAAACTTATGTACTATTTATTGACACTACAATTTCTTTATAAGATAATATGTGGGACCAGTTCAGTTTCTACCTTATAGGCAAGGTTAAGAGCATAGGACGCGACCACGCTTCAAGCGAATTTATCTTAACGTAATTCTTATTCTATTTCTCAAAAAGTTCTGTCATAAAGAATCAATTTCTCTTTGTTTATCCTACCGGGCGTTACCTAATCGAACAGAGAAGGGCACCCCACTGCTACCGGCAGCCGATAGCGTCCGAAGTCCACACGAGTTATACGAGTTACTTACCATTAATTGTAACATACAATAAACTATAAATATATGCATGTATACCATGACATACTAAGGCTAAGTAAGTAACAATAATTATTGTGTTATTAAATGTGTTAACCAAGAAAGTATAAGTAGGGGTAAGTGGCACAAGAGGTATGCACATGAAGTGTGCATAAGTTGTAAATTTGGTTGTCAAACGCTGCAATAAAGATTTTCTTTCTTAAAAAGTAACTTAAAAACAAATAAAAATGCGGAGTTGTTTGATTAGAAGATACGGAAGTGATACTAGATATCACAAAAAACAAGTTTCCGGAGTAATAATGCATCGTTGAGTAGTTTTTTCTTAAGTCTGCGTCATTAATAACTTTTTAGTCACGTCAGGTTCGTAGTACTTAAATTGTATAATTAAGTTAATATGAAGATTATATAGGGAGTGTTATCACGTATTGTATAAAAATGATCTTTTTTTAATTAAATAATTACATAGAACCATCTCTAAAACGGTTTTTGAAGTACACATCATCATCTGTATGCAGTAAACTAAAATTCGTATTAGCTTATTATCCGTTTAGGGCAATCACTTGGTGGCATCAAAGAAGATTAGATACACTTTAAATATACAAACTACTTAAAAAAAAATATAGATAATCAACAATCGTGAAATTGAAAATTTAGAAATGATTGTTTATTTTTAAGAAATTTTCAAATTAATTAAAAATTGTTTTACAATTATGAATTTCAATTTTGTAATTAAGGTACAAATAAACTAAATTAATTAATTCAGGACTCCCACTTGTCCTAAAATTCCTAAAATACCTAAAATAATGACTAACTAAACAAAAATCCTAAAATAAACCTAAAAACTTAAGAAATTTTCGAAAATACCTAAAAATCTATTTTTCTGTTGTGATCTTATAAATACCCCTGCCACACACTAATAACTTTTATTTCATACTGTATCGTATTATCCGTGTTTATGTTAGTGATTACAGTCCGGAAAATGCAGTTTTACGACCTAGTAAGACTGTAAAGAATTTTTCCGGATTTAAATAAAATAAACTGATAAACTTAAATCAACTGAACAAATATTTAGTATTAGTCAGTTACCATGGACACTTGTTCTTCATAGATGTCTATGTTTTGAATTCGACTAATAGTTGACATAGATGCTCGGTTTTCATAGGTGTCCATATTTTAAATTCGGAAATTTATTTTATATAATTTTTTTAATTAAACCAATAATCCAATAATTACAGAATAAAATAAAACACATCACGCTAAACATCCTGGAAATGTTCTTACAGTGACGTTTCAATTTTCCGGACTTGGGTCCTTCGTCGCCTTGTCCGTAACACCTTACTCGACTGTAAAATGCCAATTCCAGGACTTATAACGTTAATAACTATTTCTGATGAGAGTATGTGTTGGTAAAAATTTCTTTGGATGAATTTTCATGTGTGAGCAAAGGAAAGATGCTGGATAGCAATTACTTTGAGAAAGATAGATACATATTTATCACCTACTTAAAAAAGTCCTACAATAAACAATTTTTTTGTAATGTTGGTGCTAGGTAATTTTGATTAAATAATTAACATTTGTAAAAAACATTTCAGGTTAGAGGGAAAAGTAGTACACATAGTTTTATACATAATATTAAATTTACAGTTATGTCAAAATGACAAATGTCTAGTATTTTTAAGATTTTTTTACCTAGCACCAAACTTACAAAAAAATGTTACTATATTATAAAGATTTGCAAGTATGCACATAGCTCTCTTTCTCAGATCATTTACTATTCGTATTTGCTATACTGCCGTGCTAAGCGAAAACAACCTATTTGCAAAACTGCAATGTAGAAATGTACTATATAGAATGTAAATGTGAGCTAAGAAAATATATGGTATATTTCTGAGTTGATGTTTTGCAGATAGGTTGTTTTCGCTTAGCACGGCAGCATATTTGCTTTGCTCACACTTCAAAATTCAAACCCAAAACCACATTTTACTAACACTGTATAAACAATTATGAGAGAGTTGCAACGTTGTTTATTTATTCGTTATTTTTATATAAAATGGAATTTAATTTTTGTTTATTGTATATACAATCGTAGCCAAAAAAAAAATGAAAACGCCAATCTAGTCGTTACTTTTCTATAATTTTACCTGCTGTAAGTGTCAGTTGCGTCTTACGAATTATTTAAATGTAATAGAAATTTCTATAATAAAGTACACTTTAATTGCCGTCTTAATCGCCTTTTCAATTACTTAAAAAACGTTGGCGTTTCCATTCTTTTAGCGGCGATTGTACTACTACTTGTTCTACACACGGCTGTGTTGTAATGCAGACTTTTGTTTATCACCATGTAAAATACGACTTAAATGGAACGTATATGTCTTACCTTCATTGTATCATAGCGTCCTAAAAAATACCTAAATTTTTTACTTAAAAAATCCTAAAATTCCTAACAAAATTGCAATATATGAGAGTGGGAGCCCTGTTAATTGCAAAAATAAAATAGTTTTATTAGCGGTGCCCTGAATACTATCTTAAACAATTTCCTGAACCCAAACCTGCATTGTATTTACATATATGTGTGGTGTCAAATTTGTATTACCCTTACACCACCTTCATCGTCATCATCCACTCCAATTGCATCATGCCCCTTCCCTCTAAACTTCCTTGGCAGAGAGGTTAAGATATTGATCAACCATTAATATTAGCAAAGTTTTGCAACAAACATGAATATAAAAATTTCTTATTAGGAGGTTATGAATGCAGAGAGGTTAAGATATCGACCAGACAGTACTAGCAAAATTTTGCAACAAACACCGATATAAAAATTTCTTATTAGGAGGTTATGAATGCTGAGAGGTTAAGATATCGAACAGCCAGTACTAGCAAAATTTTGCAACAAACATCGATATAAAAATTTCTTATTAGGAGGTTATGAATGTTGAAAGGTTAAGATATTGACGAACCAGCATTAGCAAATTTTTGCAACATCGATATAAAAATTTCTTATTAGGAGGTTATGAATGCAGAGAGGTTAAGATATCGACCAGCCAGTACTAGCAAAATTTTGCAACATCGATATGAAAATTTCTTATTAGGAGGTTATGAATGCTGAGAGGTTAAGATATGGAACAGCCAGTACTAGCAAAATTTTGCAACAAACATCGATATAAAAATTTCTTATTAGGAGGTTATGAATGCAGAGAGGTTAAGATATCCACCAACCAGCATTAGCAAATTTTTGCAACATCGATATAAAAATTTCTTATTAGGTTATGAATGCTGAGAGGTTAAGATATTGACACACCACGATTAGCAAAATTTTGCAACAAACATCGATATAACAATTTCTTATTAGGAGGTTATGAATGTAGAGAGGCTAAGATATCGACCAACCAGCATTAGCAAATTTTTGCAACATCGATATAAAAATTTCTTTTTAGGAGGTTATGAATTCAGAGAGGTTAGGATATCGACCAACCAGCATTAGCAAATTTTTTCAACATCGATATAAAAATTTCTTATTAGGAGGTTATGAATGCAGAGAGGTTAAGATATCGACCAGCCAGTACTAGCAAAATTTTGCAACAAACATCGATATAAAAATTTCTTATTAGGAGGTTATGAATGCAGAGAGGTTAAGATATCGAACAGCCAGTACTAGCAAAATTTTGCAACAAACATCGATATAAAAATTTCTTGTTAGGAGGTTATGAATGCAGAGAGGTTAAGATATCGAACAGCCAGTACTAGCAAAATTTTGCAACAAACATCGATATAAAAATTTCTTATTAGGAGGTTATGAATGTTGAGAGGTTAAGATATTGCCAAATCAGTATTAGCAAAGTTTTGCAACAAACATCGATATAAAAATTTCTTATTAGGAGGTTATGAATGCAGAGAGGATAAGATATCCACCAAACAGCATTAGCAAATTTTTGCAACATCGATATAAAAATTTCTTATTAGGAGGTTATGAATGCAGAGAGGTTAAGATATTGACAAACCAGTATTAGCAAGTTTTGCAACAAACATCGATATAAAAATTTCTTATTAGGAGGTTATGAATGCAGAGAGGTTGAGATATCGACCAGCCAGTACTAGCAAAATTTTGCAACAAACATCGATATAAAAATTTCTTATTAGGAGGTTATGAATGCAGAGAGGTTAAGATATCGACCAGCCAGTACTAGCAAAATTTTGCAACAAACATTGATATAAAAATTTCTTATTAGGAGGTTATGAATGCAGAGAGGTTAAGATATCGACCAGCCAGTACTAGCAAAATTTTGCAACAAACATCGATATAAAAATTTCTTGTTAGGAGGTTATGAATGCAGAGAGGTTAAGATATCGAACAGCCAGTACTAGCAAAATTTGCAACAAACATCGATATAAAAATTTCTTATTAGGAGGTTATGAATGTTGAGAGGTTAAGATATTGACAAATCAGTATTAGCAAAGTTTTGCAACAAACATCGATATAAAAATTTCTTATTAGGAGGTTATGAATGCAGAGAGGATAAGATATCCACCAAACAGCATTAGCAAATTTTTGCAACATCGATATAAAAATTTCTTATTAGGAGGTTATGAATGCTGAGAGGTTAAGATATGGAACAGCCAGTACTAGCAAAATTTTGCAACATCGATATGAAAATTTCTTATTAGGAGGTTATGAATGCTGAGAGGTTAAGATATGGAACAGCCAGTACTAGCAAAATTTTGCAACAAACATCGATATAAAAATTTCTTATTAGGAGGTTATGAATGCAGAGAGGTTAAGATATCCACCAACCAGCATTAGCAAATTTTTGCAACATCGATATAAAAATTTCTTATTAGGTTATGAATGCTGAGAGGTTAAGATATTGACAAACCACGATTAGCAAAATTTTGCAACAAACATCGATATAACAATTTCTTATTAGGAGGTTATGAATGTAGAGAGGCTAAGATATCGACCAACCAGCATTAGCAAATTTTTGCAACATCGATATAAAAATTTCTTTTTAGGAGGTTATGAATTCAGAGAGGTTAGGATATCGACCAACCAGCATTAGCAAATTTTTTCAACATCGATATAAAAATTTCTTATTAGGAGGTTATGAATGCAGAGAGGTTAAGATATCGACCAGCCAGTACTAGCAAAATTTTGCAACAAACATCGATATAAAAATTTCTTGTTAGGAGGTTATGAATGCAGAGAGGTTAAGATATCGACCAGCCAGTACTAGCAAAATTTTGCAACAAACATCGATATAAAAATTTCTTGTTAGGAGGTTATGAATGCAGAGAGGTTAAGATATCGAACAGCCAGTACTAGCAAAATTTTGCAACAAACATCGATATAAAAATTTCTTATTAGGAGGTTATGAATGTTGAGAGGTTAAGATATTGCCAAATCAGTATTAGCAAAGTTTTGCAACAAACATCGATATAAAAATTTCTTATTAGGAGGTTATGAATGCAGAGAGGATAAGATATCCACCAAACAGCATTAGCAAATTTTTGCAACATCGATATAAAAATTTCTTATTAGGAGGTTATGAATGCAGAGACGTTAAGATATTGACAAACCAGTATTAGCAAAGTTTTGCAACAAACATCAATATAAAAATTTCTTATTAGGAGGTTATGAATGCAGAGAGGTTGAGATATCGACCAGCCAGTACTAGCAAAATTTTGCAACAAACATCGATATAAAAATTTCTTATTAGGAGGTTATGAATGCAGAGAGGTTAAGATATCGACCAGCCAGTACTAGCAAAATTTTGCAACAAACATCGATATAAAAATTTCTTATTAGGAGGTTATGAATGCAGAGAGGATAAGATATCCACCAACCAGTACTAGCAAAATTTTGCAACAAACATCGATATAAAAATTTCTTGTTAGGAGGTTATGAATGCAGAGAGGTTAAGATATCGAACAGCCAGTACTAGCAAAATTTTGCAACAAACATCGATATAAAAATTTCTTATTAGGAGGTTATGAATGTTGAGAGGTTAAGATATTGCCAAATCAGTATTAGCAAAGTTTTGCAACAAACATCGATATAAAAATTTCTTATTAGGAGGTTATGAATGCAGAGAGGATAAGATATCCACCAAACAGCATTAGCAAATTTTTGCAACATCGATATAAAAATTTCTTATTAGGAGGTTATGAATGCAGAGACGTTAAGATATTGACAAACCAGTATTAGCAAAGTTTTGCAACAAACATCAATATAAAAATTTCTTATTAGGGGGTTATGAATGCAGAGAGGTTGAGATATCGACCAGCCAGTACTAGCAAAATTTTGCAACAAACATCGATATAAAAATTTCTTATTAGGAGGTTATGAATGCAGAGAGGTTAAGATATCGACCAGCCAGTACTAGCAAAATTTTGCAACAAACATCGATATAAAAATTTCTTATTAGGAGGTTATGAATGCAGAGAGGTTAAGATATCGACCAGCCAGTACTAGCAAAATTTTGCAACAAACATCGATATAAAAATTTCTTGTTAGGAGGTTATGAATGCAGAGAGGTTAAGATATCGAACAGCCAGTACTAGCAAAATTTTGCAACAAACATCGATATAAAAATTTCTTATTAGGAGGTTATGAATGTTGAGAGGTTAAGATATTGACAAATCAGTATTAGCAAAGTTTTGCAACAAACATCGATATAAAAATTTCTTATTAGGAGGTTATGAATGCAGAGAGGATAAGATATCCACCAAACAGCATTAGCAAATTTTTGCAACATCGATATAAAAATTTCTTATTAGGAGGTTATGAATGCTGAGAGGTTAAGATATGGAACAGCCAGTACTAGCAAAATTTTGCAACATCGATATGAAAATTTCTTATTAGGAGGTTATGAATGCTGAGAGGTTAAGATATGGAACAGGCAGTACTAGCAAAATTTTGCAACAAACATCGATATAAAAATTTCTTATTAGGAGGTTATGAATGCAGAGAGGTTAAGATATCCACCAACAGGCATTAGCAAATTTTTGCAACATCGATATAAAAATTTCTTATTAGGTTATGAATGCTGAGAGGTTAAGATATTGACAAACCACGATTAGCAAAATTTTGCAACAAACATCGATATAACAATTTCTTATTAGGAGGTTATGAATGTAGAGAGGCTAAGATATCGACCAACCAGCATTAGCAAATTTTTTCAACATCGATATAAAAATTTCTTATTAGGAGGTTATGAATGCAGAGAGGTTAAGATATCGACCAACCAGCATTAGCAAATTTTTGCAACATCGATATAAAAATTTCTTATTAGGAGGTTATGAATGCAGAGAGGTTAAGATATCGACCAGCCGGTACTAACAAAATTTTGCAACAAACATCGATATAAAAATTTCTTATTAGGAGGTTATGAATGCAGAGAGGTTAAGATATCGACCAGCCAGTACTAGCAGAATTTTGCAACAAACATCGATATAAAAATTTCTTATTAGGAGGTTATGAATGCAGAGAGGTTAAGATATCGACCAGCCAGTACTAGCAAAATTTTGCAACAAACATCGATATAAAAATTTCTTATTAGGAGGTTATGAATGCAGAGAGGTTAAGATATCGACCAGCCAGTACTAGCAAAATTTTGCAACAAACATCGATATAAAAATTTCTTGTTAGGAGGTTATGAATGCAGAGAGGTTAAGATATCGATCAGCCAGTACTAGCAAAATTTTGCAACAAACATCGATATAAAAATTTCTTATTAGGAGGTTATGAATGTTGAGAGGTTAAGATATTGCCAAATCAGTATTAGCAAAGTTTTGCAACAAACATCGATATAAAAATTTCTTATTAGGAGGTTATGAATGCAGAGAGGATAAGATATCCACCAAACAGCATTAGCAAATTTTTGCAACATCGATATAAAAATTTCTTATTAGGAGGTTATGAATGCAGAGAGGTTAAGATATTGACAAACCAGTATTAGCAAAGTTTTGCAACAAACATCGATATAAAAATTTCTTATTAGGAGGTTATGAATGCAGAGAGGTTAAGATATCGACCAGCCAGTACTAGCAAAATTTTGCAACAAACATCGATATAAAAATTTCTTATTAGGAGGTTATGAATGTTGAGAGGTTAAGATAGTGACAAATCAGTATTAGCAAAGTTTTGCAACAAACATCGATATAAAAATTTCTTATTAGGTGGTTATGAATGCAGAGAGGATAAAATATCCACCAAACAGCATTAGCAAATTTTTGCAACATCGATATAAAAATTTCTTATTAGGAGGTTATGAATGCAGAGAGGTTAAGATATCGACCAGCCAGTACTAGCAAAATTTTGCAACAAACATCGATATAAAAATTTCTTATTAAGAGGTTATGAATGCTGAGAGGTTTAAGATATGGAACAGCCAGTACTAGCAAAATTTTGCAACAAACATCGATATAAAAATTTCTTATTAGGAGGTTATGAATGCAGAGAGGTTAAGATATCCACCAACCAGCATTAGCAAATTTTTCAAACATCGATATAAAAATTTCTTATTAGGAGGTTATGAATGCAGAGAGGTTAAGATATCGACCAGCCAGTACTAGCAAAAATTTGCAACAAACATCAATATAAAAATTTCTTATTAGGTTATGAATGCTGAGAGGTTAAGATATTGACAAACCACGATTAGCAAAATTTTGCAACAAACATCGATATAACAATTTCTTATTAGGAGGTTATGAATGTAGAGAGGCTAAGATATCGACCAACCAGCATTAGCAAATTTTTGCAACATCGATATAAAAATTTCTTTTTAGGAGGTTATGAATTCAGAGAGGTTAGGATATCGACCAGCCAGTACTAGCAAAATTTTGCAACATCAATATAAAAATTTCTTATTAGGAGGTTATGAATGCTGAGTGGTTAAGATATTGACAAACCAGTATTAGCAAAGTTTTGCAACAAACATCGATATAAAAATTTCTTATTAGGAGGTTATGAATGCAGAGAGGTTAAGATATCCACCAACCAGCATTAGCAAATTTTTTCAACATCGATATAAAAATTTCTTATTAGGAGGTTATGAATGCAGAGAGGTTAAGATATCCACCAACCAGCATTAGCAAATTTTTGCAACATCGATATAAAAATTTCTTATTAGGAGGTTATGAATGCTGAGAGGTTAAGATATCGAACAGCCAGTACTAGCAAAATTTTGCAACAAACATCTATATAAAAATTTCTTATTAGGAGGTTATGAATGCTGAGAGGCTAAGATATCGACCAACCAGAATTAGTAAATTTTTGCAACATCGATATAAGAATTTCTTATTAGGAGGTTATGAATGCAGAGATGTTAAGATATTGATAAACCAGTATTAGCAAAGTTTTGCAACAAACATTGATATAAAAATTTCTTATTAGGAGGTTATGAATGCAGAGAGGTTAAGATATCCACCAACCAGCATTAGCAAATTTTTGCAACATCGATATTAAAATTTCTTATTAGGAGGTTATGAATGCAGAGAGGTTGATATCGACCAGACAGTACTAGCAAAATTTTGCAACAAACATCGTTATAAAAATTTCTTGTTAGGAGGTTATGAATGCAGAGAGGTTAAGATATCGAACAGCCAGTACTAGCAAAATTTTGCAACAAACACCGATATAAAAATTTCTTATTAGGAGGTTATGAATGCAGAGAGGTTAAGATATCGACCAGCCAGTACTAGCAAAATTTTGCAACAAACATCGATATAAAAATTTCTTATTAGGAGGTTATGAATGCAGAGAGGTTATGAATGCAGAGAGGTTAAGATATCGACCAGCCAGTACTAGCAAAGTTTTGCAACAAACATCGATATAAAAATTTCTTATTAGGAGGTTATGAATGCAGAGAGGATAAGATATCCACCAAACAGCATTAGCAAATTTTTGCAACATCGATATAAAAATTTCTTATTAGGAGGTTATGAATGCAGAGAGGTTAAGATATTGACAAACCAGTATTAGCAAAGTTTTGCAACAAACATCGATATAAAAATTTCTTATTAGGAGGTTATGAATGCAGAGAGGTTAAGATATCGACCAGCCAGTACTAGCAAAATTTTGCAACAAACATCGATATAAAAATTTCTTATTAGGAGGTTATGAATGCAGAGAGGTTATGAATGCAGAGAGGTTAAGATATCGACCAGCCAGTACTAGCAAAGTTTTGCAACAAACATCGATATAAAAATTTCTTATTAGGAGGTTATGAATGCAGAGAGGATAAGATATCCACCAAACAGCATTAGCAAATTTTTGCAACATCGATATAAAAATTTCTTATTAGGAGGTTATGAATGCAGAGAGGTTAAGATATCGACCAGCCAGTACTAGCAAAATTTTGCAACAAACATCGATATAAAAATTTCTTATTAGGAGGTTATGAATGCTGAGAGGTTAAGATATGGAACAGCCAGTACTAGCAAAATTTTGCAACAAACATCGATATAAAAATTTCTTATTAGGAGGTTATGAATGCAGAGAGGTTAAGATATCGACCAGCCAGTACTAGCAAAATTTTGCAACAAACATCGATATAAAAATTTCTTATTAGGAGGTTATAAATGCAGAGAGGTTAAGATATCGACCAGCCAGTACTAGCAAAATTTTGCAACAAACATCGATATAAAAATTTCTTATTAGGAGGTTATGAATGCAGAGAGGTTAAGATATCGACCAGCCAGTACTAGCAAAATTTTGCAACAAACATCGATATAAAAATTTCTTATTAGGAGGTTATGAATGTTGAGAGGTTAAGATAGTGACAAACCAGTATTAGCAAAGTTTTGCAACAAACATCGATATAAAAATTTCTTATTAGGTGGTTATGAATGCAGAGAGGATAAAATATCCACCAAACAGCATTAGCAAATTTTTGCAACATCGATATAAAAATTTCTTATTAGGAGGTTATGAATGCAGAGAGGTTAAGATATCGACCAGCCAGTACTAGCAAAATTTTGCAACAAACATCGATATAAAAATTTCTTATTAGGAGGTTATGAATGCTGAGAGGTTTAAGATATGGAACAGCCAGTACTAGCAAAATTTTGCAACAAACATCGATATAAAAATTTCTTATTAGGACGTTATGAATGCTGAGAGGTTAAGATATTGACAAACCACGATTAGCAAAATTTTGCAACAAACATCGATATAACAATTTCTTATTAGGAGGTTATGAATGTAGAGAGGCTAAGGTATCGACCAACCAGCATTAGCAAATTTTTGCAACATAGATATAAAACTTTCTTTTTAGGAGGTTATGAATTCAGAGAAGTTAGGATATCGACCAGCCAGTACTAGCAAAATTTTGCAACATCAATATAAAAATTTCTTATTAGGAGGTTATGAATGCTGAGAGGTTAAGATATTGACAAACCAGTATTAGCAAAGTTTTGCAACAAACATCGATATAAAAATTTCTTATTAGGAGGTTATGAATGCAGAGAGGTTAAGATATCCACCAACCAGCATTAGCAAATTTTTGCAACATCGATATAAAAATTTCTTATTAGGAGGTTATGAATGCAGAGAGGTTAAGATATCGACCAGCCAGTACTAGCAAAATTTTGCAACAAACATCGATATAAAAATTTCTTATTAGGAGGTTATGAATGTTGAGAGGTTAAGATAGTGACAAATCAGTATTAGCAAAGTTTTGCAACAAACATCGATATAAAAATTTCTTATTAGGAGGTTATGAATTCAGAGAGGTTAGGATATCGACCAACCAGCATTAGCAAATTTTTTCAACATCGATATAAAAATTTCTTATTAGGAGGTTATGAATGCAGAGAGGTTAAGATATCGACCAGCCAGTACTAGCAAAATTTTGCAACAAACATCGATATAAAAATTTCTTATTAGGAGGTTATGAATGCAGAGAGGTTAAGATATCGACCAGCCAGTACTAGCAAAATTTTGCAACAAACATCGATATAAAAATTTCTTGTTAGGAGGTTATGAATGCAGAGAGGTTAAGATATCGAACAGCCAGTACTAGCAAAATTTTGCAACAAACATCGATATAAAAATTTCTTATTAGGAGGTTATGAATGTTGAGAGGTTAAGATATTGCCAAATCAGTATTAGCAAAGTTTTGCAACAAACATCGATATAAAAATTTCTTATTAGGAGGTTATGAATGCAGAGAGGATAAGATATCCACCAAACAGCATTAGCAAATTTTTGCAACATCGATATAAAAATTTCTTATTAGGAGGTTATGAATGCAGAGAGGTTAAAATATTGACAAACCAGTATTAGCAAGTTTTGCAACAAACATCGATATAAAAATTTCTTATTAGGAGGTTATGAATGCAGAGAGGTTGAGATATCGACCAGCCAGTACTAGCAAAATTTTGCAACAAACATCGATATAAAAATTTCTTATTAGGAGGTTATGAATGCAGAGAGGTTAAGATATCGACCAGCCAGTACTAGCAAAATTTTGCAACAAACATTGATATAAAAATTTCTTATTAGGAGGTTATGAATGCAGAGAGGTTAAGATATCGACCAGCCAGTACTAGCAAAATTTTGCAACAAACATCGATATAAAAATTTCTTGTTAGGAGGTTATGAATGCAGAGAGGTTAAGATATCGAACAGCCAGTACTAGCAAAATTTTGCAACAAACATCGATATAAAAATTTCTTATTAGGAGGTTATGAATGTTGAGAGGTTAAGATATTGACAAATCAGTATTAGCAAAGTTTTGCAACAAACATCGATATAAAAATTTCTTATTAGGAGGTTATGAATGCAGAGAGGATAAGATATCCACCAAACAGCATTAGCAAATTTTTGCAACATCGATATAAAAATTTCTTATTAGGAGGTTATGAATGCTGAGAGGTTAAGATATGGAACAGTCAGTACTAGCAAAATTTTGCAACATCGATATGAAAATTTCTTATTAGGAGGTTATGAATGCTGAGAGGTTAAGATATGGAACAGCCAGTACTAGCAAAATTTTGCAACAAACATCGATATAAAAATTTCTTATTAGGAGGTTATGAATGCAGAGAGGTTAAGATATCCACCAACCAGCATTAGCAAATTTTTGCAACATCGATATAAAAATTTCTTATTAGGTTATGAATGCTGAGAGGTTAAGATATTGACAAACCACGATTAGCAAAATTTTGCAACAAACATCGATATAACAATTTCTTATTAGGAGGTTATGAATGTAGAGAGGCTAAGATATCGACCAACCAGCATTAGCAAATTTTTGCAACATCGATATAAAAATTTCTTTTTAGGAGGTTATGAATTCAGAGAGGTTAGGATATCGACCAACCAGCATTAGCAAATTTTTTCAACATCGATATAAAAATTTCTTATTAGGAGGTTATGAATGCAGAGAGGTTAAGATATCGACCAGCCAGTACTAGCAAAATTTTGCAGCAAACATCGATATAAAAATTTCTTATTAGGAGGTTATGAATGCAGAGAGGTTAAGATATCCACCAACCAGCATTAGCAAATTTTTCAAACATCGATATAAAAATTTCTTATTAGGAGGTTATGAATTCAGAGAGGTTAGGATATCGACCAGCCAGTACTAGCAAAATTTTGCAACATCAATATAAAAATTTCTTATTAGGACGTTATGAATGCTGAGAGGTTAAGATATTGACAAACCACGATTAGCAAAATTTTGCAACAAACATCGATATAACAATTTCTTATTAGGAGGTTATGAATGTAGAGAGGCTAAGGTATCGACCAACCAGCATTAGCAAATTTTTGCAACATAGATATAAAACTTTCTTTTTAGGAGGTTATGAATTCAGAGAAGTTAGGATATCGACCAGCCAGTACTAGCAAAACTTTGCAACATCAATATAAAAATTTCTTATTAGGAGGTTATGAATGCTGAGAGGTTAAGATATTGACAAACCAGTATTAGCAAAGTTTTGCAACAAACATCGATATAAAAATTTCTTATTAGGAGGTTATGAATGCAGAGAGGTTAAGATATCCACCAACCAGCATTAGCAAATTTTTGCAACATCGATATAAAAATTTCTTATTAGGAGGTTATGAATGCAGAGAGGTTAAGATATCGACCAGCCAGTACTAGCAAAATTTTGCAACAAACATCGATATAAAAATTTCTTATTAGGAGGTTATGAATGTTGAGAGGTTAAGATAGTGACAAATCAGTATTAGCAAAGTTTTGCAACAAACATCGATATAAAAATTTCTTATTAGGAGGTTATGAATTCAGAGAGGTTAGGATATCGACCAACCAGCATTAGCAAATTTTTTCAACATCGATATAAAAATTTCTTATTAGGAGGTTATGAATGCAGAGAGGTTAAGATATCGACCAGCCAGTACTAGCAAAATTTTGCAACAAACATCGATATAAAAATTTCTTATTAGGAGGTTATGAATGCAGAGAGGTTAAGATATCGACCAGCCAGTACTAGCAAAATTTTGCAACAAACATCGATATAAAAATTTCTTGTTAGGAGGTTATGAATGCAGAGAGGTTAAGATATCGAACAGCCAGTACTAGCAAAATTTTGCAACAAACATCGATATAAAAATTTCTTATTAGGAGGTTATGAATGTTGAGAGGTTAAGATATTGCCAAATCAGTATTAGCAAAGTTTTGCAACAAACATCGATATAAAAATTTCTTATTAGGAGGTTATGAATGCAGAGAGGATAAGATATCCACCAAACAGCATTAGCAAATTTTTGCAACATCGATATAAAAATTTCTTATTAGGAGGTTATGAATGCAGAGAGGTTAAGATATTGACAAACCAGTATTAGCAAGTTTTGCAACAAACATCGATATAAAAATTTCTTATTAGGAGGTTATGAATGCAGAGAGGTTGAGATATCGACCAGCCAGTACTAGCAAAATTTTGCAACAAACATCGATATAAAAATTTCTTATTAGGAGGTTATGAATGCAGAGAGGTTAAGATATCGACCAGCCAGTACTAGCAAAATTTTGCAACAAACATTGATATAAAAATTTCTTATTAGGAGGTTATGAATGCAGAGAGGTTAAGATATCGACCAGCCAGTACTAGCAAAATTTTGCAACAAACATCGATATAAAAATTTCTTGTTAGGAGGTTATGAATGCAGAGAGGTTAAGATATCGAACAGCCAGTACTAGCAAAATTTTGCAACAAACATCGATATAAAAATTTCTTATTAGGAGGTTATGAATGTTGAGAGGTTAAGATATTGACAAATCAGTATTAGCAAAGTTTTGCAACAAACATCGATATAAAAATTTCTTATTAGGAGGTTATGAATGCAGAGAGGATAAGATATCCACCAAACAGCATTAGCAAATTTTTGCAACATCGATATAAAAATTTCTTATTAGGAGGTTATGAATGCTGAGAGGTTAAGATATGGAACAGCCAGTACTAGCAAAATTTTGCAACATCGATATGAAAATTTCTTATTAGGAGGTTATGAATGCTGAGAGGTTAAGATATGGAACAGCCAGTACTAGCAAAATTTTGCAACAAACATCGATATAAAAATTTCTTATTAGGAGGTTATGAATGCAGAGAGGTTAAGATATCCACCAACCAGCATTAGCAAATTTTTGCAACATCGATATAAAAATTTCTTATTAGGTTATGAATGCTGAGAGGTTAAGATATTGACAAACCACGATTAGCAAAATTTTGCAACAAACATCGATATAACAATTTCTTATTAGGAGGTTATGAATGTAGAGAGGCTAAGATATCGACCAACCAGCATTAGCAAATTTTTGCAACATCGATATAAAAATTTCTTTTTAGGAGGTTATGAATTCAGAGAGGTTAGGATATCGACCAACCAGCATTAGCAAATTTTTTCAACATCGATATAAAAATTTCTTATTAGGAGGTTATGAATGCAGAGAGGTTAAGATATCGACCAGCCAGTACTAGCATAATTTTGCAACAAACATCGATATAAAAATTTCTTATTAGGAGGTTATGAATGCAGAGAGGTTAAGATATCGACCAGCCAGTACTAGCAAAATTTTGCAACAAACATCGATATAAAAATTTCTTGTTAGGAGGTTATGAATGCAGAGAGGTTAAGATATCGAACAGCCAGTACTAGCAAAATTTTGCAACAAACATCGATATAAAAATTTCTTATTAGGAGGTTATGAATGTTGAGAGGTTAAGATATTGCCAAATCAGTATTAGCAAAGTTTTGCAACAAACATCGATATAAAAATTTCTTATTAGGAGGTTATGAATGCAGAGAGGATAAGATATCCACCAAACAGCATTAGCAAATTTTTGCAACATCGATATAAAAATTTCTTATTAGGAGGTTATGAATGCAGAGACGTTAAGATATTGACAAACCAGTATTAGCAAAGTTTTGTAACAAACATCAATATAAAAATTTCTTATTAGGAGGTTATGAATGCAGAGAGGTTGAGATATCGACCAGCCAGTACTAGCAAAATTTTGCAACAAACATCGATATAAAAATTTCTTATTAGGAGGTTATGAATGCAGAGAGGTTAAGATATCGACCAGCCAGTACTAGCAAAATTTTGCAACAAACATCGATATAAAAATTTCTTATTAGGAGGTTATGAATGCAGAGAGGTTAAGATATCGACCAGCCAGTACTAGCAAAATTTTGCAACAAACATCGATATAAAAATTTCTTGTTAGGAGGTTATGAATGCAGAGAGGTTAAGATATCGAACAGCCAGTACTAGCAAAATTTTGCAACAAACATCGATATAAAAATTTCTTATTAGGAGGTTATGAATGTTGAGAGGTTAAGATATTGACAAATCAGTATTAGCAAAGTTTTGCAACAAACATCGATATAAAAATTTCTTATTAGGAGGTTATGAATGCAGAGAGGATAAGATATCCACCAAACAGCATTAGCAAATTTTTGCAACATCGATATAAAAATTTCTTATTAGGAGGTTATGAATGCTGAGAGGTTAAGATATGGAACAGCCAGTACTAGCAAAATTTTGCAACATCGATATGAAAATTTCTTATTAGGAGGTTATGAATGCTGAGAGGTTAAGATATGGAACAGGCAGTACTAGCAAAATTTTGCAACAAACATCGATATAAAAATTTCTTATTAGGAGGTTATGAATGCAGAGAGGTTAAGATATCCACCAACAGGCATTAGCAAATTTTTGCAACATCGATATAAAAATTTCTTATTAGGTTATGAATGCTGAGAGGTTAAGATATTGACAAACCACGATTAGCAAAATTTTGCAACAAACATCGATATAACAATTTCTTATTAGGAGGTTATGAATGTAGAGAGGCTAAGATATCGACCAACCAGCATTAGCAAATTTTTTCAACATCGATATAAAAATTTCTTATTAGGAGGTTATGAATGCAGAGAGGTTAAGATATCGACCAACCAGCATTAGCAAATTTTTGCAACATCGATATAAAAATTTCTTATTAGGAGGTTATGAATGCAGAGAGGTTAAGATATCGACCAGCCGGTACTAGCAAAATTTTGCAACAAACATCGATATAAAAATTTCTTATTAGGAGGTTATGAATGCAGAGAGGTTAAGATATCGACCAGCCAGTACTAGCAGAATTTTGCAACAAACATCAATATAAAAATTTCTTATTAGGAGGTTATGAATGCAGAGAGGTTAAGATATCGACCAGCCAGTACTAGCAAAATTTTGCAACAAACATCGATATAAAAATTTCTTATTAGGAGGTTGTGAATGCAGAGAGGTTAAGATATCGACCAGCCAGTACTAGCAAAATTTTGCAACAAACATCGATATAAAAATTTCTTGTTAGGAGGTTATGAATGCAGAGAGGTTAAGATATCGATCAGCCAGTACTAGCAAAATTTTGCAACAAACATCGATATAAAAATTTCTTATTAGGAGGTTATGAATGTTGAGAGGTTAAGATATTGCCAAATCAGTATTAGCAAAGTTTTGCAACAAACATCGATATAAAAATTTCTTATTAGGAGGTTATGAATGCAGAGAGGATAAGATATCCACCAAACAGCATTAGCAAATTTTTGCAACATTGATATAAAAATTTCTTATTAGGAGGTTATGAATGCAGAGAGGTTAAGATATCGACCAGCCATACTAGCAAAATTTTGCAACAAACATCGATATAAAAATTTCTTATTAGGAGGTTATGAATGCAGAGAGGTTAAGATATCGACCAGCCAGTACTAGCAAAATTTTGCAACAAACATCGATATAAAAATTTCTTATTAGGAGGTTATGAATGCAGAGAGGTTAAGATATCGACCAGCCAGTACTAGCAAAATTTTGCAACAAACATCGATATAAAAATTTCTTATTAGGAGGTTATGAATGTTGAAAGGTTAAGATAGTGACAAATCAGTATTAGCAAAGTTTTGCAACAAACATCGATATAAAAATTTCTTATTAGGTGGTTATGAATGCAGAGAGGATAAAATATCCACCAAACAGCATTAGCAAATTTTTGCAACATCGATATAAAAATTTCTTATTAGGAGGTTATGAATGCAGAGAGGTTAAGATATCGACCAGCCAGTACTAGCAAAATTTTGCAACAAACATCGATATAAAAATTTCTTATTAGGAGGTTATGAATGCTGAGAGGTTTAAGATATGGAACAGCCAGTACTAGCAAAATTTTGCAACAAACATCGATATAAAAATTTCTTATTAGGAGGTTATGAATGCAGAGAGGTTAAGATATCCACCAACCAGCATTAGCAAATTTTTCAAACATCGATATAAAAATTTCTTATTAGGAGGTTATGAATTCAGAGAGGTTAGGATATCGACCAGCCAGTACTAGCAAAATTTTGCAACATCAATATAAAAATTTCTTATTAGGACGTTATGAATGCTGAGAGGTTAAGATATTGACAAACCAGTATTAGCAAAGTTTTGCAACAAACATCGATATAAAAATTTCTTATTAGGAGGTTATGAATGCAGAGAGGTTAAGATATCGACCAACCAGCATTAGCAAATTTTTGCAACATCGATATAAAAATTTCTTATTAGGAGGTTATGAATGCAGAGAGGTTAAGATATCCACCAACCAGCATTAGCAAATTTTTGCAACATCGATATAAAAATTTCTTATTAGGTTATGAATGCTGAGAGCTTAAGATATTGACAAATCAGTATTAGTAAAGTTTTGCAACAAACATCGATATAAAAATTTCTTATTAGGAGGTTATGAATGCAGAGAGGTTAAGTTATCCACCAACCAGCATTAGCAAATTTTTGCAACATCGATATAAAAATTTCTTATTAGGAGGTTATGAATGTTGAGAGGTTAAGATATTGACAAATCAGTATTAGCAAAGTTTTGCAACAAACATCGATATAAAAATTTCTTATTAGGAGGTTATGAATGCAGAGAGGTTAAGATATCCACCAACCAGCATTAGCAAATTTTTGCAACATCGATATAAAAATTTCTTATTAGGAGGTTATGAATGCAGAGAGGTTAAGATATCGACCAGCCAGTACTAGCAAAAATTTGCAACAAACATCAATATAATAATTTCTTATTAGGAGGTTATGAATGCTGAGAGGTTAAGATATTGACAAACCAGTATTAGCAAAGTTTTGCAACAAACATCGATATAAAAATTTCTTATTAGGAGGTTATGAATGCAGAGAGGTTAAGATATCCACCAACCAGCATTAGCAAATTTTTTCAACATCGATATAAAAATTTCTTTTTAGGAGGTTATGAATGCAGAGAGGTTAAGATATCCACCAACCAGCATTAGCAAATTTTTGCAACATCAATATAAAAATTTCTTATTAGGATGTTATGAATGCAGAGAGGTTAAGATATCGACCAGCCAGTACTAGCAAAATTTTGCAAAACATCGATATAAAAATTTCTTATTAGGAGGTTATGAATGCTGAGAGGTTAAGATATCGAACAGCCAGTACTAGCAAAATTTTGCAACAAACATTGATATAAAAATTTCTTATTAGGAGGTTATAAATGCAGAGAGGTTAAGATATCGACCAACCAGTATTATCAAATTTTTGCAACATCGATATAAAAATTTCTTATTAGGAGGTTATGAATGCAGAGAGGTTAAGATATCGAACAGCCAGTACTAGAAAAATTTTGCAACAAACATCGATATAAAAAGTTCTTATTAGGAGGTTATGAATGTTGAAAGGTTAAGATATTGACAAACCAGCATTAGCAAATTTATGCAACATCGATATAAAAATTTCTTATTAGGAGGTTAAGGTATCCACCAACCAGCATTAGCAAATTTTTGCAACATCGATATAAAAATTTCTTATTAGGTTATGAATGCTGAGAGGTTAAGATATTGACAAACCACGATTAGCAAAATTTTGCAACAAACATCGATATAAAAATTTCTTATTAGGAGGTTATGAATGCAGAGAGGTTAAGATATCCACCAACCAGCATTAGCAAATTTTTGCAACATCGATATAAAAATTTCTTATTAGGAGGTTATGAATGCTGAGAGGTTAAGATATCGAACAGCCAGTACTAGCAAAATTTTGCAACAAACACCGATATAAAAATTTCTTGTTAGGAGGTTATGAATGCTGAGAGGTTAAGATATCGAACAGCCAGTACTAGAAAAATTTTGCAACAAACATCGATATAAAAATTTCTTATTAGGAGGTTATGAATGCTGAGAGGTTAAGATATAGAACAGCCAGTACTAGCAAAATTTTGCAACATCGATATAAAAATTTCTTATTAGGTTATGAATGCTGAGAGGTTAAGATATTGACAAACCACGATTAGCAAAATTTTGCAACAAATATCGATATAACAATTTCTTATTAGGAGGTTATGAATGTAGAGAGGCTAAGATATCGACCAACCAGCATTAGCAAATTTTTGCAACATAGATATAAAACTTTCTTTTTAGGAGGTTATGAATTCAGAGAAGTTAGGATATCGACCAGCCAGTACTAGCAAAATTTTGCAACATCAATATAAAAATTTCTTATTAGGAGGTTATGAATGCTGAGAGGTTAAGATATTGACAAACCAGTATTAGCAAAGTTTTGCAACAAACATCGATATAAAAATTTCTTATTAGGAGGTTATGAATGCAGAGAGGTTAAGATATCCACCAACCAGCATTAGCAAATTTTTGCAACATCGATATAAAAATTTCTTATTAGGAGGTTATGAATGCAGAGAGGTTAAGATATCGACCAGCCAGTACTAGCAAAATTTTGCAACAAACATCGATATAAAAATTTCTTATTAGGAGGTTATTAATGTAGGGAGGTTAAGATATCGACCAGACAGTACTAGCAAAATTTTGCAACAAACATCAATATAAAAATTTCTTATTAGAAGGTTATGAATGCTGAGAGGCTAAGATATCGACCAACCAGCATTAGCAAATTTTTGCAACATTGATATAAAAATTTCTTATTAGGAGGTTATGAATGCAGAGAGGTTAAGATATTGATAAACCAGTATTAGCAAAGTTTTGCAACAAACATTGATATAAAAATTTCTTATTAGGAGGTTATGAATGCAGAGAGGTTAAGATATCCACCAATCAGCATTAGCAAATTTTTGCAACATCGATATAAAAATTTCTTATTAGGAGGTTATGAATGCTGAGAGGTTAAGATATCGAACAGCCAGTACTAGCAATATTTTGCAACATACATTGATATAAAAATTTCTTATTAGGAGGTTATAAATGCAGAGAGGTTAAGATATCGACCAACCAGTATTAGCAAATTTTTGCAACATCGATATAAAAATTTCTTATTAGGAGGTTATGAATGCAGAGAGGTTGATATCGACCAGACAGTACTAGCAAAATTTTGCAACAAACATCGATATAAAAATTTCTTGTTAGGAGGTTATGAATGCAGAGTGGTTAAGATATCGAACAGCCAGTACTAGCAAAATTTTGCAACAAACATCGATATAAAAATTTCTTATTAGGAGGTTATGAATGTTGAAAGGTTAAGATATTGACAAACCAGCATTAGCAAATTTTTGCAACAAACATCGATATAAAAATTTCTTATTAGGAGGTTATGAATGCTGAGAGGTTAAGATATTGACAAACCAGTATTAGCAAAGTTTTGCAACAAACATCGATATAAAAATTTCTTATTAGGAGGTTATGAATGCAGAGAGGTTAAGATATCCACCAACCAGCATTAGCAAATTTTTGCAACATCGATATAAAAATTTCTTATTAGGAGGTTATGAATGCAGAGAGGTTAAGATATCAACCAGCCAGTACTAGCAAAATTTTGCAACAAACATCGATATAAAAATTTCTTATTAGGAGGTTATGAATGTTGAAAGGTTAAGATGTTGACAAACCAGCATTAGCAAATTTATGCAACATCGATATAAAAATTTCTTATTAGGAGGTTATGAATGCAGAGAGGTTAAGATATCGACCAGCCAGTACTAGCAAAATTTTGCAACAAACATCGATATAAAAATTTCTTATTAGGAGGTTATGAATGCTGAGAGGTTAAGATATGGAACAGCCAGTACTAGCAAAATTTTGCAACAAACATCGATATAAAAATTTCTTATTAGGAGGTTATGAATGCAGAGAGGTTAAGATATCCACCAACCAGCATTAGCAAATTTTTGCAACATCGATATAAAAATTTCTTATTAGGTTATGAATGCTGAGAGGTTAAGATATTGACAAACCACGATTAGCAAAATTTTGCAACAAACATCGATATAACAATTTCTTATTAGGAGGTTATGAATGTAGAAAGGCTAAGATATCGACCAACCAGCATTAGCAAATTTTTGCAACATAGATATAAAATTTTCTTTTTAGGAGGTTATGAATTCAGAGAGGTTAGGATATCGAACAGCCAGTACTAGCAAAATTTTGGAACATCAATATCAAAATTTCTTATTAGGACGTTATGAATGCTGAGAGGTTAAGATATTGACAAACCAGTATTAGCAAAGTTTTGCAACAAACATCGATATAAAAATTTCTTATTAGGGGGTTATGAATGCTGAGAGGTTAAGATATCGAACAGCCAGTACTAGCAAAATTTTGCAACAAACATTGATATAAAAATTTCTTATTAGAAGGTTATGAATGCTGAGAGGCTAAGATATCGACCAACCAGCATTAACAAATTTTTGCAACATCGATATAAAAATTTCTTATTAGGAGGTTATGAATGCAGAGAGGTTAAGATATTGACAAACCAGTATTAGCAAAGTTTTGCAACAAACATTGATATAAAAATTTCTTATTAGGAGGTTATGAATGCAGAGAGGTTAAGATATCGACCAGCCAGTACTAGCAAAATTTTGCAACATCGATATAAAAATTTCTTATTAGGAGGTTATGAATGCTGAGAGGTTAAGATATCGAAAAGCCAGTACTAACAAAATTTTGCAACAAACATTGATATAAAAATTTCTTATTAGAAGGTTATGAATGCTGAGAGGCTAAGATATCGACCAACCAGAATTAGCAAATTTTTGTAACATCGATATAAAAATTTCTTATTAGGAGGTTATGAATTCAGAGAGGTTAGGATATCAACCAGCCAGTACTAGCAAAATTTTGCAACATCATAATAAAAATTTCTTATTAGGAGGTTATGAATGCTGAGAGGTTAAGATATTGACAAACCAGTATTAGCAAAGTTTTGCAACAAATATCAATATAAAAATTTCTTATTAGGAGGTTATGAATGCAGAGAGGTTAATATATCCACCAACCAGCATTAGCAAATTTTTGCAACATCGATATAAAATTTTTTTATTAAGAGGTTATGAATGCAGGGAGGTTAAGATATCGACCAGCCAGTACTAGCAAAAATTTGCAACAAACATCAATATAATGATTTCTTATTAGGTTATGAATGCTGAGAGGTTAAGATATTGACAAACCAGCATTAGCAAATTTTTGCAACATCGATATAAAAATTTCTTTTGAGGAGGTTATGAATTCAGTGAGGTTAAGATATCGATCAGGCAGTACTAGCAAAATTTTGCAACATCAATATAAAAATTTCTTATTAGGAGGTTATGAATGCTGAGAGGTTAAGATATTGACAAACCAGTATTAGCAAAGTTTTGCAACAAACATCGACATAGAAATTTCTTATGAAGAGGTTATGAATGCTGAGAGGCTAAGATATCGACCAACCAGCATTAGCAAATTTTTGCAACATCGATATAAAAATTTCTTTTTAGGAGGTTATGAATTCTGAGAGGTTAGGATATCGACCAGCCAGTAGTAGCAAAATTTTGCAACAAACATCAATATAAAAATTTCTTGAAATAAATAAAGATTATTAAAATTTTCACAGTTTTATTAAAATACAACCTGACAATATTGTTTCGACAGCTATGCTATCATTATCAAATAAATAATTCATAGAAGTAAATCTGCGTTTTATTTCCTTCTACAAAAATTAATAAATATAGCCCTAACACACCAACCATCCAGTGTTAAATCGCTATATATAAAGACAGAACACATGATATCATGAAATCGGGCATTTACTGTTTAAATTGTTCTTTTTGTAGTTTGGTATATATTGGACAAACACTTCGAAAGTTTGACATAAGATATAAAGAACACGTACGTCATTATAAAAATAAACATCCTGAAAAATCGAATTACGCCAAACACCTTTTAGAACAAAATCACACAATGACTCCTCAAAATAATATTCAATTCCTACATTTTTGTAATAACAAACGCAAATTAGACATTTTAGAAGCCTTTAAGATATACAAACACAAACTCAGGGTACCTTTAATGAATGAACAACTTGAGCTCAGTAATTCTCCGTTACTGGAAGTATTAGATATTTAATTATGATTATTATTTTATCTAGTTGCCTATTTTGTATCTACCTTACGACGTGTTTGTTTATAATTATATTACCTTTGATAATGACAGCATAGCTGTCGAAACAATATTGTCAGGTTGTATTTTAATAAAACTGTGAAACTTTTAATAATCTTTATTTATTTCATGATTATGGAGTTCCACAAAATAAGGCTGGAAACAATAAACAAAAAAAAATAAAAATTTCTTATTAGGAGGTTATGAATGCTGAGAGGTTAAGTTATTGACCAACCAGCATTAGCAAAATTTTGCAACATCGATATAAAAATTTCTTATTAGGAGGTTATGAATGCAGAGAGGTAATACTTTACCTTTTGTTTCTGTGGCCAGATCAAGCAACTACTATGTTAAAATATACTGACTTACTTAAGTAAATTGATTTATTAGTACCATCAACAGACGAAAGTTAATTTTTCTTTATCAAAATTGAGAATTCTTTAAATGCATTTCTCTTAAACGTGGTTCGTAGCTTTCTAAAGATACCAAATTTATTATTAATTACCAAAAAGTGAAAATTTGAATTAATCTATTTTTTGATAAACTAAAAGTACATTGGTGACTTGTCTATGAAAGAACTTTGATCAGAAAAAGATGAATTAAAAAATATATGTTTTAAATTCCAAAGGTTTTCATCTGATTCCACGTTGCAAAAACACTCATATTTTGTAGATTCAATTTCTCGCAAATAAGAAAAATAAATAAATTAACAACACTTTTTATTAATTACGTTCTATAACAATAGATACATTAAACTTTAGAATGTTTGTAAAATAGGCTCTTTTCAAATCTACTTTCAAGTATTTATTAATATTACAATTTCACATTCTAAATTATTAGTTTATTTCAGAAGACTGCCAAAATTTGGCAAAAAATATAAATTAATTTTACTTCACACAATTACAACGTTTTAGTAAAATGAAATTATTTCTACATAGACTTGATGACACAATGTGATGCCAGTCAAAATAAATAATTAAAATTCTTAATTAAAATAACTAATAAGGAAACAGATTAAAATTGTTAAGCTTTGTAGTACTAATAATACCAAAGTTAAATTAAAAATACAAGAAATACATAATAATAATTATTAGTACAACAATGCTAAGGCAAGTAAGAATGTTAAGTCTTGTCGAATTAAACAAATTTAAATTATTATTAATAATAATAACTACAAATTAAATTAAAATTTTTAGGATAAAATTAAATTTCAATTACTAAATTTACATCCTTAACGAATTTCAACAAAAATCACAGATTAAACGAGACGATAGAAAAGAATGAAACAAAGAAATAATAATTAAATTGTTCCAGATTCCATTTCAGAAATGTCACCGTTGCAGATATTTGATCCAGCTGTCTGTCGATGCTGCATAATGGCACGCCAAACTCGCAATTCTGGACCACCACGTAAACCAACCCGATGCAGTTCATCTCTACTCATATAATATAATACTTCTTCTAGAGTAAAACCTTCTGTAATTAATTTTTGAGCAGAATCATGCAATTCTAGTCCAGCCAGCCAGTGAGCCAACCTCTGATCGGTTTGTACTTCTTCTTTATTGTTCTGACACTGGCACGACAGGAAATGTTTGAGGGCTTGTGCTTGCTGTTGGGTATTTTCAATGATCTGCTTTATCTGTAAAAGAAAAAAGATGTTAATTTAAGTATGGAATATAAAACTGACGTTGAAAAATAAAAAGAGAAATAATTTGTTTATGCAACTCTTAATTTGAAATAAGTAAAATTCCTAAATAATACTTAAGAGTTGAGACACAACTGCCATTTTTGGTATTATCTAAAGTTCTTAAGTCTGTTCTGTTTCATGAAAATAATGCAATGCATTTATCGTTTATGCACTATTGTAAGATATCTGAGTAAGCCATGATTCAAATGTTAAGTTGCACAAAATACGAAAGCTTTAATTTGGCATTTGAATTTATCATACTTTCAATTAAGGAAGCATCACATTTAGTACATATCAAAAATTAACAAAAAACTATCAACAAACAATTAAACATATCTAGAATGACATATGCTAATATGCTAGTTTTCTCATAATTGTTTTCTAGGTGATAAACAAATGTTTTTACTCCAGCCTTACTTGGTGGAACCCCATAATCATGAAATATAAAGATTAGTTAAAAGTTTCACAAGTTTTTATTAAATTCTTACCCTGACAATTGTTTCAAGATTAAATGTCATTATCAAAGGCAGATAAGATTGAAATTGAAACTTTAATAAAACTTGTGAAACTTTAATCTTTATATTTATATAATGTTTAATAAATAAATGTTGTTTATCTGATATTATTGATCATTTGACATACGTAAATGAAATCAATAGAAATCCTTATGATGGTTGGGTATGGTGAGGCGAACACTCGAAGAGATACATCTTTTATCTACGACCACCATAGAAAGTTACTTATTACGCACAATCTAGTAACCGTGAAAACAACCAATTGCAAACAATCTACAAATTCAACCGTAAAGGCTGTGAGGAATGATTTCTCATGATCAGTAGTTCTATTAAAACGCTATAGATGTCAGCACTTGCAGGTTAATTTATTTTAATTATTGTTTTACATTAAATTATATTTTGAATGCAAATCCATCTAGAAAAATTATCGCTTTCACAGGGAATCGAAGTCTGGACCGTCTGATTGCTAAGCCAGGCCTCTACCGTTAAGCAACATAGCCGTCTTGACACGAGTTGGTTATTCTCATTATAAGAAGTTCTTAAAAATTTTTATTTCAATTAACGTAAAATTGATTAATTTTTTACATTATTATATAATTGTTAATATAATATTATTCATTATTATTGCTAAATTATAATAAAAATAATGAAAGCTTTTATAATTTGCTACATAATTATTCACAAAGTGCAAGCGCCATCTAACTTTTAAAGCTACGTAGCTTTTCATCACAATATCTGGGAATGCGAGAATATGTTGACATTTCGCGTAAAGGTCTTAATTGAACTTGATAATTAAATTGTGATTGTTTATATAAAATTACTTTTTGAACAGGAGTACATACACATGATTATTTAGCTGTAAGTACTAAATAGTGGATTGACCGAAATTATACAGATTCTAAACGTATTACTATTGTCTTTAAAAATTCAATATTTACTTCTGCCATTTTCGAAATTCTAGATGTATCATTAGTGAATCCGATGATGGGAAAATGGGGTGTACACTCGTACACCTCCAAACATCGTGGAAGTGGCTCACATTACATCTCTTAATTTATTGCCAGAGATTTCAACGTAAAAAATATGAATGCGAATATATAAATTCTAAGTTAAATATTTTTCTTAGCTTTTGGTGGTTTATTAACTTTTTTTATTGTCATAGATAAAGTATAGTGTGTAACGCGTGCAAAAACGCCAATTTCACACTCGTGTGATTGCGGCATGAGACAAAGTCGAACTTCTTCACACTCGTGAGAAATTGGCACTTTTCTGCACTTGTAACACAATATACTATTTTAATACTGCAGCAGATCAGCAGTAGGTAAAACTTAAAAAAAATTTCTGGATCTGCTAGTTTGGAGGATCGTCTCAAAGCTATTATAGCAAGATCTACCATACATAAGATAATTCTCTAGATGTAGTAGTGGATGTGCTTGAGCAACTGAAAATGTCTGTGCAACAACTTGCCTTAAATCACAATATGACTGAATATTCTATCAAAGAGATATTGCATAGGGCCAAGTACCACCCATATAAAGTATATTTAATACAGGAACTGGCAAATGACGATTTCAACAGGAGGCTTAACGGATCAAGTTATTGCGCAAAATAAAAATTTTGTGAGCTCAATTATTTCCAGATAAAATTACATTTTATTTGAATGAATTACTCCAGAAAAACTTTTGCATCCCGTTAACCTAAATAAGTCAATGAAAACTTCCGGTTTTAGCAGGATGATGCGTCTCCTTATTATGTATAATAATTGTAATTTAATATTAATTTACTAATAGTTTTTAGTTAAACTTCGACATTTTGTAAATATGATAGTTCCTAGATTTAAAATACTACAAATTAGTCAGCGGGGTATATGGAAAACGGTTTTCTGCACTTTTTTCTTATGTAACCCCATATCGACACGTGGAAGCCAGAGAGACGTAAACAACAAAAATTTGAAAATAGAGTTATCTAGTTTGTCGGAAGCGCCAATTTCTTCTCTCTTTTTTGACGTATAATAAGTCTCCCAAAAATATATCTATCTTTTGCTAAATCATTTTTGAGCATGCGCGCACTGACGTAAGAACCACACGAGGAATAGCGAAGAGATACATCGTTTACGCATGTGTCGTAAGCGCCAGTTTTGCCATAAGATTTGTATGGGGTGATTCTTGCTGCTTGTTTCTGACGGAAAATTTTACTTTAGGTAGGTTATGATCAAAGTTTTATTTTCTTATTTTCCTGTTGCTAGTTTTAAACATTTTACATAATTATTTATACGTTTTTATAACATAATTCTGCCGATAACGTTAAAAATATTGTGTTGGCGTTTACGCCAAAACAACAGCTCAACATTTGTGGCGTTAACGCCATTGTAATATGCCTTTGCTATGAGAAAATGTACATCTTTTTTCAAAACTGTGGATATTTGCAATGTAGTTTTCTTTTCATCACTTAACGTAAAATAATTTAAATGAAAGTTTCAGTATAATGGAAATTAAAATTTTACGCAACTGTAATAATAAATCGTTGTTTTCATAAATGGCGTTTACGTCTTATTTCTTATTTACAGATAAGTGATGAATTCGCGAACCCGCAAAAATTTTTGAACTTCTGCAACCCACTGTCACTGATAATAATCCCATTGATGATGCAGTAAATCTTCTTTATAACGAAGAATTAATACATCTAGATGCTGCATTACAGCATGATGTTATTTTCGAAGACATCAGTAACCTAGAGAATGTAGATCCCTCCAAAATTGTTATTTTGCAAGATATTAACTTGAATGAAGTGGTGGCTAATACTTGTGAAATAGTGAAATGTCCCGAAGTTCCTCCACTTCCAGTAGAAGAAACCTACACTGCAACCGGAATAAATTATGAAGTATTTTATCAGGATCACGTTCCAATGGAAAGCAAGAGTATAAAATTTGTAGAAAATGACCCTGATTATTGTCCATATCCACAACATGATTCCGAAAGCAGCAGCAGCAGCAGTGAAGGCGAAAATGAAGAAGAAAGTTACATAAAAGATTCTCTAGAAACTAATATACAATTAGACACGGAGATGATGGAAACTAAAATATTAGAAAGACCAGCGAGAACAATGACCAAGAAGCAAAAAAGAATTATAAAAAAAAACTCTGGTTTGGAGTATATTAACACCAAGGGTACTTTAGTTAACAAGAAGGAAATAATGCCTAATCCATGTCTTGGGAAGAAGACATGTTATAATATGTGCAATAAATTTAGTGACGAAGAGAGACAAAATATATTTTCCTATTTTTGGTCTTTAAAAAATAACCAGAAACAAAAAGCTTTTATTAGCGAATGTGTAACTGTAAACCATGTGAAGCGACACAGAAAGTCACAATCTAAAGTAAACAGAAAAATGACTTGCCAGTACACTTTAATAAAGGATGATGGCAGAGTACCAGTTTGCCAACATTTTCTGCTAAAAACTTTGAACATATCTCAGCGACTTATTAGATCAGTTATCAGTAACAAAGATTTGAAGAAATTTGCAAGTCCTGATTTGCGAGGACGGTTTAGACCGCACAATAAAATATCTGAAGAGCAGCTTAATTATTTAAAATCTTTCGTGGAATCCTTACCAGCCGTATCGAGTCATTATTGCAGAGGTTCGTCAAGTAAGAAGTACTTACCAGCTGATGTTAAAAGTTTTAACAACCTATACAAAAAATATATTGATACTTATCCAAAAGAAAACACATTTCTAGTCCTTAAAAGATCATGTTTTTTAAAAACAGTTAAATCTCTTTATAACATCGGAATTCATGTTCCACGTAAGGACAAATGTATAAAATGCGAAAAATAATTTGGGTCAAGAGAAAAGTCAACAAGATATTGACGCATATAACAGTCATATTAAGGAAAAAGACTCTGCAAAAAAGCTGTTTCTCGAGGAACAACGCATCTCCGCAGAAAATGATACTCTAGTTGTAAGCTTTGATTTGCAGAAAGTACTTGCGACTCCTCACGGCGATTCAATGTTAGGTTTTTCGCGTAAATATGCAGTGTATAATTTCACAACTTATGAATCAGGAACACGTAGAGGCACGTGTTATCTTTGGGGTGAGAAAGATGGGAAAAGAGGTCCCAACGAAATTGCAACTAATTTGTTTTATTACTTAAAGAAAATTGACGAAGGGAAAAAGTTCAAAATTTTATCACTGTATTGTGACAACTGCAGTGGGCAAAACAAAAATAAATTTGTATTAGCCATGATACGGTATTTTTTAAATCAAGCAACGCACATAGAAGAGATTAACTTAACCTATCTAATAGTTGGCCATACGTATTTACCTGCAGATTCCATGCACGCCATAATTGAAACTTACACCAAAAATATGGTTGTCCAAGCGCCTTCAGAGTGGCCCACAATTTTAAGAAAAGCTAGAAAGACACCTGTCCCATATGAAGTTCAAGAGATGACGTTTCATGATTTCTTAGATTTTAAATCTATTGTTCTAGAAAAAAGCTCACAAATTAAAATATCAGAAATTAAAAGAGCAACGTTCTTAAAAAGAAGTGATACGGTAAAATATTCAAATTCGTTTTTAGAAGGACAAACCAAGAGTTTTCTATTAAAGATAAAATGTAAGTCTCAAATACCACTATGCTACAGGGAAGAACTACGTATCAATAAGAAAAAATTTAATAACTTGAAATCGCTATGTGAAACATTAGTGATAAAACGAGAATACCACCACGGATATTTGACTCTCAAAACTAGTAACACGGTGCCCGATGTCTTAGATGAGACAGATGAAGAGGAAGAAAGAATGCAAAACGATTAATTTTTGTTTTTTTCGATTACGGGAAACATTTTTCAAAGTACCTATCATTAGTTTTAGGCTATTTTGTTTTTACCGTTATTTTTCGTTTTACTTTAATATTCTTTTACATTTTCAAAATAATATACTTTACTTTATCAGTCAGTATTAACTTAATACCAAAGAAATTCGGAAAATATTTATTTTAGATTTTTTAGAGAATTTGTGACTGATTTATATTTTTGTATTAATGTTAAGTTTATTCATTGTTTTTTTTTGTCAAGAAACAATATACTTATTTTTTTACCAACAATTTTTTAAGCACTTTATTTTACTTAAGCGCCCAATTAAAAACAAAAATTGTATTATTGTTTACACTATTTTGGCGTAAGCGTTCAGTAAACGCCAGTTTAATCAAATAATTTTAAATTCATTTTGACGCAAACACCACTTACAAAGGACGTAAATACCAGTATTACTGTCTATTTTGTCATAAGCACCATTTTTTAACATTTATATAAATAACATAAAAACTATAAAAGAAAATGCTCTCAAATTTGAGCATATTTCCTGCGAGGTACTATTAATACCAGAATTTAAAAAATTTTTGAAAAATAATAACAATTAAAAATTTAAAACGTTTTTTCTGCCTCCTGCACAATTTTATAAATGGCGTTTACGTCTCTCTGGCTTCCACGCGTCGATATGTCAAAGTCGGTTAGAGAGAGAGAGAGAGAAACACAATTTCTAACAATGTATCACAGCCCATATTACTAGTAAAAAAATTCAAGATGGCAGCCGTGCTAACAGCTATGCATAACAATTTTTTTTTATTCAAATATGTGTGAAATTATTTCAAATTCATATCTTATACTTTTCAAACCTATATCTAAAACTATTTTCGTAACAGCACCTTGGTTCTGTATTTAACAGCGACTCTGTATACAAGATCTTAGTTATCCCTCAAATTGCAAACAAATTCCCACAGTTTTACTTAACTTCAACCGACTAAATCTTAAGGTTTCCCTGATCAATCGATGACTTGGGGTTTATTAGAGTTAGCCATCTAAAGAATTTTACGACAATCTCCAACATAAAATTTCCATCATAGGGAAATTATTTGACTTCAAGTTTCCAAGATGAAACATAATGGAAATTAAACGTAAAAACGAATCAAGCAACATTGGATACAAATCATAAAATTGGAGCATTCTATACCAGTCTTTTCCGAATTCAACTAATTCATGAATTTTGAACTTCATTCATTCAAGACATAATGAGTGCATTCAGCAGACTTACCGGTCACACCGGTCTGGGTTACCGGTAGTTGTTTTGCTCACACATTTTAAATACGGTTTTACCGGTACAATTAAAGTGAGGTTACAACATTGTGCTTATTAGATATTTTTACGATCTTTTCCGAAAAAGCTGTTGATATTTATAATTTAGATTTAAATTATCCTCATCTAATATTGGCTGTTCCATTATTATTAGTACAAATATCGAATTAGGGTATGCCACTCTATATTTGACAAGTAAATTTAAATATATCAACCGGTAACCAACTTTTCATCGTTCAGTTAAAATCTACCGGTGAGCAGCACCGGTTTGTCACCGGTAAGTCTGCTGGATGCGCCCATTGTAAAAAAATATGTGAGAAAAAATAGAAAGTAACCTTTGACTGACTTTAAGGGAGAAGAGTGTATGTTTGAACAAGGATATATCAATGTCAAGAAATAAGAGTGAAAGAATTGTTCAAGGATAAGCACCGTAATTTTGAATGAACTGAATTGTAAGAAAAATTAATAATAAAATTATCTAAAGAGTTATTAATTTATTGTCTGTACAATTAGCTACAAATAAGTGCAACCAAAAAATCCTAACACATAACCTCTCTTTTTTATTAATATTTCTATTTATAATTTTAATGGCTTGAGCTGAAATGCGTTCAAGTCTAAAATACAATCATTTAATTGTGTTACTCTAGTTACAGTGTTACTAGCTGCAAATACTTTAATATTATTAATACCAGAAACTTATTTTGAGAAATAGGAGACAAAATTTAATAGCGCCTCTTGCAGTGTGATGTACAAATAAACCTGACATTTCTAGAATATTTTGAAAGTAATTAAAAAATCGTCATTGTAATGAAAGATTGAGTAGTTTAGATAAATTGTAAAAGTTTATATATTTTAGCATAAGAGTAATAAACCATTGTTTAACTGAAATAAAGCTATTTTTTTTCTCACCAACAAACGTTGTTGATTCAAAAAATGTTAAACTTTAACAGCTTGTACGATGTACCAGAAAAATCGTGGACCGAATCGACCGCCAGGACAATAAAGTTCAGTCCTTGTTCTGTAAAGTTATCAAAACTTTGAGTGCTTATAATGATCTTTCGCAAAGTTATGAATTTTTGAAATTTATCCTGCATTTTGTCGGAAATCTTTTGCCTTCTGCTAGCGACATTATTACCGGTTGAGTTGGAACATTTTTTCCCAAATTCAAAAATTTTGAAAAATGTTTTCAATTGATAAAAAACATTTTTTTATTAACTTTAATTTTTTTAAGGTGTAACCGCCGACATCAGCGTTACCCAATGTGCACCACAAGGAGTTTATAGTTGAGATTTTGCACATCGTGTGTGTGTGTCGCACACTAACTTAAAAGAACAATAACTAGTGCACATTGAATGTCTGTTAATTGCGGCATTGTAACACTTTGAATAACTTTCTGATACTGATTAATTTCAAAACATTAGAAAAATAAAAATCAAAACATTAATTTAGACACTTGCACATCGGGTAACGTTGTTGACGGTTACACGTTAAAAAAATGAATGTTAATAACAAAATGTTTTTATAAATTAAAAAAATGTTTCATACATACATAATCCATTCCCCTTATACCGCATTTCGCAGTGTCGGGGTTCCACACAAACTCTTATGGGAGTGCAACGGAGGTAATGGAGCTATTGTAGCAAGTACATTATGCTCCCCCATACTTTATCACTCATACAACTTTCAAACCTTAAGCTAAGGAGCTCAAACACGATCGTACTAAATTTTTAAAATTCAGTCGCAACCGAGGTTTGAACCCCTGTCCCTCTGAACGAGAGGTAGGATCTCTACCACTCGACCACGGAGGGCCGGAAACAAAAAATGTTTCAACATTTTTAAAAATGTTTTTAATTTGGAAACGAAAAGGTTTAAACTCAACCGATAATAATGTTGCTGGCAGAAAAGGAAAAATATCCGACAAAATGTAGGGTAAACTTCAAAAATTCATAACTTCGCGCCAAATTGCCGTAGGCACTCGAGGTTTTGAAAGTTTTACAGAAAAAGGGCTGAACTTTATTGTCCAGCGGTCGATTATCGACAATTTTTTTTGGTACAGCTGACATCAAAGACATTTTTTATTCTTCGGGGGTTGGCGGGAGGCGGAAAGGCTTAAATGTAACATTCGCTCACACGACTTTAAACTAGACACTTCAAACTTTTTAGCATGCAAAGGTTCATCCATTTTCATTGAAAATCTGCCGAGATATGACGGTTTGAAATTTTGGTATGTTTGGTGCGTTTTCAAGTAGTGCCTTTTTTTCCTCAAGATTATTTGCTAGCTCTAAGCAAATGAAAGGTTTTTGATTACTTAGGCAGAAATCAGACCACAGAATTTCAAACAGATGTAAACGTTATGCTTACACTCAGACTATGATGATACATACTTTTTCCCAGTGAGTGGTCAATTTAAAAATTCAGGTTGATTGGAAATTTGATTGTTCTACTTGATGCAACTGGTATAAAGTGAGGTTATATTTATCATATTTCTCTTTTAATAAAATAGCAAGTTATAAAAGTGAATTGATTGTGAGACAAAATTCGTGAAGTGGACCACGTATTTATCAGTGGTACGATATTATATATTAATATGAATTTTCCTATGTCATTTAATGATAGTAACCCGATCCTTAATTGATTTAATAAAATTCTTGATTTTCCAAAAGTTATTAACAATAACATTTTTGTGTAACGATTTAAAAAACATTTATTTTTCTAAGCTACTAAAACATTAAAACCAAAATTATTCGGCAAATCTCTATATAAGGGAATAGAAATTAATATCAAGTAAATATTTTTTATCCAATCTAATTTTCTTATAAACAATAAGGGATTTATAATAAACAAATTCAATTATTTATGACTTCTTAATCGAGTTGGAATATTTTTCTGACTAATTTATATTCTCTGTACATTTACCAAAACAGTGTTGAAAAAAAGTTTTTCCGATCCAAATTTTCTAGGAAGTTACAGCAATTTTTATCACGTCGTGTCCGCGAATTTTAGCAACAATAAGCATAACACAAGAGCGCATCAGCTGTTTGGACACAAATGTAGTAAAGTCTTATTGATAAATGCTCCGAATAGATGGTAGCATACTTACGTTACGTGACAAAAATAGCTGTAATTTCTTAGAAAATTTGGATCGGAAAAATTTTTTTTCAGCAATGTTTTGATAAATGTATAGAGAATATAAATTAATTAGAAAAATGTTCCAACTCGATTAAGAAGTCATAAATAATTGAATTTGTTTATTATAAATCCCTTATTGTTTATAAGAAAATCATGTTGGATAAAAAATATTTACTTGATATTAATCTTTATTACCTAATGTAGAGATTTGTCGAATAATTTTGGTTTTAATGTTTTAGTAGTTTAGAAAAATAAATGTTTCCTAAATCGTTACACAAAAATTGTTAATAACTTTTGGAAAATCAAGAATTTTATTAAATCAATTAAGGATCAGGTTACTATGATTAAATGACATAGGAAAATTCATATTAATATATAATATCGAACCACTGATAAATACGTGGTCCACTTCACGAATTTTGCCTTTTGTAGGTTGCTCCTCTAATAAGAAAATCTTGCGCACCAATACCCTAGATGTAATCTAGTCCTTTTATGTAAAATAAAATTTTCTGAGTTACATACTCATTTACACGTGCAAATATTTGCTATTTGACAGTTTGTTTTCACACGGGTGATAATCGCGTGTCTGTGGTAATCCACTTCTTTAACTTTTTTCAAAATTTGAATCTTTCCTATAATTCCAAGCTTCATTTTTCAAGGAATTTTACATCACTAGTAAATTTAAATCTGTAGCCAGCTAACTGAAACCTTGAAAATTGTTCTAATGTAATTCTGTCTTAGGTTCCTATTCCTTCAAATTTACAAACGCAGTGTAGTACATGTCATCATTTACGTTAGTTTTGTTGATAACTGCCAATTAAAAACAGAATCTCTTGTAGAATGGTGCATTTAAAACTGAACTGAAAAAGTATAAAGTATTCAAATTAATTTCAAGTGAAATATACTTTCTAAAAGTTATGATTGTCTATTAGTATAAATGGTTTGATGAAATCACAATTCAGTGAGTTTTATAAATCATAACCACAAATAAAAGCATCCACACAGACACCAGATGCTAAAAGGTAAAGGAGATCTAGCATATTAGCATTCCCAGTGCTTGTTGCCCTTTGCGAAATGAACAACGCAAGTCATCCCACCAGAACTATTTCAAGTGGCAGTGGTCAAATTGTTGAAAGTACTTAATATGCTTATCTTAACAGACAAGCGAATAAACATTTTAGTTAAAACAAAAAAAGCCACTTGTCAAAACTTACTATCAGAAATAATTTTATAACATATTATTATTTAAAAAATTATTTATTATTACAAGTAGGCAAGTTAATTTGTTTGTTAAAAAGCTCTCCTACGACCATATCAGAAAGTAGCTCATATCGCACAATCATGTTGCCTAGAAAACCGAACATTACACACTAACGTGTTTTACTTTCGGCTGTGCGATTTACTTTCGCAAATCTCACGGTCGAAATCTATATAGTAAACAGCAAATAGTATAGATAATAAGAACCTGCTTGTATTTCTTGACTATTTTGATACATTAATCATCTACTAACACAATAACTAATTAATTCTAGCTGTATTTATTTCATGAAAAACTACTGATTGGGATATTTGATAACATATTTTCACTGCACCAATTGTCATTACACCAAAACAACTTTTCACTGCAAAATAATAATTTTAATCTTGTTTTCCATTTCCAACAATATATTTTAATTTAAATTGCTAATGTAAGTTTTAATTCATATTTTTTAGATTTATTGTTAAAAAGTTTTAATAATTACTTAGAGTATAATTAATTTCTAAAAATATTTTAAATAAATAAATAATTAGAGACGGCTTTGTATACTGTTCAATATGCCGATGATAGTCTTTTGTTTAAAAACGCCATAAGTATAAAGGCTAATTTATTGTTTATTAATAGTAACTAAAGTCTAATTTTCTTAAGAAGGAAGCGTTGGCAGAGATAGGGACTAAAATCTGCGCCTCTGATTGGTCTATTTTGTACCATGTGACGAGAGCAGTTCACACTAAAGCATTTCGACATTTTGCAAGCGGTCGACAACGTGGTCGCGTGTTGACAAGTGACAGGTGACGGCTGACAGCTGACACAGATTCGCCCTCGTGGTTTCGTCATTGTTTTTGTGTTATTTGACTGTGTTTTTAAGTGCGTAATGGCAGAGCAGCCGATTAATCTCGCCGAAGAGCAAGAAGCAGCCCCTGTTGTGACCACACCATTGAAAAATCCCAGAAACTGATGATTTATAACTTGTACGTTACAATGAGAGAGCAGGATGAAGAATCTTCTAAAACTAACATAGTGAAGAGAGTTTCGCAATCAGCGGGAGTTGGTCAAAGAAAAGTTTGGGAAACGATTAAGGAAATGGAGGAAACTCAAACAGTAAAATCACCTCCGAAGAAAAGAAGTGGTATGAATGTTTTCCAAAAATTAGAAGAGGATGAAAAAAGAATTATAAGGCAAATTGTTCATTCCTTTTTCCTTCGCAAGGAGCTTCCGACTTTGGACAAAGTGTACAATGTAAGTAAATTCATGGTTTTGAGACATTGCTTATTATTCATTCTTGTTTATTTTGTAGGAAGTTACAGACAATGAAACTTTGCCCCCTCTTTCTCGTTCCTCATTGTACAAAGTTTTGAAGAAACTAGGATTTGTGTACGAAAAACGTGGCAGCAAATGTACTTTAATTGAAAAACCAGGTATAATTCTCTGGCGTAGACGTTATTTAAATAAAATACGTTTATTCCGTCGACAGGGAAGGCCCATTTTCTATTTAGACGAAACGTGGGTGAATGCGGGACACACGAAAGCCAAGGTTTGGAGGGATAAAACCGTTGTATCTGCACGACAAGCTTTCCTGGAAGGATTATCAACTGGCTTACCCAACCCTAGCGGGAAAGGCAAACGCCTGATTATTACACATATTGGCAATGAAGACGGCTTTTTGGCGGATGGTCTGCTAATGTTTGAGTCCAAAAAAACAAATGACTATCATGAGGAGATGACAGGTCAAGTGTTTGAACAGTGGATGTCAAATATTTTACCCAGACTGCCGCCAAATGCGGTTATCATTATGGATAACGCACCATACCACAGCGTCAAAGCCGAAAGGACGCCCACTTCTGCATGGCGAAAAGCCGAAATTGCAGAATTTCTGCAAGAAAAAGGTGTTGCGGTAGAAGAGGGCGCCCTCAAAGTGGAATTACTAGCAGCTGCCAGAGAGTTTCTTATGCGCCAGCCTGTCCAGTACCGCATCGATTCGTTGGTGGCTCAAACCAGGCGCGAAGTTTTGCGACTCCTGCCGTACCATTGCCAACTGAATCCTATTGAGTTGGTATGGGCGCAAGTGAAAGGTTATGTTGCCTCGAACAACAGAACATTCAAGCTACCAGAAGTTACAACTTTGTTCAATGAGGGCCTGGACCAAGTTACCGCTGAAAGTTGGCAGAATTGCATACGCCATGTAATTCAACAAGAGGAGGAACTGTACGGTCTGGACAGCACCATTGAAGAATTAGAATTACAGTTTGTTGTAAATACAGGCTCCAGTGACGAATCAGATGTTGAGTGGGATATTGAAACAGGAGATGTCACAGATTTAGATGTCACCATGGAATAATTGTCAAAATGTTAACGTGCTATTAAAAATTCCCTCATATTACCGTCTTTATTTTTACTTCTTTTAGATAGGTATTATAGGTATACGTTGTACAGCGAAATATTCAACTATTCTCACTCTTTCTAGCACATGCTGTTTTGAACAAAAACAATGTGCTAGAAAAAGTGAGATTAGTTGAATCTCTCACTGTGTACAGACTACCAGGTTTTATTATGTACGAGTACATTTTGCACCCGCCTGAACATGTAGGCAGCCAAATGTACATGCTTGCAAGGAGCTCTTAGAAACATGCCCCTGCTAAACTCGATGAAATTTCCCAGTGTCAATGTGACCGCACATGGTGCTGCCACCTACTACCTTCTTAAAAAAAACAGAGTTTAATAGTAGTTTATTGTTAGTAGTTAACTGTAAAGTTTTCTTTGGTTTAAAATGTTTAAAATATTTAAAACTCATTTATTTTTTAGTAACATGATATGGATTATTTTCGTCCTAGATACCAACTATGAAAAGCAACTCATATCTCCCAAGGGAGTTTTAACACCATCCATACATGAAATTGGTCATATTCTTTGATGTACAAATGTTCAGACTTCTTCGGAACCAATAACTCACTGGCTTTTTCCGCTTTTATAATCACACTGTGAGGAATAACGCTGCTGCTTTCAGACATTTTTTTTTGTTGATTGAAAAACAAATTCATGCAACTGTAGCAACCATCGTAACAACGGCACAGTCAAACCACCTTTGATATTCACAATTTATTTTAATTTTGAATGTTTTTTTACGTTTTAAGTTGAAAATAAAGAATATGATGTTACTAAAAAATAAAATATTTAATGCACTACGGGAGATATTCTGTTTTTTGCCCTTGGTAGACTTACAGACCGCGGGCCTTCGGCCCTTGGTCTGTAACGCGTCAACCTCGGGGGAAAAAACATTCATATCTCCCTTAATGCATAAATATCTATTTTACAAACACCTTTTCACAACTCTCAAATTCCAAGAAATTTAACTAATTGTTATAATCCCCTTACGGATAAAACAATAACCAATAATACTGACAATATTCAAAACGCACTTACACACATGCTTTCAAACAATTCACAAACTCCAATTACCTACTAATTGTTACAATAATCATATAGTTATAAACGTTATTGGTGCTGAAAATAATGATAAAAATAAAATTACTAAATAAAATGTAAATTGTTTTTTTGTTAGCATTAAAATAATTTTTTCTTTGAAAAACTGTATTTTTCTAGTCGTAGGAAAAATAATGTACATAACTCGGTGGAAAGTGTGTTTCTTACTCGTGTGATTTCCGCTTGTACGAAAAATGCCACTTTCCACTCTCATTATGTAATATACTATAATATTTCAACCACAATTTTTCAAATGACATTAGGTTATGTTCGCTTAACATTTCCTAACCTAGCTTTTTTTTTACTTACATTAGCAACTAATCAACATATTTTTTACATTATTAAGAAATTCCTTATTTAACTTACCAATACTTGATACTGTTTTTGTGTATCAACCAGTTCTTGTAACAAACGGCTATTCTCCGCCTTCAATTGAACAACCTGATCGCGTACATCGAAACTAGTCGAGCTCTTACTCGATTTTGCAGAGTTAACTGTACTAGGAGAACTGTGAGTTGCTAGATTCTCGCCCAATTCCGGAGACAGTACTGTAATAGCCGCTTGCACACCAGAACGTACCAAATTATCTAATGCAAACATCCAATGTGGTTTAATAGGATGTCGTCGTAATACCTCATTTACCGATTCCTAAAATAATAACAACCATCACAATCATCAAATATTTATTGAACAGTCATCAAAGCAAACCTGATATAAATAAATAGCAAACTGTAGTTGGTTAATTGCTGTAGAATCAAAATCAAGTTCTTCTTTTAATTGGCGAACAGCCAGTTCAACAACATTTAACGATTGATCTGTAAGGTAATCCTTCAAACCGCTCATGAGTCGTGCTAAGTGATGTAAAGTAAGTACGGTCTCTCCCATGTATTTCGTTCTAATCTTCTGCATCCAAAGTTCACAGATCTTTGCACCATCCTGTGCTAAAACTTTAGCTAAAGTTGTCCTCCTTTGAGAGTCCTTTTTGAGAAGGTAGAAACCATCACTTTCAGTACCGGCATCAACTTCAGGAGACAAAAGTGTACCGGTAGATCCTCTCCTTTGTTGCCCGTCTTGATCGGGTTCCATGTCTAATGATGGCGTTGATGCTAGGCTGCTATTAACAATTAAAGATTATAAAGCAATGCGTTGTTCTTCAATTAATTGAGGATGCTAATGAGGGGCTAACTCTATTAAACATGCAGCAGCGAAAAAAACATATTTACATAAGTATAACAAATGTTAATTAGATCAGATGAGAGTATAACAAAGGTAAAAGCTATGGTTACCTGTTGAAAGATAGAGCGGCAGGCATTTGAATTGGTGGCAAAAGGGCTCCTCTGCTTTGTGAGCTGCAAGTCGATTACAATTAAACACAACAACATTCAAGCAAACATAATTGGTGTGTGTGCTCACAAAACACTTGACAAACATATGTGTTTGTGTATGAAAGAAGTGATAAAAAGGGGTTATTTTTTATTATTGTTATTATTATTGTCATTATCATATTCTTACCAAGAATATTTAAAAATCCAATCATCAGTGTTAATAACAGGAACCAAACTATGAAGAATCATGTTTACAAGTTTACAACACACATTCACATAACAAATGAAGAGAGCAAAATGAGAGAGAATCTTTTTGTGTTAGAAGGAAGGTTGAATATTATCAGTTTTGTTTTTCCTATTTCCTTTGCTGCTATCAGATAAAACCACAAAACTTGTGTTTTGTAGAATAAACAAGTTCCACGGTTTGCACTTACTCAGGATCCGGCGTTGTTGGAGTCTGATTCGGAGCACTGGAGTGTCCAGCTTGACGTGGAGGTGCACGTTCTGCAGGTACCGATACGCTCCTATTGAATTCTGTATTAAGACGGACACTCTTTTTACGTTCACCTAAAAATCTTTTTAATTAAAAATTTGAAGAATTTTATAAAACAAATACCAACCAAGAAAAGCATCATCTAGAAGCTGTTGAGCAGTAGCACGACTATCGGGATCAGGTTCAAAGCAGCATAAAATGAATGATCTTGCACGGTCGGATAACTCTTCAGGTACTCTGGGATGCGCTTTATAGTATCCTACCTTAAATACTGCTGCTTGTGGAGATCCTAGTTCAATAAATGGAGGTTTCCCTGTTTATAATGGATTAAATTAGTTGATTCTTGAAATATTCATGATGGATTTGTAGTGTTACACCAAATAAATGACCTTTTTGTAGTATTTTATAAATTGTGATACATAAAAAAAAGTCTGAATGTTTATAAGAATTATTCTATTATAATCTCACAGATTTTGTAAAAAAAGGAATGAATTGATATACAGGGTGTCTCATAGCCCCTGCACCAGACTTTACCAGCACATTTCTGATGGCATTTGGAACAAAAAATCTTAATAAAGTTTTTTGATTAGAGAAAGTTCAAATTTTTAATAATTTTGATCGACGTTTTTATAAAAGTACGTATAAAATTATAACGCACTCATGGTAATATTGATATCATTAATAAAAAATAAAGTTAACTGTATATGTAAGTGCAAGGTTTGAAATTCTAAAGCCAGACAAACATGATGAGATCACATATTACTGTGTATTTTTCTAGTCCAAACCCAACATTTTCAAGCGCCCAATTGTGTTACATTGTACTATTGCAAATTAAATCGTTTCGCTTTGTTGACATAGTGGTTTTGCTTTACTAAAATGCACGCGTCAAATGAGGACTATTTCTAATATAAAACGTAAATATACAAAAAATTGTGCATTAAGCTTTTAATTTTTAAGACAGTCGCTTACAACGGGATTTTAATTTTATTTAACCGTGACCTCGCATATCTTTTTACTGTAAAATTGGTTAAATCTAGTCTCAACTTTCAATAGTAAAAAACTGGGTAAGAGTTTTCCACATTGAATTCCAATAGCCTATAGAATTTACTAATTAGTGTTAATTAATGAAGCTAACCTAAACAAGGAAATGAAGAATCTGGGTCACAAAAATTACCAGGCTAAAAGGGGAAAATTTAAAACTATAATTTAATTACAGTAACATTAATGTAGTTAATTTTAAGAAGATAAGTAAAATGAAAATGAACATCTATTACCCCTATTCATATTTAATCATATCGTACTTCGCTGACATTTTTAACAGCTTAGATAATTTCAGTGTTGCTTGAAATCTGATCTCATTTTATCTGTTTACACAAGTGTTCTCTTCTGTAGATTCTCATTTACTTGTTTATTAGGTTTTAATATCCGTGATTCAATGGGGGGATTCCCCGATTTTGCAAATCATCATCGTTTACAATTGACCTACACTTGACCTACATCATATCCTTTTCTTAATTATCTGGATGGAAGAATGTGATTACATAGTTTTTAATCCGGATACTTTCTTGTTAAATGTTCAAATACTAAATAACGATAAAATAAATAATTTGGAAGTAGAATTTACTAAACCTTTTTATAATGACTTAAAATTTATTTGCTTATCAGAAATAAATGCTAAATATGATGCTGTGGAGTACTTAAAATTTAACAATTATAAACTTTGTAGTTATTATTGTAGAGAATGTAAAGGTGGTGGAGTAGGTATTTGGTCAAAAAACGGTCTTGATGTTGTTCCTATTGATCTGAATCAATTTTGCACTGAAAAACAGTTTGGAATTTGCGCCGTTAAATGGAAGCCAACTACTTCCTCTATCGTAATAACTATTACATGTTACAGATCGCTGAGTGGAAATTTTAATGATTTTGTAAGTACGCTTGATGATGTTATAAATGTCTTCTACAGACCAAATTTATTTTTTATTCTATGTGGTGATTTCAATGCTGATTCTTTATCTGATAAAAGTGGAAATTATTGCAAACTACATAATCTCTCATTATCTTATAATATGAATTCCTTAGTGAGATGGCCTACACGAATAGATAATAATAGAAATTGTAGCCAAATAGGTAGTTGCTGTGTTATTGATGATTATATATCAGATCACAGCAGTGTTTTATTAGAATCTAATATAATTACTGGGAAAGTGGACAATATCACATCCAAAAGTAGATACTATTCAAATGAAAACATAAAAACTTCTTAAATAATATAGTTTGTGAGGACTGATTCTTTATTACAGATTCTAAGGTCCTAGATGAGGCCTTCGATTTCTTCTATGAACGATTTCTATTTCATTTTAATAATAATTTCTTTTTGAAAACTAAAAGGTACAAGAATGACAGTAAAAGTTGGGTTAATGAAACAATTAGCGAGACCGGAAAAAACCCCACATGAAAAATACTCACAGAAAAATGCGCACATGAAGAAAGCCTACACGGAAATATGCCTACATAGAAAAAAGCTCACATAGAAAAATGCTCACATGGAAAAAAGGACACATAGAAATATGCTCATATTAGAATCAAATAATTAGAATACAGATGTTTAAATTTTCACTTGGAAAATATGATGTAGACAAATAAACTACGTTCACATTGTTTTGGCACAATGGGTTGGAAATGCTAAAATTCCAATTTCGCCAAAACAACGTGAACCGTGTTTATAGTATTTGATTAAATTTTATTTTTGATGATAATAATACTCTAAACAGTCCGTATTTCGTAAGAACAATGAAACTTCCAATTCAAATACATTCATCTGATCATTAACATATTTCATTATTTCATGTAATTATATTAGCAAATGTATTGACCATATGTATTTAGAATATAATTTATTGTTCTCTGCAGGTACATGGGTACGATAACATATTTCTAAGAACTATAATAATAACATTATCTACCGAAAATATCGATAATATATTCCTTTGTAGTTACTATAAAATCCGCTTTTAAAAATACAGACACAACCACTCTATTTACGTATTTTTAAAAATAACCACAAATAGAAAGTTTGAAGGGGATATTTACCTGCATAAACAATTTTGATAAGTCCTTAATGTTATTTTTATTTTAGTGCTTAAATTCTGCATAATTATTAATCGATTAATTTATTATTGATTGATTAATGTAAGCAAATCTCTATGTGAATTTTTTATCAGTGGGCTTATTTCAATGTGAGCATATTTCTATGTGACCTTTTTTTCCGTGTGAGCATATTTCTAAGTGAGCATTTTTCCATGTGGGCTTTCTTCCTGTGAGCATTTTTCTGTGAGTATTTTTCATGTGGGCTTCTTTCCTCTGGGCTTTCTTCCTAGAATTAACAATTAGATACTCAAGTAATCAACTATTCAATCTGTTTAAACTACAAAAAGTTTATCTTCAGTTATAAGATATTCATAACAATTCAAAAAAGCTGCATGACGCATTAGTTCGAAATACTAAAAAAGATTATTATCAAAAACAAATATTTTCATCAGATAATCCAACAAAAATGTCTTGGAAAGTTGTATCTAAATTTAATAATGAAGTTAAACAACATGAAAATGTTTCTTTAGTTGTTGATAATGACAGCCTTGATGATCCTAGTCAAATAGTCAACTATTTTAACGAATACTTTAAGCATATTCCATTGCAGATCTCACAAAATATTGGGCAGACCAAAAGTGGAACTAGCAGTCAAATTAATCACGAGGATAGATCGATATGTTCCTCCGTATTTTTAAAACCATATACCGATGAGGAGTTTGCCAACACTGTGGTAAAGAAACTAAAAAGTAAATGGTCTTCTGGACCAGACGACGTGCCAGTAGCAGTACTAAAAATAGTATCTTCGGCAATTTTGTCTCCTCTTTGTACGTTAATAAATTTATTGTTTCAAACGGGATGTTTTCCTTCAAAACTCAAAATAAGTAAAGTTCTCCCTACCTATAAAAAGGGAAACCGCCAATTAAGTGACAACTACAGACCTATAGCTATAACTTCGGCCTTTTCAAAAATTTTTGAACTTGCTTTCCTTAATAGACTGCAAGAATTTCTTAAGAAACATGAAATTATAACAAAAGCTCAACATGGTTTTACTGCTGGTAAAAGCACAAATATGGCAATCCATTCATTTTATGAATGTGTTATTGAACATGTGGAAGCAGGAGAATGTCCTGTTAGGATGTTTTGTGATTTCAGCAGGGTATTCGACTGCGTTGATCACAACATTTTATTTAATAGATTATCCAATTTTGGGTTAAGAGGTAATTCATTTGAGTGAATAAAATCATTTCTAGTTTTCGTATTCAATATGTGTTGATATCATTTAACAGTGGTAATAATATCAAGCATTTTCAAACTGCACTTAAATTAATATTGGAGTTCCCCAGGGTTCCATTTTGGGCCCTGTGTTGTTTTTATGATATATAAATGATCTTGCTTTTTTTAGACTCTCAAGTCAAACTTACTATTTATGCTGATGATACTACTGCAATCATATCGGATACTTCCGAGGATGTCCTAAAAATAAAATGTAAAAATTTTTTAAACAAATTACATAAATGGTTTATACAAAATTGCTTGCACTTCAATTTACAAAAAACCCAATCTGTTACGTTTCACACTCGTCAACATCCTTGTACAAATTTAAACTTGAAGATTGATAATTCCACTATTAAGAACTGTGATAATGTCACCTTCCTTGGAAATCATCTTGACAATCATTTAAGTTGGAATCTGCATTGTAATAATCTAATTTCAAAGTTAAATTCTTTGTGCTATTTATTTAAAACTCTAAGAAATATTCTAACAACACAGCAACTGATTTCTCTCTATTACGCACATGTAGAATATAGACTATGGTATCAGTTTTTGGGGTAGTTCAACTACAACTAAGGATGTTTTCTATACACAAAAAAGATTCTCAGAATAATTGCAAATGTTCCCACAAGACACTCTTGTAAAGAATTATTTCACAGATTTAAAATCTTAACTGTTTTTAGCTTATTTATACTAGAACTATGTCTTAATATATTTAATAATAGATATAAATTTTTAACAAATAACATGGTTCATAAACATGACACAAGGAATAGAAATGATTTTCACGTTCCTTTTGGCAAACTTAATATAACAAAAAACTCGCCTAATATATTAGGATTAGAACTTTTTAATAACATACCATACCACTACATATAAGAAATACTTCTAGTCACAGTGAGCCGTATTCGCATGTGTCTGTTAAATTAACAGCATGTTTAATTACCATGGTGACCAATTCTAATTTTTTCCCACCTATTAAAATTAGAAAAAGCTATCTCTATTCTTGTTAATTTTAAACGAAACATTAGTTAGAGATACCTTTAATCGTGGCTCGTAATACGGCCTAGTAGCTTTAAATATCTTTTAAAAGAATATCTAATAAATAAATGTGTTTATTCGACTAATGAGTTTTTTGAATAGAACCTATGACTTTAGTTTTAGTTAGTTAGTTGTTCCACTGCGATTTTGTTACATTCATTTAAGTGTAGATCATTGCTTCTCAATAATTGTTCTTTTTGTGTTTTTTCACAACTTTAATATGTTGTATATTTATATGTAGATCGTTGCTTCTTATTATTTGTTTTAGTTTATGATTGTATCTGTCATTTTAATATGTTACCTATTATATATCTTACACTTGTTGACAATTCCCACACGTATTTTTTTAAGTGTCTATGGAAATAAATTATTATTATCTGTGTTGGCGGAATTATCCATTATTCAAGAATGTATAAGCTAATTGGTATTTCCCTGGTAATAACCTTATAATAAGCTATAACGTTAAATATTTCCAAATTAGTTTTGTTCTCTATTTTAGTGTAGTATCTCTATGTAGTCCGTTTTAAAATTATTGATTTAAAATACGAGTGCAAAACCATGTCTTAGCGCAAACGACAGTCAAACGAGCGAAATTATATATAATGTTTATAACTACTTGAAAAATTTAAATCCTCCCTATAACTTCAAACAGCTTAAAGCTATAATTATATTTATATTAATATTTTTATAAGATGTGTTTCTTAAATAGTTTAATGGAATATAATATAAATACAAAGATTAGTTAAAGTTTCACAAGTTTTATTAATATCTTAACCTGACAATATTGTTTCGACACTTTGTGTCATTATCAAAGGTAGATAAGATTGATAAACAAACACGTTGCTGAAGATAAATACATACAGAAAATATCAAGGCCGTATTCAAGGGAGGGGTTTAGGGGATCTGAACCCCCCCCGAAACTAAACTTAATACTAATTTTGTTTATTGTTTCCAGCCTTATTTTGTGGAACTCCATAATCATGAAATAAATAAAGATTATTAAAACTGTGAAACTTTTAATAATCTTTATTTATTTCATGATTAATACTAATTAGCAACATGTTTGTTTATCAATCTTATCTACCTTTGATAATGACACAAAGTGTCGAAACAATATTGTCAGGTTAAGATATTAATAAAACTTGTGAAACTTTAACTAATCTTTGTATTTATATTATATTTCATGATTATGGAGTTCCACAAAGTAAGGCAGGAGACAGTAAAAGTTTAATGGAATTTTAAAAGTTAACTAATATTAAAAAACATTCGTAATTTTCTTTCTTTTTACTATTTTAGGGCTTACTGATTTGAATTGTATAAACAGATTTTTCCAACGTCACTGGTAAAAATAGGTAAAGATTCTGGCTATTGTTAAAACACTGACCACTACCGAATACCCGAGTGTTTCCTGCGCTACATGAGACAGACACTCGCTGTGAAGACTGTACCCGACTCCACATCTTCTGCACTACTAAATGGACATGCTACCCAATAGATGAAGGGTCGGCTGTAACAACATTTTCTATGTAACATTTTGCTGAAATGAGGTATTGCCGTAAAAACAACATTAGTATATCCCTATTCCCGTTCTTGGGGAACGTAGAAACTGATAGTTGAACATCATATAAAATTGCCTTGCAAAATACACAGTAGTAATGAATAGGTTTGTAATAAGCGCTCTGAAATTATAGTTAAATAAAGTGTATTAAGGGATAAATAAAGCAAGGAGACAAGGAAGTAGAGTGTAGAAAGGAGGATACAATAACAAATTCAATTAGCTTAGCAATTAATAACGTTAATAGTAATTTAATAATCTAACTCAACACCGATAAGAGGGAACAATTTACGACGGGTCGACCGAAATTGACCTCTTGGCGCGGCGATAACAGAACTGCTGACACCAGACTAACAAGGCCACAGCCACATACAACAACGATACAGGCCCTAATAAATAAATTTCAAACGAAAATAAACCGCGATAAAATACGTAAAATTGAAGTACAAATTTTAAAAGAAAACAGGGATACACAAAGAAAGGAATAAATATGACAGAAACAAAAGAAATAACATTAGCTGATATTATGAATAAACTAATACAGGTTGAAGGAAAAATCGATGAAACCAACAAAAATATGAACGAACAAACAGAAAAAATAAAGAAATTAGAGGAGACCATAAATTATCAGGCAACGAGGATTGGAAAACTAGAAAATGAACTAAGGAAAAGAAACCTGATAATGTTTGGAATCCCAGAAGACAATGAGGAAGATATATATACCCTAAGAGAGAAAGTACTGGAAGTAGTAAGAAAGAATATAGACATACAAATAGGAGAAAATGAGATTGATTTCATCAACAGACTGGGTGAACGCAGAAGAAACGAAAGTAGGCCAATAAAGGTAGGGATCACAACAATTATGAGAAAACGGGAGATTATGAGAAACACAGAAAAATTATCAGGGACAAGAATAGGAGTGAATGAAGATCTTGATAAAAAGATAAGAGAAACGCAGAAGCAACTACTCCCTTATATGATGGACGCCAGGAAAAGCGGATTAAGAGCAGTAATCAGGAAAGATAAGCTAATAGTAAATGGAGAAGAATGGAAGATAGAAGAATTAACAGGGAATGACAATGAAAAAAGGGAAGAAGGAAGAAACAAGGAAACAGAGGAACAAAAGAAAAGAGGCCGATCCACAGACGAAGAAAGTAGTCCATCCAAGGGAACAGTACCAAAAAAGAAAATTTGGACACAAACATTATTTCAACCCTTACACACAGAAAAACAAGGAGCAAAAGAGGATGACTTAAATAAAACGAATAAGAACACTAAAAAGACAAACAGAAACCCACAAACTCCAAAAAACTGACAGGAAATGAACGCCGGACTGACTCAAGGAAGACGAAAAGCAATAATACAGGACAAACAGAAAGGAAAGAAGAACAGGAAAACGAAGTAGAAAAAAACTTGAAAACAACAATATGGACTACAACATCTAAGGAACCAATTATAACGAAAAGCAAGGGAAAAGGACATGAAACCAAGAAGCAAAGGGAAAATAAAGAAGAAAGGAAACTAAAAGAAAGAAATCAAGAAAATAGGAATAGGGATATGGAATATCAACACATTGGTAGGCAAAGAGATGGAATTAGTAGAAGAGATGAAATATAACAAAATACAAATATTAGGAATAAGTGAAACAAAGAGAAAGGGAGAAGGAGTAATGAGGATCACCAGTTATCACAGGCTATACTATTCAGGAGTAAAGATAGAAAAGAGAGCAAGTGAAGGGGTGGGAATAATATTGACAGAAGAGATGCACAATCAATTCAGACAATTTAGACCAGTCAACTCAAGAATCATGGCCGTTTCAATGAATTTAAGACAAATAACGAACTTAATACAAATATACGCACCGGTAGAAGGGACACCAGTGGAGGAGGTGGAAGAATTCTATAATACGCTGCAAGAAGTACTGGATGAAGCAAGAGAAGAAACAGAAGCAATAATAATAATGGGAGACTGGAACGCTAGAGTGGGAAAAGACATAAACAGGGGTTTAGGTTGCATGGGAGATAAGGGAGAGCAAACAGTCAACAGGAACGGAGCACGAATGATAGAATTCTGTCAGAGCAACAACCTAATAATAGGTAATACATTGTGGAAACAAGAAGAAGAAGATATTTACACCTTCGTAGCAGAAGAACGGAATGCTAAGAGTGCAATAGACTATATCGTACATTCAAGAAGCCTCAGTGAGGCAATCCAAAATATAGAAACAAGAAAAGAAGCAGAACTAGGTACAAACCACAGACTAGTGGTAGCACAATTCGCAACAGAAATAATTAAATCGGAAGAAAAAGAATACAATAAAATAGCATCTTACAAATTAAAAATGCCAGAATATCAGAATATCAGAATATCAGTTCAGGAAGTGCTGGAGGCCAGGTGGAAAATATTCAAGGAAACAACCTTAAGGGCAGCGGAAGAAGTATGCGGAAGAAGGAAAATTAACAAAAACCTAAAGAGGACGGAATGGTGGACCGAAGAGATAAGGAAACTAGTTAAAGAAAAGAAACAAGCATGGAAGACGTACATAAGAAGGAAGGGAAGAGAAGACCGGGAAAAATACATAGAAATAAGGAACAAGGTAAAAAAAGCGATTAATGAAGCAAAGAAGTTGAACTGGAGAAAATTTGCAGAAGATATAAATGACAACTACATAGTAGACACAAAAAAATTCTGGACTACCATAAAAAAGTTAAGAGGGTCAAACAGGAAAGAACTGAAAGCGATACAAAACAAACACAACGAAATCAAAACGGAAATGAAAGACATATTGGAAACTTGGAAAGAGTTTTACGAGGATAAATTCAGAGAAGTAACAGAGGAAGAGGGAGAAACAGAAACAGGTACAAACGTAATTCAGGAGATAACAAGGGAAGAACTACAGGAGGCAATAAAAAAGATGAAAATGGGAAAGGCGAGTGGGGAAGACGAGATAACTCCAGAAATGATAAAATGGTTAGGAGAAGATGGGAAGGAATGGCTGTGGAACCTATTTAAGGAAGCATGGACACAGGAAAGAATACCAGAAGAATGGGAAATTAACCTAATAGTCCCAATCTATAAAAAGGGAGAGACATCAAAATGTGAGAATTATAGGGCCATATGCTTAGCACAGACGACCCACAAACTATTTACAAGAATACTAGAAAAAAGGCTAAGAGACTATGTGGAGTATAAAATGGAGGAGGAGCAATCGGCGTTTCGTCCAGGAAGGCAAGCGAATGAAAATATATACATATTAAGAACCATAATACACAATACGATAGAGGAAGGAAAACAATTATATATAGTATTTACAGACCTAAAGGCAGCGTTCGACACGGTAAAAAGACAGGCATTATGGGGCATATTAGAACAGTTAGAAGTACCACACCAGCTAATAAGAATAATAAGAAGTGCAATTAGCACAGCAAAAGGCAAAGTACGAATAGCGGGACAGCAATCAGAAATATTTGAGATGAAGAGAGGCATAAAACAGGGGGACAGCTTAAGTCCATTACTGTTTGTGTTGATAATGGATAAAATAATAAAAATAATCAAGAGAAAAACAGAACTGAAGACGGTAGTGGGATTCAAAAACCTAGAGCCAGTAACAATTAGTAGCTTGATGTATGCAGATGACGTGGTCTTAGTAGCAAACACGAAAGAAAAAATGCAGAATCTAATAGACACCTGGGCCAATGAGATACATAATATGAAGATGGAGATCAATATAAGTAAGACGAAGCTAATGGCAATTAATGAAAAACAGGAAACAGAGATCACTTGCAGGGGAGTACCGATAGAAAAAGTTACAACGTACGAATACCTAGGATCTATATTAACAAACGATGGGAAAATAGACACAGAAATAGCCAACAGAGCAAATAAGGCACCGAGGATTTATTACTCAATAAATAAAACAATTCTAGGAAACAAGCAAATTGAAACAGAGGTGAAAACAAAAATCCACAACGCAATAACGGTACCGACAATTACATACGCAGCTGAAAATTGGACCCTATTGAAGAAGCACGTAGAGAAATTAAACGCGATAGAAATGAAACATATGAGAAAAATTACGGGAATAACCAAGTGGGAACATGTAAGAAACGAACAAATAAGAGAGATTGCGAAACAACCACCGATAACGCAAGGAATAGAAAGAAAACAAATAAACTGGTTTGGACACCTATCTAGAATGAGAGAAGAGAGCCTGGCAAAAAGAATAATGGAAATGGGGAAGGTGAAGAGAGGAAGGAGGGGAAGACCAAGAAAAAGCTGGATAGAACAAATCGAAGACATTGGAAAATCAAGAGGGAAATCCCTCACTGAGATGAAAAGATTAACTACAGACAGGAAAGCATGGAAGGAATGGGTTGGAAAAGGACTGGACCCGCAATCCGACGCCTGAAAGGGCACCAGGAAAAGAGAAAGAAGAAGAAGTATATCCCTATTGAAAACTGTTGGCATCATAGATATAAAATATTCTTAAACAGATTCCCGGGATGCTAGTTTTTAAAGCTTGAATTTGTAGTATGCCGTTTAACAACGCTGTATGTCTGTTATCAGTTCGTGTTGCTGTTCAATCCTTTTGTTACATACAACGTTGTTATGGCGGACTCTTTCATTGGCTACCATTAACACCGGACCTAACAGCATGTGATGTGGGGGTATGTAAAGAACACAGTGTACGTGCTGCACTGCAACAACTTCTGCCTGAGTTACAACAACAGACTGCTACTGCCATTGCTGAGATGCTCACTCGTTTATGGTAGAGTTCCTAAATATGAACTAAGCTCTGTGTTATGTAGAGTTAAGTCACGCATGTCAAATTTTCCTAGTGACATTTCATATTTTGAAACCATTTATTATAAGGTTGGTAATCATGAAAATTGGCTTAATAAATTAAGCTGTCAGTATAACAATTATATAAATCTAAAATTCGGTACAATTAATACTTTATTAAAAGCTGTCGTAAAATTGATGATATATGTACTATAGTAGTTTTAAAAATTCTCTACAAACAGTAAATAAATGATAATGTGCACATTAAGAATTTTTACATGCATAAAAGTAAACATGTTAGCATAACCTAAAATTTATAACTGACAGCTGCTGAATGTTGTCACTAAAGTAAAAAGAGAGGAAAAAGTATCTCTGGTTCAGACAGTTTAGTTTTGGCCTGGAAAGAGATAAATTTGGACATCCGTGTCCTAACTCTAAAATAACAGATTTAAAGTTTTCATTTAAGAACTCTAGTTTATGGGAGGAACTCCATTATCGTCTCGATGCGTGCCGTTTGACAGATGGTTTCCACAATAAACGTCTATGGCCATGAAATGAAACTTTGAGTTTCCCTTTCCTTCCATTAAAGTTATCACATTGCGAAAATGTAAAGGTAAAGATCTTAGAGTAGGGTCGTTTCACAATTTTGAAACTTAATGTTTTTATATTTTACATAATTAGTAGTAACTCTACAAATTTTTTTCAAACTTTTTAGCACAGTCGTTAGCGAGATATTCAATTTAGAATTTTTTTGTCCTTTTCTAGCACAACGACGTCATAGTCTTCCACATGTGCTGTATTAAAACCAAATATGTAAGTTGGCACAACAAAATTGTTTAACAGCTGTGTTGTGTTTGTTTGTCTGAATTATCTGTTGTTTTAACACATCGTTCAATAAGTCCCGGGACTAACCCACAGATGGCATTAGTAATATCAACTCGACACGGCCTACTAGATTCATATAAGCTTCGCTTATATACGGCCGTCTCATTTTCAGTTTTTTCATTGTTGAAAATTATTACAGATTCGTACGTTAAGTGGCGCCCACTGGCGGTAACTTTAAAACAAAGATATTTGAAGTCAGAGCTCAGTCGTTAATTTTTAGGTTATATTTTATGTCAATTGTGTCAAACTGCCTCCGATTAAAGAATTTTTACTCGAATATTAACAGTAATTATTAACAAGAAATTTATTAGCAACGATCAAATATTATTAAATTATGCATTAAAAAACAATAGGAACATTATATTACATTACAAAACGTTACATTAAAATTTTATTATTTTAATTTATTATTCTTTCGATGTCTTTATTTTTATAAAAAAGGCTGTCAGTCCCCAAATAAAATTGATAAACTATTAAAAAAGTTACATTAAAACTAAAAAACATACTTTAACAACCACTTTACAAATACACCTATTTTTATGGTATTTTTCCGGTATGCTGTCAGTCTTTTCTCTAAAGTCAATTCTCTATAGCTGGAGCAGCCTAAGTCTTCTTTTATTTGAAGTATAAATTGCAGTCTAGGTTTAGCTAGGGTGTTTTTTCCTTCGATCATGCTTTCTATTACTATTTTTATTCTTCTTCATTAACTATCTTTCTTCTTGTATATTATTCTATCTGCTTCACTAGTCTTTTTTCTTCTTGTACTTTTTCTAGTATCTCGTTGTTCGATATTCGGTCAATCCATGTTTCCTTTAGCATCTTTCTATAGCACCATAACTCAGAAGCCTATCCTACGGTTTTTTTGCATTCTTTGCTATTGTCCAGTTGCGTTTGAGACCCGTATAGCGACACTCCATGCGAATATGTGTAAAAGTTTGATAGTATTGACTTGATTTTATACCTTTGTATAAATTATTATGCATTTAGTTAGTTCAGAAAAGTTCCCGACTCCATCTTCTTCCTGGAACACTTCCTCATTCAAGACATGATACCAAAATCGTTAATTAATTATCGTTATCCTAGATTCCTAACCACCCTACAAAATTTCTACATACTTTCTCAGACATCGCATTTGATTTATATCACATAAACCAAATTCCGTATAAAGGTAATGCCTTATCAGACAAATTTTGTCAGTTTTATATTTCTTTTACTGAAACTATTGGTCTTAAGTCTCAGTAGATTTTATCAGATTTCATGTCTAAAAAATGTTTATTTTTAGAAATGAGTGTCACAGTGAGATTTCTTCATTCCATGAATACTTCTCATACTTCTAATCATAGCTTCAGTTCATAGATCGTGCATTAACATTAGGTGTCTACATCATCTGCTATGGTAATTCAAGTGCTACAAAACCTAAAGGAACATTTGTAATTTGCGAAAAATGAAACTGCACTTACTTAAATACTGTGGCTATCGTGTAGTTATTAAGGTGTTTCTAGTCTAAGAATTGGGGCGTTAGTAAATATTACATAAACTCAGTATAACTTTCTTACATGTAGGATATTTTGATTTCCTAATCTCCACTGTAACATATTTTTATTTCATACTGTCCGGTAAAAGGGTATTTACCGGACTCATTTGAGTCCGGTAAATGAATTATTACGTTACAAGGCCGGTAAAAAATTTTACCGGACTGAAAATCCAATTTGAGTCCGGTAAAAAATTTTACCGGACTGAAAATCTAATTTGAGTCCGGTAAAAAATTTTACCGGACTGAAAATTTTAAATGCATTTTTTTAAAAAATGAACAATGTGAGGCAGTATGAAATAAAACGCCTTACGTCATACTTCCGGTAAACCATTACAGTAGCTCGTTTCAACATTCGAGACTCGGCTCCTTCGTCGCCTCGTCCCGAAACGTTTTCAACTCGCTACTGTAAACTTGGGTTTACCGGACTTATAACGTAATATACTATTGTCATATTTACTTAGGTTAGATCCAAATATTTATGTACAAATGCCAATAAATAAAATTATACAATTGGAAATGACAATTACTGGCATGACGTATAACCTAAAAATTAACGACTGCAGTCTGACTACAAACCATCTTTGTTGCAAAATTATCGTCAGTGGGCGCCACTTAACGTACCGATCTGTAATTTTTGGATCCTAATTTCAACAATGAAAACACTGGAAATGAGACGGCCGTATATAAGCGAAGCTTATATGAATCTAGTAGGCCGTGCAACTCGACTTCGTTTTCCGAAAGATCTAACCTAAAATGACACGTGTCTGATTTTCACGTCAATCGGATCATAAACAACAAAGTTACCGTGGTGAAACTGACGCTACTTTTGCATTTGTAGAAAAAATGGAGAAAAACGAATTTCGTGTATTGATAAAACATTGCTTTTTAATGGGAAAGAATACCGTGCAAGCTCAGCAATGGATTGAAAAACGTTATCCGCACTCTGCCCCATCGAAAACAACCATTTGCCGGTGGTATGCTTATTTTAAGCGCGGTCGCAAGCATACAAATGATGCGGAACGCTCGGGTAGGCCAAATGAAGCAGTTACCCCAGAAAATGTGAAACAAGTTTTAAAAATCGTGATGGATAACCGCAAAGTGAAAGTTCGTGAGATTGCTGAGATGGTGAACATATCAACTGGAAGTGAACGATTTTACAAGAAAAGTTGGGCATGAAAAAAGTCTGTTCCAAATGGGTGCCGCGTTTCCTTACAATGGAACAAAAGCAACAACGAGTCGACGATTCAACGAGCTGTTTGTCACTGCTTACTCGCAATAAAAAGGAATTCTTGCGAAGGTATGTGACAATGGACGAAACATGGATCCACCATTTCACTCCAGAGTCAAAGCGGGAGTCATCTGAGTGGCGTGCAACCGGTGAAAGCCGTCCGAAGCGTCCAAAAACGTAACAGTCAACGGCAAAGTCATGGCGTCAGTTTTTTGGGATGCGCAAGGTGTAATTTACATCGACTACCTTCAACAGGGAAAATCCATCAATAACGACTACTACATTGAGTTACTGGTGCGTTTGAAGGACGAAATCGCAAAAAAACGATCGCACATGAAGAAGAAAAAAATCATTTTTCATCAAGACAATGCACCGTGCCACAAGTCAGTCAAAACAATGGCCAAATTGAACGAGTTAGGCTTCGATCTGCTTCCCCACCCACCATACTCTCCAGATCTGGCTCCAAGCGACTACTGGCTGTTTGCTGATCTAAAAAAAATGCTGCAAGGAAAAAGATTTGGCTCGAATGAGGAAGTCATCGCTGCAACTGAGGCTCATTTTGAGGACAAGGACAAATCGTTTTACAAGCACGATATTGAAAAGTTAGAAAAGCGGTGGAATGACTGTATAGCCCTTGAAGGAAATTATGTTGATGAATAAAAGTAAGTTTTTCGAAAAAAATGTTTTTTTCTTAGTTAGTCCCGGGACTTATTGAACGATGTGTTATATGTATTCAGTAAAACAAGTATGTTGACGACTGTATTTATTAATTAGCAAAAACTGCAAAAAGGGAATGACTAATTAATATATGTAAATGATTAAACAAGTTAGCATGTTTTATTAAAGGTTTATTAATATTTAATGTTATTTAGATATATTTATTATACAGGGTGTCTGAAGAAACACACAGAAAAAATTAAATGAGGAAAATTTAATAAGATCAGAGTTTGCTTTGGCCTCCTTAACTTAAAATATTGATGCAAATGTTATTGTCAAAAACACCAATTCTCACTGCTCCAATAAACTATTTTATAAATGTTAATTATCTTTTCAGATTGTACCAATATAAATTAAATAATATTGTCATCAAAAAAAGAATTATACAGAGAAATCTATTGTTTGAAAATCTTGAAGGGTCGTTAAATGCTTACCAAGGTCCTCACAGCCAGCCATCTCATAATTTTCAGCCACGATTTTAGTTCATTAATTTCTTTCATTATTATCAATTAAATATTAGGGGAAGCAGAAAAGATTTAATACAATGCACGATGCGTAAGTCTTTTCTTTGCCTCGGAGACCTTTACGAACCTCGGCTGTCCGCCTCGGTCCTTAAAGTGTTTCCTTGGCAGAAAAATTTACTTACACATCTCGCAATGTAAATAATTATTTGTCCATAACCATTTTTTTTTAAATAATATCAAGACAAACATTATGTTAGGTTAGGCTAGGTTAACGGATAACCAGTGGACAATAATAGCGGCAGTCTTTTAAGTTACTAATAGGGACCAACAGTTAAATTGGACTAAAAGTACTATTGGATGAAAAGTACCATTAGACCAAACATCCATTGGATTGGCATTGAACAAAAAGTTCAAACCCTTTTTTCTTTATTTTGCAGAGAGCTCTGTTTGTTCACAAATATGATCTCACATTGCAATAACTTTGGTAAAACGTTTTCTAAAGCACAGGAATTTTTTAAGGTTCAAAAGCAGTGGCAGATTCGTCAAAAGAACAATCAGATAATTATTTGTTTCAGATATTCTTTTTTTTCAATAGGATTAAAAGATTTTGTTTTAATACTATTATTGGTCATTAGACGTTTCTATTACTAATACAAAAATGTACCGTTGCTATGCTACACTTTTGTTGCATGTGTTACCCGGCTTAAAAGTGAGTAGCTTTAATCCTAAAAGAAAAAATAGCATGTGTTATATGGATTTAACCTGCATTTCTTGCAATTGCTTGGCTACACTGAGATGCGCCTCGTAAATGCAAACATAAATGCTCGTCAAACACACTGATACTTTTAATCCTAATAACACAATACACTACTTATAAAGTAAAATAGGGAAACTACACCTTGCAAGTTTAAAATAATAATAGATAATTATTTACATATCAAGGGTAACTTTAAAGATGGAAGGAATGCATTAAAAATCTGGAGAATAACAGGACCACAATCGACTTCTGTTGCTGAGATCTCAATATAACACTGTGCAAATCCAAACCCAGTCTTTGTGATTAATTATTTTAGAGATTTCTTAATCAAAACTGAAATAAAATTAGTTAGTTAAAGACAAGATTACTGGTGATTCTTCTTGGTTAAGAAGCATACTTAGATGGGGTGCAACAAATTTTATTGGGAAATCCAGCAGAGGAGTGTAGTTTTGTTCACGAAGAAAGTGAAGTTCTCGTTGCTTGTAAAGTTCGGCAAGTCAATTATTCTAGTTTGGGATCAATTTTTTTTCTTGTTTCTCTTTCTTATTCGCCTAACTAAAAAAGTATAATTTGAGTAATACTTCTGGAATCGAAAGGATCACAATCTTATTTAGAGAAGATCAGAAAAGTAGTCCCAGAACCTAAAAATTACTCTTGGAGTATTTTGCTAGCAAAATCTGTGTGCAATTCACACAACAAACTTGCTCTAACTGTGATCTGCATGATCGGTTCAACATTGCATTACATTAACAATCATTCCAAGATACTTGTGAGATAGATCAACATTTAGCAATTAGTAGTATAATTTCTGAAACGCAACCTTACATCATAAGATGAAATGTATTTTTTTTACTATCAACAGGTTGCTGCAAATTTATTTAATGTAAAAGTGCCAAAAGAATGAGAAAACGATATTTAAAACACATTACATAACCTCACAAATTTGTAAACATCCAAATATCTGTTACTTTTTGTTGTACTATTGTTCCTCAACGCTTTCAAAGGGCAATTATAGAGTAACTGGCCAATTAGAATTGATGTATAGCATGATTTCCCAGCACTGTAGGAGCTGATGAGGTGAATCGAAAATGCTATTAGAACAGCTCATGCTGTAGAAATGTGAGGAATGCAACTTTTATAGCTACCAGTTGTTGTGTTAAGAGTTACTAACTATACAAGTTTTATAAAGTTTATTTTTGCACAAGAGTACTTAATGAGTCCGATATTAAATTTTGAGCACATAAGTTTTTACGATAACAAACATGCTGTACCCGAACGGCTACATTGATTTATTATAATTAGCTAACCTGATTAGTTCATTAATTGGTATCATTTATTCTTAAACTATTTTAGCTAAGGTTAAAAAAAATAGGAATAAGTGTATTAATTTAGTGCTAATAAATTTAAGTGAAAAAAAATTTTGAAAAGAAATTTTTACACAATGGCTACACAGCAAAATCCTCCAGCAACTCAACCTCAACAAATACATTATCAGCCCTACTTGTCATTAGGAATGATTGCTATTACCGTCAAAGGTTATTCTGGCAAAACTTCGCCAAAACAATACTTCAAAGAAATTGAAGAGCGTGCAGAACTAGATGGCTGGACAGCCGATACAAGGCTTAAAATAGTGAGATATCGTTTAGAAGGTGAAGCTAGAAATTTTTACGATACTGAATTAGCCAGTGATAATACTCTCACATGGGCCATTTTCAAAGATAAATTAACAAACAAATTTGCTCCCAAAAAACTACCTGGTGAATCAGCAATTACAAGAATTACAATTAGGTGAATTACAAGATTGAAAATTTTAGCTAAAGATATGCTAGAAGAAGATTTAAGAACGGCAACAGAGCAGCAAAAAGAAGGTATTAAAAAGAAGAATAGTGATATCCTTTTAAATGAATTCCAAATGGGTATTAGACGAGATTTAAAGAAACAAATATTACCTAAATTAGTAGCCGAACAAACTTTAACAATTGACAAAGCAGAGCAGATCGCATTACAACACGAATTGTGTGACGAGATGCTAAATGGCACAACAAATAAATTATCAATGATGTCCATAAATAAGAAAAAGTGGTGTTCAAATTGCCGCATGTTAAATCACTCACGTGAAGAATGCCGAAGAACTAAACCACAGAGGGACCTGTCAATAAATAGAAATTAGAACTCAACAAATTATGGACAATCAAATTATAGGCATCGACCTATTATTGGAAATAATTCCAATGCTACAAGAAAGCAAACTTATGCAAATACATTTTCACCTCATCAAAATAATTCTTTTCCACAAAGGAGCACAACAAATTAACACAATGTTGCAAATCGTACTTACAATCCAGGGTATCAGACTTCTAAATCTACACCCAAACCACAGCTCCGAAATGTACAGGGAAATTACCCGAAGGGCTTCAACATAAATAGAAGAAGACATCAAGATAGAGGAATTGGACCAAAAAATGTCCACAGTATTCAGTTTGAAGATATAAACGTAATCGAAGAAGATTCTTTAAACGAATACCCGCAGGTAACTGCAACCCAAGTTGCTTGCGGAATGAACAAGTTGCAGTAAAAGAAGCAAAAACAGTACAGAAAATCAAAGAGAGCATCCCACATTTACTAGATAAACTTGCAATGGCAGAAGTACCAGCAGTTATCTATTTATTCCTAAATCAACACCCTACAAAGTTTTTGGTCGATAGTGGCGCACAGGTCAGCACTCTAAAGTGTGGAGTCGTCTCCGGACATATATCCAGACCACATGGCCACATAGAATTGACAGATGCTTCAGGTCATCAGATTGGGGTCATTGGTTGCATAAACGCAACAGTGGGATTTCATAAAAATGAAATTAAGTGCTCTTATGATTTTATAATATGTGATGATTCACTAAAAGTAGATGCTCAAGGCATACTCGGAAGAGATTTTCTGTACCATAATAAAGCCATACAACGATATGGAGAAAATTGCCTAGAAATGTGGAGCTATAAAATCAAAATGTATAATTTACATGAAAAAATAGAATATTTTTGCAATTGTTCACATGAGGGTACCAAATCAACAAACAAAGCAAATTTTGCAGAATATACAATAACGAAGCGGGATAATGCAACGAAAACTGAAAACTATGAAGAAATAGTTCATAAACATAAGAATAATACTTATAATAGAGTTGCTAAAATGAATAATGAAGTCATTATTCCCGAAATTACCATTATTGAAAATGGATACATCAGCAAAGATGAACCTGATGATATTCCCTTTTTAGAAATTTACAAAGAAAGGCAAAGAATACACAATGAAAATAACAAGTGTAATCTACTAGAAGAAAACTTAAACAAAGAACAGCAAAGAGTCGAGATAACTGACCTACATCAACTTGATAACGTTATAGGTCAACATAATGAAAGTAGGTCAAGAACCTGCAATAAAATATTTCCAGAGCAGGAAGAAATCATAATTCCAAATTGCAACAACAGCAATACTTCAACAATTTTATTAGAAGATACTATTATTCCAGCATATTCTGAAATAAACATTTCGACAACATTAAAAAAAGAAGTAAAAGGCGACCTTTTGTTACTAGAACCAAGTAATTCACTCATCAATGGAATTTTTGTGGCAAGGACAGTAACTAAAAATCTACCTGTTATTCAATTACGAATTTTAAATTTGACATGTGAGGACATTAACCTCCATAAGAAAGATGAACTTGCCATAGTGGAAGTCATAACGTCAGAAAAATTGCAACCAGGAAATATTAATCAACTTTCAACCCGACCTTCAATACAAAGGGATAAAGGCAACTTTAATAAAAAATTTGATTTATCTCATTTAGATGAGCCAACACGAAAATTACTTCTACAACTACTTGCCAATTACAGAGATATATTCGACGAAGGTGAAGGAGAACTATCAAGTGCTGTTGATGTTCAACATCATAAAGATACGGGAAATTCTTTACCGGTATCGAAAAATCAGTACCCCATTCCCTACAGCCAAAGGGAAATACTTCAACAAAAAGTAAATGAATTACTTAAAAGTAGAACTATACGTCCAAGTACATCGGAATGGAACGCACGAACAGTTATGGTTTCAAAGAAATTGCCTGACGGTTCAATAAAACACCGGCTATGCATAGACTATAGGCAACTGAACAAAATAACCAAAAAAGAAATGTTTCCTATACCTAGGCTAACAGAATCATTAGATAATTTAGGAAATTCAAATCTATTTTCAACTCTGGATATTACAAATGCTTTCAACCAAATTACTTTAACTCCAGAATCTATTCCAAAGACAGCTTTTACGGCATTAGGAGATCACTATGAATACACTAAAATGCCATTTGGACTAGTCAATGCTCCAAGAACATTTCAGAAATTCATGAATGCAACACTTTCAGGACTGCCGGAAGTCATGTGTATGGTGTATCTGGATGACATCATCATTCACAACGGAACAGGTGTTGAAAATTACCTACAGAAGCTCAGCATTGTTTTCGATCATCTTCGAACTGAAAACCTTAAACTAAAACCATCAAAATGCGCTTTCCTTAAACCAGAAGTTAAATATTTAGGGCATATTATTTCAGGAAAAGGTATTCAAACAGATCCTGATAAACTACAGGCATTAAAATCATTTCCTGTACCAACAACTGTAAAGAAAATCAGAGAATTTCTCGGACTCACTGGATGGTATAGAAGATTCATTAAAAATTATGCAGAAATATCTGAACCCTTGACAAATTTAACGAAGAAAGATGTCAAATGCGATATGAACGATAAGTGCATAAAAGCGTTTAACACATTAAAAGAAGCCATAGAAAACGACAGTGTACTCATGTATCCAGATTTTACAAACGAATTTCTCATCGAGTGCGATGCATCCAAAGGAGCTATAGCAGCAATCCTTAGTCAAGAAAAAAACGGATTTCTTCAACCGATTTCATTTGCATCCAAAAAATTAAATAAAGCTCAACTCAATTATAGTGTACAACAATTTCGATGTTATTTATAATGGAAGAAAATTTACGGTCATCACCGACCACAGAGCCTTAATTTGGCTTTTATCTATGAAAGATCCGGCTTCAAGATTAGCCAGATGGAGTTTAAAACTCTCTGAATACAATTTTACCATCATACATCGTAGCGGAAAGCAACATGGAAATGCAGATGCACTTTTGAGAATGTATGAAATAGAAGAAAACAAAAGTATGATCACTTATAAAGAATTTTTGCAAATCAGAAACGTTGAGAAGATAGAAAACGAAGATTTCAACGAAATCCCAGGAAATTTATGGAAGTGCAATGAAAACATCTCATTAGCCCATTGCGTCTCAGAAGATTTTCGAATGGGAAAAGGTATTGCCCTAGAATTCAAAAAGAAATTTGGCTCAACAAGACAATTATTGGCACAAAGGAAAAAATTAGGAGAAACAGCATTTTTATGTCTCTCTAAAAGAAACATTTACTACTTAATTACCAAGAAGAAATTTCATCACAAACCTTCATATGAGAATCTTTGTCAAACACTTCAAGATTTTAAAGAAAAAGCTGTTCAACTTCAGGAAAAAACCATCGCTATACCAAAAATTGCTTGTGGACTAGATTCTTTAAATTGGGAAATTGTACGAGACATGATTAAATATATCTTTAGAAATACAAACGTAAAAATACTCGTCTACTATTTACATAAAGATCCCCAAACATTAAACACCAAAGAAAATAATACAAGAAACCAATCGAAACAAATTTTTAAAATCACCAATAGTAAACCAGACTTATTACCTATTCTGAATAAAACTGTAATTTATCAAGAGCAACAAAAAGACGATTTTTGCATTTCAGCAAAAGAAGATTTAACAGAAAATGGTGAAAATAATGAATTTTATTTAGATCAAGACAAGATTCTATATAAAAAGAAAAATGGAAAGTTTTGCGACTTACTAGTAGTTCCAAAAACACTAGTTAATGAAATTTTATATAGTTTTCATAATTCAGCTTTAAAGGGGCACGTAGGCATTGAGAAAACATCACTCTACATTAAGCAAAAATGCTTTTGACAAAACATGCAAAAAGATATTACAAATTATGTGTCTAGCTGCATTGCTTGTAATCAGCGAAAGACCAACCCACGTTTAAAAAGAGCACCTTTAAAACAATTTCCTTCATTGGACCGTCCTTTGCAACGTTGTAACATGGATATTTGCGGTCCTTTCGTAACATCAATTAATGGTAATAAATATATACTTTCGTTTCAATGTAATTTTACCAAATGGTTAGAAGTCATACCTATACCAGATCAGAAAAGCAGAAACAGTTGCAAGAGTTCTGGTGAACAATGTATTTGCTCGATTTGGAATTCCAGAGCAAATTATAACAGACAAAGGAACCAACTTCGTCGGTGAACTTTTTAAATCTCTATGCGAAAAGTTAAAAATAAAGAAAATTACTACAAGTGCTTTTCATCCTCAATCTAATGCAGTAGAACGTGCTCATCGAGTTTTAAAAGACTTCCTATCTCATTATATCTCAAAGGATCAATCAGATTGGGAAGCATGGTTACCATTATTCCAATTAGCGTACAACACTAACACCCACAGTTCTACAGGTTTTTCACCTTACTACTTAATGTTTGGTCGTGATCCTATTTTACCCTTAGAAGAAATTTTAAAATCACGAAAAATTAATTATCTACAGCAACTACGTAGCTGAATTACTTGCAAGGCTTAATACTGTTTTTAAAGAAACTAAGATAAATCTGCAAAAAGCAGCCAGCAAACCAGCTCTGCAATACAATAAAAATTCCAAAGAATTAACGTTAAAACCTGGAGACCTAGCATTTCTTTTAGATCCCCAAGGAAAAATTGGTGTTTCTAAGAAATTACTTAAAAAATGGACTGATCCGCATAGAATAATCGAACAAATTGGCGATACAGATTTCAAAATAAGAGAACAACATAAAAATAAAGAACAAATTGTTCATGCTAATCGCCTCAAGAAACATACAGTAAGACAGCAAAACTGTTTATCAGCAAAAGATTATAATTCAGAAGATGTAGAACACGAGGAAAATTCTATATTACCAGTAGAAATTCTAATTCCATTAATGCTTACTGGTTTCTACATTTACCAACAATTTATAAATTTTGGAAACATTCGAAAACGTAAATATAGTAGTGATGAAGAATATAATGTTGATTTTAATATCTATAAAAGAAGAAAGCATGATATTGGCAGAAGGTCAGAAACATTTATAAAAGATAACTACAGAAAATTCAAACATTTAAACAAATATGGATCATCATTTGAAGGAGGCAAAAGAAGATCTACCAGACATCAAAAATAATTTTTTGTTTAACCTCAAAAATATTTCAAAATTTTCGATGTCTATATGTTCGCCAATAATATTCAAAATTTACAATTTTTATTCATTCAACATTACAAATATAAATATAATACATTCATACATTGCACGTATTCATTATATGTGTCAATTACATTTAATTACTCGTTGATTATTTATCAATTCATTTTTTTGCATTTAGCAACAAAACACTACCAGGTCTATTCGACTTTTGTTTTGAAATTAAAGAAGTCGAGTGCACCAAGTACATCTTACTACTACTTATTTTAATTTCATATTTATATAACATTATTTAAAATAGTTTCATTACGAAAAAAAAAATTTTAAACCCTCCTTATTAAAAAGAAATTTGTATATAATACAAACTTCATTGGTAACTATTGGTTTCCAGCAATTAACATGTTTGCTCCCATGTTAACCATATCAATTTTCGTGACTTTTTCTTTTTCAACATATGCTTTGATTGTGTTCGATTGTATCAGCGAGAAAACAAATACCAATTTGAGATGTAGCAAAATGCTTCGATTAATCTAGCGACTTCACAACAGAAGATACACAAGTGACATTTAATGCAATGATTACAAGTTACAAAAAGTTTTCACATGTTTGGTGAAAATCACCAGACACATTCAGTATTGTGGCATGCACAATCACATTGGTAGATTGCATCAACTCATACCATGGAAGGGTTACAATTGGATCAACCCACATCAACTTTGTTTCCAGGAAGCAAGATATATATATATATATATATATATATATATATTTTTTTTTTTCTTAATAATTCAGTCTTTATTTAAAAATTTCGCTATATTATTACTAACTTTGAATACTAGGTAAACATGGGAACCAAACTGTATATTTTTACTTGCTCTTAATTTTTATTTAGTAAATTAGTATTTTACTAACAATTTATATTCGTCTTTTTTTAACATTATTATTATCTAAGTTACAGTTTACTTTAAACATTTTTACTTTGTATAGGTACCATATAAAGATAAGCCATAGAAACCTTTTGGGATCAATGTCTGCTTCATTGCTATCAGCCACTAGACCAGCCCAGCTACATGAACCAAATGAAACCAGTATCATTACTACAGCCTAGTAATCTAATCATACCTAATTGATACTTCTTAGCCTTACAAGATTTTCATAAACCAATCCCACTTTTTTTTGAGAGGCACCTAAATCTGTGGCGAAACCTCCTGCTACACAAACCTATCTCCCTTAAACTTCCTCAATTATGAAAGGCTATTGGTTTCACATCTGATAGTCCAGCTCCAAACGTTCTTCGTTATCAGTAACACCTGGACATGGACGGTTCCTGTGGAGTTCCTGGCACTTTGGCAATCGAATCAAACACAACCCATTAAGGATTAATGTTTGACCTTGGTGGTGGGGTATTGTACCCGAACGGCTACATTGATTTATTATAATTAGCTAACCTGATTAGTTCATTAATTTGTATCATTTATTCTTAAACTATTTTAGCTAAAGTTCATATTTACTTAGTTTTGCAAATCATAACTGCATTTATAATAATATATTTATTTAGGGTTGTATAAACTCAAAGATACAACTTATTAAAATTTAAAATTTAGTTTTTGCATACCTAACATGAAGAAATTGCAAAATTTAGTTTCCCTCGGGAAATGGAAATTCTAAAACGTAAAACATTTCCTTTTTGCTAAAACTGTGAAATTCTATATTTTATTCTTTCATATGCGATAAGGCGACTTCCTGCAAGGCGTGCAGAGTTGCATTTTTCTAATATTAATCAAAAGAAAGTAAGTTGTTTTGTCTTAGGGTTTATTAAACACACATACACTGTTAATTTAATTAAGTTTGTTTTGTCATCTAAACTGTTTTCCAAATGTTTTCATTTTTACATAGGGTTTTTCTTTAAGTCAGTTCTGATTAGGTCCTCAAGAAAGAAGGAACTCACTTTCGGTTTAAGTTTTATAATTTTTCAATTTTCAATTGTTTAAATTCAATATATTACTTCTTTCTACGTGAAAGTAATAAAACTTCAATAATTTATGTTGGTTGTGAATAATGTTATAAATTGATTTACTATTTTAATTAACGATAATGAATAAACTCGTCTTTAATTAATAATTATAAACTGTGTTTATATTATTTGGATTACCTCTCTCCCTTTCTGTAAGAAAGCGAAATTATAAGGTAAGTGCACTCTTTTATTATCTAGCCTAGCACTTCAACCCCTGGCCTCTGACGACGATGCTATCAACCATAATTTATACTTAAGTTTTCAGCTTAGGGGTACGTGCGGACAGGGTTACAATGCAGTTACATGGTGACTGAGGTAACAAGTCGTGAATCAATCTGTATCCTGCAGACATCTTATGGGATGAACTGGTTTGCTTTCTGTATGCAAACCAACACCAGCATGCATAAATAGTGATAGCAAATAAATTCTGTTATTACTGTTATTACAAAAAACTAAATATTTTTGTTAACGTTTTTGGAGTTTTTCAAAACTTCACAAATTTGTAAACATTCATAACATTTTTGTGTTTGTTTCTTTAAGGGTAATTATAGGGCAACTGGTAAATGAAAATTGTATAATTTTCGATCACTTTGGGAATGAGTCAAGCGTAGGGAATTGAGAATGCTACAATCTTTTTCTAATTAATATAAAAAAAAATAAGACAAAAAAGCCATTTGGAAATACAAATTCAACCATTTCATATTATTTACCTGTAGCCATTTCGACAACCGTACATCCAAGTGACCATATATCAGCAGGTGCCCCGTAACCTCTCTGTCCCTTATCTATAACTTCCGGTGCCATATATTGCAATGTGCCAGCAAATGTTTCCGTGCTAGGGCACAATCCTGCAAGTCTCTTCGATGTTCCAAAATCAGAAATTTTCACAACACCACTATAAGTGTTAACTAAAACGTTATCACCCTTGATATCCCTGTGCACAATTTGCTGATCATGAAGATACTTCAAACCCTCCAGAATCTGTCTTGTATAATAAGCCATTGTGTGCTCGTTTTCTTTCAAAGGCCCCCATTTTGAACGCAACAGCGCACTCAGCGAACCTCCAGGCACTTGCTCCATAAAGATTTTAAAATAATTATTTTCTGATAACGAACCTAAATATTGAACAATGTTACGATGTCTTAATTGGGAATGAAGACGAATTTCTTCATGGAGGGGTTGTACGGCACCCAAATTCTTTTCAGGTACTTCTTTAACAGCAATTCTTACTTGAGTGTTAAGGTCACGAGCAGCATAAACTACACCGTATGTTCCTTTACCTAAAACTACACGTTTACCCTGTTCATCCAATTCATATTCATAGCGAATTTCACGTGGAGGTTCCATTTCCACTAGATTTTCTTGATCAACTGTTAATTCTAATATGAGGCTATGAATGCGCTGCCTAAAATCAATTTTGTATAATTATTACGGTACATAGTATAATTCTAGAGAAAATTACTCACCTACAAGCTTCTGATGGAAAATAAATTTGAAAATCGTCAGAATTTTGATTGACATAAAGAAAAAGGCACCTATCATCACGTTTATAAAGGCTAACACTACGTATCATAGGGGCGGTAAATTCGAAGTCATGCATTTGTGTACACTGTCCCCTTAGACTTTTAAGGCACAAATTTGTTACCTGTTGTTAAAAAGTTCATGATGATTATAACTGGTAATAGTCAATATCTTTGATGATTTTTTACCTGCAGACTCTGTTGTTCTGCGCCTAAATTAATACAGACATAACTTGGCATTAATTCTTTACTAGGTTCTAATACAAGTGCAGGAAATCGAATACTATCTTCTGCAGGAGCTCTGGTTGCTTCTAGAAAGAATTCCATCCAAAAATGAAATATCTGCAATAAGTCCATAATTTATAATTAGTATTAAATAACTGGAGGTATATTATAAAGAAAATTTGTACCTACCTGTTCCTCAGGTGTTCTTTCTTCATCTTTTCTACGTCGAAACCTATCAATCAATTGGATATTTCCTACTGTTGATTTTAAATACCAATCAGGTGGTTTTAATTTAAACATGCATTCTGCAGCTTGAACTGCATTTGTATAATGTTGCACTAGTACGGAGATTTCAAAGAACGTGGCAACATCCCAATAATCACCTAGAGATTCCAGGCTACCCTTTTTGCCGATCAAATTATTTAGTACCATTCCGATGTGCTGGAGTTCTTCTGATTTGCCTATTTCAGCACCAGCGATAACAAGAAGTGTGGCCAAATTAATTCCTGTTGTAAAGAACAAATTAGAATTTAAAATATCATCTGTAAGACCTTAAAGTCTTATAAGTTTTATACTTTAATTTTAGAGTAATTTAAGCTTAAATGGAATTAAATTTAATAATTTCATTGAAGATACTATATTTTTAAGAATGTAATGGGAATAAGTAAGTAAATTCTTTATTATGTGAAAATAAGATTTTGTAATATAGGTTATGTTTATACATCACTACGATCAGTATGATCACAGATTTGATAGTATCAGGTTTGGCCATGAATTAATTAGTATGACTGGCAAGATTTGATAAGGGAATTTAAATATTCAACAGTTGTCTAACTTTAGAAGCTAAATCTGAAATGCTCTGTTGTTTCATGTCATAAAGTCTCCCACATTTAATATTAATATTATTAATACATTGTCACAAAAAAGTCATATTTGACATTATAAATTTATTAGTATTATTATTATTAACTCTAATTAAGTTCTTGATAGCATTTAAGTTGATTGATAGTATATTATGTATTAAGGGCTTAGTTGAGTGTCTTAGAGCCCGTAGTCAGTTAGCCCATCGCTAAGACGATAAAGGGCTCTAATACACTATTTAAGCCGGAAATGCATACGTTAGTTTATGTCCGGTCTAAGTTTAAATTAATATTTAACTTAAAATAAAAATAGTTTGAAATGTGGAAAACTTCAAGTTGGTTGGTGAAGTGGTCTATAATTGCTTTTATTACTATGGGGACGGCAGAAACAAGGGCAGTACAAGGAGGCGCTCTAATTTAGTAATTTACACTCTAAAAACAGACTGCTAAATAGATCATAATTGCCCTACCGGATGTAATAGACTATATAACATACTTTTGTTATTGTGAGTGTAAAAATGTATTTAAATGAAGCTACAACTGTTAAAAACGAGTTAATCTGCTAAATGAAATATCAGTAAGAGTGACTCTGACTCCTTGTTTTATACAATAGTACTCGTGTAAATCTAGTTAATCCAAATGCTCATAGCGCCCGCAGAAATTTGTCCAGGGGGGGGGGAAACCCTAGAATGAACGGCATACTAGGGGGGCAAGCCTAGAATAATCGACATGCTAGAGGGGGGGGGCAAGCCTAGAAAAAACGTCATATTATACAGAATTTCCAATAACATTCAAATTTTTCAACTTCCAGGGGGGCAAGTGCCCCCCCCTTCCGGGCGCCTATGCAAATGCTTGATTACAGAAAAGCAATTATAGGACAATGACAAATGCTTGGTTTCACCAAAACAGATTTTCATAAATTCTTACATTAGTTTCCTACTGAATATTTCAAAACTTTCTAAAATGACAAATAAAAATTAAAATCGAAAAGAAGATTGCGAGATCTAACACTGCTCTATCCCTAACCTCAAAAACTCACTTGCTATGACATTTTTGTAAATATCAGTTTGTCCAATTATGGATGCTGGTTTGACTAGGAATTTTTTAATCTTATCCACACTCTGAGCATTGATGACCAGGGCTCATCTTTAGCGGGACAGATAATAATTATCTAATTGTTAGCATTCGAATATATTATAAACTCACTTAAAAAGAAAAAACATGCAAGTTTATAAAAACATGAACATGTAATAAATGACACATAGCTTTCTCCACAGGTGATTTGATTATATCAAAATTGATAACCTTTCATAAATTTGGCAACTGTCAAAGTTCACAAAACTTGTTACATATTAAAATTACTGCAATTTAAAGCAAGTCAGGAATTAAATGCTGCATTTCAATTTTACAACAAAAATCATTCAAGAAAATAAATTTTCTCGATGCCAAGATCTTATAAGGAAATTAGGATTTCAGAAAACGCAAAACACCCTGTAGCTATTGGACTGGATACAAAAATTGACTAGTACAGTTTACTCTCCTAAGAATTAAGTTGCCAATATGTAATTTTCATCCGACTGGCACCAAGAATAACGATAATATCACCTGATGGGATATTGCCAGAGATGCTAAGGTAAAAGATGGTTAGATCACAATGCCTTTTGGCTCTCAGCAAATTTTCCTTAGCTACTTCATGACGAATATCAGACCACAAAAAGTTACGTCTGAAAGTTCCTTGTGCAAATTGCTGATCCATGTATAACATATCTTCTTTTTTCGATAACACAAAACGAAGGCAAGGTAGGAGGACAACTTTATTTTACCTAACGTCCTTCATCTCAATAAACCTAAGTTTTCGAGAAAAATGGTTTTTGGAAAAATGGGGGAAAGATGCCCGAGGGGGGCATCTTTCATTACCCTCATTATCTCTTCACCTACGCTCACCACCTACAGGTGGTGACTTTTAGAGGGTTATTTAGGATTTACTTCAACTTTCCACTATTTTTTCTAAATTGAGTGGACCGTAACCTCCGAGAAAATAGAGGCCACGAACAAGGCTTGTGTCGCGTGATCTGACGTCACGAACGGGGGCTGGCGGGACAGACGATGCGTACAAGTCAAACGCCATTGCAGTTTACATTTGCCGTGATAGGTAGTAGTCGTGTGAACTCTTTTTCGGAAGTTTTTCTTTCAAAAACTCTCATAAATAAGTTCAAATAAGTTAAAGTGTTAAATTAAAGGTGTAGAATTTCAGATTTACCTGATTTATGTGAAGACAATTTATAAAATCAGTGATTGTATATTGTGTCGTTTACCTATATAAAATACAATTTCATAAATATTTTGATTAGTTAATCAAAAAAGCCAACAGTTTGACGAGATACTTGAGTGAGTCTTGTTTATTTCATTAAAAATGCCTGATAAATGTTGTGTGCCTAATTGCTCAAGCAATTACGATAGTACCCATACGTATGTGTCCGTCTTTTCTTTTCCAAAAGATGAAGAGTTGAAGAAAACGTGGATTAAATGCATTCATAGAGACTCATTTAATCCAACAAAACATTCAGTAGTATGTATTAAACATTTCTCAGAGTCCAGTATTTGTTTGAATGCTTTCAAATTAAATACGTTTTGTTAGGAAAGTTCCAAACCGACAAACTGGAGGGACGTTTTGGCAAATATAGGCAAATGAGCGGGTCACACTTTCATGTTTCAGTAACACAAATTCTAGAGTCAGAAAAAAAACTGAAAGTTTTAAGTCTTCTTAAGTTAAAGTCCGCCAAGTTTGGAACATTTTCATTGAAAGATTTTTCACTAGATGACACAGATGAAAACGATGATGGTTTCTTGCTGTTATCTGAAAACGTCTCTTCTTTTTCAGATATATTGAATAGTTCATTTGATGTTGCACTGCATGCTTCTGTATTATCATCTTTATTCTATATTGCTGGATACTGTGCACATTCACTAATTAAATTTGTTAATAGTTGTGAAAATTGTTTAACATCCATTACTACCAATTCAGATTTTGTTATAAATTTTACCAACTGTGGTGAAAATGACTCTGCAGATATTAGCAAATATTTAAAAAATTTAACAAGAGGTGCTCTAAAACAACCATCTGAATTATTCTTTGAAGTCTCTATTCAGGCGTATCAGATATTCAGTGAGCTTATTTCAGATAAATATGAAACTGAATTTCTAAAGACAGGTAAACAAAGGATTATTTTACGGGAATTGACAATGTTAAAATTGGAAAAATATGTACACGAAATCAATGAGAAATGTATTTTATGTAGCAAGACGTTGAAGTCGATATTGTTAAAAAATTGTCATATTCTTGCCAATATATTTCTCAATAACTATTCAAAAATAATCAACGACAAAATTAACATCCAAAACATGGATCTATCAAAGAGAAAACTGATTAAATTTAATGGTTAAGAAGTTATAAAACACATTAACGCATGGAGATAGGGCTATTGGCGAGGCCTCCATAAGAGCCAACGCGTCTATCATGGGTACCTCAACGGTGACGTGGAAAACCCTATTCATTGTTTATCATAATATAAGTGCTTTTTTTGAAATAATATTCACTTTTACTCAGAAATATACAAGTGTCTTTATGTTGGGTATTTTACGTTTCGCAATTGTTAGCCGGTTTTCGTGACGTCACGATTGCTTGGTCGCGGCCTCTTGATATCTCGGAGGTTACGAGTGGACTAATAAGCTAGACACATAAAACTTTGTGTTTTAAGTAACTACTTATTATTATATTATGCTGGAGGGAGCTCCCTCCAGCACCGATCCATTTTTGAAGCCGAATTTTTCGCAGATGGAAGGTCAAGTCACTCATTTTCATAAATGGAGTCAAGAAACTCTCTTATAGCGGTATTGATCTCTTCTTCTGAAGTAAAATGGTGACCACGTAAATTCTTTTTGATATGCACTGTATTGAATTTGAAAAATGTGGGAGTGGTAGATGTAGTGGTAACTGCTGGTGTGTAGGCATTCTGTATTATGTCCATCTTGAAAGCTAGGAGCAGAATAATTCTAAAAACATCGCCACATGCTCAGAAAGTGACTTTTAATCCATGGCCCCATCCTTCACAGGGGAGTGATGGCCAAATCTGATCTTAACAAGGTCTCCAGGATCAAGTATATAGACTAATTATAGATATAGAGTTTCATTGTTTATTTATCTAGTGCTCCCAGCTAATCACATGTCTCAGTGAACAAGCACGAAGGATAGATGAACATACCAGTGAGGGTCAATAGCCAGAAGAATTGGCCGGAGATAAAATATAAGCTTGACAAGGAAGGCTCTATGATCAATTACATATAACCTTGTTGTCACTTTTACCGATAACATCTTTCATGAGGAGGAGAGTAGAATCTGACTTCAGTGGGAAGATTTGCAGAATTCATTACATACACAATGGAACTGGTCATTTTTTCTCTAGCTAGTTCCAATTTCTCAGTGAAAAGGCATGATCGACAGACTGACATGTCAGTGATGCTTTTCGGTTTATTATATGAAACAACCTTTAAGTGTCAGGGAATCTTAAACTAAATTAAAAAAATAATAGGCATTTTCTATGTTTTTAAGTTGTTATATTGTAAGAGACTTTTTTTTAAATAAGTGGTAGTGGCACTATTGGTAAAAAGACGTAAATTTGAAACAAAGATTTATAACTTTTTCATTATAATAACGGGTGATTATAAACTCTCAACATCTCAGTTGCTGTGAAATTTAAAACGTATGTGTTTTATTACTCAAAAACAATAGTTTTTTTGAACGTCAAATAAATTACATTAATTTATTATACATCTAAAACAGTAATAAAACACATACGTTTTAAATTTCACAGCAACTGAGATGTCGAGGGTTTATAATCATCCGTTAGATAGGATGCAGTCTGGGGGAAATATACATGGCCAATCAGTGTACACAATTTAAAAAAGATAAATCCATCCTGTGGAGAAAAAGACGGCACATTTAAACAAACTGTAGTCTATAGACAAATATTATCTCATTAAATCTATGTTCAGTTAGTATAGAGATTAACTCTCCCAATTGCCATTCTCTTTTGATATGTTCTCTCTACCAACCGAAATCAAGAAATGGGCATTTAATCATGCCTATGGAATGTCTGAAAATTGAAAAACTACTGCATAGGGTACCATGTTTTACCAGTGTGGAATGATTGATCTTTATTTGTTTTATGCCAAAAATGTTATCAATTATACTAAAAGAAGAAATATCTGTGCTCGATAGCATGGTAACTGGCACTGAATGCAAAAGTATAAGTGCAATTCCCATCACAAGTTTTTGTTAACTTATAGTGTTACAAAAGATTAGAATCAATTATTGCTAATGATCTACTGTTAATTATTAAGTGCTTAATTAACAACTAATTAATAATAATCAATCACCTCAACCATTTAAGAACTGTTTATTATCACTAATCGATTAAACAGTTAATCAAACAGTAAATACATTTTTAGAAAAAAGTGATTAATCACCACAACCTACCCTAATTGGTTATGAGTCTCTAAAAAGTTTAAACTTTCACCAATTATTTTGTTTCCTTTATTTCTGCCCAATATAATCATTTGAATCTTACATAAGGAATGGCTATTATTAGCTAACTGCATGTTATTACATTGTTATCTTAAAAATAGAAAAATAATAAAACAACCTTTATGAAGATTTTTTTTGTCATGCATAACTATCAATTACTACCTTACAATGGCTCTGTCATAAGATTTTATAAGTGAATCTTATTTTTAGAATAAGTGTTGAATTAAGTAAGTAGCGAAAGCAGATCGTGATCAACTGGTCGATTGCAGAGTAATTCTAGTTTTTTGATAAATGAGAAGCTTAAGTTAAGCCGAAAATTTAAATCGATTTCAAATTGAGAAAGTCTATACAGGACTGAAGTTATTAGATGAGGTTAGGTTTAGCTTAATAAAAGCAAATACTTTAATATTATTAATACCGGAAACTCCATATACTTTACCATATGAAAATAGGCGACATTTTTGTGGCGCCATCTTCGCAGATGGGTGTGCAACTAACAAATGGTTTTTCGGTGAGAATTCTGCATCTAATTAAAAAATAGCACTATTTATGTTAAACGATGGTTTATTACTGTTATGCTAAAATATATAAAATTTTACAATTTATCTAAACTATTCAATCTTTTATTACAATGACGATTTTTTAATTACTTTCCCAATATTTGAGAAATGTCAGGTTTATTTACACACCACACCGCAAGGGGCGCTATTAAATTTTGTCTCCCATTTTTCGAAATAAGTTTCCGGTATTAATAATATTAAAGTATTTGATAAAAGTTGGCCGTGGTTGAACATAAATGTGAAATTAAAATACACTAAATGCTAGTGTTGAATTAGTAGAGTTTGTGTGTTGAGTACTGGAGATTTAAAATATTGTTTATTTGTAACACAACCTTACAACGTTATTACTCATGTCCTGTTTATTAGAACTTCATCTATAAGCATTTACGAAAATTATACTGGTAGATACTGCTTGCCCCAAAAGTGTTTAAAAATTTAATTGATTAATTTGCCTCGTTTTAAGACTTATACCAAATTTACTCAATGCACTTACCAGCTTGATTTGTGGATCAGTGAAATTCATTGATAAACATGGGAAAATGAACGACATAAGGAAATGAGTAGGCTGAATCTATTATATCTGCCAAATGTTCAATGAGATTACAACCTTGCAACACCATCATTTTGATGAAGTACATCTGCATTACAGGACAACAATGAAATAGATACCTTCGTGAAAATACCGTAAAAGACTGTAACTGTTTTCTTGTTCGTAATAATGTTGAGCGAACTAATTCAACAAGACGAATTTTAGAGGTTATGTTGCTTTTAAACAATACAAAAACTTTTGTAAATTACTCAACCCGATCCATTAACTGCTACCAGTCACTAAACAGTACATATCTGCCAGTATAATTTTCATAAACGCCTTAGGTTTTAGATAAAAATCTTTATCCAAACGAAAATTATAAACTAGGTGATTCTTTCATTTAACCTAAATAGAAAATTATAGTGTGTTTGATTCACTCTAAGAGTGCTTAAAGGTTAAGCGATTACACTATTCATTATTATGAATTATTATTCATTTACCAGTAGCGCTATAACTGCCCATCCAGAGCTAAACACGGAAAAGTAGTGAATGTTTGAATGCTCACTAATTTGTGGGGTTATGTAATGTGTTTTGATCATTGTTTTAAATTAAAAAGAATTTCTAACATGGCTGAACATTGATTTTTCATATTTCTGGTTGTTTTAATAGATTAATTTTGCTAACACCTGTTGATAATAATGCATTTCATCTATAAGGTTATGTACAAATTATCGATACTGAACTGGTTCGTGAGTCAGATCAAGGTCGAGTACCCCTGAAGTAATTTTTAACAAAGCACAAGGTCCAACTGAACCAAATAACAGTTAGAACAAGTTTGATGGATGAATTGTACAAAAGTTTTGCACGTGGAGGACTCAGTGCTTCAGAGGAATAGATTGAAAATGCTATTAGTCATATTTCAAGAAATAACCTCAAATTATAATTATCTTATAAATTAGATTAAAAAAAACCTCAAGACATAACCACAAACAACTGTTTTATAAACAATTAAGTGTACTGACCATAATTATTGCAATTATTTATTTCTGAGAAATTTATACAGTGTTCCATTTTGTTTCATTTTGTGTTTTACAGAATATCTTGTAGCATTTTCGATTCATTGCCAACATAAAATTCGTGTTCAGTATTCCATCAAACTTGTTCTAATGACCTGGTGGACTTTGCGTTCCGATAAAAGTTACTTCAAGAATGCTCGAGGTTAATCTGACTTGCGAGACAGATGAACATCAAGCTTAACCTTATATTATAAGATGAAATGTGTATTCCCGTTAATAATACTTTGGTATTATCAACAGGGATTCATTTAGCTCTAAAAGTGCAGAAAAAGTGTGAACAAAACTGTATTAAAAGTTCTTTATTCCTCAAAACCTGTTCAAATTACATAACCTAACAAATTTGTAAACATTCCAAACTACTTTTTCATGCTCAGTTGTTTCTTATCGCACCTCTGGTTGGTAAGCTACATGATTTCCGAGCATAGAGAGCGGGTCGAGAATAGTCTAATCAAAGGTGCTATTAAACAATTAAAGATAGTTTTAGAATCTTTGCAAGCACGAGAAAAGCATTATGATAATAATAATCTGAGCTGTGAAATATATCTTTATTTGTCATTGACACGATTATATATTATCTACTTACAACACAATAAATTAGTTCAACCTTTTGGTGTACTGCATGTACCATACTATTCAGATTACGTACCTGCATACTCATTTGGTTGCACTTCGAAACCCTTTCTATACCAATGAATTGCTTGATTTAAGCTGTCTTGATCAGAATGATTTGACTCTATAAATTTATCCTTGTAAATTCGACCACACAGACACAACATATCAGGAAAATGATTCTCTTTCTACAAGATAAAAATGACCTTTTAAAAACACTATTACTTAATAATCAACTAAATTTAACAAGCAACCAACAACCAAGAACTTCAACACAATGTAATAAAAAGTGTGACAACAATACAAGTAACATTCCACTCACTTTTTTCAGTGCACGAACACAAACTTGCAGTGCTTTCTCTCGATCACCGTCCTGCTTACGTCTATTAAGTGCAAAAGCATACCAATACCAAATATACGAATTTAAATAATTACGAGATGCAGGTAACGTACGAAGATCATCCACCAGCTGTACCATTGAATCGTAATCTTGAATGTCTCTAAAGCAAAATAACATGTTGAGAACAACCTCGCCTGATAAAACATGTGGATCATCTAAACGTTTACGTATGGCTTGAAGGGCAGAACGTAATTCTGGGCCGGATTGTTGCTCTTTAAGTTTCTTCAGATCTGCTAGGAATTTCTCTTTCATGTGCGCTCTAAAAATTAAATACTGGTATTGCTGTTCTCTTCCACACATATACAAAAGATAAACTGTTTAAAGTAAATCAGTAAACAATTAACTCAAACAATCTAACCTAACCTGAATTAGATAATCTAACCTAACAGTTGAATATTCACACAATTATTTTTATTCAATAAATAGAAAAGTAAACTGATTGATCTTCAACGTACTTGCTCTGAATTTCAACATCCTGTAACAATTTTCTCAAACGATGATGAAGAGGTTCACTGACATCTTCTGAACGAGCACCAGCAGCTGTTGTAAGGCACGAAGTTGCTGTATCCGCAAGGCCATACGAGATAAAGGAATAATTACCACATGACAGCTGGAAATGCATTAATTATAATATATGCAAGAAACCCTTAATATTACAAAACATACCTTCAGTCGTAAAGTAGCTTCTGAATCTATATCATTAAAAAGTAAAATGTTCTGTTTCATATTAAAGCTTTCACGTACTCCCAAATGATAAAACAGTGTGCTCTGTTGAGCAGGAATCGATAAATCCACAATGGCAACATCGGCATTATAAAAACTTCCAACCACATTTGCTTCACCAAAATCAAGTTTTTCGAACTGCAAGTTTAAGAATTGTATACATTAAAAATATAATAATCATTAAGTATGAGACAACCTGAATGTGATTGTGATTAGCACCAACTTGTAAACATGCTTGACGAACATCATCAAGGGCTCGTTTGCGATGAGCAATATTGTCCGATTGACAGATGTCAAGAATACACACGACATCCATGTGAGCCCGACCGCTAGCAGCACTGCTATTTGAACTACCAAGTTGAACAGTATGTCCCGATAAATCTGAATGTGAGCCTACACTATCAGTCATGCTTCGACATTCTGTAAAATGTTCAATTAAGATTTTAGTGACAAATCAAATACGAGTTATTTTTACCTGCATCAGGTTCCACCACCACAGGCAATGGAGCTGGCATAGTTTTTGACATAGCATTAATGAAAATATAAAAAATATCTTCTCTTATTTGATAATAGTTTGCTTAGTAAAGACTTCTTTTAACAATAATCTTTTCTTTTTATAAAGCACTTTCGATTGACTTTCACATTTCATAATTACACTATTTCTATGTTTCAAAAGAATTGTTTACACATATTAGTTTAAGAAAAATAAGCATAATTAAAATATAAACTAATTTTTTAACTCTTGTGTTAATGAAATATTTTGACTTTTTTATTTTGACAACTTGACTTTGAAGTTTGTCGGTCACGTGCTCAATCACGTGCTTTCTACAGCGCCATCTCGCATTGAGTTACTATCATTTCGATTAAATTCAAAAAGTGGACTAATTATTATTAATTATCTAAAATTTTAGAAAATAGTATTTTGATTTGCTCTATTTTTGTAAATATGTTATTAGATAAGTAGATAAAACAAGAGCTTCAGAAATACAAGCTCAGTATTAACTTTTCAGCATTTCTTCTATTGCAAAAAGCTTCAGAAATGATAACATTTGTTTAAACTTAGAACTAAAATTTATTTTCTATTAATTTATCTTGACAGACTTGCTGGGAGAAGTACACATTATGATATCCTTCTATTTAAAAAAAACTTGAAAATGTATTTAGATTTGTAAAATCGTCACCCATGCTGCTATCAAATATACACAGGGTGTTTACATTGTACCATTCGATGTTCAAGTTGTATATAATAATCAGCCATGTAATAGTTATTCTTCGTGGCAAGCTTTGTAATTTAATCTTTACGGGAGAGCTGGAAAGTTTGTAGGGAAAGCGACAAAGGAGCGAGCCTCCATAATCCAGCCCAGTAAAGATTAGTTGCAAAGCATGTCGCGTACAGCGTTTTATTTTCACCTTCATCGGCGTTTTTTTCTTATTAATTTATTGTATATTTTGTATAAAACGACATTTTGTAATCAAAGGCGGCAGGACAATTTATAGCTAGACGTTGTCATGGTGCAAGTGGTTAAGCAAAAAATTAATACATATTTGGGTTATTCCACGTCAAATCACCGAAAATAAGGAAATGTTCTGCCTTGATATCACAGAATGTCCTCATTTCTGGATATCTTATGAAGGTTCATGAGCAAGATTCTTGTGATTTATTTTCAAATTCCGAAAAAATTTCAAAATATGCCACTGAGTAGAACTACTCTATGTCAATAAATCTTAAGAACTATCTGGATTTTATTATTATATGTGCTTTCTCCAAGAGACGCAGGTTTACCGTGTACGTCTCGTAAAATGTTTAATGATTAGCCCTTACACAAAAACACATTCATTCTTTTTTTTTCTCAAGAAAGGGCCACGGTACAAAGAATCAGCAAAAAAATACGAGGGTGTCAGAAAGGTGAGTCATTGAAAAAATAATAAACATGGCACTAATTTATCACGTGTTCTGCATATGCAAACCTGTTTACTGACACATGAACACTTAAATAATGACAAATTTTAATTTGTTATAATAGAAGTGAAATTTCTGAATTCAAAAAAATTTATTTCATCAAAATCAGTTATAAATAAGAAAGATACAGTCTTTAAAAAAAGTGATGTAGGTACAATTGAAAAGACGGACAATTTTAAATTCGTCTACTTGAAGATGGCATACTCTTCTACGCTTTAACTATTAACACTTATTAGTGCTAGCGTGAGAAGAACGATAACTCCCAATTAATGTTTGAAACTGTAAAATGGTAAATCGTGAGTTGCTTCAATTTAGTTTGTATAGCCAGTTGGAAGTATTAAGCAAATTTAAATCGTCCAAGTTTAAAAATTAAACTAAAAATAATAAGTGTTAAGATGTCAAGGTACCAATACAAAAACCAACATATTTTTTAAAAACAGTTCAAAAAACGCTTAATAAGTTTTTAAGTAATAATTTCATTATAATAAATTCAATAATCATGTTATAATGTTTTTTACCTGGTTTTTAAGAGTGTTATTTAATAAAGTGTATAAAAACATATTACAATTTGTTGATTGTAATATTGTAATTTTTGTTATCGTTTAAATTAAGTCATCTGGGTTACATACCTGTTTCCTTGGAGATATATTGACATTTTTGTTTGGTTGTTGAAGTAAAGCTTTTGCTGTTTTTAAAGAAAAGAGGTGAAAGAAAAGTAGAGGAAAAGTTCTTTCCTTTTGGTGAGTCAGTTGAACTGCCAGGGATACATACATTTTATTGCCTGAACGACATAGTCGAATACATGTAATATGGATATTGGCAGTAAAATGATTGAAGTATTGACAATTAATTATGGTAGTATTTATTGGATTATTGGAAACTTGTGAGAATTGTCAATTATCTACGTGGATTTGGAGATATTCCTGGTTAACCTTTTTGGCTTGACTTATCAGTAATTAGTTGTTTAGAAATTGCATTTCATTATTCCAGGGCACCTACCATCAAAACCTCTTCTTCTTTTGGCGGGATTAGAGGTGATCCTCCTAAGGGTCGGTTATTTCCTGAAGGAATTAAGGACCAATCCATTGGGATAACTTGTTTGTTCGTCAGTTGGAGCCCTAGCTCCAAGATATCATAAGATAATGAAGTTTAATTAAGTTAACAAATTAAGTAATTAGCTGGCAAGAGAGGTCAGATGTGAATTATCGTTACGAAGCAGTTAAACATATTATAACTTTAATAAAAACTGTTAATATGTCATCATATCTCTAAATATTATCTATATAATTACATTCACAGGTAAGGTACCTCATGCCACAAGGTGGTTTCTCTTAATTAAATTATATAAAAGATCACCTCAAAGAGTGATTTGGATAACTGATTGCGTGTTATATAAAAGGTGAATAATAAACTCAGGCCTGAGATATATGCCTCCCCTCCCGCTACAACCTTAAGATTTTTATAGATATTTAAAGTGCCTGGAGAAGCTGAGGGCATACCTCATCTTCAATATTTAATTTAACAATATTTATGGTTAAATACCTTTATTATATCTTATATGTATATTTCTGTATATATGTTTATATGTGTTCGTATCTTTAGTTAAATATCCTGGCATTAAAAGAAGTTGAACGGTTTGGGTTGTTTTGTTTTGTTTCCCCCTATTGTTTTGACAGTGAGAAGCTGGTTAGCAGTTACCACTCTCATTTTCCTTGGTGGATGCAGCTGGAGACAACTGCTTGGCGCCCTCAACAAATAACATCAAAGAAGAACCCGACCCATCTCCACTAGCTGTCGACGGCGTATTCACCGATTGCCACTCGGTCAAAAGTGTGGTTACAAACACTATTTAATTAAGCTGTTTCTAAGCGGAACCTTTTACACTTTATTTTTGTTATAAAAAGGAAATTTTAACCAGAATAACCTCCTCAGAAACAGCTTTGAAAAAATCACGTTTTTGAAAAGGCTCGTCCTAAGAACTAACAATACAAAATTAGCTTTTTGAATGAATCTGCAGCTTTTTCGTTCTAATAATTCCATAATATATGTTTTAATTGCTTTAATATTGTTAAAATCTTCATTTTCAAGATGGTAGTTTTTGAAACAATTCTTTAATATCTTTGAAATTTCAATCTGACAGTTCTGAATTCAAGGTTAATGTTGAAATGTAACTCAAAATAACAAAGATTGCTTTTGTTGTTACTAAAAATAACATTCTAGATATAAAATAATATCCATTAAAGCGGCGACCGTCAAATCTTGACTGCCACCGAACATCCGATTAATTTATGAAAACTGTGGAAGTAGACACTGCACTGTGGGGAAAACGAAGCCTCTTATCAGCCTATAATAAGCAAATCCTGGCAAATCTCATAACATCCAGATGAAGTTTACAGGATTTGTAGAGAAATATCTGTACTTAAGAATATCTTTGTCAGTCTTGCAGATTCTTGTCAATCGCAGAAGTGCCGGCGCGATTTTACAGCGTCTCGTGTCCGTCATCGAACATCCACTTGCTTCTTCTTTTAAGCAAGGTCCGTAAATGTCTAAGCAGTGCCGGTCTTAGCCCTCTTGGCGTCCTCGGGCAGAGTCCTTCAGAGCGCCCTTATTAACTTTAAAAAGTTACTGTTATCGAATGATTTTACTAATTTTGGCGCCCCAAACAGCCTAGCGCCCTCGGGCGATGCCCGACTTCGCACCCGCCAAAGGCCGGCACTGTGTCTAAGCAAGCTTAGAAACATAGGTCATCTCATACACTTCCACTATGCAGTAGCGCGAAAATGGCGGAGCATGTTAATTAACATGAAAACAGGAATAATCGATAACTCGACTTGTTTTCAGTTTGATACTAAGCGTTAATCCAACGTTTTAGAACGTAGTACGTCTCATATGACGATCGTGTCGGCTTCGATAGCAACCGTATTGCAACTTTTGCTGAGCGCGAAAATGGCGGCATTGTGATGACCTGTATTTCAAAGCTTGCTTTGCATCTACCCTTGCTTTTAAGGGCGCGTTACCGCCGCCAGTGTTAATAATAGGAAGCTTCAGAAACTATAAACACCTAAAGATGGCGCTACGGTCCGCAAAACGGAATTAATTTCTTTTAAACTAAAATTTGAAAATGTAAATAGAAACATTATTTGATCGCATCGCAGTTCTCTGCTCACAGTGTTGCCAGACATGCCTGAACTTTCAAAATATTTTAAGTTTAACTGAAATTTTTAATTTTTAAATGCCAAGGAATAATTTAAGGTAGTTGAAATCAAAAAGGGGAATATAAAACTGCTAAATATCTTTAAGAATATTATTTGTTCTTGCTGGTTTTAAGAAAAAGAAAAGTATTACTATATTAAAATATTGAAAATATATATTCGTTTTAAGAAATTGATCAGGACTATTTAAGAGTGAAATAGTTTATTCAAAAATCAACCGTCACATGCTCTTAAGTAAAGAAAAGCAACATTTACTTCGGGAATTTATTAAATACTAGTTAAAAGATTAGGAAAGTTAAATTAGTTTTAAATGTCCCGCGAATATTACCACCCAACGCTTCGTGGTGCAGAAAGCGTTCAACTAAAAATGACTGATTTTCGTGCTACCATATTTAAATTTCCGCGCCGTGTACATCTATTTTATTTCAATCAATACTATTGTAACATTCTTTCTCAAATAATAATACAAGTGCTGTTTAAATCGTCTATTCACAAACAAATATTTATTTCTATACACTAATGAATACACTATAAATTAACGCTATAATTATAAACCATTAAAAACTATTATTTACAGACTATGAATTTCTAATACAACATTTATATTCACTATTTATTTTGTAATACACAGTTAATGACTTGCTGTTGACTGCCTCTTTTTCTCCGCGGCGTCGACTTTATACCATCCTATAAACGTTCCAGAAATCGCCCGAACATACCATGTATTTCTAGAATACACCAGAATAAACCGCGTCTGATTTACATGCTTGTGCGATGCGTCATTCTCTCGAAGGCAGCAGAACACACCACCTGTCGCTCGAAAAGAGGTTCGTTCCTTTTCTCTCCCGTTACACTATCAATACTAAATAGGTAAGCAAAAACATTTATCCATTGCCATAGATTAAGCAGTGTTATAATGACTGTATTATGTTTAGTTTGGTTATTTTTTAGAAAACGTTTAATTCTACAAAATTGGCGATGTTCGACTACCATTATAAAAATTTTAGATATCTACTCCTTACAAACTATGATCCACACTACCTTAACAGTTTAGCAATCGACATCAAACGTTATCTTGCTAAAAAAAATTATTAAAAGAAAACTGAATGAAAAACGTGAGCTATATTTTGACGCTAATATCTTGTGCCAATAACGCCCCCTTAAATTGTACGTTAAACTGCCCAAACAACAAACAAAAAACAAATGGTATCACGTTTTATCTCAGAAAAATTCTGCTGACCTTTTATCAAGGGGTATTAGTCCCTCACAATTATTGAACTTGCCGCTATGGTGGAATAGTCCTAGATGGCTGCAAGAAATCACCCAATCAAATACTGACCCGTTTCATTTAGATTTTATCTCATTCGCCAATTTAAATGAAATTCCTGATATAAAGCAAACTTCACTCTCTAATGTTAATACAATTAAAGTAGATTTTATTGATAGATTTTCATTCTTTTCAAAGTTAATACGTAGCACAGCTTATTGTTTACGATTCATAACCCATTCCAGAAGAAAAAAACGTTGGTTCAGACTCCATCAGGTTAACAACTGATGAACTAAATCATAGCACCTTAATGTTAATTAAATTAGGTAGTGCAATATAAATGATTTTCTAATGAGATGCAATTCATTCTAAAAGATAAATCAATACAGAAAAGTAGTAACTTAGCTTCATTTAGTCCCTTCATGGATGACTACGGCTTGTTAAGTTGGTGGGCGACTTGAACATTCTAATTTAACCCACAATAACAACCATCCAATCATATTACCTTCTAATCATAAATTACCCCATTTAATAATTCAATATTTCCATGTAACAGGTAACACATTTACATTCCGGTATACAAACTGTCTAATATCAGATTAAAATATTGGCCTATACAGGGCCGGCTCAAGGTAAAGTCTTCACCTGGGCGAGAAGGTAATTTGGCGTCGTCCCCCTTAAAACCAAAAATCACTACGATGAAGAATAGATTAGAAAAAATAACAATGAAATCATAACATTTTATTATAACGTACGTTGCGGCCGAAAAATTTTCAACGGCCTATTGCGAATACGTAATTTTGACTTTTAAATTTTCATAAGAATTTATTCATTTGATATGTCATAAATAGCATACAAGCCAGCTTCATACAATGTGAATATCAGAAAAATGTGCTAACTTGATAAATTACCGTTGAAGATTTTTCGGCATGTACTGTACATACATTACCAAAAACAACAAACAATAAATAAAAAAATACCAGAAAGTTGTTATCTACAGAAAAGATTTGCGAGCTTATTTATCGGCAAAATTTTTAATAAATGTGGTTAACTGGAAGTGCGAGAGCTATTCGTAGAGCAATGAAGACATTGGGAAAGTTATCATTCAGATTTCTCGTTGTAATGTAGGGTAATGTCTCTTGGTTGATGCCCACTGAGATCAGGCAATAAAGGAAGGAGTACCAATAGTTCTTGATAAAGTTGGTAACCTTCGATGTCAGAGTGGTCTCTGTCTGTTAGTTCTAATTGTAAATCGGAACAGTTTTTTAACAAGGTATTTTTATCTTCAGATCTTATGTCGTCATACATGAACCCAAAAATATTACACTGTAACAATACTTCCCAGCCAGCACACTGACGTCATAATGTCGCCGTTTTTCGACAGTAACGACGTTAAATGACGTATTAAAATGACGTCAAATTGTCGTAAAATTGACAGCATTATGTCACAGCCCAAGGACGCCAATATAAGTATATAAGGCGTCATTAAAACGTAGTTCAACAACGTCATTAAAACGTTGTTCAATGACGCCATTAAAACGTCCTATACTAGGACTAGGACAAGAATTATAAATAAATAGTTGAATATTGGGAATAATATTTATTATATACTATTTCGTACATAATTATTAAACAAAGTAAACATTCAATAACAGAGCATACGTCTCTTCTATTAATTCAACATCTCATAATTATTAAACAAAGTAAACATTTACTAACTGAAAAGCTGCTAAAACAATATGCAGAATAATTGATGATACTAAAATAATATTAGTAAGTACTAAGAAACCATTGCATTAGTATTAATTTATTAACAATAGTAATCTCACAAAATCGTCAAACGGATAAAATTGTATAGGTTATGCAGTATTGCGACGGAACAAGTAATTATTAATACGCACCCTTTGTGACAAACCACACAATTATTATGCAGTAGTTACACTTACACATACACTATAAATGTAGGTACGTCAACAACTTTAATAATAAGTAGAACTTATTAGATCGTAATTACTAATTAAATCCAAAACAAATACACGAAAAACGTTGTTGCTGTTTGTGTTGCGGCATGTGGTCACGTGCAGTTCAGTAAAAAAATAAAGTAAAACAGTGTTGCTAGATTTGTCTTTCGTACATCAGTGGACCTGACAATACAAAAATAGTGTAATTGAATATCGAAAACAGTAAAATAATATTTTCTATTTACATTCTGCAAATGTAAAAATAAAAATATTTTATGGAATATATGACTTTTTGGTTACCTAGATAGATCACAATTAATAATATAAGAAGTCGAAAAACGACCTTATTGTACATTTAATCGTATCGTTTAATACATCGTTTTGAAGACGTCTACGTACGTCCCATAACATGACGTCTTATGAACATCATTTATTAGTTATATGATGTCGCTGACCAATAATTACTTAAAAATAACGACATTATAACGTCAGTGTGCTGGCTGGGTTAATACTACGTAATAATCCTTGTAATGAGAAAATTATTTTTTTATGTTTGAACTTTCCATTTTTTCACCGCCGATTTGGCGGCCCCCAGGCAGTCGCCCGGGCCTTAAGCCGCCCCTGCACCTATACATGGCAAACAAATTGTACGTAAAATTATTAGAAAATGTGTTACTTACTTTAAATCAAACCCTTATTCTATTATGTACACAGAAAATGGGTAACTTGCCAGCAGAAAGAGTTAGTCCTGGCAGACCATTTTCAGTATGCGGCATAGATTATCCCGGCCCATTCTTCCTTAAAGATGGCAAACTACGCAACAAGGCTATTATTAAGGGATGTATTTGCATATTCGTATGTTTTGTGACAAAGGCTGTTCACATTGAACTGGTGAGTGATGTATCTACAAAAAGTTTCCTTAATAATGCTTTTAAGAGATTTGTCTCCCGACGAGGTCTTTGTCATCAAGTCTTTTCGGATAACGCCACCAATTCTCATGGCGCAGACAATGAATTGAGGCGTCTTTTAAAAATGCACACTGATGCTAGTATATACAATTTTTTGCTAGAAAATCAAATAAAATGGAATGTTATCCCAGTTATCCCCCCCATCATGGTTTATGAGAATCTTTCATCAAAACAGCTAAATATTATCTCAAACGTCTTAGTTCTGACTGTAAATTTACATATGAACAGTTTTCAACTCTACTATGTCAGATCCAAGCTATAATAAACTCCCGTCCTTTGGTTCTTTTATCATCAGATCCTGCTGATCTCGAACCCTTGACCCCCGGTCACTTTTTGATTCGTAGTCCGTTAGCCACACTGCCTCAAATTGATCAAATGGACACAACCTCATCGTTGTTATCACGATAATTTTTCATTTGAGACCCGTGTGTTTCAAGGCCGCCAGTATGTTAGGGCGCAGGCATTATCTCTGTTTAAACATGATGATCATAGTAGCATGATTCATTGATGTATCAAAATAATCAAAAATACAGTCCACTTTTTCATGGTCACAAACTTTTGCAGAAAAGAATTTCTGTAAGATGGAAATTGGTAACAAAATAAAAGCTATCAGTACATCTATCAGGTGTCTGACACTATTTTGCCACTTTGCTTCTTTATGAATATATCGTTTGGAGCAACGATTAAAAATAGATGATACAATAACAGGAAGAAACCTAAAGCTTTAAGCAAGTATGTCGATAATCTTTTGAACTTTATGGATTACTAGTATAAAATTTAATTTGATCAACTATTGAAAGTTTAGTATAAATAAGCTTTAATAATGTTGATAAACTATCTTGTAAACTGATAAAATTACTCTAAATTCGGTACATTTCTCATATTATAATTCAATATTCAAAAACCTTTTTCATAGAATTTTGACATTGTATGTGTATGTAAGTATATTAATGAACAAGAAAGCTCTTATGCCTGGCGGCGAACAAGCGAGAAGGTCTCCGTTGCATCTACAATGTTCGAGACCGTCGGCGGCAGGATCGGCGTAAGCTTTTGCGGGGCCGGGTTCAAAAATGCACTTGGCTTAAAAAATCTTCTAAATAAATTATTTATTATAAACACATTATTACATACTCGTGTATTATGATAGAGTCATAGAGTATCATTATTTACAAGGTACGCGAAATCTTTATTCGCGAGTTTTTCGAAGCACTAGCGACGAAAAAGCGAATGTCGAAGATGACTTCGCGCATCGAGTTTTGCACAACATTTTTGGAAACGAACTTTAACAATAAAAAAAACATAACTAACCAAAATCTGTAATACTATTTCGAATTCAAAGTAAACATAAAACCACGTACATGCCAATAGATGGCGCTCGCACATTTGTCAGTGTAGAGTCACTACATCTAGTCACCTAGGCCGCGCTGGTCTATCAGGGAACCGCAAAACGCCGCCATATTGGAACAGAAAAGGGCGATTTTTAATAATGGACAAATTAAAACCACATTTTAAGTATTTGATACATTGTAGGTTTGAACTTTCAGAACTTTTTAAACTAAAAGTGGAATTGATTAAATTAAATACAGGGTGTCATGAGATAGAAGCATTAATTTTAAGGGGTGATAGAAGACATCAAAAGGAACAAAAAAGTCTTAATAATTTTTTTTCTGTGTTAATAGGCTTTCGAGTAATTTAGAAAAAACCATTGCCATATCTGGCAACCTTGCTTAAGTATAATCGCATTCTGCAACTGAAGGTCTTGAACTTGTTTTAGAATTAAGATCGGTTAGTCTAAACAAACGTACGATGACAGCCGTTGTTTTGCTGAAAAAGCTAAATGAAGCACGTTTTATAGCTTTTTATTACAAAAGGTTTTTAAAAACAGTAAATAAGAAATCTAGGTCAGGATATGATCAACATCTGTGTAAATATGAGTTCAGATCAGATTACAAGCAGCACTTTTCTCTGGTGTTAATTTGAAATAAATAATAACGCCAGCGGCGGCGTTATACGGATGAATACTTACTCCCAAATAACGGGTTAATTAAAAATGCAATTGTTTTAAGTGTCATAGTGCAATGAAGCCATTTAAAGAAACGTTTGTAATTGCGTATTAAAAAACAGGGGGAATACAGAAATCAATTTAACGAAAACAATACCGCATCTGATTATGCAATTTGTTAATTAACATGTATGAAGTTATGGGAATTTTTAGGGCAATATTCAGTAAGCGCAATTAATAGTTTCCAATTAAGAACTTAGGTAATATTTTTAAGTCGGCATTTATAAACGAGATTACCATCCCTTAAGAAATAACAGTACTTATAATGTTTAACAATAATTGCCAATATTTCATTCGTAAATAATCTCTATTTTACTAAAAGGTTTCAATCATGCTGTTTGTTATGAGTTATGATGCTTTCAGCTTTGTTAAATTCTTATTGCAGTTATTAGAAAACCCCATTCTGCGTACGTAGGGATCATGATAACACTTATAAAAAAGCCAACTTCTTAATGCAGACCCGATGACGTGATCCGAATGATTCACTACATGTTATATGATCGTATTACAGGACCATGTGTTGAAGAATAATAAAAGTCATTCTAGCTTACGGGTCAATCCCTGCGAAATCGATCACTAAAATGGGTCGATCTCACGGATTTCGGTGAAAATCAATTATGAGGTAGTAATCAACTAAAGAACATAACTTTCATTCATCAATTTGCTATATTACGCAGAACTTCGGAACTTTCAACCTAAAAAAATTGTCAACACTGCTTGCACGTCTTTAAAGAAATATAAATATCTCGAAAAGTATTTATCCTAGAACAAACATTTTTTTTATAAATTACTCACAAGAAGACGGGCTTTTTGGACGGCCTAATAATTTTTTGCTACCAAACGTATTTCTATTTTTTTCTTAACGAAATATTCTAAAATTGCAAAACAATCGGTGTGGTCACATTTTTAAAAATCTGAAAAAGATTGTACAGATTCTTTGAACATTTCTGTATTTAAATGCAAAATGGCAAGCTGGACATTTTAATAGTTTTTGCAGGAGAAATTTTTAAGGAGCGCATTGCAAGCAGTTGGTGCACCATAGCCCACGACCGGCCGGCGCAATCCTATCACTACCTTTTAGTTAGTAATAACATGGTCCCTATAATAATAGCGATATGTCTTACCTAGTGTACACAAGATAAATGCATTTATGTGGATATGATTATATTGATTAGTTAATTACTTGTGTATTTCAGATCGGCTTCGTATTATAAATTCCAACTGTTCCGTTAAAAGGGTACCTATAGTAAATTAATGTTTATGATCTCATAAACTCTTAAAATGTTTATGATGAAGTACTGAAGTTTTATTGGTAGCATGGTATAAAAATTGATATGTCCTGTCTCGGTCCTCTTTTACTACAATAGCATTTAAAACCTATTTGAACAATAGGCACAATAAAACATTTACCTATTTCTACAAATGAGTTTGACGAAGAGTGTTTTTCAACATTCAAACTATGTTATAACGGTAGATATAGCTTTGGATCTCGAGTCATAAATATTCGACAGGCAATTTTAGAAAAAAGGACGGTAACGGCATTGACACAGAGTACAATTAGTCTTTTATTCTATCTTTTATTGGTTTTATACTATTTACTTCCCTTTACCGACAACTAAATATAAACTTGTTTTTTAGAAAACAGCAGCAGTTGATAACGTGTTGTTGTTCTGTGAACTTCATGAAGTTACATATCACGAGTTTTCAATAATGCCAAAATTTTATTGTTGTAACCCCCATAAGAAGCGAGGTCATAATCGCGTAACAAAAAATGTGAGAAAAGTGCCTGGACAGTTACGTGCGTTGTGTGAAGACATTAACTTAGTTTTAGGAGAATATATATGTTCTAGTTGTCGACTAAATCTATGTCGACTTAAGAATATAGCTACAACAGGCGAAAGGGAGTTAGAAAATGTTGATGTTAGCACATCAAGAGGATCTGAAATTGATATTCCAGGATCATCATCGTCATCATCAAATGAAAATAAAGGATCTTCCACATCAACTACTTCCGCTGTATTTGTTGACCAAGAAACTGAGAGGCAAACGATTATAACAGCTGTTAATAAGGTGCTTCCAATAATCAAAGAGTCGCCAATAAAGGAAGATTTTAGCAGAGATCCAAACAAGCGTCAGAAGATTGATAAAATCCAGAAAGCGCTAAAGAGAAAGCTATTCGAAGATAGTAGTGATAGGTCGGAGGAAGAAGAAACGGTCGGCGGTACTATCATAAAAGACCTAAAGGAGAAGTTCGTGTCCGTGGCAGATTCCAGTGAAAAAGTTCGAATTCTCACAGTACTTCCAGAGAGTTGGTCAATAAGAAAAATAATAAAAGAATTCGGAACAACTTTTTACATGGCACGTAAGGCTAAAAATCTACGTAAAGTAAAAGGATTACTTTCTTCTCCCAATTTGAAACCTGGTCAGACTTTATCAGCAGCTACAGCAACCCGTGTAGTTGATTTTTACAAAGATGATAGCATAAGCCGAATGATGCCTGGAGCAAAAGATTTTGTCTCAGTTAAGCAGGAAAATCGTCGGATACACGTACAGAAGCGATTGGTTTTGTGCAATTTAAAAGAAACGTATGAGGCTTTCAAAGAAAAATATCCCCTGGAAAAAGTAGGATTTTCTAAATTTGCGTCTTTGCGGCCAAAAGAATGCGTGTTAGCAGGATCCAGTGGTACTCATTCCGTGTGTGTATGTGTCATACACCAAAATCCCAAATTAATGTTAATGGCAGCAAAACTAGGCGAACTTGAAACGGATACAGTCGCCTTTCCTACAACTTATAAGGGAATACTAGCGATGGTAATGTGCCAACCACCTTCCACGTCTTGGCATTTACAAAACTGCAATCTGTGTCCTGGATTTGAAGACATACAATTACGTATGGAAAAATTATTCGATGAACATTTTATAACTCAAATCGAATATAAAGAGTGGACACAAACGGATAGGTGTACCTTGCGAACATCCATTTGTACACCCGATGAATATGTTGATAGATTATTACAACAGTTGCGGCAGCTTCAAACGCATGATTTTATTGCCAGCAAAGCGACTTTCTGAAAGAAATAAAAGAAAATCTTGGTATTGATGAATTAGTAGTAATCGCAGATTTTTCCGAAAACTATTCTTTCGTAATTCAGGACAAGCTATCACTGGACTAACACACAAGCGACTATTCACCCTTTTACTATATACCATCGCAGTAATAATGACACCAAAAGTGAAAATTTTGTGATAATTTCCGACTGCCTTACGCATGACACAAGTGCTGTTCATCTTTTTCAATGTCGGCTAACTTCATTCGTAAAAACAAAATTTGAAAATATAATTGAAAAGATGTTTTACTTTTCGGATGGAGCTGCTTCCCAGTACAAAAATAAGTACAATTTTGCAAATTTAGTTTATCACCAAAGAGATTTTGGAATACAAGGTGAATGGCACTTTTTTGCTACTTCCCATGGAAAGGGCCCATGTGATGGACTTGGGGGTACAATCAAACGATTAGCCAAGCATGCGAGCCTGCAAGGACCACATACTGATCAAATTACAGATCGTTTACAATTATTCCAATGGGCTAATGAGAATATAAAAAACCTTAATATAGAATACTGCACCAAAGAAGAGCACGCAAATCATACTGTCGAACTAGCAAATAGATTTCAATTAGCTGTACCCGTAAAAGGTACACGAAAGTTTCATGGATTTTTACCTCAATCTCAGACAGAGCTTATAGCCAAAACGTTTTCTTCCTCAGAGGAAAGCTCCGTTGTTCAGGTAATTCGTGCAATTCTTTAAATTCATCTTTCCTATCCTCGACTTTCTATTTTTCCTATTTTTCCTTTATCCTCTTTCCTAAACCTTTCCTGACGGAAGGCGATTCACCACCTTCTCGTGGTTTCCGTCGAGCAATATCATTTAAGACGTGTTATTGGCCAAGAGTGAATCAGTATACATTTTTGTTTACAAACCTTATTAGTGATGTTTACTAGATCAAGCTGTTACTATTTTTTTCTCCGTCCAACCAGAAAATGAGTTGTTTTTAATATTAAATTTAAAAACAGTTTACACTTAGTCCGGAAAAGCTGCACCGATAAACGCTTTTTCCGAGTTCTATTGTAGGTTCTGATGTTTAATAAAACTTAAATTAAATAAGCTATTGCATTATAATATTTTAGGATCTTTATTTATGTAACACACCCGAAGAAACCGATTTAAATACTAATTAAATTAGTAATTAACTAATCAGTATAATCATATCCACATAGATGCATTTATCTTATGTACACTAGTTAAGACAGATCGCTATTATTATATGAATCGTACTATTACTAACTAAAAGGTAGCGATAGGATTGCACCGGCCGGCCGTGGGCTATGGTGCACCAACTGCTTGTAATGCGCTCCATAAAAATTTCTCCTGCAAAAACTATTAAAATGTCCAGCTTGCCATTTTGCATTTAAATACAGAAATGTTCAAAGAATCTGTACAATTTTTTTCAGATTTTTAAAAATGTGACCACACCGATTGTTTTGCAATTTTAGAATATTTCGTTAAGAAAAAAATAGAAATACGTTTGGTAGCAAAAAATTATTAGGCCGTCCAAAAAGCCCGTCTTCTTGTGAGTAATTTATAAAAAAAATGTTTGTTCTAGGATAAATACTTTTCGAGATATTTATATTTCTTTAAAGACGTGCAAGCAGTGTTGACAATTTTTTTAGGTTGAATATTTCCGAAGTTCTGCGTAATCTAGCAAATTGATGAATGAAAGTTATGTTCTTTAGTTGATTACTACCTCATAATTGATTTTCATCGAAATCCGTGAGATCGACCCATTTTAGTGATCGATTTCGCATGGAATGACCCTATAGCTTATAAAAATTCATTAATTTTATATAGTACTTACCTGACAAAAAAATCGTCTAATAAACTGTAGATCTGAAAAGAACTGGTTTGTAAAATAAGAAAACAAGCGAAATAAATCAAAAATTCAATGAAAAGCCGGAGCAACTTGGTAAAGCAGAACGATGTAAACGAGAAAGTGATGAGTTGACACTGTAACCTAATACAACACATTTCAAGAGTGCTACACTAACAACGTGAAATACACTAAAATCTACGGCGCGAAAATCAAACCGTCCTCACTCAATTTGGATCCCACTGTATATTAAACAGTACATATTCTAGCGATATGAAATGAAATGGTTGACCTCGGTCGCTGTTTCTTATTGGTGGGCGTTGAAAACGACGGCTCAATACATTTGAAAAAGATAATAAAGATTCAGTTGCCACATAATGATTACTATTAGATTAATTTTATGGATCAATAAAAGACTGCGTATGAAAATTTATTATCACAATATTATTTATTTTATGCCTAGATATTACTTATTAATTATTGTCGGTAAATTTGACATTTTATATTGATCATGTAACCATTTTTCCCTTCTGAATGTATGTATGTACCATTTTATAGCATTGTGTTTAATAACCGTTACATTAATTTTAGGCCAATGCTGGTACTTCTTGCGATTACAATTCTTTAAAAATCGAAATATAGTTATTAATCAATTAACGCATGCATAGAACGAAGACTTGAATTATTAATAAAGCTTCTTCGTAAAAAAAAGGTAGAAATTATGCAACATCTGTGTAATGTAGTATATGTCAATTCTCAAGATCATCTTCGTTATAAATCAAATATCATGTTTACAAGCACAAACAAAATGTAATAAAAAATGTACAAATCATGCTATAAGAATGCAGGATGAAGAGGGAATGTCAGCGGAAACTTGAACGAAAACCACAAAACCAGAAACATTGCTCATGATCATAAACAAAGTGGACAGGCGATATTAAAAGCAGGATACGATCATGTTATGGATGACACAAGAGACGCGCTCAAAATAATGCAATAATTCGATTAGATTTATGTTTCCCTTTCTAATACAAAACTAGTAGCCCAACTGGTTTTTTATATGGACAAACATCTTTCGTTTATCATTTTGTTGATTTATACTTAATCGAAGGTTATGTAACTGTTATTTTTTTGGTACCGCTTATTGTTTCTATCTTGATGATTTTTCTTGTTTTTCTGTATAAATAAGGAATAATATATTGGATGACAATATTGAAAGTGTAAAATACCTTAGAAATTTCCTGTTGAAGCCTGGTGTACTACGAGGCACTGAGGCAGTATGCAAAGTTTAAAATGAATTCACTACGTGGTGATTTCCAAACTATTAACAGGAAAATTTTAAAATAAAAAGGAATGTTCCTAAATGTTAAGTTTACATAGCAAGGTATAATAGAAAATGTCTCAGAAAATTTTAATTGAAAAACTATGTAATAAAAATAGTAACATTACAGCACTAGTACGGTAACAGATGTATTACCGCAATGTATGGTATTACCACATTGAAACCAGTGCAATAAATGCCTTTATCTAAGGAACGTAGGTAATGGTAGTATTATTCTGCATTGTAATAAGCATACAGCATACAATTACGTCTTTTCTGTATTCTTTAATGTTCTGTTTTTCCATCATTCACACAAAGTAAATCGTTACATCAATCAGTGATTCATAATCTTTACATTTTAATCTAGCAATTTTTGGGTATAGTATGTGGCAACGCTATCAAATGACATTTGACGTTTTGTGGGGTTAAAATGTGTTTAAAATTGACCCTTTTTTCCAGTCAATGGTGAAATGCAGAATTAAAAACGGGTCTACTTTTTTTACTTCTGGATATTGGCTAGCCTTACTAATCTAGTTACTTTAGTTTAGTAACTTATAATGGCAACAGCCTTAATATGATAAAGCATCATACAGTGTGATTCTAAAGTATGGAATAAATTCGATAAAAGGGAAAGTATTGATTTTTGGAAAAATTCCAAAAACATGTACAATTTTGTTTTTAAAGTCCGCACTTTTTGACATATCGGATATACATGGTGATGCGTTTAAGTGTGGTGACTATAGCACTTTCCCGTCTTCATAATTATTTTGTCAAAATGTTTTTATGGAAGGTAACGAACTTATTATATTACCATGTTGGTAATTGGATGAAGTGGAAATGGAATAAAAAAGCAGAAATGGAATAAAAAATAAAAGTTGCTATTTAAAAAATGCCGATAACGTCACCACACTTAAACGAATCACCCTATACAGGGTGTTCCGGATAGATATGCAATGCTTTAAGGGGGTGAAAGGTGGCCATATAGAGACCCCAAAACTCATAAAATAAAAATTAAAAATAAAAAAAAATTCGGATTTTTCCGTATTTTTTACAAGTCACGAGTCGACTATGGATTGTTTGTAAGATTTTGACCCTGAATTACTGATAAAGCAAACAATGATCTCACATCTGCACTACTAAATAACTAACCTCCGCTACGTACGTATCAATTTACAGAAACAACAGAATTGAATTTCAGCAGCGGTTGCCGAGTGACTCACTACCTTGATGACTTGATCATTTATTAAGGTCGGTAAATAAAATGTAACATACGTTCGTTGACCTAATTGTGATGGAAACATTGCCTGTTTTTCATTTTACGAATGTCATTTTAACAAAATGAGTAAAACGTGAGTAAATCGTTGGAGCAGAATAAAAAGTCTTATGTGGCTGTTGTGTGAATTAAAAACACCCGTCCGAGTAAAACATTTTGTGCAAACTGGGGATTTTCCTGTTTGCGTTCCAATAGCCATTGGCAAAATTGCACTCGCGGTATAAGTGTACTTTTTGAAAATGGTTGATTTGAAAAGTTCCGTTCATTCTGCAGGCGTGTTTGGTTCTGCCATAATGTAAACAGTAACTAAATACACTTCAATAAACTACTTACTACTTATCACTAAAACAAACACTTAACACTACCTAATGCAAGTTATTAATTCTAAAACGTGTATTAATCGAAACTCAAGCTTACCACCACCTAACACAAAGAAAGTTGACGACAAACTGCATACTGCAGTTACAAATCTCAAAGATCTGAGTCAGTAACAGTTATTACAGATGTTCAAAATGAGTGTTATTATTTAGTTAAAAACGTTTTAAAAGCACGTACTGCTATTTGGTGTCGATTACAATCTTCGAAGAATTTATATTTATCCTGCTACCTGCTTGGGTTAGTTTATGGTTCATTTGTCCACGACCTTTAAAAGTATGTACTAGTAGACACAATTTTCTTTTCATACAGTTTATCTACTATTTTGCAGTGGCGTCCCTATTATTTTTATAAGGGGGTTGTCATTTCAAAGGGGCATTTCAGGAAATTGTTAGTAAGATGTTACTCTACACATGTTTCTCTATTGCCCTTTAACGGGAAAGGCATCTTTTTCAAAACACCCTGTATATTCGAATATTATGTCAAAAAATGCTGACTTTAAAAACAAAATTGACATGTTTTGGGAATTTTTCCAAAAATCAATACTTTCCTTTTATCCAATTTATTCCATATTGTAACGTTCTTTTTCAAATAATAATACAAGTGCTGTTTAAATCGTCTATTCACAAACAAATATTTATTTCTATACACTAATGAATACACTATAAATTAACGCTATGATTATAAAACATTAAAAACTATTATTTACAGACTATGAATTTCTAATACAACATTTATATTCACTATTTATTTTGTAATACACAGTTAATGACTTGCTGTTGATTGCCTCTCTTTTATCCGCAATCCGCTTTTATATCCTCATATAAACGCACCAGAAGTCGCTGGAACCTTCTATGTATTCTAGAAAATGCTAGAATAAACCGCGTCTGATTTACATGCTTGTACGATGCGTCATTCTCTCGAAGGCGGCAGAACACACCACCTGTCGCTCGAAAAGAGGTTCGTTCCTTTTCTCTCTTGTTACACTGCCCCCCTCTTCAAGTCTGTTCTGTCCCAGAACAGGTTTTATGCTCTGGTTCCTGTAGAACGGGTCATGACGATATCGACAGTCTTCACCTCGACTACACGTTCCATTACGGTAGAAATAACAGTCTACACTCTTCGTTGGCCTTAATGCGGGTTGTGGGTCAAAATTGCAGACGAAGATCTTGACGTCCGTACCTCTAAAGACAACTTCCAGCATGTTTCTAACGATTCTCCAATCCAGCTGGTCCCGCCCACAGCCGAGTTTGGGAACTGCCAATTTGTTAATTCCCCTGGTAAGCAACTCGATCCTCAAATTCCATAGTGCCCTCCACAAGTCGGCGTAACTCGGTTTCTGGTAGTAAAACTGCTTGGTTACCAAGTAGTAAATGGATCGGTCATGATCAGGCAAGCGTAAGGATTTACCAACAGAGGGATTTTGTTCTCGAAGTTCATTCAGCCGTCCAAATTTATTTCTAAACACTACTGCGATCCCCCTGGACATACGGAGATCCGCGGAGACACAGTGGGCAATGGAATAATTACAAGGGACCCGGAAGAGATCTTGTTGCATCTCAGTCGTGACTCCGAATCGCGCTTTTCTAGTTCCAGAGAACGCAGCCATAAATTCTCTAAAGGTTGGTTGATCATCTTCAGGCCTTACGGTATTGATAGTCACCTCAGCCTCATCTTTCCGATCCGGGACTGCGTCATTATTTCCCTCATAGTGCGCCAGACGATTGGAGTGTACCACCTTTGGTTTCCCCCTTGGCAACTTCTGAATGCGATAAATCAAGTCATTTATTCGTTTCTTCACCTGGTATGGACCCTCCCAATTTCGCTGTAAGTTTGGAGAATCGCCAAGACGCCTTTGCGGGTTGTATAACCAGACAAGCTCTCCAGGTTGAAACCCTCCTTCTTGGGCTCTCACATCGTACGTAGCCTTCATCCGGTCACTCGCGATTCGACTATTATTTCGGGTTCGGTCGTGAATATCCTCCAACTTCTTTAAGTTGATGACATAATCATTCCCGGCTACCTCCTGCTCTATAGGTGGAGACCCAAATTCCAGATCACGTAACCGTAACTCGCGTCCAAACATTACAGACGCTGGTGACTGACCGGTTGTTTCGTGGACCGATGCACGATAAGCCATCAGGAACAGATGCAGGTATTGGTCCCAGTCTCGTTGATGATCGGAGACGACCTTGGCCAAATATTTGCCCATTGTCCGATTCATGCGTTCTACCATTCCATCGGACTGCGGATGTAACGGTGTGGTCCGAGTCTTGCGAATGCCCAACAATCGACAGACTTCTCCAAAGAGTACAGACTCGAAATTGCGGCCTTGATCCGAATGCAGCTCCATGGGCACTCCGAAGCGACTGAAAAACTCTTTGACTAGTACGTCAGCAACAGTCGCAGCTTCCTGGTTTGGTAGGGCATATGCTTCTGGCCATTTGGTAAAATAGTCCATTGCCACTAATATGTATTTATTCCCATCGTCGGTTTCGGGAAATGGTCCGGCAATATCTATGGCTATTCTTTCCAGAGGACTACCCACATTGTACTGCCTCATAGGTGCTCTTCGTTTCCCCAAGGGTCCGTTACCAGTGGCACATAGTTCACATTTCCGGCACCACTCCTTCACGTCTTCTTTACAGTTGACCCAATAAAAACGCTCCCTAACTTTCTCCAAAGTCTTTTTCACACCGAAGTGTCCTCCTGAGGCACCGTCATGGAGATGTCGCAATACTGTAGCCACTCGGCTTCTTGGAACCACGAACTGAGACCTAATGGTGGTGCCATCTTCACTCTCCAGTACTCGCTTCAGGAGATCGTCTTCCACCTTCAAGGACTCCCATTGGGCCCAATATGCTTTGAGCGTTCTGTTGAAAGGGCTGACGGCCTCCCAGGCAGGCCTTTCTCCCACGCGCTTCCATTCCAGTACCATTTTTAGTTCGGGATCAGCCTCCTGCTGTCGTTGCAATTCTTCCGGCAACCAATTGTCGTTGACGATGGTAGTCCTTAATACTTGGCAAACCCTCTCTTCCAAACGAGAGCAATGACGGCAATCCGTTGGACAGGGTCTTCTTGAAAGAGCATCGGCATTTCGATGACTAGTGCCCGCTCGATGTTCGGTGTCAAAGTCGTATCCTTATAATCGTTCGATCCACCTTGCGACCTGGCCTTCAGGATTACGGAATTGTAGAAGCCATTTCAACGCTGCATGGTCCGTCCTCAATAAAAACTTCCGTCCGTACAAGTATTTGTAAAAGTGCTCAACGGACTTCACGACGGCCAATAGTTCTTTTCTGGTCACACAATAATTCCTTTCGGCTTTAAACAAAACCTTACTAAAATAGCCGATGACCTTTTCTTGTCCATCCTGTATCTGAGAAAGTACACCCCCAATGGCCAGATTACTTGCATCTGTGTCAAGTATGAATTTCCCTTCTGTCCGTGGATAGCTCAATATTGGTGCGGTTGTCAGGGCACGCTTCAGCTGTTGGAAAGCTGTTTCACACTCTCCGCTCGAAACATACTCGCGTCCATCTTCAGTTAGCCTTGTCAGAGGCTTCGCTATATTGGCAAACCCAGGAACGAAACGCCTATAGTAGGTACATAACCCAAGAAAACTACGAACTTGGTGTTTATCTTTTGGTGTTGGCCACTCTTGAACTGCACGAATCTTATCGGGGTCGGCTGCCACTCCATTTTGTGATACGACGTGCCCGAGATATTTCACTTCCCTTCTGAATATGTGGCACTTTTTCGGACTCAGTTTCAGATTGGCTCCACGTAGTCTTCGGAACACTTCCTCTAGGTTTTTCAAATGTTCGTTGAATGATTTTCCGACTACAATCACATCATCTAGATATACCAGGCAGGTCTTCCACGACAGCCCTCTCAGGATGGTCTCCATTAGACGCTCAAAGGTGGCCGGAGCGTTACATAGACCAAAAGGCATAACCGTAAACTGCCATAGTCCGGAACCAATAGTGAACGCGGTCTTCTCCCGGTCTTCAGGTTCCATTTCAACTTGCCAATAACCACTCTTCAAGTCCAAAGTCGAAAACCATCGTGAACCAGACAGGGTATCTAACGTGTCGTCGATGCGTGGTAAGGGATAGCTGTCTTTCTTGGTCGCGTCATTAAGCTGCCGATAGTCCACACAAAATCTCGTTGACCCGTCCTTCTTACTGACCAGGACCACCGGTGATGCCCATGGACTGCTGGATGGCTCGATGACCCCTTGTTCTTCCATATCAGTAATAATCTTTTCGGCTTCTGCTCGCCTTGCTAGAGGTAGACGCCTCGGCTGCTGACGGACAGGCATAGAGTTGCCTGTATTGATTTTATGTTTTACTATATTTGTTCGTCCCTTCTGGCTATCGTCAAGAGCGAAGATATCTTGGTATCGGTGAACCAGACCCTGTACCTCTTTCACTTCTGTTCTGTTAAGGTCTTCGCACGAACTAGTAACCATGCCCACTAATTTTCCACCATGGTCTTTGGGCGCTGGTTTTGGAACATCAGCCATACACCTGGCTACTCGGAATACTGGCACACACTGTCCCACAAGGGTACTCTTCTTCAATGTCACCGGATCCACATTAACATTCATAATTCTCACCGGTACTCTCTTTCCAACCTTGATCAGCGCTTTTCCCACCAGTATGCCACTATGGATCTTCTTATCACAAACAGGCTCCATCATTCGCACACATCCTACCCGAAGATCTCCATCCAAACCCGCCTCGACAACCATCTCGCTTTGACCCGGCAATATCACATCTTCAGTCAGCAAAACCCTTACAACCGGATCTTCTCGTGGGTGCAAAGGAAGTTCTTCGTTACCGACCTTCAAAACACCCTCTTTCAAATCCAACGTAAAACCAAATTTTCTCAGGAGGTCCATTCCCAAGATGAAGTCATCAGTGATATCGGCTACCAGCACCTCATGATCACGTTCTTCACTTCCAATGCCAATCTTCATCTTCACCACTCCGCGTGTTGGTATCACTTCACCTGTTGCTGTACGGAGTTGAGTAGTTGTCGGTAACAATTTAATACTTGATTGTAGAACATCAGGGCGTACGATGGATTTTGTCGCCCCCGTATCAATAAGTAGTGGAACAGTTCGGTTAGCAATCTTTCCATCTACAAACAAACTGCCATTACTATTCTTTGATGTTACGGCATGGATCGTGATCTCCGGGGCATCTTCACTCGCAGTCAACGTTCGCCCCCTCTTGCCAACCCTTTTTAACTTTTCCGACGGTTGTACTTTTCTTATTTTGGGACAACGGCGTTCTACATGTCCTTGTTCGCCGCAGTTCCAACAACGAGGCCCTCGAACTTCTTGATGATTCTTCTTACGGTTCTCTTCCTTCTGAAGAACTCTCATTAATAATTCTTCTAGGCGATCTTTAGAACCTTCATCTTCTTCCACAACGGTCCGAACACGCCCGTGACCTCGGGACGCTTGTTTTGCAGTAATTCTTTTTTTAAAATTCTAGAATTCTCTTCGGACTTTCTAGAATTTTCTTCGGACTTTTCCAGTAATTCCTCTTTTAACATTCTAGAACTTTCCAGTAACTCTTCTTTAATTTTACTTAACAACAAACTAGTATCAATTGCGGGTCCAGGTATTTCGAAGCGGTAATTTTCAGGATCTTCCTTCTGTTCTAAAAGCCATTCTCTTAGCCGATTTATCAAAACTTCTTTCTTTCCATTACTATCCAAGTCCCTCTCGTCCAATTCCCGTTTTAACTCTATTACTAAGAGATCTTTCAATAGTTTCATCACCATTTTAATCGTTTGTTGAAATTAATTTTAACACTAAAAATTTATTCTCACAGCACTTTATTTAATTATTACGCGATTTTATTTATTTTAGAACACCACACCTGACAACACTGTAACGTTCTTTTTCAAATAATAATACAAGTGCTGTTTAAATCGTCTATTCACAAACAAATATTTATTTCTATACACTAATGAATACACTATAAATTAACGCTATGATTATAAAACATTAAAAACTATTATTTACAGACTATGAATTTCTAATACAACATTTATATTCACTATTTATTTTGTAATACACAGTTAATGACTTGCTGTTGACTGCCTCTCTTTTATCCGCAATCCGCTTTTATATCCTCATATAAACGCACCAGAAGTCGCTGGAACCTTCTATGTATTCTAGAAAATGCTAGAATAAACCGCGTCTGATTTACATGCTTGTACGATGCGTCATTCTCTCGAAGGCGGCAGAACACACCACCTGTCGCTCGAAAAGAGGTTCGTTCCTTTTCTCTCTTGTTACAATATTTTAGAATTGCACTGTATAAAAAAGAAAAGTACATAAACATAACCGACACTTGATGGACGTTTTGTGTGCCCTAAAGCTACAAATAAAAAAATCAGTATAATCTTAGGCTTTTAAAATACTATATTAAGGAATGAGCTTCATAAGGCAAGATTTATTACACGAGTCCAAAGGACAAGTGCAATAATGACTTATGAAACGAGTTCTTTATGCTAATTTTTCTATTTTATTGCCTTTTTAAATTAAAAAAATTTCAAAATTTAGGGAATTTTGTGGTAGTTGACAACACTGATGTGAAATTTGAAAATTAAGATTTTTAGAGTCAAGTGTTTTGTCAATTTTCTGTTTTTTCAATTTTTTTTTCTCAATGCTACCAAGTTTGATAGAGTTGAGCTATTAAAGCACTCAAACGAGCTATAAACGCACTGTTTTGGGTGCTTTAACAGCTTTATTATAGATACAAAATAAAAAAAGTTTTTATTATACCTGACTCGTAATCTTGGTATATCGTACTCTTAAGCCTTTGTGAAATAAGGCCTTTAAAGCATACGTGCTTTAAAGCTGCCTAGGTAACAAAAAATTAACAACAATGTTAGAATAATACACTCTACAAATTCTGAACAATGCAGAAACAAATTTATACATAGCAACCAAACAACAATTTTGTTAACCATTTCTATATTAACGATTTCGATACCCCAATGGGCCTTCATGACCTGTAAAAGGGGACTATTATTATTATTATTATTATTTTTTTAATTCTCAGTTCTCTGGTGCCCAAATATATGTCGGGTGTGTCACCAAGACATACATTTTGTTTAACTTAGGACTGCTGTTGTTACGTGGGCTTAGTATCTGTCGGGTTGTACATTTGTAACCAAGACAAATAGTATTTTTCTACTGGTTGAAAACTTTCCTTACAATATGGACAGTCCCTAATACAGCAGCTTTTTGTGCAGTAATAACTAAATTTGATGGTAGGTTTAGTTTTGAAAGATTTAAAGAAAATTTTTTATGAACTATCCCGTTGGCTGATATGATGAATGGGATAACTTCCACCTTTTGCAGCTCATACATTGCTCTTAACTCATATACCAGATCCTGGTATTTATTTTCGGTATATGATCTGCCGATATTGTCGTCTAGAGGCACTGATATATCTCAGTGGCGTGCGGTCCATGGAAGCAAGGGAAGCAATGCTTCCCTTGAGAATTTATTAAAAATAAAAACCAATGCTAACAAAAATATTTTTATAAAATTATGGTAATCGTTTATTTAAATTTGTAATATTTAATCAACTTAACACTCAACATCAATTCCGTACAGCAAAAAGTATAATTATTAAGAGTACTATTTTAAATAAGGCTCATTAAACTTGCACGTAAGGGTAATACCGATTCAAATGTGTTACATACACTGCATATAAGCACTGCTTATAAATGCTCTTCTCTTAGCCTTGGCGTGAATCAGCGAGCGTGGGGTGATATAGTAGACGATGCTGTTTGACTAGTGAGCATTGTTTAGCCGTGATTCTTAGTGTGCTTCATGCCCAAATGTTTATTATAATTTGGTTATTTGTTCGATTTAGTGTTTGTTAAATTTAATGTTACTTAAGTAATGTAAATCTGCGAATGAGACTGTATTTTGTCGCATTTTATTATTTTAATTTATAAGTTGGATTTTTTAAAGACAAATAATTCTATTTAGTTTGCCTGTAGCAAATTTAAAATTGCATTATCGTCATGACTGCAAATTCAGCTGCTTCGGTGAAAGGTTCGAGTACCTTCGATATAGCCGAACCGGGACGATTTTTTGTTCAGTTTGTAAATTATTAATAAAGAATTTTTCGCATACAGTTTTGGAGAGAAATTACAAATTATTAAGAAAGGCAGATCAAAACCAAAACTTTCAAATTTAACAACAAAGATTAAAACCTGTGCCGGTGTTTTGTAAGAAAGACCGGAAAATTGATACATAGTAGTAGTTTTTTTTTTAATAAAAAATGATAGTCAACAAATTCCATAAGTATAAAGTGTAAAAGTGCTTCTTTGAAAAACTTTTAAGCTTAATAATTATAACACTGTTTTTTATTGTACCTAGCAGGGGCGGACCCGGAGAAGTATTTTGAATGGGAAATCTTTGGAAAAATAATTGTTTTAATAAATAATAATTAAATAAACATTATTTGTTTCTATTCTATGTAAACTTATTTCTAAATTGGAGGGGGGATTATTCCCTCCCCGTTAATCCGCGCCTGTACCTAGGTGTATTATAATTAAAATCATGGTTGCTTCCCTAGCCTAAATTCTCACCGCACGCCACTGATATATCTATAATATACGATATTTTTTGTGTTTTATTTATAACAGTGATATCAGGTTTATAGTGCGCGATCGTTCTGTCTGTGATCAGTGTGGTGTTCCAAAGGATTTTACAATCTGTGTTTTCTTCAACCTCCTTAGGTACGTATTTATAATACGGATCTCGGGTATCTATTAATTTATTGTTTTCACACAGGGCTTGATGAATAACTTTTGCAATGTTATCATGACGTGTTAAATATTCTTTCGGTGCTAGGTAGGTACACGCTGAACTAATATGTTGCACTGATTCTATGCCATTATTGCATAGACGACATTTTTCAGATGTGACGTTTTGTTTGAGAATATGTTTTAGGTACGACTTTGTGGGCACCACCTGATCCTGTATGGCAGTTAGGGTTGCTTCAGTCTCGCTGTGGGGGTCTCCAAGTCTTAGATACGTGGTGGATGCTAACAGATCCACTTCTTGATTCTCCAAAGCTGCCGGGTATCTTCCATGCAGAGCCTTTTGTTTCCACTCTCTCTCTAAGCTCTCTAAGTTGACCTGATCATCGGCATTGCGTGGTTGTAGAAACAACGGTGAGTATTTTTCTATTTTTTTATACATAGATGTAATTGTTGTTGTAGCTTTTGATAGATATTCTGTTAATTTTTGAGCTTCACTATTATGTAATATTTGCAAATTCAATAAACCCCTTCCTCCTTTCTTACGTTGCAAGTAGAGTCGATTAACCGATGCGTTTTGATAATGGCACTTGTATTTGGCCATTACTGTACGAATCTGTCTATCTAAACTTTCGAGGTCAGTCTTGGACCATTTGAGGATTCCAAACGTGTACATTAGCGTTGGTATCACCCATGTATTAACTGCCGTGATCTTAGCTTTGGCGTTTAGTTTTGTAGCAAGTATTTTATGCATTCTTGACATAAACGTGTTTTGAATACTTTGTTTCATTTCTTTATTTTTAATATTCAGGGTTTGTTGGATGCCTAAATATTTGTACGTTTCGTCTAGATTTAAATGTTTAATTTCAGATCTGTCCATCAAAGTCATATTTTCTACGGTGTGTTGAAGTTTCCCACTTTTGACATGTAATACAGCACATTTATTAAGCCCAAATTGCATATTAATGGCTTTACTAAACGCACCTACAGTTTCTACTTGACTTTGGAGCTGATCAGCGTTTGCTGCATACAATTTCAGATCATCTATATAGAATAGATGACTAATTCTGAAGTTTGTGTGTTTATCAATTGTGAAACCGCATTTTGTTTCTTTCAGCATGTAGCTTAATGGGTTTAAGGCCAAACAAAACCATAAGGGACTCAAACTATCCCCCTGAAAGATTCCTCTCTTTATGCTGATAGTGGATGTAGTATATGATGTATCGGATTCGCTTACTACTGCCTTTGTCCTCCAATCTTTCATTAGATATGTAAGGGTGTTGATTACATTTTGGTCGACTTTGTATATTTCGAGCATCTTTATGAGCCACGTATTGGAACGGAATCATACGCCTTTCGGTAATCCACCCATGCAACTGAAATATTTCTTCTCTTTATTCTTGCATAATTTGTTAAAGCGGCGTGTATCAATAACAGTTGTTTGCAGCCTCTTGTATTTCTTCTGCATCCATTCTGTTCAACAGCTAAAATGTTGTTTGCCAGAACATGCACGACTAACTTTTCCGTTATGATCGATGTAAATATTTTGTACATGGTGGATAAGCATGTAATAGGTCTGAAATTTTCTGGATTTCGTACGTTATTAGTTTTGGCTATCATGTACGTTTTCCCCTCTGTAAGAAATCCCGGTATTTCTTCGTGGTGTGTTAGCATGTGCTGGGACTGGTTCGCTAGTGTTGAATATATGTTTCTGAAACTCTTCCACCAGTAATTCTGAATGCCATCTGGCCCGGCAGCTTTCCAGTTGTGAGCTTTCTTCATACATTTTTCAACATCCTCTGTTGTTATGTGGACCTCTGGCATTTTAGGCAGCTGCGCTGTTCGGTTTTGCTCATTTTCTATCCATCGGGCAGTTTCATCGTGTGGTACCTCTTGTGACCATACCCGATTCTAGAATTGTGTGGTGCGGGGTTCAGCGCGCATCCCGTTTCTTGCATTTCTTGTTTGTTTTCTAACTGTCTGTAGAATCTTTTCTGATCTTCTCTGAATTGTTTGTTTTGAGAATATCTACAGAAATAGTCATTATATCTTCTAATTCTACATGCGTATACAGCTAATTTTTGTTTGAGTTTCTCTTTTAAAGTAGTTAGTTGCTGATAGTAATCATGCTGCTTTGGTTTTGGTTTTTATCGTCTTTGCTAATATTCTTATTTTTTTTCCAGCTTTTTACTTGCTTCATTTGGTTTGTCTAAGTATATATGCAACCATGCTATTTTTTACGTAACTCCTCTATATTTTTTGGTAACCGGATTTTCCATCTTGGTTCTTCTTTTGTTGACTTATAGGTCTTTTTGCTTTTTACCTCTATATTTAATATGTCGCATACTGTTCTTGCGGCACAATATACCATATGATGCGATTCTTCTAGCGACCTGCTGCTTTTAAACTCTTCCACCAGTGCACTATCAACTTTCTTTATACATTCATAGGTGGTCTTGTTGTATCTTAGTCGAGGTAATGACGGTTTATTCTTAGGCTGAATGCCTTCGAACATTATACAGTATGCTATATACGTTTCCATGGTGTCATCGTTGGTCTTTTCAATGATCTCTGTTGGCGTTCTTAATGTAACTGTAGATCTTCTGCTGCTTCTTCTTTTAGGCTCTTCTTTTGTTTCGGTTGAGTTTTCTTTCCTTGTCTGCATGCTTTGTTTAGCTAAGTTCTTTATTTCTTCTAACTCAACTTTTGAGAAAACATGCCTTCTCAGGACGGATCTTAATTGATTTGCAAGTATTTCTTTCGATACTACTCGATTGGGAAATTTCTCGTTCCATAAATCAGATAGCTTTTTAGGATAATTCCTTTTTTCTAGTCCTATATTCGTTGCTATATAGTTTACTTTAATTTTTATAGTTTACGAAAATTGTTCCATTCTTTTATAGACACGATGTATTTTATCGCAGAAAATCCAACGAAAATGTTCTAAATTCAAGATTAGAGTTTACAATTTCAAGTGAAATTTGGAATCTAAATTTGTGGCGGTTTTTTACCATCACATGGACTTCTTATCGTGTTTGGTTTATTTATACTGCTTTCACTACAAATAGAGTTTAAAGGTTATTCCCCAGTTGCGCATCGTGGCTGTAATTATTCAATATCCTACTAATTAAATCGGCAGATATTTATTTGAAGACTCTTTTTGCTGCTTTAAATAATGTTAGTTAAATCTAAATTAATTATTTTTTTAAAGAGTGTGTAGTTTCTTGTAAGAGACGTAATTCGAGGATCGTATGGAGTAGCTTTAAGTTCTTTTTTATCGTTTTAAAAAATTTCTAATTTTGGAGCTGTAAGAATTTTGGTTCCTGGTATATTCCAGCGAGTATCTTCCTGCCTTGTTGTTTTGAGAAACCTTCGTTTTTACGAAGGTAGGTAGGATCTTAAAAATTTTCCCCAATTCGTTTCATATCTATTAGATCGATTCGGTATTGCTCTGCTTGCTATTTAATCTACTGATTTAATATTATTTTGGTAATTCTCTTTTCTTAACAGGTTTTTCTTCTCTACCGTAGAGCCTTATAAAACCTTTTAACGGTCTGAATTTCCTGATTGCCATGATATTTGGAATCGATGACATATGATGCCAACGTGTGATACTTATTAGCAAGGAAGCTTCTAATAAAGTTGATTCCAATCAAAATTATATGTTTTATTGTAAAGTTTTTTGTCGCGAAAGTTAAGGGTTCATGATAATTGATTTGTTGAATATACATGCTTTATGGTACTCGTCACTAAAGCTAGTATTTGTCTAAATTCATCGAAATATAAAGAGTTTGAGCCTGTTACGCTATAAATATTAAAAGCTAATATTTGTGTTTAGGAAAGTATAATCTGCAATTTAAAATTTTTAGAATTATAAATTCTAAATTAGAATTTAGATTTTCAAGAGAATATACAAAGTATATAGAATCCCAGAAAAAGGAAACATAAAACAATTTAGAAATTTGAATTTGTACCGTGCTTAAAATATATAATTGGGGGTCAGAATTGCAGCTGTAAAATATAGAATTTACCACTCATATTCACATTTGCAAGTAGTACTTAATAAATAATATTAAAAATCAATTGAAAAATATTCTTTAACCTTTAAAAATGTTATTAAGATTATTATTATAAGATTCTGATAAGTAAATAAAAGCCCCAGACTTAATTTTTTAAATACGCATTTATATTCTGGCCGCTCAACAGAGATAGTAATAAAAGTAAGGGGGCGTAGCCACTTCATCAGATTGGCTACTGCTAAAAACACAACTGACACTGAAACATTTTTGTATTCTACATGAACATAACCTCAAAAGACATAAGATTTTAATAATAAACTACTTCTAATGAATATTTTTGATATTATTTCAATTAAATTATGTATTATCAATTTTAAAATATTTAATAGTACATGAAATGTTCAAAAACTAATCAAATAATTATTTGATGATGCTGATCTGCTTCAAAGTGACGGTATCTGTCACTTTGCCGTGTGAAACGGACTCCACAGTTTCGCGCGCTGTTTCAATTCGCCCAATAGCAAAGTAGCTTTTAAATCGCCCGCTCTTTTGTGGGCGGTTTTATTACTATCTGTGTTAACCGGCCCGAGTATAGAGCAGATTTTCCAATACATTTATTGAAAAATTCGAATTTACAATTCTAAAATAAAATGCAGGTTCGCAATTTTAATTTTATATGAGAGATTTTCAAAATTTAAAATTTAAATTTAATTTCAGAAGTGGAGTTTTAAAAAGTTTAAAATTGTAGAATTTAAATTTTGAAACTGGCATTTAAGAAGTAGAAATTTCGTTAAATAATTTAGAATTCAGTACTTGACCGTTCAATTACAACTGCTTCTCAAATTTAGAATTATGGCGTTAATCTTAAAATTGAGAGTCAAAGTTTCTTTAACCAGCTCAAAAGTAGAGACGTCATTCGAAAAATTTAAAATTTAAATTTAGAATTAAAAAATTTCTTAAAAATTTATAACTCGAAATTGAAATAGTTTAGAATTTACACTCTTACATTCTTTTTATATGGAGTCAATTCAATACAACCTCAATTTTTGGAGATTTTCGTTGTCTGCAGAATAATGTCGATATTGAAATTTTAAATACTTAGAATCTACGTGCTAATTTGATTCTAAAAGTTTACCATTCGTAAATTTTGGTTTCTATAGCTAGATTAGTCAGGCTTGAAACTTCAAAGCTCTTCGACTGACATCTTTATGTCTTAACTCTCTGAGCTTCAGAAGCTTTAGTTTCTGAATCTTTAAACATCTAATTTTTGAAATTGTAGAATTTTAGAATTCGACACTATTTACTTCCCAAACGTGACTTGAACTTCCCAAACTACAAAACTTGTTGCTAAAAATTAAGTTTAAAATCTGGTTATATTCTTTGAGAATTTTTTGTCATATGGCTTGACTTGGCTTCATTCTAAATATGTATTGTAGATTTAAAAATATCCAAACGTTATAAATTGTGAAAGGTCTTTATGGTTATATGTATTTAAGTAGTGCACTTGAAGTTATTGCAGCTTTTTTTTGTCTTAAAATTGTAATAATAAATCAATGTTCCCATTCACATAAAATGGGCGAAGAGTAAACCTTCCATTCTAATCTATAATTTGGCCCTGCTATTTATTAATACTAATATGAATCATTGTCACGTTTTGATTAAAAAAATATCCGCAGTTACTCGGAAAGACAGTAACCCAAATACCCAGTTAATGATCAGGGTAATTCTGCAACATTCCCCTATTATTATTATAATCTATTTGTCGGTCCACGTCTCCTTTCAAGGCCCTTATTGTATAAATCGTTTAAAAGTACATTTTATGCTTTTTTTTTACTTCTCAAAAATCTCTAATTAACAACAAAATGGATAATAAGCAACTACAAGTGACCATACCAAGAGATGCAATTTAAATTCGACCTCCTCATAGCTGCAGGTGGAGGTTGCTCTTGTTCTAGGTCGTAGGTAACGTGACACCCAAGGGTAAAAGGTTTTAGATCAGTTTTAGTGACGAGCGTCGCGACCACGACGGTCACGGAGCACACAGTGGTTGGTGTAGGGTGACTGGTCATCTGGGTGGGCACGTGGGGTCGTGGAGACCTTCGCCGGCCGGTCAATGTGAGCGCGCTCTTCCGCGGAGCGACCTCGCGTTCCGAGGCTGCTCTTGGATATATAACTCACTGTGTTCGCGCGCCTAGTGTACAACACACACATACACTTCTTCGACTACTGATATATATATTTTTAAATTTCGTTATCTCCTGTGATCATCAAAACAACCATCATCATGAGATTTATTGTAAGTGAGAATTGATCATCATTTAATCATCATCATCATCACGTTTTCAATTTTTAATTTTTATTTTCATATTTGGTTTTGTTTTGGTGGTGTAATAAAAAGGATGTTCAGTGCTTCTTCTCTTGTGGAAGGATTATTTCTTAAATAATTTTATAACCAAGTGAATTAATTTAAAATCGTGCTGGATGAATTTAAGTTCCTCTTCAGAACTAAAATATAATTTAAATTTAGTGATGTTTATTAATTTGAATATTAAGAAAAAATAAACAAACTATATATCAGTTAAATTTGCAGTTTCCTGAAGGTTTCCGACAAGAAGTTATTTGTGTTACTAGTTCAAGGATTAGTAAAATAAATAAAATTTGAAAATGCATTTTTAATATATTTGATTGATGAATTAATGGCTCTAGTGATTTGCTCATTTATACGGCTTGATTTTAAATACCTCTAGGTCAAATTGAGATTTGTTCGATTCTATAATTCAAGTGCACTGTGAATGGTCAATTTCATCGAAAGTGAAAACATTTTTGATTAATTATTTTCGGCACAAAAAAGATTTCATCTGAAATACCAAAATTCCTTTTTATAATTTCGTAATAATTAGAAATTAATTAAGATCAATTGAAGAAAATTAAAAGTAGAAAAAAAGTTTCTTTTTATTTAAAAAGCGAGTGAGAGTTGTGAAAATTAACAATGCAACCATTTTAATTGTTTATTTAAAAAAGGGAAAATGTGATGTGCAAAATTTTTAGATTCAGCCTGACTGTGCATATACTGTAATATAATTTTGCCGGAATTCAACTTAATTTTCATACTGGAAGTTGCTCTTTATGGTGTTTTCATAATATAGTATATTGTGTCATCCCTAGATGAAAATGAAAGTGGTTTCATTTTTTATTAGCTTATAATAAATTAATAAATAACTCTAGCGAAAACTAGAAAATGTGATTTCAATTTTAATAAAAATTCTATATTGAATTTGCCATTTTTGTTTAAATTTTAAATAACTTTTGCGTAAAATCTCTAAATCATTTCTCCAAATTTTAAATAATTAAAAGTTAAATTAATAATAATTTAAATTTACATTTGCAAATAATTGTTTTTAAAAATAATTCAATATATCTAATTAATAAATGATAATTCATTAAAACAATTGTTATAAATAAGTACCTAAAAATCGAAAATCATATAACTGTTATTGTTTAATTCATAGAAGCAAATTAGCATCGTGCTTATACTAAAGTGATTGTAATTATTATGATTAATGATCCCAGTAGCTTGTTTTAATTTCATAATTGTATATTAATTTAATAGCTGTCTATAGCCGTAAATTAAATTAACTACATATGTACTATGTATGATAAAATATTTAAAATTTTAATAATTTATTTTTATGGAATTTATTTTATGATAAAATTTCAATTGCATTGAACTTGTTGAATTTACACATAATAGACCCATAGACCAGGTAACCGATTTTTCTAAACAATAATAAATATATACATAATACATATATGTAACATAATATAGAAATACCGTGAAAACTGTGAATTACTAAATAATGTTTAAAACCCAGGTTTAAATTAAAATTAAATATTTTATAGGTAATTTTATATAGATCTTTTAAGCGAAAAATATGTAATATATTTAATACTTCTAATTTAATATATAATATTTATAATATAACAATTTTGAAAATTTTTGTTGATTTGGAAACTGAAGAAATTCATTAATTAATTTTAAATTGTGTAACCGTGAAAATTTAACTTTGGCATTCTTTTCTTAGTTCATTCAAGCTTATCTAAATTTCTTCAATACAAAAGGATTTTTTTTCAATCGTTCGTGTTTTTAAAACAATTTGAATTTGTTACCCTAAAACGGATGTATGTTTGTTTCGAATTTATACACTTTTTTGTTAAATTTGTAAATAGTTATGCTACAATTAGATAATCCCAGTGTTTTTCCAATACAATTGGAAAACCCTTTAAATCCACCAGTTTTTTAAATATTGACAAACATTTGAAATCATACTAGCTTTTGTCATAATGTTCCGGTTAAATTCCTTTTTTCTGTCAACTTTCAGGATGTACCACGGGATTTTTAAAAATGTATTAATCATAAAATATTATAACTGTTAGCGACAGTAATCTAGGATTTATTTTATTTTATACAATTTTTAAAATTTAAAATAAAAGGTCTATTTAATTTTACAAATCCAATTTTAAATAATCCATAAAAAAATTAGCTAAAAGATATATATATATATATATGGAAAATGTATAAATTTTTATGAGCAAGTTTTGTTTTCAACATTCTTCGTTTTAATTTCATTATTTTATGTAGATATATTTTAATTTTCAGTATTGATTTCTCTTAATTCCATAATTAGATCTAACTTTTAGAATTTATAATTTATTGCGTGGGTGTGATTGTAACCTAATTACATAATGTATGTATATTCAAATTTTCTATTATGAATTTTAATTCTTGTTACTATATAGAACAATTTTTTCAACATTTATTTTTTATCTAGATTTATACAGTTTATGTTTTGTTAACTATTTTCTTTTCAAATTTTAAGTTTATATTCTCCTTCTTAATTATCATTTTTATTGTAATAATTATATAATTCTTATCTTTTCAATTAATTATTTAATTTGCAATCGTTCACATTCTTTATTCTTTTAATTATTTTATCCTTTTTTAGTTACATTTTTTGTCCTTGGCGTAGTTACAAATGTATGAATTTGACTATTACTTGTTTCTGTGTTTTGCCTTTCTCTGGGTCACATGAGATTTTCCCCTGACCTTGTCATTGACCAAGTTATTTGGTCTTTATATATTCGTTCTTTTAGTCTTCTACTTCTTTTTCGTTCATTCTAGTTTTTACGAAACCTCTTTTTTGTTAGAGTTTCTTCTTATCTAATTAATTATTTTTGTTCTTCTTGAAATTTATTTTATGTTTTAGTTTTTGAATTTATGTTTCTTTTTTATAACTTTCAATTTCTTTTAGCTATGAGAAGTAAAAAAAAGTAAAGTATTAAATGGTCTAAATTACAGAACTTCTAACTTACGATTGTTTTCAAATCTCTCAAAACGGCAATTTACCTTAGATTTATTTATTGTTAAACGTAAATAACAACGTTGAAGATCCTCTAAGCTTGCTGAACTAATTGCCACACATTTTATATAGACTTTCACTGTTTATATGAAATGAGTTTTAGTGTGCATTTAAGAAATTGAGATTGTATTTTAAGAAGAAAATAATAATGATAATAATGATTGCTAGACTTACACCAAGTAAGTACTTACTCATTGTGCAAAAATAAGCGAAATGTTTTAATTATAATTTAAAAACTAAGAGAAATTTAAAATTACACTTTTACTATTGATACCGCAAAGCATCAGTAGCGGCGTTAATAAAAAGTTAATTTGTTATTGTTTTTATTTTTTACTGGATTTTTAGATTACGATAAAAATATGCTTATGAAAACAAATAAGTAAAATATATTTAAATAATTTAGCGATTTAATTTTCATCAATGAGATAATTTTGTTAAATATAAATAAGTAAAAAATAACGCCACTGTCTGATTGAATTTTAAATTATTTCTATTACAATTTATAATTACCTGAGTATTCATTGACGATTTCATTTAAAGATCATGTAAGAATCTTATAATAAAAACAGATTATTTATTAAATTAATGTTCATTTTTCTAAAATGGTGTGGATCATTGAAGATAAGGAATGTCTTATATTAGAAAGTGTTAAATTCTACCCTTTATTGTTATTATATTAATTAAATTTCGGTTTTTGAGGTGATGAAAAAGTTATTGTTTAAATTTACAAAAAAATAGGCCAGACAGTTTTGCAAGTATTAACAAAAGGGAACAAATTTATTAATAGTGCTCTATTGCAGTAGATATAAGACAGTTTTGTATTATGCAACAACAAAAGGCAGGCGTGTATGGACATGGTCATTGCACACTCGGCTCTTAAATTTTAATTTTAGAAAAAAATTAAATTCTCGTTACAGTAGGATAGATATATAAAATGAGGACTTTCCAATCACATTTACATTTAGTACTAAATAAGAAGTATTGTACTACGAAATTGGATTTTCAGGAATTTATCTTTTTTTATTTAACTTGATTATTTTTCAAAATTCATTTGTCAACTCTTTAAGATTTAATAGATATTACATATTAATGCATAAACAATTATATAATTTGTTAAATATGCAATTTTATTTATTAATAATTAAATTTTAAATTCAAATGAGATTAATGATTTATATTTTATGCATTAAACTGTTTACATTTTTTGACAACTTTCCATGTTTCAAAATGTCGGCGTGTTAAATGGAGCGTTTAGTTTTTATTTTCTGTAGTTATCATTCAGAAAATAATAAAATTAATTTTAATACAATAAGAGTAACAAGATTTGTTAACAAAAAAACAAGTCAAATTCAAAATATAATTTTAGCGGCACTAATTATCTAATGATAAATAAATCAGTTGGCGACAACTACCCTAAAAAAGTGAAAAGACCCGGAAACTCTAATAATTCTAATCATAATAATGAAAGTAAGTAAGTAACAAAAAGAATGTCATACTAGTATACACAAATTAAAACATAAATCTCTTCTAATATGTTAACGTTATTGTATACACTTTAAGAACTGTATTAATCGTCGATTTCTCTTTTTTTCGATCTATTGCAGAATCTTTTTGCAAAAATACTCTCTATTATTTATTTTAGTCTAGTCTATACTTTCATAACGAAAAATTAAAGATTTTTATTTAAAAACAGAAAATGGGTCCAGAGAGAAAACGCATAGCGTCAGGTGGCCGATGGGAATCAGTAGAGTAGCTCCGGGGCAGAATATTTGTAAAATACACAGTGCACGTACTATTAAGTCTGATGACTAGGACGACGACGTTACGACCTCTCCTAGTTAGATTAACACCAAGGATAAGCATATTAAACAAGAATTGCCGTAATAATAGCGCTTCATGAAGGCTAATCAATTAATGTTATTACTCAAGGAATGCAAACACGCGATTCTGATGTTTATGCTGTTACTTCTTGCTCTTCTTCAATAGTAGACTCCCCTTATAATGATTATATTTTAACTAGAGGGAGAGTTACATAGATTGCACTTAATATTCAAGGAGTTTCTATTTTACGATACAGACCTATAAACCTAGATAACATATTCAAGATTTTTTTAAGTTTCAATAAATTATTAATTGATAATTTCCTTATAATTTTTTCTTATCCAATCATTACATTAGGCCATGTGACGGCCTTCTGTGTTAAATAAAACAATTTTTAAAGCGGTTCGTGATGAAATCGATGAAAGAATTTTAATTACCATGCTCTTGATGGGTAAGGTCAATGTAGTTGAGGAAATAAAAAGTGTTTTCATTATTATTGATTAGATTTATTAATAACAGTATTGATTGAATTATATATTTTTTCTTCTAATACGAAATCGAGAGTCCTTAAAACAAATCTTATGTAAATCATATAAATGTCCTTTTTTATTACATCTGCTATTGTTGTTGTTTTGATTTCAAAAATCACCTTCAAATGAATTAATGGTGTGTATAAAAGTAAATAGTATAAATAGAAGTTAATCAAAAATAGCTTTTAATTGATTAGTTACCATTATTGGAAAAAGCCTTTAAAGTGAATGAGGAACTTGCCATTTATGGTAATGGTAAGAACGTAAGACTTTAATGGAATTTAAGATGACACGGTTGACTTTATTCGCGGTTTGGTTTAGTTTTTAAAAGTGACAAAACAATCAAGTTTTGTAGTTGTATCAACCTTTATAGTTGTTTTAACGTTCTTGAGAAAAATCATTAAAGCAATTCAGGAACTCAGTATTTGTATGGAATAATTGATGAGTTTATGACCGTGGAAAACTTTATTGGTAATATTTAATTGTTGAAAGTAACTAAAAGAGATTTAATTCATGAAACTAATTCTGTTGTTATTTTAGCACGTTTAGAAAAATCCCTTAAAGGTAAATTATTTATAAAATAATAATTTCATGGATTCATATATGACCAAACATATAGTTACTTATTTTATGGTTGTAGTGTTTGTTGAGTTTTTAAATTAAATAATAGGAGAATCATCTTTATTGCCATTTTATCACCATATTGGGGAAAAGTTTTTAAAAAAATTTAAAGATTCTCGATTAATGCAAAAATGGTTAGTTAATCTTTGATGAGCTCAGGGCAGAATGATGTAGATTTACCGAAATTCGTTTAATTCTGGAAACTAGCCTAGGTGATATGGCTACTAATTGGGGACTTTTGTGATTTTTGGGAAAAACATTGTTAAGTTATTAATCTTCTAATCCTGAAATATTCAAAGCCAGTATTTCTTATATTTACTATACTCATTATTCTCGTTTTCAATGGTATCTTCTGATTTAAAAAACTGTGTGTTTTTTTGGTAATCTGAGATTGAGAAATGGGGGAAAAGTCTTGGTAAGTGTTCGTTTTTTATAACATTTCATGGCAAGGCATAATTTCTGAGACGGGAGTATTCGATCGTTTTTCCTATATTCTTTCAGTAAACAAAATAAGCAAAAATTGTTATCACATAATGTAGCTCTTGTAGCAGACTCACCCCATTCATCACTGAGTGGTAATTAAAAATACAGATTATTTAAACCTCTGAATTGCAATAAATACTAGTTTCTTTGCCTGGTCTCGGATTACAGTCGAGTTTCTTTGGTTTATCTATGAAACCAAGACAAGGGTGCAAAGTTATCAATTTTTTCTTAACATTTCCATTGATTTTTCGGAAGGATTTGATTGATGCTTCAGGATTTAGCCTTTCTGTGGACGACAGAATAAAGAATTTTTTGATTTTTAGACTCTATCGAGAAAATTTCTGCATCAAAAGGTTACAAATTCCTGCAAAGAATGTCTTTTTTTGACTAATCTGATTCTGAAACCTCAAGAAAGATTTTTAGATTCTGTCTGTATATATAATCTTATCGTTATAAATTGATATAAGAATATATTAACCAGAATCAGTGATTTAGTTAGTGGTGGTGTGTATTTTTAATACTTTTTATGTAACCTCACTTGCATTTTATGAGAGGCACACAATTTCAAACAAAATGACTTGATAACAAGCGATTGGACTCGTCAGATATCATTACCGTTTTGACATGTTATTCGCAGATTATACGCAAATAAGTTTTTAGAGTCTTGGGGTGTTTTGTTTGAAATTTTACACCCCACGCAATATTCATCAAGTAGATTAAAAAGTATTAAAATCACCAAATTTTCTCCACTATCGCTGTTTATGAGTGGAAGTTTCCAAGCGAATATTCGCTAATGAAAAATACGCTACATAAGAATATTGTATTGATATTGATTGTATAACGTCTTTACTGAAAGCCGATCTTGTTAAACAGAACCCCTTTATCAAAGAGAGTCCAATGTGACTATATAAAATTTAAATAAAAAACAGGTTGTCGAAGATCTCCGATGAAAATGTTTTATATAACCACTTCATCCTTTGTTCTGTTGCCACTTTGGCTTCCACCCTTTGGCGGAATAAATGAATCTTAACTTGTTCTATTAGTTCTATATAGATATATTATATCCACGTTAAAAATTCTTGACTAAAATCTTGCAAATTATGGAAAAAATTGAAGCATTTTGACGACTTTGCTTTGAAACAATTTTCCTTAATAAAATACCTTTTGGATCATTTATAGAAAGACTTCTTAATATATGTTTCTATGGAGCTTAGTTTTTTTTTATTTTAGAGAATCAGCTATTATGGTAAGCCCACAGACATTAGAGGAATCTTTAAAACTGGGCAAACCATACTATACTATTACCAAATTTTCATTTATTACACATCTTATGTTAAGTCTTACGTTTAGATTATTAGAATTTAGGTGGTTGTACCTAGTTTTGATTTTTAAAAATTCTAAAACTTCTAAGCGTTCGTTATTGTTGCCAAGAAACATTGTTGCATTGATAATTACTTTAGAAGAGTACAGCCCTACAAACAAATTTTATCCATTCAACTTTTTTAATTGACCCTTTTTCTTCAAGTTTAAGCTTATGTGCACTGTAATATATCCGGTTAACAGAACCTGGGAGGGGGTGTATCCCGGAAACGCGTGTGTAATAGTAACGTACTCCACAACACGTATACGTGCATCGGTCAAGGTAATGACGTAAGGCACACACCCAATCCGTAACAGCAGTAATAGCAACGACCTTGCGGTCTGCACATACTTTTCGCTAATTCACGTTATTATTACTTAAGCAATACCGTAATAAGGTGATTAGAAAAAAAAGAATAAAGAATTTTTGCCATTATAATCCGGTTAGAGACGCAAACTTCCTAAAAGAAATTGTCCACGAGCACCAGCTCGGACGTTGCGTAAGCGAAAGCTCACGCTGGAGGTCGTGGAAACTCGTCGAGAGCCAAGGTCGGCTCCGGTATGTAAGTTAATCAAGTTACTGCTGTTGTTGGCTGCCTGCAGTGGCATGTCCTTAACTCCGGTACCTAAGTATTAACACTACTTACACGAGAGAGGAGGTAGGTAACGTAGTATGTGGTGTTACAATAACGTAATCCTTTCGTAATAGCGCGTGTCGTGTTATTTATGTTTTTACTGTAACTCTTTTAAATATTTTTTCTGGTTTATTTAAATGCAACGTTCATTTTTATGTGTGCGTAGTAATACGTATACGTGCCTTGGCGAATTATCAGACCGAGACAAATATGAAATGTAAAAAGTAGACGAGATCCCGTAGACCTACACCAAAACAATTTTGTAATAACTATTAGTAATAATTATAAACTGAAGATCATATGTGTGTATTAATAAATGTATAAAATTAGAATGGTTCGCTGGCTGTCGGATGCGGTTACACTACTTCTTAACGTGAAAGAAGCTGAAGGACAAACGTTACCTATTGTTAGAAAAATAGATAACGCCAAATTTTCTTGTCCGTTACTTCACCTTCAAAGTGCTTAAGTAATTCATTCCTTTTTCGAAATTATTTATAATAACATATTATTACCGTATCAGCGCTGATACTTCCGTCAAGATTCCTTAAATTTAAATAAAATTTGTATAAAATTTGCAATAATTAATTTTTAAAGTCTTTCGATATTTCGCGCTTTTGATTACTATTATTGTTTAACTTTCTAAGCCTATTAAAAAACTTTTACAACATAAAAGATTGCAACAATTACTGCAATAAATTACCGGAAATTTGTATAAAATATTAAACACGAACGAACGGTCTAAAATTTAAAAACTGCCCATTTCCTAAATTTCTATTAGATCTTTGCTTTTATTCTCTTAATTAATTAATTAATTAATAATCGTTATCAATGACGAGGATATTAAAATTTAAAGATTAAAAATTAAAGGTTAGAATATACTGGAGACTTCAATAGTCGATAAGCATACAAACCTTTTAATCCTTTTTAATTTAGATTTTCGAAAAAAGACATTTTTAATACTTATTTCCTTTTGTAATAAAAGTTTTAAGCTTTTGGCTTACCGTTAAACCCCAAAAGCAAATAATCGTATCTTAGCTTTGTGAAAAGTGTGCGGGCTCTTGTGAGTGTATTCCTCTGATGTGGAGATTTTTTGAGTTAATTCAAAGCAGAGATTTCAAGATCAAAAGAACTAGGCATAGTTGGTGATTAATTAGAACAGTTAATTTAGAAACTCCAATCAAGATCTGTATCGAATTTTGTGTTATAATACTACATATGGAAAGAACAAGGATATCATTTTAAACTTTTTGAAGTCGAGGACAAAATCAAGGTTCATAACTTACCTTGCTCTTGATCTTCATTACAAGTACAAAACTGGAAGACTATCGAGATCAAGAAAAGATTGAAGTTATTCTTTTTAAATAAAAATTGCATCCAGGCTTTGAAATCATTTTTAGGTTAGACTAGAAAAAAAAAGAATAAGAACTGTGAATACATTGAACATCCGCAAGAACTTGTTTATAATTAGTTTAAACTTTAATTATATGTAAAATAATCTTTATTCTAAAACTAAAAGTATAGGTTTGTTGGTCGAAATAGGCAAGCCTTAGCTTTGGTCTGGTATTACTAATTAAAGATCAAAAGTTGTATAAGTATAAGCTTGGACCTGATTGTGAGTCTTTTCCTGTGCGATCTACATATTTGAACAGCCTAAGAACATATGATATCATGAAATCGGGCATTTACCGTTTAAATTGTTCTTTTTGTAGTTCAGTATATATTGGACAAACACTTCGAAATTTTGACATAAGATATAAAGAACACGTACGTCATTACAAAAATAAACATCCTGAAAAATCTAATTACGCCAAACACCTTTTAGAACAAAATCACACAATGACTCCTCAAAATAATATTAAATTCCTACATTTTTGTAATAACAAACGCAAATTAGACATTTTAGAAGCCTTTGAGATATACAAACACAAACTCAGGGTACCTTTAATGAATGAACAACTTGAGCTCAGTAATTCTCCGTTACTGGAAGTAATAGATATTTAATTCTGATTATTATTATTATTTTATCTAGTTACCTATTTTTGTATCTACCTTAGCGACGTGTTTGTTTATAATTATATTACCTTTGATAATGACAGCATAGCTGTCGAAACAATATTGTCAGGTTGTATTTTAATAAAACTGTGAAACTTTTACTAATCTTTATTTATTTCATGGTTATGGAGTTCCACAAAGTAAGGCTGGAAACAATCAACAAGCCTAAGAAGCATTCAGATAACTGGAAGACGTAGTTCTGTTTTCATAAATCTTCTTGTAAATTATAAAGCTTGGGCTTACTGTTTTGAAGCTCTAAACTAGATCTAGCAAAGTCAAACCTCACGTATTCTGGCTTGGTCTTATATACCAAGAGCTTAAAGGTCTAGAAATATTCTACAGAGGAAAAAAGCAAATGATAATGACAAAATATATTTATGTATATTCTATACACAACTAGAGACTTACGTTCAATTATTAAAATAACACGTCAAATGCATTTACACATTCATAAAATCAATTAGTTCTTAAAGTAAATTTAATAACATCATTTACAAAAAATTGTATTATATCTTAAATAAGCTTATTCAATAATAATGTATACAAAAGAAGAAAAATTAAAAATTTGATTGATTAAGAATTGTTTGGAACAAAGAGGACATTTTGAATATCTCTTTTATATTGTTTTTGACCACGTTCTGATTGTTATTCGAATTCATTAATATTATGTTGGATTTACCATTTTAAGTTTTCACATTAAGTTTTTTTTTATTAGAGTGTAGGAAATAATAATAATTGTTATTATTGTTAAATTAGTTACCTTATACATTTTCATTAATAAAATACTTAATTTTTATCGTTGTGTAACACACAGTAACCTCACCCACATGCATTCTACAATTCGCAGCAAATGAGCAAAACTTAAAATTTCACTAAACTCACAGCTGACATGTAAGATTGGTTGCATAATTGCCAGGGGTGTAAATGCGTCCGACGTGTTACTTTAGTAATATAACATTATGGAGCTGAATTTTAAGATACTAGAATGATTGTAACTTCAAAAATCCATATCTTTATGTCTTAGTTAGACGTCCTTTTATTTTATCAGCGACCTGTCCAATGGGATCATTTGTTGCAAGTTGCTAATATGCAGTTTGCTGACTAGATGCCCAATCTGTAGTCTAGGTCTTTGGTCTGATTTATGTTATTAATCTCTGTCTCGACATTTTTTCAAATCTTATCAGTATCAGAAATTGCTTTATAGGCTTTATCGCACAATGAGGATCTAGATGTTGTATTATCTTAGAATTTTAATGTAAGTTGCGATATGTCTAAATAGTGATCCTGATTGTCAATGGTTAGCAGCAACATTTCCTCCATTTTTTGACCTCATATTATCTAATACTGCATGTAATTACTATTACTACTAGGAATTCAATATTTTCAACACTTTTGCACTAGAAATCTAGAAAATTTATCTAATGTCTGACATAATAACACTTAAAGCAGTTCTTATGAAATATTCAGTGTTTAATTTAACTTTGAAAGACAAACGTTGTAAATAACAAACGCAGACGTTTATCAATTAATTGCATACGACATTGCAGTTGTGCAAGTAACAGTACATACATACAAACACCACCACCACCAGCAAAGATAACGATCTTAAACAGCAAAGTGAAACTATTTCTCGTTTGTATGTATAAACGAACTTAACAATTTTTTTCCTTTTCTTGCAAATTCTTATTTTACAAGTGCTGTGCAATATTGCAATAATATTGGTTTTTACGTGTTTGGCTGACGATCAAGAATACGATTGCACTACTACTAGTTATTAGTGAACTCTTTTGTTGTTAACACCACAGTTGTAAATATGTACATAAAGATTTTCTTAAAGAAGTGAAAGCGTAATAATAAATATACAACACGTGAGCATGCAGCAATAACAAATAAAGTTTCGGTTTTTGAATATTTTAGCAGTTTCATTAACTAACCTTGAGGAACACCATTTTTACACTTAGATTTTTATTTAAGAACTGGAGTATGGAATAGTGTTAGGAAACCATAAATTAGTTCGATACGGAAATACCTTATTTAGAAAGCACTTTTGATTGTTATTTTTTATGTTTTAAAAAGAATTAACAGTCGACGGGCAATAAAAAAATAGAAATTGCACTTTTGTAACAAGTAACAACAATCGATACGAAATTTACGTTTTTGAAAAAAAAATTACAATTAGTCAAGTGTTAAATGGAATAAAATTTAATAATAGAGCAAAAACAGAATGATAGAAATAAATTTCAATTTATTATTCTGATCTAGACTAAAATGAAACTAAACTAACCTTACAATTGAGTGGTAATTCGTTCTTATAACGATTCCATAAAACACTCTATATAATAATTATAATAAAATTTTTACTATAGTGTTTAGATATTTCTAGAATTCCTAACTGAAAGCTCTAACTGTATTATTTAAGAGTTAAGATATGAATGTCAAGATCTATCTTTTTCTAAGGCCAAAACTAAGCTGTCTGAAAAAGAGATACTTTTTTGTCTCTTTTTACTTTAGTGACAATATTCAGCAGCTGTCAGTTATAAATTTTAGGTTATGCTGTCATGTTTATTTTTATGCATGTAAAAGTTTTTAATGTAAACATTATCATTTACTGACTGTTATTTTTAAAACTACTTAGTTATATCAATTTTATATCTAATAATTTAAGACAGCTTGTATTAAAGTATTAACTGTACCGAATTTCAGATTTATATAATTGTCATATTGACAGTTTAATTTATTATACCAATTTTCATGATTACCAACATTCTAATAAATAGTTTCAAAATATAAAATGTCACTAGGAAAATTTGACATGCGTGACTCTAAATAAGACCGAGCTCAGTTCATATTTAGGAGCTCTATATATATTAATCTATATGCATATTTACTTCTCGTATCCCCCCCACTCTCTGAGAAAAATGCTGGATATCTACGCCCTTGTAACCAATGATAACAAAACTATCGATGACACTTTCAAAGTAACTTTGACAAGTAACATTAGTAATTTCATACTACACGCATCAATTTCAGAGTCAAAAGAAATTTAAAAATAAATACTTTAATAACATTAAATAGAGCACTTATATTTCATTGAAATTTCAGTAATACGGTGGTCAAGAAACATTGCAAATTGGCAATTTAAGAAAAAGAAAATCTTTTGAAAGTTATACACTACTTGTTTCACGGACATCTCACATTGACGCCTTTTAATTGTTTATTAAATGTATAGAACACTGTTGTTGCTGTCCACATGTTAATTTATTGATGAAGTGTATATTTGTATATATGTATGTGTATATATGTATATTTTCAAGATATACTCGCAGTATGCTTCTTTGAAATACTTTGATAATATTATACGGTAATTATGTCACGGTTCGCATACTATATAGCCATAAGTAACACCATGGTAATGGTTTACATGTGTATCTTATATGTGACGCTATGGCTATGGAAAGATACCGCCGGGTGAAAAATGCGATTTAGTTCTACCACCATTTAGAATAAACTTTTAAGATTCTAACGGTGAAAACAAATGTTAATAACACAATTCTTTCAAAAACTGCAATTTTTAAAGTAAAGGTTTATTATAATAACTTGCAAGTGATTTTTATTTTTGTCACTAAAAGGTGATTTGCACCGCTACGGTACCTTTTCATAGCCGGTGTCACATATATGAAAAATACAATCAAAATGATAACATAACATCAATCCTGAATGTAATTTTTTAAACAGTAATTCTACCAACACTTACACTATCAATAAATTCACTACAGTTATAAATATCCCAGCAATAGGTAATGGTATTAAATATACCTTCAAATCGTCGTCAAATGGTGTGAAACCATTCAAGCTGAACGCAGTTAAGATAACTTTCTTAAAAAATGCAAATGAGTGCAATCAAGCAAGAACATTTTAATTTATAAGGTACATAATTAGAAATTATCAATTTGTAAGAATAAACTCATCAAAACACCCTACAAATAAATTGTACTAATCTCATGTCAGTGGTGAAAAACCATTTAAATTTATTTAAAATTTAAATTGCAATAGTTTTATATAACCGTAAACATTTAACAAGAAAAGTGGCTGATAGCGTTTGAAGGGAACACAACACCACGTGACGTAATATCAAAATTACTAATAATACTTACACAATGATAATATAATAAACATCTCTCACATCTTTTTTAATACCTACTCACCTCAAAGCAAAACCAATTATTTAATATTGTTGTTCTTAATTGACCTATTGAAGTGCTCGAAGGTTAATTACAACTTAACAGTTCTGACATTGATTGATTCATTACAAAAAAGAAGACTAATAACACTAATTAAATAAAGGAAGAAAATTATTTATTTTCTTAAATTGCAGGCATTCACAACCATCTTTTTCCTGTTCCTCGCCTTGATCAAAGGACAGAGATTCGGAAGTTTCGGCTTTGGTAATTCCTTCGGTGGAGGTTTAGATGGGTCGTTGGGTATCAGAGACCCCAGACAGAACACAGGCCCAGTCGTATTCCCACCAGCCCCACCAGATAACGGAGAAACCAGCGGTGTTGTACCTGGCGCTTCTGGTTATGGTTTCGTTCCACCAGGAGGGCAAAGTTAGTTTTATTTATTGTTGTTTATCTTTAGCCTTCTTCTCTTTCTATCTAGTAGTTTAGTGAATTATAGGCATTTAATAATGTTTAATTTATTATTTCGTTATTATTTTATGTACATAGTTCATTATTTAATAAAATAATTAAAAAATAAGACAAAAAAAACAAAACCTACTAAATCAGAAGCACAACCTTTCTGCCTTCTCAATCAAACACAAGTAATATTTATTACTAATACTTTCAAGTTTCAGGCATGCTTCTGCAATATCTCTCTCTCCATCTCTGTTATAAAATTTTTGAAATCAATAGAGAAACCAATTTAATGAGTGTAACCCTTTCTAATAATAATACCTTTTATAAACCGTAAAACAACGAATAAAAGGAATGTTATTGAACATAATTTATTGCAAAAGGGTTAGTATACGAGCTTTTGCACAATTTATATGTAGTAGATACGGTCCGGTTGTTTTTGGCACAATTTAAGTCGTGAGAGTGGTATTAATTTGTTTCGCAGGCCGGAAGTTAAAGAAAAGAAATTAAATATAAGCAGATATAGCCGAAGAAAAAGTAGGAGAAAATCCTAGGTAAGAAAGATAATATAAAGGGGAAAAAATATAAAACTAAGAGAACTAGTGATATCAGGTAGGAAAATAAAAAAAAAAGATAAACAATTTTATTCAGGCTGTTTAAAAGTTCTTTATAGAATAAGAACATTTCTTATTACAACAATTTCATTCTAGACATTCATTCATATGACAATTCAATATTTTGCACAACTTGAGCCAACATAGGGTTTCCATCAACTCTTTCTATTATACTTAGCCCGTTGATACCTAATCATGTGGACGATTGTCAATGCGAAAAAACTAGTTTTTCAAATATTTGACATTACAAAGCCATTCCAAATTTCCAGTAGTTTCTTTTCTCATCAAACGTCACATTTTTTTGTCAAAAATGTAACAAGCACTCCATTCATTAAATTGAGTTGAATCTCAAATTATCAGCTAACATAGACGTTGGAACCAATCATTTGGATAATGAATCTTCGATCAGTATTTAAAAAAGCAGAAGGTTAAGACTTATGCAGAAAGGATTCGCGTATTTAAATTGATTTATTACAAAAATCAAACCAAAAATAATGTTTAACAAGTCTAATTAGTCAATTCAACACGAATAATATTAAAATATAGTGCACTATAGTTACTAGTCAATCGACATGTTTTGATGGCACTTTGTAGCTTACAACAAAAACATCGACAAACCCGGCATCTTAAACACGAAGTTTTACCACTTTTTCCACAAACCATACATCGCCCTTGTTTGGACCACTTTCTTCTACAGAAGGGGGAATGTTCCGAGGAGCTTACATTGCAACCGGTCTAACAATACGGTCTGCGGCCTTGCCCCAGTAAATAAGAAGTCGTCTCGACCTGACATTCTGATAACCCGGGCGTAACACTCTGCACATCACGTACGAGCTAAGAGTAGCAACGTGAAGTAGGTCCATAAACACTTTCATCGGCCATTGGCGAGTAGGCCATTGCTGTCCTCGCATAACATTTAGTCCGCTGAATCTACATCTCCTTTTGTTGCGTGTTGTCCAAAATAATCTTTAGTTTTCGCTGAGATCCAACTAAAACGGCATTGACTTGGCGCTGTGTTGATGTAGCTAACACTATGTTCGTCTCCCCTTGTGGCTTATATGTAGTTGACTAACGTAGCAGAAAATAAATCGACGAAAATTCTTTTCAGTCGGCTTTGGCTTACTATTATTTCCTTGAGACCTTAGCGAGACGTTGCTTCCTAGTAGCACCTGTGAGAGTCATTCGTCGCCTCAGTAACTGCCTTGTCAATAATAAGCTAGTAAAAAAATGTTGAGTAAGATCCAGAACACAGTTCTGGGTAAATTCTGGGTGTCTTGCGTAGATACGCAATACCAGAGTTTAAGACCATACCTCCCAGGTTTCGTCTTCATCCAGACACAAAAAGGGGCACGTTCCCTAAACTTGAGTAACTGGTCAGATGGGGCCCAGAAACATATACATATAGGTAAAAATCGTCGATGTTGGCATTGAAGGGCTTACGATAGTCATAAATCTGAACCTTGAGACACCGCCGTAGGAAAGAACAGACGCCTGTACAGAGGAGTAGTAAAGCAGAATTTTGTGTAGACCTTGTATCCCAACCATAAGCAGGATACTCAAGAATCCATTCTGACTACGTTTCGTCAAACCTAGATAAAAATCCAAAAAAAGCACCTTTGAACTCTTACTTCTTGATGAGATATACACGCTTGAACTTGCTATTCTCCAAACTTGTTGGTCCGCTGTATGGGAACATCCAGTAGGGCATCGTCAAGCATGTTGAAAATTTGAGTCCAAAGACCCGTCCCATATCAGCGTGGTTGGATTTTCTGGGTTGCTTCTCTTTGGTTGGCAGTTGACGCGTGTGCTGTCTAACTTACTTGTTGAATTAGGAGCAATCAATTCACCATCCTAGTTTCTCTTCATCATCGTCATTTGAAAGTATGTCCTCTTCGTCGTTGTCTCTCGAGGCATTTCTGTGTCGCCCTCATCATATCTATCATCCTAGAATGCGATATTTTCGTCCTCTCTCAGCAGGATACCATCAAAGCAATCGATATCTAAAGCCATCTTACACGTCGGCTTTTCAAAATGGACTGTTTTCTTAAAGAAAACAATCATTTTTCAGCTAAAGCATCGGTGACTGAGACTGTGTCCCGTTTCTACTACTGACCGACATGGATATATTCTGCTACTGAGTGACAAGTCTAAGTATTTTATTAGCTTGTTATTACTACTGATTCGATCTATTTTAGATTGATTAATGTCTCATGAAAGCTGATTGAAGAAAATTTTAAGTAAAGCCAACCTTGGTCTTTTTAATAAGGTGGAACATATTTTTTTCTTGAAACTGTGTTCTTCAGTGATTCTGCAATCTCAAGCTAAAATGTAATAGAGCTATCCAACGCTGCTATGGAAATTCTATCTCAACACCAAAGACAATATTAGAAACCATTCTCGACAGTAGGAATCTTCGTTTGTCAACAGTACAGTATAACGGACTAATTGAAGGTGGAGGAATAGGAACCATTAACGACTGCAATGGCTGTTATGAAAAGCTATGCTCGTTAATTCCGTTGACACAGGCATTACAATCGTCAATGGCTCCTATTCTTCCAACATGCTTTCAGACTTCATGCCAATCTTAGTACTTAGTACTATCTTAATACTCCGTTTCCGACGACCAGTTATTATAGTATAAGAGCCTTTCGAGGGAGAGAACGCTTGGAATACCGTCGTATTGATGATAACTGTGAATGATAATTCCTACATCAGTCATCCACGGCCCTAATGACGGTAAACTGGAAACTTTTTTATATCAACCATGAAAAGTCTACGACGTCTTGATGTAATTTCTATATCAACCTTTCTTAAATTCGGGCGATTCGAACGCTACTTTTATCGACCAAGATCAATTTTCTTATCAATAGTCAGAAGTTGAGGATAATTACTATTACCGCTGCTTTCACCGGCAAACGTTAACTCCTATAGTAGTCATTAAAAGCAGATGATTATTTCCAATATCTAATTTAGTTTCTAACATTGTGGTCTTTGAAGATATAAGGTAGATGCCGAAGACGATCTGCGCTATGTCCTTTGGTGGTGACTGGTAATGTTTATGATAATCATCAACGAGGACTTGGGGCAATGATCACTATTGCCGCCACTGACAGCGAACGGTAACTACCATGACAGATTTTCGAGTCGAGAACTACAGTCTTGTGTATCACTGTCTAACTGTCTGGCAATAATTCATGAACAAGTCATCGGTAGACAAGAAAAACATCTAATCACGCCGTCAGGGGTGTCAAACAAAACGTTTAAGACACTTTAAAATCAGCATCGGTCATTGGTGCAAAACGGTAGTTCTTGGTAATTGATCAACTGTGAAACTTTGAAACTGTGATTCTAAAACTAGAAACTTCAAAAGTGAATATTTTAAAACTCGAAAACTAACACTGTAAAAGCAACAACTGTGAAAAGCTTGAAAAACTGTTATCTTCGAAACTTCGCATTTCAATATTGTCTTTCTGAAGCTTTCAAACTATATAACTGAGTGAGTCTTAGAAACCAAACACTTTATCGTTTTGACATTGAAATCATTTCGATATGTTAGTGTTTAAAGCTTTGGGTGCTTCCATGTATCAGCCTTTAATAGGTTACGGTATCAAAGAGTAATTAATTCGGAAAGTGTCATAGTATGGTTTAATTGACATGGTAGCCCATTTATGACCATTTTGTATACAGTATCAAGTTTCTATAGAATAATATAGGATCAATGACTCAACGTGTAACTTTCGAAGAAACTAAGGTTGAAGTAACAAAGAGCTGTAGCAGCGTTTAAATAATCATTGAAGCATCTAAAGCATCTAGAATCTTAAATAAATGAAAGTTAACCATCAAAGAAAAAACAAAGAAATCATCAAAGTGATAGAGAAGCTTCGAAATAACATACGACTTCGAGAAGTTGAAATGGCTACGAGTAAAATAAGTTTGTGCGGAATATTCGTGCACCTCCGAATATTCCTAAACATCGTAGACAATACCAGTATAGCAAGGCATTTGGATGTTACAGTAATAAAATGTTCTATATTTAAAGTATAAGGTATATAACAAAGCATTTCATTTGTAAAAGGTTAACAACAATCAGCTGAAACGTTTGGAAAAAGTTTGGAAAGTGTATCAGAATCATACAGGATTTCAGCATCAAAGCGTCAAAACAAAACATTTTAATATTCTAATAGCCAAAATCAGTGGCTTTGAAACTTCAGGCGGCCCCAAGCATGTGGGGAACGTGACTAAAATGTCAATGCAGGCAGGCGTCAAGTTAACCTGATAGCGCACTGTATATAAGTACTTATGGAAGTGTCATAAGCATAAGTTTTAACGTATTGAAATGTCGACAGACGTATCGAAGGGTCGGAATATTAAAACCTCAGAACGTTAAAACGGCGAACTGTAAGCATCAAATTATTAGCCGAAGCATTAGAGCGTGACAAATTGAAAGGCATCAAAATAACAAAGCAGCTCATTAGATAAACAGCTGAACGTCAACGAAAATGCATCAGAATCACACGGTCTCAGTATTACAGATTGTTGACGTGATGTAGCATCGCCAAAATAAAACATTTTAATGTTTCTTGTATCAAAACTCCGTGGCTTTGAAGCTTTGCGGCTTCTAAGTATCTAGGAGACATGAAACAGAATGTCAGGGTAGTCAAGCGTCAAGTTAACACATCTCAGCATTGAAGTTATGAATGCCATAAGCTATTATAAGTTGTTTGAATAAGATAAAAGCATTGTATTCCCCGCCTAAGGTAAGAACTTTGCTTGATTGGAGGATTTATTAAGTTCTGATACAATCATTGTAAAACAAGTTTTGACTTCCTAGCACTTGGAAACACACATAGATTCAATTTAACGAGATTCGTCGAAGATATTATATCTACTTAAGTGTATCCAAAAACGAGAACAATTTTTATTTTGATTTAAAGACTGGCATTTAGCGAAGAAGGTGGTGAACTAGAACACACCAAAATGGGCAAATGTTATAAATCACAAATACAATCAAATAGTTTTAATCTGATTCTGTTACAACAGAATACCAACCTGCTATAAAATAAACTTCTTGGTACTTACAGCCAACTTGCCGTTGGGTTATGTTCCAAAAGAGTTGAATGTCAGCGGAGTTATTATTATACAAAGGCACTCAGATCGGTTAGTCTTATGTCTTATTAAATTAGTGTTTTATGCAATACAATCGAGTCGTTGAATAGATATTTTGGATTTTTTTTATTCTCGTATTCATTAACGTATTCTTTATGAGTTTTGAACGAAATTGAATCTTGCACGAGACGGGTCATCTTTCTCTGCATCACACGTTTTATAACATTGAAGACTTTTGTTATAACTTTTATTTATAAATTTTTATTTTACATTTTACTGTTAACAAAATACATCATAAAAAAACATAACGTTACTATTTTTCTCTTCGTCTATGCTATATGATCCTTACTTTCATAATTTTTACCGACCGCACTCTACCTTATCGACAATACCGACTGGACTTACAACTGACCGAAATTATAGTTTATAACTGAAACACAATTTTTTGTTAAAGAGGGAAATTTAACAAATCAAATCAATATACTGCAATAACACTTTAAGCTACGTTATATCACTTAAAGATATATAATGTTACTTAAAATTATTGATTGGTGGTATAACAGTTTCCAGTGGTTATAAGAGTATTTATTGTCTTCCGCCATGACACTACATGTAAAAATGAAAGAAGCCCTTTAATAGGCATTATTTAAAATTGAATATTTTTAACTTATTATAACATTTGAGCTCAAAATTAACATTTCTTTAATGTGTTATAGTGTTATTGGACAACACTTTTTTAATGAACGTAAAGAATTCCCGTAATAAAGTTTTGACCTATACTTGTTTTAAAAATTTTAGAAAGTATGTAATTATGCCCATTAGTATTATTTTATTAAACGAGAAAGATATAAAATGTAAACTAAAAATTTTAGGAAGACCAGAAAATGAAACAATACAATACTACAAATAAATACGCAACAGAAAGGAAAATATATGATTGCTAGATGAAAAGAGGAATGAAAATTCAGTAACCGAAATATTACCAAAAATGCAACAGATACAAAACTACATTTTATCACTAAAAATTCGGTTATATGAGAAGTTATATAGTGGTAACGAAAACGATTCTGTTATTATTGTTCATAAACTCTGACGTTACACACCATTACTGAATACGTGTTCGCAGCCCTTATAAACTGCGGCGTTTAAATTCTTTAAGGGATTTATACAGCAAATAGAAATATTGCCGTTAGATTATATAAATTAAAGTTATATAAACTTAGTGATCGTAATGTTATGGTTACCACGGTATAAAAATGTTTATTCGAGACTCTTCTTCTCGACGTGCTGGTCAAAGACATCGACGCTAAGTGGTCTCTTACAATTTGCAATAGTTAACGTAGAAACACCATCAATTCTCTTGGTCTGGCGGGAATTGATGGTATTTGAGTGGTGTTGGTAGTTTAGATGGTAGATGGAGTAATATTTTCATAAATATTTGATCAGTGCAAAGCGTTTCTGAAACCTACACAATATCTATAGTTACCACTTATAACTAAGAACACTATTTCATCTGAAACCAAAACACCAGACGATCACCCGATGAATTTAATAATATATTGGTCATTGTATGTTATTGTGTGTCGTTGATATTGTATTGCTGCCATACCTAGCATGCCACCAGAACTCAAACAAAATCGCTGGTATCTCCATCCGCCGCGACCGATCTGGTAATTCAGCTGTTGAAATCCACTTTAATTGAGTAGGATCCCTAATATCACAGCAGCCAATGGCGGCTATTGATAATTACTATATTACATCAAAACCCAAGAATAGTAGGTATATCGCCGCCCTCGTGCCAATTGCTCGAGTCATCAGAAAACAAAGACAATCTATACTTTTTAATGATTCTATCATTGACCTTTTTGAATGAATAGCCATATCAATCAATCACATTTCATATCAGACATTTAAGGCAACCAAGGACAGTCTGCAATATTGCCGATTTGATTTGGTGTCTTCATGATATTAAAAATTGCGTTGGTGTCTTCACCATATTAAAAATTGCCCTTTCGTTCCTATGACAGACGAAGAACGTCGATTGCCAAATATCCGACTTCTACGAGATATCCGATTTGTATCCGAAATCCGATTTTTATTCGATATCCGAATTTTATTCGACATCCGAATTTTATCCGACATCCGAATTTTTATTCTACCTACATTCAAATTTTATCCGATGTCTGTATTTTATCCCACATCCGAATTTTATTCGATATGCTAATTTTATCCGACCTCCGTATTTTTCTCCTATATCCGAGTTTTATCCGATATCCGGTTTTTATTCGATATCCGAATTTTATCTGATATCCGTATTTTATCCAACATCCAAATTTTATCCGATTTTTATTCGATATCCGAATTTTATCCGATATCCGTATTTTTATTCGATATCCGAATTGTATCTGGCATCCAAATATTTATCCTATATCTGAATTTTTCCTATATCCGAATTCTTATCAGATGCAAAAATTAGTAACCCCTAATGATTTCCTTCGAATTTATGTTTGAGTTTTGTTTCTCGAGTTTTATGCTTCGTTTCTCACTTTTAGCGTAAACTCATTTTCTATTTCAAGAAATTTTCGTTGTTGTTAAAACCCCATGTTTAAAATTTCCTAAAGATGCATTTCCAAATCTAGATAAACGCAAATAAATCTTCAACTTAAAATTCCGCATATTCAAACTCAAATATTATTTCCAAATATTTTTTTTTGGATTGTCGGATAATTCTTGGATAATCGGTTACTTGCAGATACTCGAATATTAGAATATATCCGATTCGATTTGTATTCGACTCACTCGGTATCCGACCGGATCACTTTGTGGAAACGATCACGATTACACTGCTGGAAGGCTACCAAATCTTTTCTGTCTTTGCTCCAAACATCTAAAGACTGTCTTTACATCAAAATCTTTTAAAACTTGTCTAAATGCTTTATTACAAATATTTCTAATACATAGCTTCATCATCAATAACATTCAAGAAGGAATCAACTACTCAAAGATTTTCTTGATGTGTTCTTATGACATCTATATTTACCAATCGTACTATCGCTCCATAAGTTTTTTCTCACTGATACCAAAGTTGCTGGAAAAATGAAAATAGCCTTCAAAAGGAACGGCTACAAAACCATTTATTCGGTTTTGTTCATGAACACTCTACGATCCAATAGTGTCACCGAGTAGTATACACAATTCAGTATACAACAGCCAAATTCTTGAATGTAAGGAATGTAACAGGGTTTGGTACACAAGACTGTTACAATAAAAAATTTATCTCCATCCTATTATTATTTACTACTTCAATCCCACTTAGAAAGTCGGTACTTTAAACAAAAATGGGAAATAAAACAAATTTAGACAGGTGTGTCTCAGGATAATGAGTTGGAGCCACTAATGTATTTATTATTTACACATGGTTAACAAAATTCTTCTATACACGGTTTTTCAGTACTCAATGATCGGACTTTGAGGATAAGCTTCTCTGGTTATTAGAAACATAAAACCTTAGTAACTTTTTTTGATTAAATGAACTTGAAAATTTCGAAAAATTTGACCGACGTTTTCAGAAAAGTACGTATAATTGATGCAGCTCAGTGTTGTTAAGTCGAATAGAAATAAATGCAAGATCTTTAGAAATTGACACCATCAGTAAAAACGTGACATCCGTTTAAACAAGCACAACAAGAATGGAAACGACGCACATTCCAGTTTAGATGAGAAAACAAAACGATCTATTAATCCGGGGGATTCCCCTCTATTCTAATAGTAAACGCAGACAGAAATGACATCATTTTAATACAGACCCATTCAATGATATCATTAAATTCGATGTGTTATGCGTTAATAAACAGATATTTTAATTAAGTAAAGACATGTTTAGCTAATTTGATCTATCCATCAATAGGTATTGTTTTAATTCAACGACCCTGAATGCTTGATGGATTTGTTTACATAGTCAAGTACAAGTACTGTTACGTTTTATTACCAAAAGCTGCAGTGTAAGGGGTTTGAAATTTGTTATCATTTGAGAAACCAAATATGTGTCACTATCACAGTACTATAATCTTTTATTCTCCAAACCTGCAGTATTGTATTACACATAGGGGTTAATGTGCCTATTAAAAGAATTTGAAATTGTCGTAGTAATCAGAAATAGCAAAACAAAAATACCGTTTTTGAAACAATATCCATTGAGAGGTCGTTCTCAACATGCTTTGTTTATTTAATTCTGTTTATCTGTTGTTATTCTACGAAACACTTGGCCAAAATAAAGACGTTTTTATTACTTTATTACGCTATCCTTGCACATTCTAGTAGTATTGAATATCTGCTTGAACTTTTAAAATATGTGTCATGTGCATTCATACTATTAAATTTGAAAACATTAGGCTGAACTTCGATGCCGTTTTTCTCCAAAAGTATAGGAATACGAGAAAAATGGTATATAGGAATTTTCTTTCTTTAATGGTTATCTAACCACTGGCAAAGTCCGATTACTCCGTAATGACTCACCGTGTATACTACCATAATCCCTTCCATTTAGCTGTATGATTGAGAACTGCGGAATTGCGTAAAAGCAATTCAACAGCAGTTTTCCGGAAAATGGCCAATGCGCAATATTTTTTATATGGAACCAAAGTCTCCATGTCGATCTTAACATAAAGATGTTTATTACGCAAAAGACTACAAAATAACATTAGACAGCCATCTGCATGAGATAACGGGTTCGCGAAAGGGGAACCTAATTATCAAACACGAAGAAAATGGCCTGGGAATATGGGACTGGGAAAAATGGAAGAAGCATATATATGACACATGTGACTCCGCTGGTTGCCTTCCTCTTTGCGTCACTTTCAATTAATAATCATACAATTAGTTGATAGAATGGAAATTCTTTATAAAGCACGCATGATAGACGATACGATGCTGTATCATTTGACTAATACAACGTGGGAGGACATAAAATGGTACAACCTTTATATTTAGAGATAAAGTGATAGAAAAACCATAAATCAATACATAACGATTTTGATTAAATAATCAAAGTCGATAAAATTGTTAATAATTCCTCCTATCATAAACACGCCCCCCTTTTACAATAGCTAACTGTGTACTACCTACGTATATTAAGATCAAGGAAAACTAATTTCACAAGCTACCAATCATAAAATATCTATATAGCATACAAAACAACAAGAAATGATCGATCAAAGGTTAGTAACGCGAATATAGGCGCCATTGGCGCCTATACTACACGTATAGTATAGCTGTATAGCACGCGCCCTTCCTCCTTTGTGTGCTTGTGCTCTTTGCAAATCCAAGGTAGTTTGAGGTTGTAGTACTTATATAACTTGTAATAAGTAGTAACAGGCAGAGCTTTGTTTAGAGTTGCGGTTAATCAAGCTGTTGGAAACTTGTGAATTAAATCACGCGCTTTGAGCATAGACCGAGTCCGTTCGTCGTTCTCCTTTGTCTGTTACAACGTACGACTATTATCGCCGTCATATCGAATGACCGCTTTCGAACAATGGCACTTGCTTTTATACGGGATGAAATTAGTCTTCTTGATAGAAGGTCTAGTTTTCAAGTTTCTCTCCTACTGTTCGGTAACTTTATTAAGAACGGATGATGCTCTTAGGGTGAATGTCGAAGGGGAAAATTGGGTTTTTTAAAAAGTTGATACTCATTTGTTGGTTTATGTCTGATTTTATCTACAAAGATGTGTACTGTGTACATATTTAATTCTCGATTTAACGATTCTAATTTTAAAGCCTTTTTTTAATATCGAATTTAAACAGGAAATTGTTTAATTAAACTTCCTTTACTTAAAAAACGTATGTTGCTTTTACTCTTGAATGCACTCACACTCACACTTCTCTTGAGAATTTCTCACCGTGTTATTGATTTTCTAAAGATTTCTAACCTTCTCTAAGCGTAAATAATTAAGTAAAAGATATAAGTATAAATAAACATAATTTTGTATATTAATTTTTCATTTTCATAATAAACTTATTTTCATATAAGGATAACTTAAGCTTCAGAAGCTTTTCGGTTTCTAAAACTTCGAAAAATGTAAGTTTTTGAATAAAATTTAAATAATCAACAATCAGTTAAAAATCTAAGAGATTTCAATTTGTATGTTTGGAAATAGTTCGATGATTTAGTCTAGAAGATAGCAACCACAAGGTTGAGACATACATACAAGATTAGAGTCGTTCTTAATATTTAAAAAACAACTGCTTTTAAGTTTTTTGATTTCATGTTTAACCCTTTTAAATAACTCTAGATGGTCATAGTTATTCGTAGGTAATTGTTGGTATTTAAAACAACCTAAATATTCATAGATATTTTTAGATGTTGACAGATATATATACTCGCAAATGTTCACAGATATTCGTAGATGTTTGTAGACATTTGTAGATATTTTTAAAGATATTCGCAAGTATTCGTAGATATTCGTAATAATCCTAAATATCCATAGATGTTTATAGCTGCCCACAGATGTTCATAGATATTCATAGATGTTCATAGATATTCATGATGATAAGATTCACAGATAAGAGAGTCGCAGATGTCCACATATATTTATAGACGTTCGTACACATTTGTAGACATATAGATATTTATAGATATTCATAGACATTCATAGACATTCATAGATATTCGTAGATAATCGTAGATATCCATAGATATTCATAAATATTCATAGATATTTATAAATATTCATAGATATTTATAGATATCCATAGATATTTATAGATGTTTATAGATTATTAATTCAGATTAATGAATGATGGTTGCAGATGTTCAAAAATATTTAAATATGTGTAGAGGTTTGTATATATTTGTAAACGTATACTGCCGTGCTTAGCAAGAAAGCAGTATCTGCACAAACTGCTATCTAAAAATATACTATGTGCAATTGTAATGAATGCTAATAAAAAATATGGTATATTTCTTAAGTTGCTGTCGTGGAGACACTGCTTTCTTGCTAAGCACGACAGTATAGAGATATTTGTAGATATTTAAAATAATCCTAAATATTCATAGATGTTTAAAGGTATTCATATATGTTCACATATTCTCACAGATAGTCGCAGATATTCACAGATATTTATACATACTCGACATTTGTAGATATTTCGTAGACTTTCGTAGGTATTTGTAAATATTCATAAGTGTTCACAGATAGATATCATATTCATAGATGATATCAGATATTCTTAGATGTTCACAGATTTTCGTAGACGTTTGTAGATGTAATATTTTGGGCTAAAATAATACGAAAATAAAAATGCGATGATTTAAAAACAACTGACATAAAATTCGGTATAAAAGTTTAATCAGCTACTACGACTCATTATCACTTAAGGTAGTTTAATAGATCTGTAACGTCAAAAACTCCAGTGACGATGTATGTGTAAGTGACGTTTGTAGATATTCAGAGAGACTCGTAAATATTTGTAGACATCCGTACATCCATAACATTCGTAGACATTCACAGCTATTAGCAGAAATCCACAGATAATCACGATATTTACAGATATTCATAGATTTTCATAGATATTTATAGATGCTCATAGATATTCATAAATATACGTAGATATTCATATATTCCAAGCAGCATTTTTAGTCATCGCTACGTACCAAGAACTACCGGTGGAACTATTAAGTTTTTGCCAGTAGTCACAAGCACGTAATTGCTACGGTTTTGTTACGTGCCTGGAACCAAAATGGGGAACAATTTTTGGGTAGCAGGTACGTAGCGGCGTAGTAATTGCTACTTTCGTGGAACTTCTTTTCTCTTTGACACATCGTGTCGCGTGATTGCTCTCTCTTGCTCTTGCAACTTAACAAATATTCTATCATTTTCTATACTATATAATGCTGGATCGTGTCACAAAATGAATTACCAGTTTATTTGTAATACCTACTTAATACAAAGAGCGATGAAATGTTTGATTATTTTGTCATCCCAGTACACCAAAGTTATAAACCATTGCAACTTTTCTGTTAAATATGATGATGATAGATCGAAAAATAACAACGCGCCTTCTTTAAATATATTTTTTAGTAAAAAAATGTCTTTAATAAAATATGTTAAATATACACGAAATACTTATAAGTTGATACACATGATAGAAACCATTTTTATATTATTCCTGTTATGTTCTTTTATGTGTTTAAATCAAAGATACTCAATTATTGTCATTAATTAACTTTATTAATATTGAGTGAGCAGGGCGAATTACATACACAATGCATAGAGTGTAGAATAGGGTGGTCCAACAAAAAAGCAAAGTCGGGAATATTATGCTCTCACCCCCAAGGATTATTGTATATCGATAAAAAAAGTACCCCTATTTTTTATTTTGAAATCGGTCGATGTTTAGGGGTGCCTCAAAGCCCTTAAAGTTTCCCATGTATTTTAAAAGGGGAAAAAACACGTTTTCGTAGATTTGGTATAGAATCCTAGAAAATCAATATTTTTCAACCGGTCTACTCTGTTTCTCCTCAGAAATGTTCAGAGAATGACATCCAATAATTTATTTCTTGCATTTTTTATATTAACTATTTTTTACAGACCCGCAAAAAACCCCATAAATGAAAGAAACAGAAAAATCGTTAAAAAATATTTGTTACTATTTTTTAATATAAAATATTTTGATAAATAAATTGGATGTCATTCTCTGAACATTTCTGAAGAGAAACAAAGTAGTCCCGTTGAAAAATATTGATTTTCTAAAATTCTATATCAAATCTATGAAAAAGTGTTTTTTCCCATATAAAATACATGGGAAACTTTAAGGGCTTTGAGGCACCCCTAAACATTGTCCGATTTCAAAATAAAAAATAGGGGTGCTTTTTTTTCGATATACAATAATCCTAGGGGGTGAGAGCATAAGATTTCCGACTTTACTTTTTTGTTGGACCACCCTAGTGTAAAAGACGTGTATCCTCCAAGCCGACCCAAGTGTTACTGACGCTCGCCCAGAGACGGGCCGGGATTGGTTAGTTACATCACTTCAAATAAATGTTGCCAACTTCAACCTACATACATAACAATCCCTAAGGCATAATTTGGCACCAATTTGTTATTTTTATTGAAGGTTATATAGTAAAACATCTATTAACTATCATAACAAATTGCAAATTGATTAATGATTATTGATTAATCCAACATTTTACAAGTAAATATGGAGCTGGAGTAGTTTACGAAAAATTACTTTAATGTGATTCTCCTGGGTAGCAAAAACGTAAGTTTTACATTCAATATTACTGTAAGGTTTTAAAAACTTTAAAGTAGCTTTGGGCAAGTTACCGCTACAATCATAATACCATTTTGAAGTTGCAACGACTTTAAAGTAAGTATACTAAGTGGCAATAGCGTTCCACATACTTTAATAGTTACTCAGAAGTAATGAAACTACATAGTTCCAATAAATAGTAGAGACAACTACACAATTACTAAAATATTCCGAATTGAAAAAATTAAACCTATAAAGACATAAATTTAGTTGTAGTTACGTAACAACTACTCAATCAAAGTTCCGATCTCAGTTACTGCTACTTAAATGCTGCTTGGGATATTCATAGGAATCTAACATTTATACATATTCGTAGATACTCGTAGGTATTTGCAGACATTTCCTAAATTGTCCTAAATGCTCATAAACAGTCATAGATCGTCATAGCTATTTATAGTTGTTCATAGATACTCATAGATATTCGCAGATATTCGAGAACTGACCTAGATATTTATAAACAATCTTTGGATTTCCATAGCGATTGATACAGGAGATAATCATAGATATTCGTAAATGTTTGTAAATATTTACAGATATGTATTTGCTGTTATTCATAGATAGTCATAAATATTCGTAACTAGTCACAGATATCCATAAATATTCATAAACATAAATGTCCATAGATATTCACATTGAAAAGTCCTTGGAATTTATTAGTTTTGAAACTTCATTTTTTATGTAACGGTTAATGAAGCGAGGCGCTGGCTTTCAGTTCAAAAAAACTAAAATCTTAAAGTTTCACAAGTCCAGTGCCAATACGCAGATCAGTGATTTTAAATGTCATATTTCTAGTTTAAAATTTGAAAATTTCGAAATCTAAATCTTAAAAAAAATCTTGTATGTCTTTGAAAGCTTAAAGCTTCTTTTTTCTTTTACGATCTTAAAGTTTTTTAGTCCAAAATATTTAAATTTTGTGCTTTCTAATTTACAAATTTAGTTTACTCGCAGTTTTAAGATTTCAGATTTCCAAAGTTTTAAGGATTCAAGAACTTCGAACTTTCAGACTTTCAAGATGTAGAAACTCAGTTTCAAGTATACGAAGCATTAACGTTCTAAACCTGACGTTTCAGGATTCCGGTTGCCAATGTTTAAAAGTTCAGGATTTTAAAGATTCCTATCTTCGAAGTTTATAAATTTTAGAGCATCTGAGTGTTTCGAGTTAACAAATATTGAAGCTTTCATATTTTGTTTAGAGTTTGAATCTTGCGAGGCTAAAGTATTAATCTTAACCTTTGTTAATTTATATTTTTATCAAATAAAGTCATTGGCAGAGTTAGTCCGTCGTTATTATAATCTTTTATTAATTAAACATTAACTTAAATTATAATATACCTTTTAAAATATATAAACAGCGGATGGAAAATTATTAATTATCCAATAGTGCAGTTCAAGCTTTATTAACATGCGAAATACTTCTTGTTATTAAATAGCCTCGATCTACTCTCTGAGCTATTTAATAAGCACTCTTTTGTATTATAAATTTAATTTAATTACAGTATTTAAATCTAAATATATGTATTAAACACTACCAATATTCTCGACCACAGCATAGCTCAGCAGTAAAAGATCTAAAGTAATCAGAATAGCGATTATGACCCTAATTCAAACCCTGGAGAGTTCAAGTATACAATTTAAAGTTAATATAAAATTAATGACTATAATTATTATATAAACAGTTCGAGAGGTTAATATAAAAATTAATGAGTGTAATTGCAAATATGTCTGAAGACGGAAGCAAATTGCAGTTTCCGAAACGTCGCGTAATATAAACGTAACCAAAAATGCAATAAAGACCAATTAACACATCTAATTATTGCCTACCCTAACTTTTTACTTTACTAATTATTTTTTATTTTAAATCTCTATTTAGTTACTTAGAAAATACCACCAAAAAGCATTGATTTACCACCAGTAGTTTTACTACCGAGGTTGTTGTTGGTCGAGTGTTTTATATTATGCCCTTGTTCAGTCTAAAACAGATTGAAAAATTGTATAAAGACTTAATTTTTTTAAAAAATCCTTGCAATTGCTCGTTAAGTATTTTTAATTAAACAAGAAATGTTATTATTACAAGGTGGCCCCATTATTTTATAAGGTCGGCTCATTTGTAAAAGCAAGGTTATGGTCACTCTGATCATCATCTATCTGACATATCAATTCAAATACCAAATGCATAAATTTAATAATCAATCTGTATTCAATGGAAGCGTTTGTAATAACATCTATTTTTAGAAAAAGGCATTTATTTATAGCCATTTAGAACGGAAGAACTCTAGTTGAAAATCCGCTTCCAAACGAATAATAATCACCATTAGCATTTTAGAGCAAGTTCAACTAATCATAATATTGAATTTGTATATTTAAAAAAGCCAAACACTTATTATTTAATAGGAGTAATAAACGAAACCACAAATAGAATAAATTATAGTAAAACATACATACTTACACGAAACCGGCCAGTAGTAAAACGGTTAATTTTTTGAACTGAATCAAATCTTGCCTCACGTCAGTCGAGTCAAGCTCATTGCATGGTATTATTACCTATTATTTTATTATTACACCCATTAATTATGACATAACTATGTAAATTACAAAGACCATCACGCCCTATTTGTTTCAGGTGCGGGACGGCCATTTCAACTACAAGGTCTGCATTCCTTCTTTTAGAACAACCAACCAACTCTTTGTTATAGATAAAGAAATGCAAGGAAGCAGGTGCAGGCAGTCTCAATAAAATGATAATAATAATAAGAATAACGAAACACCGACGATCTTCAATAGTAATGTAAAAACGTTGTAGATAATAATAGTTGTTAAGAAAAATAGGTGCAGCCAATAAGCTGCACGCGGTGCTATAGCGCAATTTGTTGTTAATATTAACAAGTATTTTATTTTGTTCTTCTTTTTGTTTTATGTTTTAATTATTTTGGATCTATTGTAGTTTGCTGCAAACGTAACCGAAACGTTGTTTCTTAACAGACCATCATCGTATACTTAGTTGTTTAAAATAATTTATTTAAATAAATTTAAGTAGGATATTGTAAATATAAGTTGTAAATATAATATTTATGTGCTGTTACTACGTGCGTGCATAAAGTAAGACAATGTTTTGTAAATTAATTTATTGAGCAATATAAGAAAAAGTGTTCATTTTGTAGTTGTGAAAATGATTTTTTTAACTTAATAGTACATTGTAAATAGTAATTTGAATTAGATATGTATAATTATTAATTAACGACTTCAGCAAGTAGCATTTTTTTCAAATGCGCATAATACGAATAAATTACTGTTTGTCATAACACACTTGAGTACAATTTATTTTCTTTATCTCTTTTTCTAAATTCGTTTGTAATAAGGCGTTAGTTCATATTATTATTTCTGCAACAATGCTATATCAATGTTTAACTGAGACATTGGCATAAATATTTGATTTATTATCTATTTACTTCCATTAGTACTGTTTGATTTATACAACAATTAAAGGTAAGTGCAATAAAAGGCATTGTTGTCAATGACATAGATTTTGCTACCTACAACTGAATTGGTTAGTTTTTAATCGAATAAAGTAGGTAATTATCGTAAGCATCGTAAATACATCATGAAAAACTACATTTATGAATGAATCCATATATAATCTGTTCCCCTTTCTATCCATAGGGTGTAAGGGTTATAAAATAATCATATCCCAATAAAAAAATTTTAGAAAAATAATCTGAATACAACTTTGAATGCTTAAGCATTATAGTAGTTAGAAATGTTTTAACTAAAAGGAGTATCTAAAAAATGTTATCTCACAATATTTGGCTAGCTTTTTAATAAGAAATATAATGGACTCGTTCAACTAATGAAACCATTCACTCAAGGCAAGTAGCACCAATCAGTTTCACAAAAGATACTCCATTCTCTATAAAAAAATATATCCGTAATCCATAAACTCTTAAAATTACTAATCCATTTTTCATTTAATAATTAAAACTAAAAGTTTTAAATTATTTCTAAACTGTTAGAAATAATCCCAGAAAATAATTCCTATTAAAAACCAAAAATATTTTAGAACAAGATGCATGATTTAATTATTTAATAAAAGAATGAAGACTATACTGAAATAAAATAAATTGTATAATTACCAAGCCGCTCATCATTCAATATCTCAGACAGTTCACGCGTAAGAAATGGATACCCAACATTTTGTACGCAAAGAAGGTAAGGAAAATATATTTGAAATTAAGATTAACGTAACAGTACAGAAATAAATTGATATTTTTATTTATTTTTTGTTTAATCAACTAAGTACATTCTCTAGTAAAATGTAAAAGATATTTTTACATAAATTTATTTTTATATAAAAGATATGACTGCATTCTTTGTTGTACTACTCATATTATTTATGTCTTCCTTCTTGCACTCATTAATTTTTGTATGTTTAGACTGATTTTCGGTCCAAACAAGTCCATAATTACCAGGGCATTATAAGGGGGCAGTATCATTTATAACGTCCGCTCGGCGTAAACTTTGAAATTTTCCCATAACCCCAAAATTCCTACGATCTACTAGGGCCACGGGACTATTTGATATAAACAACGTCCTTGGCAACGCTAACCATTAAATTAAAACTAATTTTCTACTCATACATATTCTCGTGAAAGATAAAATCTTGTATGCATCATGAGCGTTACTAGATGATAATGCTCATCGGGCGACTGCCATCCCTCGGGCCAAAGATCCTGGGGCTGGAACATTATCATCATCATAATGCCCTTAGTACATAAATAACTATTATATGACGTCTATTAAAAAACCGGCTGTGTACAAATTTTGTACGATACTTTTCCGTCCGTATACGTTCGAGTAGTGCTGAGGACAGCCCTTACCAAGGATAGCTTTTTTGCTAGAACAACACGGAATGAAGAGAGACTTTTAAACGCGTATTTGCATGTTGTTTTCATTCTTGTGTTTTTAGACGATTTTACACATGCAAGTTTTTGATATACTTTTTGGTAAAATAGACACTTCAATTACTATAAATATAACTTAGGGTATTATTAAAAGCCATTTATTCTTACATATTGATATGATTTATAAAGAGGATGCTGATGTTTAATAAAGAATGCCCCACGTTTTGGGGTCAAAATGATATGATGTTTTATACAGGGCTAATAAACAAATAATTGGGAAAGTCCCAAATAAATCGATGGTGATTGAAAAGTGATAAATTTTAAATTTGATTTATAATCGTTTAAAATTAAAACCACATAAAACAGACTCAGGCAAAAGTAAAGTGAAAACATACACAAAATATAAACCACTTACCTTTACCATCAAAGAAAAAAAAATGCTCCGCTATTATTAAAGTTGGAAAATAAGTTCCATGCATAAATGAGACTTTTCAAGCGGGTAGCTTCTTTAAGCGGGTACTAATATGAATTTATGAAACGTTGTTAATTGACCAACACAAATAAAATAAACTCAAAGTTAATTTTTAAAAAATCTTGAAATGACAGAATTTTATTTAACTCAACCTAAAATCAACAAATAAATTAAAATTGGAAAAAATTACTTAAAATTACGGAAACAACAGGAAAATTGAATATCAATTAAAGAATGAAAGAAAAATGAATTATAAGACAGTATAATTTCCTTTGCCCTGTTAATTCATATTTCTATCATTAATAGAAAATAAATACCTTACATAAAGTATTAAATTGAAATTTTGACGCCTTAAAATATATATTTTAATGCTTAAAATATATATTTTTTAAGTGAGTATATACCCATTTGAATTAGTAATAAACTTTAAACTTTTCATTTTTCCACATGATACAAAATGAAGAAGATTGACATTCCACAACATTCCAGATTATTTCAGACAAAATAAAAATCTTGCATTAAATAAAGTTGATTTATAAACGCCAGTTGTATTTCAATCATAAGGTAAATCCATTCAACTCTATTTATAATTAAATTTCCATTTTTCATTCCCATTCCATTGATCCTTGTTAAACTTCATAAAAAAATTCTCTTTCCCCAAAAAGAAAATTTTAAACACTAATTACCTTCATAGCACTGTTTGTTTAATTAAATTTTAATGGCTGATTATTATTATTATCACTTCTTAATTTCAAAATACTTTATAATTGTAAGCATTTTGACGTAACATTAAAACATAACCTTCAATTATTGACATAAGGTTGACTTTGACGTTTGTTACCACAACATAACCTCAAATTTTTCTAAATCTTGCTCTGCATTAGAACGCTTGTTCTGTACAATTGAAATTTTTCGAGAGTGTCGCCAGATTTCCTGCTGTTTTTCGAAAAATTACAATTTGAAAAATCAATCGAATAATTTGGTAATTTACCTGATTCCAACTAAAATTCTTTAGTGTTTTTTTCTAGTGTCAACTAAATTTTTGTTGGTAAACAAATGAATTAAATTGTTACTAAAATTGCATAATCATATTGTTAATAAATATTAAACTAATTGTTTATATTAATATTATAAAAAGGTAGACAAAAATGTCCTCTCTTTAATGATATCAAACACTTATACTAAAATGCAAACATAACCTTAGGATTTAATGACAACCAACTTGATTTTCCCTTAGATAGAAAAATTATTAAAATTTAAAATAAATGTTTATAAACACTTTGTTGCTTCCTTTTCTTATTATAAACTTAATCCTAAAATTCTATAAAACAATTATTACACAAATTTGTGTACCCAAAACCTAAATAAAGGCTATTTTTCATACTTTCAGAAAACTATGACAAATAGCAGCAATATTTGTTTTTAAAATGCCCAGATCTTCTACAACCAAAGATCTACATATTGACATTTATGTCTCAAATGTACTCAACAACTTACTTGACAACATTACAATAAAATATTTAAGTTCAAAGAATTCTCAACAATGGAATCTACAAATTCATTATCTAAATACCCCAAACTGTTGGATCTGAAGAAAATTTCCTAATTTTCAACAATAAAAACAGCAGGTAAAGTGATAAATACCCGTGTACATCTTCACAACCATACCCTTAATTTGTTTCAGGAGAAAACAAGCCTTGTAATATGGCTTTAATATCGATTTATAACAATTAATAAATTTAAAGGAAAAATCATTTTAAAATTTATACCTTTTCCACTTAGTGTGTTGTAGAATGTTTCTTAATCATAATTGAAACATATTTACTTAAATCTCTATATAAAAAAACATTTCTCTGAAATCCCCTTACAAATTAGGCAACCCAAAAATCATAGATGTAATTATAGATCCCTAAAGCATGTCATATCATGACAGTATGTTTTAAATTAATGTTAATATTAACGATTGTTCAACTTTAAAAGTATAGTTATATTTTTGAACTTTTTTTTGTATTAAATCAATGCTATAAAAATAAAGTTTCAATTCATCGTATTCGTATTCGACGATTCATTCATTCGTATTCAAATTTGAAGGAAATAGATTTGCTGTAAAATAATAAAGTAATTTTTGATGATAATCTTCTAACTTTATTCTTCTATATAAAATGAAACAAAGAAGTAAGAAACAAGAAGTTGTACCATACTCTTTGTTTACGAGTGTAAGGTATATCATATGTGTAATTATGCCGGGTGGGGCAATAGTGTGGGAAGTCCGATAGCTCCTAAACGGTAATAGCTAGAAAAATCGTTCTAATACGGATGTAAACACTCGATAGAGGCACATCTAGAGAAATTATTTTCAAATATACAGGGTGTTGCAGAAAAGTGTGGCACGCTTAAGGTAATTTTTTTTAAATACAATGCACCAAATATTTTTGCATATTTAACACCTCTCTTGGCAGGTTTATTCATATCTAAAATCTTAGCGCCATCTAATGACCGGTCTAGAAGTTATAAATTTTTTTCAAAGAAATTGAGTTTTACATTATCCCACTTAACAGTTTACCGCTTTCACAGCCGCAACTGTGAAGACGAATTTAAGTAGGGAATGGAACACCCTGTATATTTTGTACCTTTCTGACGCAGAATTAAATAGCGAACATTTTTTGTATGTACGTCCCTATAGTTATCTGTAACCACTTTTGATTTATTGAGAAAAAACTGTAAGTACACAATTAAAAAATTATTTATTTAAAAAATCAAGGTTTTTCAAATAAAACAAAAGAAGAAACTATAACAAATGCTCCATATGTTGCCCATTTGCATGGACACACATTTCGATGCGCCTTTGGAACGATCTTTGTACGTTTCTTAACATTGCCGGCGTGATACTTCTAAAAGCATGTATTGTTATATCCTTCATATTTTGGATTGTGGTTGGTGTCTCGGTATAAACAATTTCTTTCACATATCCCCATAAAAAGAAATCCATTTTTGTAAGATCAGGAGATCTTGCAGGCCATTTAGTGGGTCCATTATTTCCAATCCATTGATGTGGGTAGATATTATTTAGGTGGTCCCTTACTGCATGTAAATAATACGGTGGAGCACCGTCTTGCTGAAGCCACATCCCATTTCGGATCCTTTGAGAAAGGTTCGCCAATAATTGTGGCAGATAGTTCTCCAAAAAATGAAGATACATAGCTCCAGTTAATGTACCATCAAAAAAATGTGGCCCTATTACATGTTCTCCAATAATTGCCCCCCAAACGTTTATGGACCATCTGTGCTGGTTATCAAGTTGTCTGAAAAAGTGGGGATTTTCTGTAGCATAATAATGGAAATTGTGCCTGTTAATAAATCCATTTTTATGAAACGTTTTCTCATTAGTGAACAAAACATTGTTGAAGAATGTAGCATCGTCTTGCATTTTACCTATGGCCCAATTACAAAACTGTAAACATTTTAGAAAATCGTCATCAGTTAATTCCTGGTGCATTTGAATGTGATATGCATGAATCTTATTTTTCTTTAAGATTCGACCAACAGAACGTCTACTTATTCCTACACATGAACTTCTCTCTGACTAACATCGGGATTCTCAATTGTTGCCAGCACAACAGATAACTCATTTTCTTCGTTCACAACATTGTTAATTCGTTCACTTTTTTCATACTGTACATTGCCGGTCCTAACAAATCTATCGAGCAGGTTTTGAAAGCTGTGAACTTTAGGGAGCCTTCGTTTAGAATACCGTTGGTGGTAAATTCTGCGGGCCAGCAAAAAATTTCTTTCCAACTCGCCCAAAACAAAAGTCATGTCTACAAGCTCTTCACTACTAAAATTCATTTTGAAAAACTAAAACACCTACTAGAACTAAACACTGATGGTCGATAACTGCGGGAAATGTACGTTTTGCATACGTGCACAACAATTGCTAGATGCTTTAATGTTTTGTTGAACAAAAACAACCAACACACTTGACAACTTATTACGGGTCATATTTTCAACTACTTCTCGAAGCTTGTGGATCGTTATTTGGCAACTATTATTTCTTAGCGTAAGTTGTTATGTTGGTTTGCCTTGAGTATTTTTAATATAATGTTTCATCAAGTCACCAGTTTTACTAGTTTTTGGTCTCCTTGGTATTTTTTTGGATGATCAAAAATATCTGTCAGCTGGTTGTGGTTGCAATTTCGCGGAATTATAATTTGTATTTTTATTACCCTTGAATAGGGGATATATCCGTGAAATTGTTAATTGGCGAGTTACCGTTTTCTGAATCTCATTTCTACCTTTTCGTGCTCGCTAATCTCTTGAAGAGGATCTGCAGCTAACCACAGTCCCCGGCTACTTTGATGTAAGTTACCTTATATCGATAATTTCTAAATGTATTATTTTTAGAAAATAAGATTTCTTATTTTCTTACTTCTTTCAAGTTGAAGTAATAATCTCCCGACATCATCAACCAAACCGTTTATTGTTTCCAATTGCCTGTTTGTCTATAGCCATAAAACCCTCACTGAGAGGTAAGTGGTATTGGTTAAAGGTATTGACTTTATGTTAAATTCATTTTTCTCTTTTTAGGGTTCTTGGTTTTGGGTTTCTCTTTAAGTTTCCCTTTATTACGTTACCTATTGTTGTTATTGGTACCATTGAAGTACTCCTCCAATTCCCCTTCTTTACCGCTACTTTGCTCGAGAACAGCTGTAAAGTTACTTTAGTGGAGACAGCGCGACCTGCATGGTGTGTTGGATTCTTTCCAGATAAGTGCCGAGAAAGATACATTTATGATGAAGAAATATACGGACTACCCTTTTTTTTTGGTGTTTGGCATACCTTATTCAACTCTATGATTAAGACTTATAACTGGTAATATTGAAAACTGGGTAAACCCTAAGTAATCCAGAAAGACCATATCCTTTTCATTGCGGAATAATTAATCCATTGCTATTCTATATGTAAAGCCGAATGATATCATAACGCTACTCAAGAAATCCATGAGAGTCTTAACCTAGAATGTCACATAACCTTTAAATCAAGTTTGACATTTGCCTACTTTTAAATTGACAACCTAAATTAATCATTCTTGAACTAGGCCTACTATCGGTCTGCCAAACTAATCAGTCCTATTCTATTGTTACCTTAATAATTTTATCATACCTGTAACTTATTTCATATTACCGTATGCAATTATACCAACGAGTTGCAGCCCTTAGTTGGTTCTCTTTTAATTTTATTTACATCAGGTACTATATACTCCACTATAGGAACAGCAGCTTTCTATTGAGAATAAACTCGTAGTAAGAGCGTAAGTATTTGTAATCCCATTGTATTTATACGTTCCGCATATATTTGCCTCGAATCACGTTAAAGGGTGTATCGCAATAACGATTGAAGCTGATTGATGCCCTTTTAGAACCTTGGGGTTCATTCTCGTTTATGGACGCAGTCGTTTACTTAAACGAGTGGCGCACGGGTTTTTCTTTTAGCTGAGTTAGCTTTGGGCAATATCGCGTTGACTGCAATCATTCACTTTGATACCGTACTATATACCCTGAGGCTGTGGCAAACTAAATAAAGAATTGTTTTTAATTGTGTACTTCTTGCAGTATTTTTTCAATAAATCAAAAGTGGTTACAGATAGCTATAGGGACGTACATACAAAAAATGTTTTGCATCACAAAGGTACAAAATATACAGGGTGTTCCATTTGAAAAAGTTGTGAGTTTTTGCTTTGAAGTTCTCTAAATTTAAAAATTAATTTTGAACACCCTGTACATGGTGGGTCCATTTTCTTTTAAAGAAGAGCACCCTACAAGCCCCTGCAACAAAATTCCTACTTAAATTCGTCTTCACAGTTGCGGCCGTGAAAGCGGTAAACTGTTAAGTGGGATAATGTAAAACTCAATTTTTTTGAAAAAAATTTATAACTTCTAAACCGGTCATTAGATGGCGCTAAAATTCTAGATATAAATAAACCTGCCAAGAGAGGTGTTAAATATGCAAAAACATTTGGGGCATTCTATTTAAAAAAAATTACCTTAAGCGTGCCACACTTTTCTGCAACATCCTGTATATTTGAAAATAATTTCTCTAGATGTGCCTCTATCCACTGTTTACATCCGTATTAGAACAGTTTTTCTAGCTGTTACCGTTTAGGAGCTATCGGACTTCCCCACACTATTGCCCCACCCGGTATTTATAATAAGTCAAAAGTTTTTTTTGCGGCTACATTATTATAAAGTTTACACTTATTCCTAATAAGATCAATTATAATTTTTCAAATGATTTAAACCCTCTTGAAGTATTATACAGCCAATACTGTTATTTATTTAATTATTCGAAAAGCGGTAGATCATTTATAAATAATAAAGGTCCTAATATAGACCGCTGAGGAATCCCAAATTAGACTGAGTTGATATTAAGTCCTCAAAACAAACATGATTGAATATTATTTCAGATGAAACTCTTTTTAAATAATATTCGAATAATTTTAATAAGCTACCAAAAAGAAACCGAAACATTTAAGCTTGTAAACTATTAGTAAGTTACTACTAGAACATCAAAATGTACTTTGATACTGGGATAGAGGATACTGACGAATTTACAAATTTTTGTCATCTATCTTAGAGTGATTTTAAATTGCTAATACAGATTTAATTGTTTTCCAACAATAAAAGAAATTTCCATGCCACATACACTAACAAAACACGTCCAAAATACACTTGTTGCAACAAGTAGATTTCTTTGATGTACAGATAGTATATCGAACACAATCGATTGAACGCGAAGTGGCACGTTTGCGTCAAGTATGCGCCGTCCATATAACTATTAAAATATGATAACTATACACGGTGATTCAGTACTTAATGATCGGACTTTGAGGATAAGCTTCTCTGGTTATTAGAAACATAAAACCTTAGTAACTTTTTTTGATTAAATGAACTTGAAAATTTCGAAAATCTTGACCGACGTTTTCAGAAAAGTACGTATAATTGATGCAGTCAGTGTTGTTAAGTCGAATAGTAATAAATGCAAGATCTTTAGAAATTGACACCATCAGTAAAAACGTGACATCTGTTTAAACAAGCATAACAAGAATGCAAACGACGCACATTCCATTTTAGATGTTAAACGATCTATTAATCTGGGGGATTCCCCTCTATTCTAATAGTAAACGCAGACAGAAATGACATCATTTTAATACAGACCCATCCAATGATATCATTAAATTCGATGTGTTATACGTTAATAAACAGATATTAGTTTTAATTAAGTAAAGACATGTTTAGCTAATTTGATCTATCCATCAATAGGTATTGTTTTAATTCAACGACCCTGAATGCTTGATGGATTTGTTTACATAGTCAAGTACAAGTACTGTTACGTTTTATTACTAAAAGCTGCAGTGTAAGGGGTTTGCAATTTGTTATCATTTGAGAAACCAAATAGTATCGGGTATCTCCTTGATCTTGACCTCAAAAGATGTGTTTATTCACAAACCTGCAGTATTGTATTACACATAGGGGTTAATGTGCCTATGAAAAGAATTTGAAATTGTTTTAGTCATCAGAAACAACACAAAACAAAAATACCATTTTTGAAACAATATCCATCGAGAGGTCGTTCTCAACATGCTTTGTTTATTTAATTCTGTTTATCTGTTGTTATTCTACGAAACACTTGGCCAAAATAAAGACGTTTTTATTACTTTATTACGCTATCCTTGCACATTCTAGTAGCATTGAATATCTGCTTGAACTTTTAAAATATGTGTCATGTGCATTTATACTATTAAATTTGAAAACATTAGGCTGAACTTCGATGCCGTTTTTCTCCAAAAGTATAGAAATACGAGAAAAATGGTATATAGGAATTTTCTTTCTTTAATGGTTATCTAACCACTGGCAAAGTCCGATTACTCCGTAATGACTCACCGTGAATAGTACTTCCAATAAACATTTTTATTTATGTAATAGTAATCACAACCTCACCATCACTAAGTTTATATACTCGTAACTTTAATTTATATAATTAAGTGACGGCAATATTTCTGTTTCTTTCATAAACCTTTTAAAGAACTTAAACGCAGTAGTTTTTAAAGGTTGTGAACACTTTTGTTTAGTAACGATCTGTAACTTCAGAGTTTATAAACAATAGCAATAGAAACGTTTTCGTTGCCATTATATAACTTTTTATATAACCGCGTTTTTAGTAATAAAATGTAGTTTCGTGTCTGTCTGTTACTGTGTTATATTGTAATAAATATGTCGGCTATCAGATTTTCATTAATCTTTCCATCTCGAAATAACATCTTTTTACCTGTTGAACACTATAATATTATATTGTTTCACTTTCTGACCTTCTTTCTAAGATTCTTAGTTGACATTTTATTTTGCTCGTTCCATTAAATAATAATAATGGACGTGTGATAACTATGTACATAACTACTACTGACTATTGGTAAAATCTACGCCTGAGCATAAGTCAAAACTTTATTGCAAGAAATTCTTTACTGCAATCACGAACAAGGTGCCTGCAAAAGCTAACGGGGCCCTATATTCATTATATTCAGTAATAATAAATTGTAATTTACCAATTTGAGAATTGCTTTGTATTTTTTAAATTTTCATTAAAAAAGTTGCCCTATAACACTACGTTAAATGAATGCTCACATTGAGCTCAACTTTGTTATAATAAGTTAAATATTCAATTTTAAATAATGCGCATTAAAGCGTTTCTTTCATTTTTGCAATACTGTAATATTACTGTAATAAATTTAGGTATCATTATATATCTTTAAGTAACGTTTTACATTAAATTATCCATAACTAGGCGGTATCTCTACCTCGAGCTACCTAGAGCGACTATCAGCAAATATCTAAGTAGTACACTTTTTTAAGTATGTTTTCTACTATATAATTCATATGGAAAATTTATCACTTTGCTACTAGTCCGCCTAGTAGATAGCGGAAGGCCCTGGGTTCGGTTCCCAGCCGGGGTGATACATTTTTCTATATGAATTTGCTTGCATTCAAAATATAATTTAATGTAAAACATTAATTAAACAAAATAAAAATTATCCTTCATCGATCTTTAAGTAAAATTGTAACGTGTTAAAAATCTAAAATTCTTTTTAATGCAATTTTAATGCATTAATGGTAAAGAATCTTAGTACGGCCCTGTATATTAAATACATTTTTCGTTAGTTTAAAAATTGCTGACGATATTTCGAATCCAACAAAGACTTCGTTAATGTGAAAGGTAATTTTAAAACATTCCCACGTAGATGGATTTTGTTTTTGGTAAGAAAATAGAGATAATATATTATATTAGAGGCAAAATAATTCAGATAAAATTATTAAAGTTTGATTTGTCTTTTGTACGTGTCTGTTTTCATTTTCGACAAATAGTTTATCTGAAATTAAATGTGCTAAAAAACAGGCTGCACCAAATGTAAAAATATCAGGTTTCACCCTGCAACGCGATTTCTAGTCGCTGTGAATCCCCATAGAAGATTCTGGAACGAGCCTACCATTGGTTTAAAATATGTTAGTTAAGTCTGATAGGACATTTAGGGTTTCCCTCTCTTAAGAAATATGAACGCAACAACAATTTCACTCCCATACAGTCAGTCTCAGATAATCTATCGAACGAGAAGTTTTTAAGTCGAGGCGCCAAATTTGACGCGTCTTGAGAATTAAGAAAAGTTAAATAAATACAGTATAGAAGTCCGGTAATGTGAATACAATACAGTACAAAAGTCTAGTCATGTGATTAGAAAAGTGTTAAAAAGTTGAAAGGAATTCATTAAGCAGAACGCACGCGAAGGGTTGAAAATAATTCTCCGAGCGGAACACCTAGTGACGGAGGTCGTGAATTTGGCAAGTACCACGAGATTTTGGGTCTAATTCACTGTATGCCGTTAGTTGAGTTTTGAGTGTTAACAGTTATTTGCTTATCGTAGAGTTTATTCTCAAGATCTATGCTAATAATTTATAATACCAAGGTGGTTTTCTGAAGTAATAAATGCAATAAGTAAACCAAAGACTTTATTGTATAGTGCAGAAATTTATATGTTTAGAAATAATGCTGTCAACGTGGTACATTTTTTTTGCGTTGAGCAGAGTTTCTTTTGAAATTATACGGGTTCCTTTCTTTATTAAGGGAATGCTAGTGGAAATGTAAGAATGACACCACTATTAAAGACTGTAGTTCATCAACTTTGGTTATAATTTCTGCATTGACAACAAGTTCTATAGTTTTAAAGTTGTGAGGTATTTTGTACCTGATGTTAAGTGAATATAAGAGCCTTTTTTTGTGAAAGTGAAATAGGTGAACTTTAAAGGATTATAGCGCTTTATCAATTTATCAAGGAGTAACGATCATACTGTATAATAGAAGTAAGTTTGAGGTTAAAATTTATTTGTACCATTATTATGAAATTTGTTTGTCAATTACGTACCCATCCCCATCTCACTAAGGATCCTTAAAAGAACATTATTACTTTTGTTCTTATGATTTTTATGTGAAACAATTGATTATTTTACCTATGATTAAAAAAGAATTTAAATCAATTATTACTGTGATAATATTGGACTGTTCACTTGTGAAAGTCTTTAAAATATTTTAATCAACCTAATATTAACGTAACTAAACATGACTAGTTATTAAATTCATTCAATATGACCAGCATCCTTTTTTGTTTGCGGATACTGAATTTTTTTTAAGGACTTGCAAGCAAATGGCTGCCATATCTTTTTTTATGTCTACAAAAACCTTATTTTCTTTATAATCTATAAGCTATGAAAATCAGTACCTTCGCCTGTGAGATGATTTAAATTGAGAGATCTTAAGTCGGACCATTACAGTACAGTAAGTATTTAGTATTTTTTAGTTTTATTGTAATTACAGTTGTCGTCAATCGCGCGGCGTATTTTGTATTCAGAATAAGTTAGAGTAATTAATTGAAACTTAATCGTTACAATTGTCGCCCATGAGTGGGACTTTATACACGTGTTATGAGAAAATCTAATCGTTACAATTGACAGTCCAATCGTAGGGCTTCATGGTGTGTTAAACGTTACAATATATCATTACTGAAAGTGTTGTTATTGCAACTATAACTATAAATTAAACCTATTAAAACTATAATTTCTGTCAGTTGCCAATTCAGACTGTATTCTTGACAAGGTAGCGTGTGGTCGGTAAAAATTAAGAAAGAAAAGATCATATTATATGGAAAAGATGAATTAGAAAAATGGCGTCGATGTTTTTCTACAATGCATTAAAATCTGCATCACCGTATCATCATGTATCAAGAATGAATACACGTTAACGATAAAATAAATCCAGATATGCAAATGACGTGTACCTAACAATAAGTATACATCATTGAAAAACTATCAAAAGCGGTATTGCCTATTTTTATAAAGTAAGTATACGACTAATGTTCACAATTTTGAGATGTAATAAAACATAATCAATAATACATTATATTAAAACATGATTCATTTTTACTTATGTAGATTAAAAGTCTTTTAAAACCAACTTTAATTCCTGTTGTCTTTTAAATTATGACTCTTTTAAAGTGGATTTCACCTTTTGCGGCAGTTTCAGCATCACGATTTGCCTTCATTAACTCATTAATGTATCACGTTTTTAATAAAATACGAAAGTCTTGTTTTGTCTTTTGCTTACATGTGTACTATGGTGTAATAATATCAACACTAGTAATAATCCAAAAAACATATCAATTTGTTATTCAAAACGACTACATGATCGACATTGATCCGTTAATCTGATTAAATAAGTAGATCAATTTAGGTACCTTTTAATAAGACTTTTTAATGCGTTGGTTAATTGCAGTAAATGTCATAACATGCATTTACTTTTACTTGAGAAAAAAAATAACTCTTTGCTTACTTTCAATGTCACCACATTCAAATTAAATAATATCGAAGTGGGACAGTTTTTTGCTTCTTCGCGTAAATTATTAGTTAGTATTTCAATGGACATAATAATTTAATTTGGGATCTATCAGGGCCGTGTTTTATTATCGTTGTTACATAGCCTTTTTCAAATGTAGGTAATTGTTTAATTGATTTTTGCGTTTATATCACGGTCTTTTTAAAACGACGACCTTCCCTCAAGCAAATTACACAGCTTGTGATTATATAAATTAAATGTTTATTTTGCGGTTTATGCGGTTTTTAATCTTCTCATTGTTTGCTTTTGAGGACAAGACGCTAAAAAAATTTGACAACAATAGCAGAGAGAAACGCATAGAATTAAATCGGAAATAATTGCAAGTTATAAGCAAGATACGCAAAAGTGTAAAACAATAATGTTAGAGAAAGTACTAAATAAATTATAATAATAGTAAGGAAAATACTCTTTGTAGTAGTATATTGTGTCTTTGAAGGTTAAGGTGCTTATGAATGACTTGGTTGGAAAGTTGTTGCCCTGATCGAGCGTTGAAGTTTCGTATGCTCCTGCTGCTAACTGCTGCATGATAATCAGCATTATTAGCCACGTGACTTTGAACAGGAATAATGCATGCTGTTTCTCTCCTTGTGCAGTGTAATTATTATTTTATTCATGCAGTTGCCAACTTGTTGGCAACATCATTATAATTTCATGCATTGCTTTATTAGACGCAAGAGCCAATATTGTTTTGTAATTTGCAGGTTGTATTTGTATTTAATTAAAGGTTGGAAAATACAAGTACATGTAATAAAGATCTTTTAACTGCAAGTTTTTCGTTATATCAAACTGGAAAGATTTAATTGAGAGTTACCTATTTTGCAATGAAAAGTTTCAAATTTTAAGGTTATATTTTCAGGTGTAAGTAGGAAGTGTTTATTTCTGACGAAACAAACACACCAGAGATGGAGGAGGAACTTTGTCTATAATTCTCTCAATTTGAGACCCGGATATACATGTAGATGGAAAGTAGGCTGTATTTTCGCTGAGAAAATCACGTTACTAACTGTTATTAGGCATGAACGTCAACAGAATGTTTCTAGGGTGTATAAAATAAATCTAAATTTTATAAATAAAAACTATATTCATAAAAAAAACCTATATTGGTATTTTTAAAAATAAAATCAAGGAACTAAGTAATAAATAATGTAGGGCCGGCGGTAGACGAGTGGTGTCAGTGCATCATTCGTGTTCCAAGGGTCGTGGGTTCAAATCCCACTTGGAGCGACGGGATTTTTCTAATTGACTAAACTATGGGTGTGTGTATTCGTGTTGCATGTTAGATGGGGGACAGATGACCTTAGCAGTTGGTTCCCCCGTAGTATAGGCGAGAAATAAAAAAAATAAATAAATAATGTATCAAGAATTAACAGAAAATATAACTTCTTTAAAGTACAAAGTCCAAGACAAATCACATATTTCAATAATAGAGTCTGATCAGTGGCAGATTTAACACTTAAGGGGCCAGAAGCGTTACCATTTTGTGGGGTCCCATAGTATAAGTCAATTACTACAATTTATATACCTTTTATTTTTTTATCAAAAATTAACTACATATAATTAATATATGTAATATATTAATGGAGTGGAGCAAATTTTCCCCACCCAAAATTTTTTTTAAATAATTTTAAATAATAATTTAAAAAATAATAAGTTCGTCTCATGCCGCAGTCACACGAATGTGAAATTGGCGTGTTTGCACATGTTACACACTATATTTTGTTTACGGTCACAAAAACGTAATAAAACACCAAAGGCTAGGAAAAACATTTAACCTAGAATATGATTTGAGATTGAGATGTGCTGGATTGTCAAAAATGAACAATGCTCACAGTTTGTAGATCACAGGTGTTCAGTGGCGGCTCGTGCCAATGTTGAGTGGTAGGGCCAACCTCGGCCCAACGTCCTAATATTCCCCACCCCTTTTCAATTAAAAGTAAAAATTTCATTAAACTCACCAAAGTCTGAAGTTAGGTGGCAGGTAGTTTTGTATTTTCGTCGGAATTGCACAAATTCAGTTTTAAATAGCACGCACACAAAAACATGAATGTTAAAGTATTAAAAACTTATAAACTAAAACTGTTACGTATGCCAAATACCTAAAGTTTTAAATAAAAAGTTACGTGGCACTATAATTAAAGTCCATTCTCCGTTATTTTCGATTTGCAAATCGGCCAATAATTTGTTGATTGAAATTTTCAATATTATTTATGAAAGCTTTTTCTTCCGATAGCATTCCTAATGCACTTAATCGCTCTTCTTTCATCGAATTTCGTAGAAATGTCTTGATTCGCTTTAACATCGAGAAACATCTTTCTGCTTCGGCCGTTGACATTGGCGTTGTTATTAATACTTCCAAAAGTTTACGCGTTTCTTGAAAAGTATCACTCATTTCTTCTTGCGAAATCAATGATAAAAGAGAAAGAGTCCCTGAAACACACTGCAGTTCTTCTTTTTCGTAAATAATCTGAAGTTCAGTTTTTAACCTATGTTTTCCAAAAAAAATAACCACCGACTACTTGAAAAAATGTTTTTCGGGAAATTTTTTGCCGTAATCTCCAAACTTTTCTAATAAAAATAAATTTGTTGCTAACAGATGCCCAGTAAAACTAAATCTAGTTCTTATTTGTTGTATAATAACATCGCATATTTCAATTGCTTCTCTTTTTTTCTCTAACGAAAACGGTACAAGAGTGCGGATTTCTTTCGGGGAAGTGTTTCATTGAATGAAAACTCTAAATGAATATTTTCAATGATCTGGTCCATTTGATCTCGTATTTTTTGAATTTCATTTTCAAAATGTTGTAAATCTTGTTTAACTTGAACTCTGAATCGGTATTTTTTTTTCTGCAATTGTTTAAAAATTATTTCCACATGTGGCATTATTTTATGAAAAACTGTTAACCAAAAAATAAAGTCTTTGTTCTGCAGTCGAAGTTTGTAGGCACCAGCTTGTTCAATTGTGGAATCAAACTTAATATGTTCACTGTTTTCTAATGTTTCCATGACATCTATCAGTTCTTTTCTGTATTCATAAACAGTGAACTTCCTCGAGAATAAAAATTCCATCTGGTCTGATGCTGTTCATTTTTGGTAACACGAAAAAATACACTCAAGAACACAATAACTCGATACAGTAAAAACAGTACATGAAAGTTTAAAAACTACAACTGTCAACGAAACGTAAACGCATGCACCCCGCAAAACTAATAACAGTAATAACACTGGCAAGAAATACGAACGCCGTGCCTTCACATGCTTGGCCCGAACGTGTTGGTAATCGCGCGTATTTCTGATCGTTTACGCTTGCTTCCAGACACCCGTAAAGACCAGCGCACCGTCTGCATTGTGCCGGGCCAGATAGAACTGGCCCGGCACTCGGAGGTAACAGTACGGGAAATTAGAAATTCATGAATATCTTCGTTTTACGTAGTAAATTAATAGTTACAATGCTAAAAAAGAATATATTATTTAAAAAAGAGGAATTTTTACTAATAATTTTGACTGAAATAGAAAATAACAAATATACAAATAATATGGAAAAATAAAAACCAGATTTTCGATTTGTTTATATTTCTTTTCTCAACAACCGTTTAGTGAATGTTTATAAAACTATGCAAAATCGGTTCTATGGAGTTCAAGTTACGTAATTGGAAAATTTGGGACGCTTGGTAGTTTTTTTTCCTGTAATTGAAGTGATTTTATTCTATTATGTGAGCGAATCTCCATAAGATCACATGTAAAATTACAGTTACTTTAAATTGCAATAACTTTTAAACGACTTAGTCAATCGGATTGAAATTTTCACTGTAGTTTTAGCAATAAATGAGGAACATTCTACTAAATTTTTGTTCGTTTTGTTTTTGAAAAACTAAGACTTGTCAATGATTAATTTGTGATATTGTTGCCATAATTTGTAATGGTAGGGCCATGGCCCCTTGGCTCTTTATGAGGAGCCGCCACTGCAGGTGTTACTTGTAAAAATTAAGAAATGCGTATAACTCAATGCAATAATCATTTGTTTATAACATTAATACTGAAATTTTAACAATGATTTAAGGTAATAAATAACAGCAGTTTTGTTGGTGCCTTCATTTTTTTTAAATATCATACACACGTTTTAAATGTATTTTGGACATCGGCGTCGTGTTATTGCGCCGCAGCTTTTTTGTTAATGTCAGTAAGTCATAACTTCAATTTTAAAAATGCATTGAATACCTAATGCTTCATTTGAATGTAATTTGAAATAATAAATTCCCAAAGCATTTTTAGATTTCGATGTAATAGACCGGTTATTCGAAATGTATGGATTAAAGTCATTACAAGGATATATCGTGTCTGAACGTACACGTAGTATGTACATATTACGGCCGCGACTGAAGTGACCCGCCGAGCTACTAGGGTGACCGGGAGTCGCTCGCTGCATGTACGCACTTTACGTTTCAGAATATACGGAAAGTAGCAAATTATAAAAGCTCTCATTATTTTTATTGTAATTTAGCAATAATAATGAATAATATTTATAGATGGTAACAACTATATAATAACGTTAAATCAATTTTACGTTAATTTAATAACAATTTTTGTAATAAGTTTACATGCTGGTAGTGACACAGTAGCTTAGAGGTAAAGATGTCGCTTGGAAAGCGGAAGCTCCACGGTTGATAATTCTTTCTATATGGATTTGCATTCAAAATATAATTTAATGTAAAACATTGACTAAACAAAATGCGTTGACCCTTATCTAAAAGTTACAACTTTATATATTTCAAATAATTAGAAATATTGCATGTGCTGACATCTATAGCATTTTTATAAAGCTACTGAAAATGCGAAATCATTTCCCACGGTCATTTCCGTGCAGTTTAGAGATTATGAGCAATGAGTTATATACATGGTTATTAGACTGTGTGAAATGTATAATTTTCTATACTGGTCATAGATAATATTCATTCCATATCTAGCAATGGAATGAAATATGTACATGCAAAATACATAAATAGGGGTAGTGTTTTAGAATATTTATTCTACAACAAGAGGTAGAATCTTATGTTTTTATTATCAAAATTAATTTCAAAATTTACTAATTCCATAGTGGTCGTGGAGAAATACATTTATTTCATAATCAGTTCATATATAATGGAACTTTCATGCTTTTAGAAGCAGCAGATTTTTCAATAATATTTTCAAAACATAAATTTTCCGTAGTCATTTTCCATAAATATTACTGCTACATTTTTTTAATGACTTTGTCCAAGATTATTCCTTAAATAATAATTATTTACACGTTTAAGAATGGAGATCGTTGTGTAGTTGCATTATATATTAGTAATATTAAGATTTTTTAAAAATATGTTTCAACATTGGGAAATGTTGACAACTGACAAATGACATTAAGGAATTTCACCCATTCAAAAGCGTGGTACAGTTCCCCTTCCCCGAATGTAAGTCGGACGACCGTGAAGAGTTTGCTATATACTCGTAGAAGGCATTGAAGACAAGCATTCGGAGCGACAGAGATGATACATTCCTCGCAGGTCTGCTGTGAAACAGTATACTCCGTTACAATATTTTACCTATCGCTCTGAATGCTTGCCTTTTCGTAGGAAACTGTAATGCGTCAACCGTACACTTTTTTACCAGTCTGTAGAAGATATGATCTGTTTCTTGTTTCACTTTTCGCGAGAAAGTGAATTCCCACGCCAATAATTTTTATTGGTCGCATATCCAGTGCGGTCCTTGGCAGGAGGCCTCTGCGGGGCCCCCTGACTTGTGGGGCCTGAAGCGGCCGCTTCTAACGGTTGTGCCTAAATCCGCCACTGAGTCTGATACAGCATTAACCACATGTTGACCTGTATCAATCGTTATTTATTTACGTAGATTTCATTTGTTATTGAATTAATAATGTTTTAATTCAAATTTGGTAAGAAGTTATGCAATTAGAATGAGTCATATTTTATATAACTGTATTAATCACAATAGTAGGTAATTTAATAAATGTACCTAAGTTTTCTCTATTTTGTATAAATAGCAGAATACATTTTGTATAAATAATGTACTCATTTAATAATTTTAAATTTAATCTTCACACAAAAGCATTTTTCAACTAGAAGAATAAAATAGATTCATATTTGTGAAAATGTTTTTATGATTATCTATTATTTTACGAGGGTCGTTTTTTTTCAACCTCCGATAGGCTATAAATAAAAGACAAATGTATAGAAAAAAAATCATTTTATTACTAAAAGTTCTCTATACTTATGGTTACTTTTCGACATACTCACCATAAAGATTGAGGCAGTTGTCGTATCTCTGGACAAGCTTTCCAATACCGACTTCATAAAATGTTGCCGCCAACGCATTGAAATGAGTCTTGACGTTGTCTTGAAGCTCCTCGGAGTTTATTGTGAAACTTTACGACGAAACTTTGCGGAGAGACGTTCAAAACAAGAGAAGAGGAATCCTGACTTCTGGGATTTGTTCTGATTCATGACTTATTATGTTGTAGTGAAAGTTTTTGTATTGAATTTAAATCATTGTTGATGTTCTGAAACGCTTGAACCCTACTGACAAAGGTAAATGATTTATAAATCTGAGTATCGTCAGCGTAGGCTTGCACTTTGCAATACTTTACTAATTTTAAAATATCAGAGGTGTACATAATAAAAAACAGAAGTCCTAAAACCAAACCTTGCGGGACACCAGAACTGATTTTGAATGTGCCAGAGGTTTGATTATCAACTTTTATTTTCAAGCTTTTGTTTAATAAATAAGAGTTTACTAATTCAACAGCGGCGTTTCTGAAACCATAATATTGAAGCTTAGCAGAAAGAAGGAAATGGTTGATGGTATCGAATGCTTTCGAAAAATTGAGTAGTATAAGGGCAGTAATTTTTTTCTTATCTGTAGCATAAATGATCTCTTCCGTAACAGTGGCAAGAGAGTCAACGGTAATAAAACCTGCTCGGAAACCCGATTGACATTTAGGTAAAATATCGTTGAGAATAGAAAAGGCATAAATTTGTTTATATAATACTTTTTCAAATATTTTAGAGATATGTACATGGCAATATACTTATTGCTTCTTTCCATTTTAATGGAAAATAACTAATCTCAAAACAGCAGTTAATAATATGCGTTATATATTTTTCTATGAATGGACTACAATATACAATGTTTAAATCAGTTAATGAAACCACATCTTACGAGAATTGTTTTCTAATCCAAGTGAATCTAAATATGCCCTTAATTCTTTATATCTCCTCCAATCTTCATGAATTCTGGTACGTTCATACTTTCTCAGAGCACTGTTACGTTCTCTCACAATAACCCTTAAGTTATCTGTTAACTAAGGTGAACGAGGTTTAGTGACACGTACCTCTTTAATAGGGGCACGACAGTTGAAAACAGACAAAATGAAAGTTTCGCAGATGGAGACCTTTTTATGTATATCGCATTCTCGAATAATTCGATACCAGGAAAGTTCTTGCAAATCTGATAAAAAATAATTCTATATAATATAATCCTATATAATAATAATAATAATATAATCCAAATAATTCTAATAGAAGTAGTTTTAGATACAAGTTAAATGTCATTCCGTCTTGAATGATGATCAAGTATAGTCATTCTGTCATGGGCGGTAGTAACGCAAAGTCTGTCTCGAACAGAAGATAAGCAAGTTTAGTAATTTGTTGAACTCACATACATGTGGTTTAGAGTGTGAGTATAAAAAAGGTAAGTGATAAATTTCCAGGAGAGACCACGCCCTACGACGCTTACAGAATTCAGCATTTTTATTAATTTGAAATTGAAATTTGAAATTTATTTAAACATAAAAATCTAAACATAAAAAGGTTACAATTATATTTTTAGTTGAAGTTATGGTAAGTACACAATTAGTTCTACATGATTATAAATTCTTGAATTATTGAAAAGCTCACAATATATATAGATACCCAATTATATACCCACTTCTTATCCTAAAAAATTGTAAAAGATGAAGTACACTCTGCATAAGCAAGCCTGTGCGCAGAGGTTACTGCATCGTGCTATATTATGAATGATACGCAGTAGTGTAATGTAATAGCCTTGGTAGCGTAATGTCTTTCACCCAAGCGGCCCGGGTTCGACTCCCGGCGCTGGCAGATCTGGTTAAGGTTTTCTGCAGTTTCCCTTAGCTGTGAGACAAATGTGGGATTTGCGCTGTTCCATCTATAAGTCGGCTGCAGCCGCACATTGGGCCTACATAATAATAATAATCGCCCCCTCCCTCCCGCACAAGCTTATAGCTTCTGGGGCCTTGGTTAAGGTTATGGGTTGTAGTAATTAAAATTATTATTATCTCTAAATTGATAAAACCCTTAATGTACTCATCCATCTTTTAGTAATAAACAGTAAAAATTTGTCCTTGCGTCCGTTTATAGTCATTTTTAACTTGCTAATTATTATCAATCAAAAGTAAAAAGTTTTCTAAATTGTTATGAACTAAAAATTGTGTTAGTTTCATTTTAAATCGTAACTTATTTTCAACGTTTCGGATGTCTTTGGATGTCGGATCTGTGTGGAAGTAGATTATAGAAACGGGGTGCTAAAAAGTAGGCAGATCTTGTGCTAATTGTTTTCTGAGCTCTATGGGCGATAAGTAACATATTAGCAGCATTTCTGGTATTGTAAATATGACCAAGATAAATTTTATTATTATTATTATGTAGATTAAGAATGCACCTTCTAATAAAAAGTTGACGTATATTACACACTTTCGCATCCATAAACAAACACACAGAAGGATATTGTATAGGTTTGTTCAGTAGCACTTTTAGTATGGTTTTTGTGCCACATAATAGAGGTTTAATATGATAATGCAAGGCACCTTCCCAGGCAGATATTCCATATTGTAAGAGGTATTGTACAAGTGCGTAACATACAATTTTAATTTCGTGCATGTTCAAAAAGGACAATTTTTTAAAACGATAAATTAGCTTTCTAAGTTTTGAATTTAATGTTAGAATATGCTTGGTCCACCTTAAGTGGCTGCCTATATGCGCACCTAGATATTTAACATTGTGCGTTATCGCAATTTCCATTTTTGTATCGTTAATTTTTATATTGTTATATTGTGGCAAATTATTTTGATATGATGTAAAAGGTAAACAGTGTGTTTTCTGTATATTTAGGCTTAAAAGGTTAGCATCCAGCCATTTTAGTATTATTGTCATATCTTGATTAATTTTATTGTAGACACTTATCCATGCATCCCCAGAGAAAAACAGTACAGTGTCATCGGCGAAAGAAAGAGTTATACAATCTAATTTTAAATTTATCAAATCATCAACATATACTATAAGAAACAATACCGGACCCAATACACTACCTTGTGGGACCCCAAAATTACAGTTTTTTTAAATCACTCATTCTGCCTTCCACTTTTACACACTGTGTTCTATTTACCAGATACGACTCAAATAAGTTGAGTGCAATACCTCTGACCCCCGTTCTTTCTAATTTTTTAATAAGTAATTGATGACATACTGTGTCCAAAGGCTTTTGACAAGTCTAAAGATACTGCTGCTGAAAATTGTTTTCTATCTAGATTTGAATAGATGTTAGAGGCTAGTTTATCTATAGCCTGTTCTGTTGATCTACCAGCACAAATTCAAACTGATTTGGCGACAGAAGCTTGTTACTTTCTAAGAAAGATACTAAACGGGATTTTATTAACTGTTCAATTATTTTAGAAATATTTGATCCGGAAAAACTCCAGATGTCAATATCAAATTAGAAATGTGGGCTAACGGACCAACTATAAACTCGGCCACTTGCTTTAATATTTTTCGTGGTTATATTATCAATGCCACACGAATTAGTTCCCTTTCAATTTTTTATATGTTTTAATATTTCTTCGTTAGTGCAAGGAGTTAAGAACAAGTTTACATATGAAGGAGGTTTAATAAACTGGTGTTTATTATTTGAAGAATCATTTTTTGCGGTAAGTGTTTCAGCAGCTTTTTTACCTAATGAGCAGTAATGTGCGTTATATTCGTTTGCTACGTATTTGATTTATACCAGTCATTTCTTGATGATTTACTTTAATAATTTCAATTTGTTGTTTATTGGGGATGTCGTTTGTTGACTCACGGATTGTTTGAAATAATAGTTTTTGGTCATTTGGAGAACTTAAAACTTTGTCCCTAAAAAAAGATTATTTACAATCACGAATAACTGCTGTTAATGTGTTTCTATAGTTTTTGTAGTAATCTCGCAATTGTTCATTTTGTGGGTTTGAATTGAGTTGCTGCCTAATACATTCTCTTTTATTGATACTGTTTATGATTGAGGTTGTTATCCATGTTTTGCGTTTTTTATTTTTTTATTTAATTTAAAAGTAAAAGTGCACTTTTTCTTGTATGCGTTAAATATATTTAGGAAGATATTGGTTGCTTTATTTGAGTTAGTTGCTTGCACTACTGCCTCCCACGAAACATTCCGTATTGTTTTATAAAATTTAAGTTTATCTAGTTTTTCACTTCGTTATTTGTTTGCGTTTGTTGAGGATAAAGTGCAAATATTCCCAGTACTGTAGCGTAGTGGCCCGTAATATTGCTTTGTAATATTACACCTGTAAGGTTTTGACTTTTTGTATTAGTTTTTATAAATATGTGATCAATACATGATTTGCTAAATCCAAATTCTCTTGTAGGGTTGTTAAGGAGGTTACAGCGGATCTTTGCGGGGTGAAGGGCAAGGGGATATCTCCTATGCTTTTACATAGGCTCTAACAAGAAATACCAATCGATGAAAAAATAAATTAACATTCTTAAAACTGAACAAAATCATTTTATTATGAATGCCTATAATGCATTTATTAATTATTTGTATATATTAAAATAATTTAAGTCGATTGGAGTGCATTTGTTTAACTGTTGAAATTGTAAAAATAAATGTAAATAGGTTAAGAATCGTGGCAACACCTCAAAGAAATCAATCGATTTTGTTGGTAGCAATGTTAGGTTTCAGCTTTTGATTGAGTTGACATCCTAAGCTCCAAAAGTCAATCCCAAAATATAAGTGGAAACATTTTGAATGTTTTGTAATTTTGTATGCAATTACAGATGGAAATATTCTATTTTTTAACTTTTGTATAGTCTAAAGAGTACAATCTGCTAAGCAGATACAAGAAATATATAAAAAGTTGTTAAAGTTTAATACATATATTTTTAAACTTAGTGTGTTTGTATTACTGATTTCGTGGATATTCTGATTGTGATGATAAATTGTATTCATCACCTTGCAAAATGTAATTTTTCATTTTGCAATATTTCCGTTGAATTAAAATTTGTATTCTGATTATTAACGCAGAAGACTGAATTGTTCAACATAATCTGATTAATAAAATATATGATTATTAGTTAATACAATAAAATATAGATTATTATAACAGTCATTATATGTCATCATTCTGTTCTGTTATTTGAATTCGCGCGCTATGAGGTGTTATCACATCTCTACTGTCTTTCCACATATGTAGTGAAAAATTCTTGTTTTCTTTACTTTAAACTATTATTGTGCATTAACTAGACACAAGATTTCAAAAATATTGGGCAGCATTGTTCTTCGAATATGAAAGTATGTCATTTTAGTTTTTTATCAGATTCTCTACATTTCTTCATCAGAATTTTTAGTGAAAACTGCTAAAGGTTAGATGGTCTCCATAAGAGCCCATGTTAAATTCTGGATTTTATTTTCCATTTTTCTCGGTAATGGTACACAAGAAAATTATAAAAAAAAGCTACCGAATAGAATAAGTGTCAAAGAACTCGAGGTTTAAATTTCACGTCATTCTCTACATTTTTACATTTCGCTGTATCCTCCTTAATTAAAGAAATAAAGCCAAACTCATATAGCGTGTTAAGGTAAGTATTAATGTAAACATTATCTTTTTGTAAAATATCAATGTTTAATAGGTCTCCTAAAAAAACTTCATTTTGTTCTTTACATAAATTTAAGTAATTATATAAATTATCTAAGAAGTTGGCCATAGAGAGATCGTGAGTTCTGTAAACAGCGGAAATCTAAAAAGATTGCTGCCCTTTTTTAAATTGTAATCTTAAAACCTTTGTTCCAAGCAAATGATTGGTACTTACGACAGTACATATGTCTTTTCTTACATACACAATTAGTCCGTCATTTTTGTTAATGTCGCCGTCATTGTAATAGGTATTGTGTCCGTTTATAGTAAAGTAGTTTATTTCATTTATTTTAAATGTTTCTGTTAGGACAATGACGTCAAAGAGTCCACCATTAAAGGTCTGCAGTAGGATAAGTAGTTCATCAAAATTCTTTGAGATGTTGCGTATATTCATATTGAAAATATTGATGTGATTCTGCAAAAGACATTTGTTACATTCTCTACAATTTACAAATGTTTTTGATTCCGTACTATTATAATTTTCAAGATTATTTTCAATAAAATCTAAAGAAATCATACTCTATTTTCCTAATCAATGTGTTAAAAAAAACAAATTATTTGAGTAACAAAGAAATGCTACCGACATGGTAGCACATGATGGTCTATTGGATGCGTTTACTAACCAATAAAACATTGAAATTAAATCTAAATTCTTCGTTTATTCACGGTAGACTAGTGCTGTTGTAACGATTAAATTTGTAGCCCTAACTTAAACTAACGTCTCACATTTGGACGTCAACTGTAACATGCTCTAAAACTAAAAATACTGAACTGAAATTGCTTACTTAACACCAAGAACGATACTTACTGTACTTTAATGCACCGACGAAAGATCTCTTTCTGTTGACAAATTATTATCATTCAGGGCGTAGGTACTGATCTCTCTAGCTTATAGATTGTAAAGAAAAAAATAAGGAAACTGGGCGCCATTTACTAAAAGTCATTACAATTCTTGATCCGTATCCCCAAGTAAAAAAAGATTTGGATTATATTGATCAAAATTAATTAAATTAAATAACTAATCATATTTAGTTAATTGGCGTTTAAGCAGGGTTAGATAATTGGATAACTTCAATTAATGATCGGTCCAGTATGACGAGGGGAGTTTTTTAAGTTATCTACCTAGCTATGAAAACAACGAGTTAGAGAACAGATAAAATTGTATTTTCACCATAAGAACTATTAACACTAACACTCTTATTCCAGCGTTTTTCTAATAACGCTATGCCTCCGAGAAAAAACTATTTTAGTAATTCTACAAAATATAACTCAACAGCGTTTGCTAAGTCATCATTCGATAAAGAGCCACGACCTCTTAAGTGTTTTTTGAGTTTTGAAATAGATAATAATCAGAGGGGGGCGAAATCGGGACTGTAAGGTGGATGTTGTAATTCCTCAAAGCCGCATTCATCGATTACTTCTTGAACAATTTGTGCTTTGTGCACCCTGCAGTTGTCGTGCAGAAGTAGTTTTCTGAGCATAACTGTGAGGTCTTTTTTCTCCTATAGCCGCTTTCAATTTTCTAATTGTGTCTGTGAAGAGAATTCCCGTTATTGTAGTCCCTTTTGGCATATATTCAATTAAGAAAATCCCCCCCGCGTCCCAGAAAACTGTGACCATCACTTTCTCTGCAGAAAATTGCGTCTTCGCCTTCTTGGGTTGTGGAGAGCCCTTATGAATCCATTGCATGGCTCTTGCTTCGTAGGACGGTTCCAGTGGTATACCCACCCAAGGAACACAGTGTCATCTAATAAACATTTACTTAACATCTAGCATATATGTCTATCGACTGTATTTTCTAGATGCATTGTAGACCACTAAATGTCCGCAACTTAGATTGTATATACGACGTCTAAGTTATACTATTTTTAGATGTTCTAATAAGACAGCTGCTTAGGACCTATATCTGATGTCTAAGCTATACTATTTTTAGATGTTCTAATAGACTACAAATTTGCATTTGCGTAGACGGAATATCCGACGTCTAACTTATACTATTTTTAGATGTTCTAATAGACTACAAATTAGCATTTGCATAGACGGTATATCAGACATCATGTTAAAAATAATACGTGCAATAATCTGTATAATTTTTATTAAAAAAGTCAAATGGAATCTTAACAGTACTCAATACTTATAAAATACATCTAATTATGTTTGATTTTTTTGGTGTCGTTGGGGTGTCGTCTCACGGTTCCACCTCCTATTATAGCCAGTCTGTTTTTCTGTAAATTACATATTTCTTATTAGAGTATAAAATAAGAATTTTTTACAATCTCAAATATAGAGAGGGTGTTCAAAACGTAAATATTATTGATATAATAATAACACTTACCTTAGCAAGTTTACAACAATAACTTTTTGCTGTTATAATATAAATGCAAAAACTAGATACCCAAAGCAGCAGAGATACTTCTGGTAGTTCTACAAACGAAATGAGTACCGAACAATAACGGTAATTCAATAATAACTACCCCCTGCCCCCATCCAAAATTCACAAACAGGTCGCATGGCCATCACGTGGGTGCAGGGTTGCAATATTGGGGGTTTATTGAGAAAGGAGATGTCCTTTCTGATTATGTTTATTATTAGAATGTTATTGTTATTTCAATATGAATACAATTAAAAATACAAACAGGTACCTACAGGCAAATGCCGAGGAGCCGGGGTCGGAAAACCCTGATCTTTTCCAGGAAAAATACTAATCTCCAAACGTCCCTCAGGCAAGGTTAATTGAAAATGTTTGGTGCATGTATAATAATTAAAGTTTGAAAAGACTTCCGCCAACAGAAATATTATTTCTGTTATTTTTACTGGAGGCGATTGGAGTGTCAAAATTCTTACTTTAGATAACATTAAAAAAATAAAATTGAAAAGTAAAGATTATCATTATTTATGGAACCATTTTTAAGCAAGGGTAGACTTTTTATCAGGTTAATTTTAAGCATAATTAACAAATTTTTTAAAATTCTAGATAATGTCTAATACATGTCTAAAATATATGTATAGCTTCATAGACCAATAAAGTAGCATGTTTAAACTACATCTATTAAATGTAAGACAATAGACTCAGTTCAGATTCATCTAAATTAGATTGTAAATAGATGGTATATAGGTATTTTAGCATGTGTGTTCGGTCAAAAAGTTACATCAATTAAACGCATTTCAGATAACATTAAAAAAAATTTTTATCCCTTTAAATTATTTTCCCTAACAAACTATTTTTAAGCAAGAGGCTAAACTTTTATCAGGCTTTTTTTTAACTTTTTAATTAAAAGCATAATAACACCTTTTTGAAAATTATAGATAATGTCTATTACATGTCTAAAAGATATAGCGTTGATGTAAGATAGTAGATGTAGATGAAATTTAGATGAGGTAGATGATAGATAGATGGTCTATAGATCACTATGTGTTTCTTGGGACAGGTCTCATCCCCGGTTATAATTCCATAGAAGAAGTCGTCATCTTGGGATAAAGCAGTCAAATTCTCCTCGCAAATCTGTCCTCTACACAGTTTTTGTTCGGGACTGAGCAGCCTGGAAATCCATCGTGTCGACACTTTGCTCATTCCCAAATCTTCGTGTAGAATTTTAAAAACACTCGTTTCTGATATTCCCATTTCTCTAGCAATAACTGAAACTTTTACTCAGCGGTCAGTCACCACCAAATCTTCAACTTTGTTGATGATTTCTTCAGTTCGTGCTTCCAGAGGTCTTCTACACTTTGGGTCATCATGAATGGATTCCCTGTCCCATTTAAACTGCTTGCACCAATATTTGATTTCGCAATAGGACGGACTATTTTCTCCATACACTGCCACCATTCTCTCATGCATATTCTTCGAGCTACTGCCTTCTTTCGTTAGAAATTTCATGACGCTTCTGTGTTCAAGCTTTAAATCACTCATTTTCGCTTCTTGAAACTGATATGTAAATGACAAATGTTAAGTGATTGGAATCAAACTTGGAGATGACACTATAAAATGTTACAGCAACTTGACATAAGAAAGTCGCGGTAGTATATTGTTTTCATAGTTAGGTAGATAACTTAAAAACTCCCCTCGTATCACGATAAGGTTTGGTTTAAATTTTCGTTTATTCATAAAGATAATCTTTTGCCTTAAAAGACAACAATAAGAACAATAGTAATAGTGTTCTAATAAGGATCCTTATCGAGAAAAAATGTTTGCATAATTAACAAAAAGTTTTCATAGAAATATTACAAATAAGTAACAAGCGTTCAAAAAACCTGTGGTCAAGTTGGCTGGTGTTTGCATTTGTCAGCGTTACCGTATGTCGTGACTAGAGCCACAGCTGGAGCTTTGTAATGGCGTCTAATGTCAAATGTCAAACGTCATTAACTAAATAAATAAATAAACGTCATTAATTAAATAGGGTTATGTTCCAATTGTAACATATAAGCTGCGCCCTATGTTTGAAATTTTTCCATAGGCCACTTGACCACAGTTTTTTTCGAACACCCGTTATTAAACACAGAACTTACTTCTATCATACAGTTTATCCGTTAATCCTTAATAAAGCGGTAGAATTTTACAATCCATTAGAATTTCACCAATATCACGTACAAAGTAACTCACAAATTATAGATGTAGAATTTTGAACTATTGTTGTCGATGCTGAAGTTATAACAATTGTTTATTAACTAAAGTTGATGGTACTTATGTGTACTTGGGTTTGCAATATCCTATTATTATAAAGAATTAAACCATATAATTTCAAAAGAATCATGCATCATTTGATTCATTATCCCCTCAAATGATCTCATTATCCCCAATGCAATATTATTGTTAATCCGGCACGAATTTATGCAATTACCAAGATTAGCGCTGCAATACGGAACAAGACGTAATTTCGTTATATTTAGAATTCAATTAACTATTGAATTCACTTCACAACTCATAAGCTAACACCACACTGGATTAAGTTTTGTCGTTACTAAAACAAACTATTAAGCTATAATTTTAAGCTTTTAAATTTCTGTAAAACGAAATGGAAAACTCAAAACGGTATCGGTAACATTTAATTCATACTTTTCAAACCGTAACTTTGTTTTATACCTTAAACTGTAATTTTGGGAACACTAACATAAAATGAAATAAATAAAGATTATTAAAAGTTTCACAGTTTTATTAAAATACAACCTGACAATATTGTTTCGACAGCTACGCTGTCATTATCAAAGGTAATATAATTATAAACAAACACGTCGCTAAGGTAGATACAAAAATAGGTAACTAGATAAAATAATAATAATAATTAAATATCTAATACTTCCAGTAACGGAGAATTACTGAGCTCAAGTTGTTCATTCATTAAAGGTACCCTGAGTTTGTGTTTGTATATTTCAAAGGCTTCTAAAATGTCTAAATTGCGTTTGTTATTACAAAAATGTAGAAACTTAATATTATTTTCATGAGTCATTGTGTGATTTTGTTCTAAAAGGTGTTTGGCATAATTAGATTTTTCAGGATGTTTATTTTTGTAATGACGTACGTGTTCTTTATATCTTATGTAAAAATTTCGAAGTGTTTGTCCAATATATACCGAACTACAAAAAGAACAATTTAAACGGTAAATGCCCGATTTCATGATATCATGTGTTCTGTCTTTAGCATTAAATAAAAATGAAAAGGTGTTAGTGTTGGTTTTAAATGTTAAGTTAAAGCTCTGTGTACTAATGATCTGTAGGCTGCTATTTTATGTGTATTATGGTGACAAGATTCATTTGGTATTGTTATGTCTGTTTGTGTTGGTTTTCTGTATATGGAAAATTCAAATAGATTGTCTGCGTTAATCTTGATATTTAAGTCTAGAAAGTTTATAGCCCTGTTTTGTTCTAGTTTCTAGTGTAAAATTTATGTTGGGGTGGATACTGTTAATAAGAATTAAAAATTCATTGATAACCTCAAAAGAAATGTCAAAATTCAATTATTTGACCTTTGCATAAGTCAAAATTATTTCACTTTTAATAACATAATTTATTTACAAAAAGATGGTTTACCTATGGGTAATTCGCTCTATTAGCTAACATATTTATGGACAAGTTCAAAGATCGAATATTTGAATTAAACCTCTCTAAACACATTATCTTCTGGTTTCGTTTTGTTGATGACATTTTAGCTTGTCTTGACAGTTCTTTTGAGGTTATCAATGAATTTTTAATTCTTATTAACAGTATCCACCCCAACATAAATTTTACACTAGAAACAGAACAAAACAGGGCTATAAACTTTCTAGACTTAAATATCAAGATTAACGCAGACAATCTATTTGAATTTTCCATATACAGAAAACCAACACAAACAGACATAACAATACCAAATAAATCTTGTCACCATAATACACATAAAATAGCAGCCTACAAATCATTAGTACACAGGGCTTTAACTATTCCACTAACAAAATCAGATTTTAGCAAAGAGATATCAACCATTAAACAACTAGCACATGCAAATCATTACAATCCGAACATGATTGACACTTTAATTAAACAAAAAGATTATAGGTTAGCTATCAAAAGAATATATCCCATTGACAATCAAACAGAAGACACAAATTACATATCTATACCATATTTTGGCAAAATATCAGAAAAAATTGCACATATACTAAGAAAAACCAACAATTATAAAATAACATTTAAAACCAACACTAACACTTTTTCATTTTTATTTAATGCTAAAGACAGAACACATGATATCGGGCATTTACCGTTTAAATTGTTCTTTTTGTAGTTCGGTATATATTGGACAAACACTTCGAAATTTTGACATAAGATATAAACACGTACGTCATTACAAAAATAAACATCCTGAAAAATCTAATTACGCCAAACACCTTTTAGAACAAAATCACACAATGACTCCTCAAAATAATATTAAATTCCTACATTTTTGTAATAACAAACGCAAATTAGACATTTTAGAAGCCTTTGAGATATACAAACACAAACTCAGGGTACCTTTAATGAATGAACAACTTGAGCTCAGTAATTCTCCGTTAGTGGAAGTATTAGATATTTAATTCTGATTATTATTATTATTTTATCTAGTTACCTATTTTTGTATCTACCTTAGCGACGTGTTTGTTTATAATTATATTACCTTTGATAATGACAGCGTAGCTGTCGAAACAATATTGTCAGGTTGTATTTTAATAAAACTGTGAAACTTTTAATAATCTTTATTTATTTCATGATTATGGAGTTCCACAAAGTAAGGTTGGAAACAATAAACTAACATAAAACTCCAACGGGAACTTCTGGAGGCGAACCGCCCGCAGCTCAGGCACAAAGCCTCTCTACGCGATCCCTTCGTCACTTCTCTACTGTTGGACTATATTAGACTGACTGACTTGGGGATGCAAAAATATCTTCACGGTAATATTTTTAAGAGAGGGAACATAACCACCCTATCAAAAACTTATGCAAAGGTCAAATAATTGAATTTTGACATTTCTTTTGAGGTTATCAATGAATTTTTAATTCTTATTAACAGTATCCACCCCAACATAAATTTTACACTAGAAACTAGAACAAAACAGGGCTATAAACTTTCTAGACTTAAATATCAAGATTAACGCAGACAATCTATTTGAATTTTCCATATACAGAAAACCAACACAAACAGACATAACAATACCAAATGAATCTTGTCACCATAATACACATAAAATAGCAGCCTACAGATCATTAGTACACAGAGCTTTAACTTAACATTTAAAACCAACACTAACACCTTTTCATTTTTATTTAATGCTAAAGACAGAACACATGATATCATGAAATCGGGCATTTACCGTTTAAATTGTTCTTTTTGTAGTTCGGTATATATTGGACAAACACTTCGAAATTTTTACATAAGATATAAAGAACACGTACGTCATTACAAAAATAAACATCCTGAAAAATCTAATTATGCCAAACACCTTTTAGAACAAAATCACACAATGACTCATGAAAATAATATTAAGTTTCTACATTTTTGTAATAACAAACGCAATTTAGACATTTTAGAAGCCTTTGAAATATACAAACACAAACTCAGGGTACCTTTAATGAATGAACAACTTGAGCTCAGTAATTCTCCGTTACTGGAAGTATTAGATATTTAATTATTATTATTATTTTATCTAGTTACCTATTTTTGTATCTACCTTAGCGACGTGTTTGTTTATAATTATATTACCTTTGATAATGACAGCGTAGCTGTCGAAACAATATTGTCAGGTTGTATTTTAATAAAACTGTGAAACTTTTAATAATCTTTATTTATTTCATGATTATGGAGTTCCACAAAGTAAGGTTGGAAACAATAAACTAACATAAAACTCCAACGGAAACTTCTGGAGGCGAACCGCCCGCAGCTCAGGCACAAAGCCTCTCTACGCGATCCCTTCGTCACTTCTCTACTGTTGGACTATATTAGACTGACTGACTTGGGGATGCAAAAATATCTTCACGGTAATATTTTTAAGAGAGGGAACATAACCACCCTATCAAAAACTAGACTGACACACATTACACGAATAGAGAAATTGTTCTAGAACCTTCCACGGGCATTTACAGGGTCAAAAGACTTGGTTCGTAGCATGAAATCAGATATTTACCGAATATTGCAAACTGTTTTTTTTGTATGTATATTTTCGAAGAATCTATTCATCAAAAACGAAATTGAGCACGTATAGAATACATAAATTTGGATTAAATGCGTTTTTAGACGTTTCATTTTGTTAAGAAGCCAGTTTTATTTCCGTATTTTCATTACAAAAACATTTTTATCTCCGTGAGAATGCTTTGAATGACTTTTTATATTAACGAAAGACATTTTTTAAATTCGAAATACAGTTGGTAATTTTAAACCAACGAAAATATATTTAAATGTACAAGGCCATACTAAGATTATTTACAATAAATACATTTTTTAAATGTATTAGAATGGATCTTAATTTTTGACCCGTTACACTGTTTACGTTTATTTCGAATGTTTCAAAATATTTCGAAAAAATATCATCTTGACAACTTTAAAAGTCAACACCTTAGTGCTCGTATCACGCCACACGAGCTTCTATTTAGCTTGAAAATAAGATATTTGCAGTAACACAGAATTGAAGTGTTAGCTACCATTTCCGTTACTGAGCTAAATGTTTGACCTTAATTAACACTTAATAATTACGCTTGACATAGTAAAGCTTTACCAGTTTTTGGTAAATATTCATGTTTCCAAAACTGGTTTCCTTTCAGTGCATCCATTTCACTGTCCGAAGCTTTTATCCATTCAGTACTATGGTCGATTACTTTTGTACGTAAACTTTGGGAGTCTCAGTTGTGTTGATGACATCCTCTGTTACCACTGCGTATTCGCTGAAGTATATTCTGGGTTCTAAAAGACTCAGTGATCTCTGGAATCGCTACCTTCAGATTCATCTTTAACGGACTCTTTTAAATCCACATCTTAGATTGGAAATTCGATGTATTCGATGCATGTTTTTTCTCCCGAATAGAGGGCTGTTAACCGCTGTGCGATCCCGGTTCGATCTTGATGTTTGGTGCTGTACTGGTACTTTTTGATGGTTTCTGCAATCGCATTGATTCCGAAAATCTGCATGAAGTACGTGGTTTGGTATGAACCACGGTTCGTTGGTTGTTATTCTCAGCAGTCCGGAGAACTGTAGATGAGTAGCTTATTCTCATGAAAAAACTGAGAGTTACGTCTGATTAATAATAATATAATGTCTGACCCAAGTGTAGCATCTGGTATATACTATACTATATATAGAATGTAATATTATAAACTTCTTATTGAGTTTTTTCAAATAAAAAAGAAATATTTGTACACCAAGTTGAGTTAATCACTGAATTATTTAATTCTTATATTTTTATAACAAAAGATTTCCATTTAATCGGAGAGAAGGACACGAACCTTTTCTGGTTGTGAGCATAACCTAAATAATAAAATTTTTGCAGGTACATTAATGCGGATACTCCATAACTTTATTCGCCTTTTAATTCCGTTAGGATGATGTGGGCCTGTGGATGTCACAGGTTGGAATCTTATCCAATCTATTATTTATTTGCAATTTGCATAGTGCGCGTAATGGAAGTTGGTCAGTAGCTACTATTTTTTAAAAATTCTAGCAAAAATATTACTTCGTTATGCTTTCGATTAATTGGCAAATTTTTTGTTTTGATTCGTCAATCCGGAAAGAGAATTTGCAATGCGTGAATAGATCTTGTTGTATTGATTATTCTAAATGTATTAATTAGAAAGGATATGCAAAACGGATATCAGGGATTATTTAGCAATCGTGCAAATGACAAAAATTTGATATTTAATTAGAATTTAACCCAAATTTCTAACCTATAAAGTTATAAGAAAAACTAACTTTTATCTTTCAGTATAGATGTACTTTTATAGTTATTTAACATGTAATGTTTATTACATCACAAATTTTCTTCTTTGAATTTGCAACTTACCCTTACATCTCATTTTTAATTTTATACGAGTTTTCTATGTCACTTAGTTTTCTATTTTCTTTGAATTATTTATATACAGTGTGTCTCACTCCACAGCTTGACACCCATTTGTTTTTATTATTTATAATCGAATCAATTTCAAATTCTTATCAAGTATAGAACCCCTTAAAATAAACTTATGAGTAATTAAAACCTCCATCTATTATAAACCACATATTAGGCCGTAAGTCATAATAACATATAACATTACTAGAATTGTATTAAAATTTTTATTTCAACTTGATACCCCTGTATCATTCTTATTTATAATCGAAACAATTCTAAATTACCATTTAGGTATAGAACACCTTCAAAGAGATTTTTGTGCAGTTAAAAATCCTATTTATTAGAAACCATCATCATACTACGATCAAAAGTAAATGCAAAAAATCAAAAAACGTAGTAGGCCTTCATTAATCGTAAAGGTCGTTAGGCGAATTTGCTTTGGACCACCTGCAAACCATAAATCCAAATTTTGGTTAAAAAATTTTCAAAAATAATTATTTTAAATAAATTATTAGAATTGAATTAAAATTATTTTATTTTTTGAGATTTTAACCAAAGTTTGGGTTTGGGGTTTTCAGGTAGCCTAGAACAAATTTCCGTGACGACTTTTCCGATTATACAAGGCCTAATATCTTGTTTCGATTTTTTGCATTTATCTTCGATCGTACTAGGATGGTGGTTGATAATAAATGGGGTTTTTAATTTTCCACAAATTTATTTTAAGGGGTTTTACACCTGATAAAAATTTGAAATTGATTGGATTATAAATAACAAAAAACAGGGGTGTCAAGATTTGAAGTGAAACACATTGTATATTTAAAACAAGTTCTAGAAAAAAATATCGCGGAAAATATATTAGGAAAAAACCATCTCAGAAAAAATATATTAAGGAAAAAAGATTGCGGTAACATCGGTTAGTGACTGATAAAACAGACCCAGAAAAAAACGAAAAATCAAGACCGAAATTTCTACAATGAATGATGTTTTTTGAGTGTTTTAAATGTGTACATAAATGTACCAATAACTATGTCCTAAATTAGTGGAGGCGCTAACCGGTGATCAGTACGGTTTTTCATACTTATTTGTATTCTTTTTAATTTTTTAGATTTTTAAAACTATAAATTTAAAAGATTTATTTGCATAAGCTGAAAAAGTCTAACCGCGCCACTTTAGTTCACAGTACGTTAACTTTTAGAACCACTCACGCTTATCGAAACGCACGGCACACGCCTATAAATATTATATACCATTCTCCAATTCGGGGAGGGGGTAAGTCAGGGGTATTTGTTAAATAACGCGTCCAGGTGTTGACAGTTTTCCTCGTCACTTATCTATGCTTCTAATGGTGCTTCTCCGTGCCCCTCTATGCGCCCCCGTATTCCTCTATTCTCTTCTATGCTTCTATTTGTTGATCTGTGCCCCCCAATGCAACAATATTATCTAATTACACAATCTGTTTATAAATACATACTTCTTTAAGATATCCGGTGCAACACTGGGTGAAACGAAGTGCTCAATCAAGAATGTATAAAGAAATGGAATGTATGGCTTTCTTAATTAAAAAATGTGAATGTCAAGTTACTACGTTGCTACTCATTTGGGTTTCTAGAAGCTGATAATAGTTATTTATTTCATACTGTCCGGTAAAAGGGTATTTACCGGACTCATTTGAGTCCGGTAAATGAATTATTACGTTACAAGGCCGGTAAAAAATTTTACCGGACTGAAAATCCAATTTGAGTCCGGTAAAAAATTTTACCGGACTGAAAATCTAATTTGAGTCCGGTAAAAAATTTTTTCTGAAAGCGGAGCTATAGTTACGTTTCCATGACACATTTGGCGCAGGAAATTTCAATTTCCCTGCCAAGGCAGGTAAAGTAGTTACAGATACAGATAATACCAATTGTCATATTTATTTAAATTTTTAATTAATATTAATATTTATAGTAGTGTTTTGTACATTACATATGTTAATACCAGACAAAGCACTCTTATTTTTCAGAAAAACATTATTTTCATTGTTAACTACCATTGCACAATTATCACTCTCAGACGTACTGCTACCAGTTTTTTCATCACCAACTCCTTTCACGGAAGTGAAGGCACAATTATTGTTTTCTTTTCCATACATTATTCGTTTAGCAGTCTGAATTTTATTTTCTAATGACTCTTCTATATATCCTTCTGCGACGCTAGAGGATTTCCATCCGCCATGCCTTTTAAGAGTTGTAACGTCAGCGCCAGCGTCAACTAACAACGTAGCAGAACTGCGACGTAGACAATGTCCAGTATATTCTGCGGGATTCTCTAAGCCAAGATAAGTTGCTATTTTGCTGGGTATTTTGCCAAAAGTATGTACGCCCACTGGTTGTCTTGAGCATTTTCCGTTTTTGTAATTCAAAAAGAGACGTCTGTGTGGTGTTTGAGGTGGTCTTAAGCTAGTATACTTCCTATATAGTGTGAGATTCAGCTCATTTCCATCATCTCCAAGAACTATAAATCGCCTTGGCTTATGTGTCTTAGAATCAGGTATGCGGATCATCAACAAAGAATTTTTATCTTCAACGTCATCAATCGACATTTTTCCCAGCTCATCACACCGACAACCTCCTGCTATACCGATGATTAATGCAACCTGAATTTTTTAAAATTATTGAAAATGAAGTAGAAGACTATAATTTCCTACCTTTGACATTAAAAATTCTTTGTCCGGAGCCTCTTGAAGAAATCTGTTCACCTCAATCCGTGACAAAATTCTTGATTTTTTGGCTTGGTATTCATCATTTTGCCTTTTTAAATACGCAATGAGCTTGCTGAATTTGCCAATATCCACATTCTTCTTTATTAATAATGTCGATTTAACCATGGAATAGTGACTCCAAAGGGATGAAGCTTTATAATTTTGTTTCGTTTTCTCAGCAAAGTAAGCCAAAAGGACGTCTTCGGTGATAACATTTACATTTTTGGCCTTACACCAAATGTCGAAACCTTCATAAGCGGCGTTGTACCTACTCTTGGACTTTTTAGGTAGGAGGTCCCCTACGGCTGCAGCGGCCGCTTCTTGTATTTCTAACGGCGTTTGGTCACAAGTATCTACCATAATTAGGCGCACACAAAAATTAACGCTGACAGTACTTTTCTATTTATTTCTGTCACCATAGAAACGAGAGAAATGCACCACTTGATAAATTCCGAGAATTGTTTAGAAAATTAAATTAATAAATTACTTTTATCGTAATTTTCGCTTTCAGAAAAAATTCTATACACTACTCGTCAGTAAAATGCCATTACTTGGCTCAGAGCCTTTAAAATACTCGGAGCAAAGCTCCTCGTATTTCAATAGGGCTCCTCGCCAGTAATGAAGCATTTTCCTGATTTTTGTGTAAATATCTATTACCGGACTGAAAACTTTAAATGCATTTTTTTAAAAAATGAACAATGTGAGGCAGTATGAAATAAAACGCCTTACGTCATACTTCCGGTAAACCATTACAGTAGCTCGTTTCAACATTCGAGACTCGGCTCCTTCGTCGCCTCGTCCCGAAACGTTTTCAACTCGCTACTGTAAACTTGGGTTTACCGGACTTATAACGTAATATACTATTACGTGCCAAGCTTTGTAAATTAATCTTTACGGGCGAGCGACGAAGGAGCGAGCCTCCATAACCCAGCGAGCCCAGTAATGATTAATTGCAAAGCGTGTCGCGTACAAACTTTTATTTCCACCTTCACCAGTATTTTTTTATGAATTGTATATTTTGTATAAAAAGACATTTTGGAATCAAAGGCGGTAGCACAATTTATAGCTAGGCGTTGCTACGGTGTTGTGGTTAAGCAACACATTAGTTGCCATAGCTTTTTGTTGATGAGCATTGTAAAACTTTACAGGTCTCTTTTAGAAGCCCGTAAAGTTTTACAGGGCTGTGGCTGTAATTACTCATCTACTTAGTTACATCATGACCAACTACTATTAAATGTAAACATTATGGCCATCTCAAGGGGTCCGGACCGTGGCGTCCTCTATCAGATTTATCTCAGCTTAGAACCTTTGGTTTTAACATGTATTTAAAAATTTAGAATTGTCACTTTGTCGTTGTTGAGGTTATTGTAGTAGTGCGAATGAGCCATATCAGAAGAAAACTAAGAAGAGCAGTGAATGTAATATGCTAAGTTTAAGCGCAGGTTTAACAACGTTTATTAATAATTTTTTAATTTTTATTTTCCACAAAACTGTAAACAAAAAAGTATAATAAAGTAGTAAGGTAGAGTTGCGTTTTTAAAACTGTACTGCTAAGAGCTTATATGTACTATGTATCATAAAGCTTTTTTTACGGTGTCTGCTTATTCTAAAAAGATAGTATTTACTACTGGTCTAATAGTTGTTTTGATTATTTGTTTTGTAATAAGGTATAATAAAGGTAACATTCAGCCATATGACATAGCTATAGAACCGTACCCTCAACGTTCCATGTTTTTGATCGCCGGATTTCTCAAAGATTTTGAAGAAATAACAGTTGGAGAGAACACTTGCATTGCGAGTAAAATGTTCACTTTCTCCAGATTCGTTATTTATATGTGTTCCTATTAGTAGAGCACAGGCTTTATGGGCAGTCCTTTTTGCATTTGAAGAATAGATATCACGATCTAAAAATCAATTTCTAGCATTTTCCCAAGCACGACAAAAGCTAAAAGATAATGGTAAAGGCGAAAGAAAAGCATGTTTAATGTAGATTCTGATTGAAATCCCGCCACTTAAAAGTTAAAAAGAAAACATCTAGAGTTAAAGACGCATGAAAGAAACATCGTACTAATAACGGGGTTTTCTCCAACAGTACCAGATCCACAAGTATCAAGTTCAATAAATACAATATCCAGTGCAGCTGTTTGATTCTTTGAATTTTGGCGGTATATAAAAAAATCTGAGCTTGAAAATTTATTGACCGGGGGCGCCACGGTCCGGGCCGTTTGAGATGGCCATAATGTTTACATTTAATAGTAGTTGGTCATGGTTACATAAAGGTCTGTAAAGTGTCATTTACATAGAAGGAGGAAGTAAAATCAATTTTCATGTGTTTTACGACTCCAGCGAGTCATCTAACTTATCTACGTCAAGTACATAGTTAATGAAAATACGATTAACGACGCATTTGCAATGGGAAAAGCAGAAGTTTCAGCTGTTCGAACACAATCAACTCCAAGATTAATAAAGCTGCAGTCTGCATTCGTGGCGACATCCTGTGTGTTAAGTGCCTGGAAGAAAATTTCCCAATTTCCCAAGGGAAATGTTTGCTAAAAGTTGAAGAATCAGTTGCACCGAAAAGCAGCCTGATTAATTATAAACTCCATTTTTCGCTTCGAAAGGACTAATTAGGAAAATAAGTTGAAAAGAAAAATTCAAAAAGTTTACAACCAAAAAAAAATAAATTTAAATCGTTAAATAGTTCGTGTCATTCCGTTGGTAATCAGATTAAGTGGTGCAGATAGTAGCGTAACAGCCCGGAAATCAGGGGGCCTTGGATTCGATTCCCAGCCAGGCTGATAATTTTTTTTATTTAGATTTTAGACAAAAAATATGATTTACGTTGTCTTAATTTTAAGTCTTAATCAAATAATTGATGTTTATCTTGAGTGTAAAATTGTTAGTGGTTATGGCACTTGACTATCAATCTTGAGCTCCTGGGTCCAATTCCCAGGCGTGATACATTGCAATTTTTAAAAATATCTAAGGCTTCCAGGTTGACTCAGCCTGTGAAGATGAGTACCTGGGAAATAATTTCCCGGAGTAATAATAGGCGGTCGGTGCGTAAAGCTTAGGGTGACCCTTAGCTATATGTAATTTTAGTATTTTCCAGGTTAATGTAGGTTTTTCTTCTTCTGCACCTTAGCTTCCAGCGTATCTAACTTTAGCCATATTTGCCTTAACCGCTGTTGGAATATTGTCATCAAATAAGGACAGAGCCACCGATTCGAGAACTAAGTACCAGAAAAGGTTGGATTTTTTTGCAGCAGCCTTACTGATTTCTGGATCAATATCCTGATAATTTATCATTTGACGCATTAATAGGAAATCTTGATAAGGTCCAGGTTTCTTTAAATCTTTGGAAAATCGTCATGTCTAGATCAGAAGTTGAGTGACATCAGTGAGTCGAAACAGTTCCTCAAAACTAACTCAAAAATGTGAATGACGGCAAGGGGGGTACAACAGGTCACGATTGAACAATTTTTTAGATTTGTACAGGTACCATTTACTTGACCTGTGTTGCTTCCTGTCGTATGGCAGAAAAGTGATTGGATTTTGTCAGTTATACCCCACTTCTCCACTGCTTTTTAAACAGCCATGGCTTGTTCTTCTCCTGAAGATGTTGGGATTTCAGAGACTCCCAACAATTATTCCTTGCCTTGAAGAGTTACTATTATTGCCAGTTAATCAACATTTTCAACACCTGTGAGTGCTGGGAGCAGCTTTCCATCCCAGTGCAACACTAATTTTTGGCGGTCATTTAGGTTAAATCTGTGCTGAATTTCTGTGTGTCTCCTTCTCTAAATTTTAAAGGCCTTGAAAAGAAGTGCTTTATTACCAGGCTTTCAGTATCACGCCCGAAAGCTTCTGCAGTAGCCATTATTATGTAAACCCCATTTCTATCAGTAATTTTGCACCTATCAAAAACTTGAGAGAGACGGGGAGTAAAAAAACTGCAATATACCTGGAATTGCTGGAACTGTTGCTGCGGTTGTTGCTGTTGCTGATCTTTGCTGAATGATGACAGAATAATTTTCACCGTCGTCACCATGGGGTGAAACGCCAGCCAGTCGTTAGAACTGGCTGCTGTCTACCCTATCCCAGGTTTATCTGGGAAACGGATGACACAGTCAAAAAATAATGTGTGGTAGAGTTACGCGTAAGTGTTTCTTGACAATGACTCATGATGTTGCGGAGGAAGTTCTGCTAACATGCGGGTCCAGTGTGGGTGGATTTGTTTCTTTTCTGACGTCAGGGACAATATAGTGTTAGTTACCCGCTGCCTGACCTAGACGAATGGAGGAGAATTCAAGTGAGGTTTATCCCGGACAGGGAATGCGCCCGCTGACCAATAGGAACTGCATGCCACCGGGTAGTGTCTCGGAGATGACAGTACGGGGGTAGGGCTTTGACTGTGCAGTTCCAGTCGTGTGATCCTCAGAAATCGCCTAGAGAATTCTACTTCGGTAGACTAGAGGCACACCCGGCCTATAACTGCGAGATCGAGGTTGCAAAACCATTCAAAATCAAGTTCCGTCACATTTTAGGTTGGATTCGATCGGGCAGTACCAACAGCAAATCATATGCTATCGGAAGAAAATCGCATGGTAATTAAATTAATGAAAACTCGCATTAATTTTCATTACTAGCGATTACAAATTACATTAAGTGATTACAAATAAAATAACTAAAAAAAATTTTTATCCGAAAAAATTTGTTTCTGAGCGAAAATTATAAAATTTCATGGTCGATGAGGGTCGCCTCGCAGTTGTCCGATTGAGCTAAAATTTGGCACAGATGTCTTTTTTGTTGATTGTAACAAGATAGGGGGCTAGATACTGGGAGCTAAATTTTTATAAAATTGAAAAATAAGGGCCACCCTAGCTAAAGCTAGCCACTGTACCGCCCTGGGGTAAGGAACGGAATAAAGGAGAGTATTATATAAACTTGTTAAATAAAATTTACTAAAGTCAAACTATTCCATCACTTTGAAAAACAAGTTTTTCAATTTAACAAAGTTTTTATCAAGCCGAATAAATGTATAAATAAATATTATATTTTCAAATAGAAGTCTGTATTCTGAATGTTGGTCAAACGAAATTAAGTTAAACAAACTAAAGTAATAAGTAAGACCTATAATTATATAAATATAGATAAAAACTTTTAAATTACACGAAAGTTTATTCAATGGATTTATCAAAATTTCTAAAACGTACAGTTTTTTATTCTTAGATTTTTGATTTTGCTTAATTCGAAAATTTTTGTTGTTTTCTGTTGTTGACATCATTGTCCAAGTTGAAAACCGATAAAGTATTTCATGCAATCCTTTAGCATTATTTGTTACAAAATCAATTTTATTTTATTTTTCGTAACAATTTTTTTTAATTTGTAAACGTTTAAATTGCGTAGAAGATATTAACTTAAAATTAATAAATAACTGTTATTTGCCAAAGAAAAATAAATGGTATTAGTTCGTATGTTTATCGTGAATAAAACTTTCTCAGTATTAAATAAATTAAATTATTCGCTTTGAAACTGACTTCTTTGCCAGAGAAGATTAAATTGAAATAAGCAGGAAAGATAATATAACGACTTTTAAATAGCTACTTTTATCTTATTTACTACAGCTAATAATAAAAAACATTCTTAATGTGTTTTTGTAGTGAGGCCCCTGTTTTTTTGTTTCTAGCTTCAACAACTGCATTTTAAATTAATAATTGGATATGTATCATGTGTAAAGAGAAATCATTTCCCACAGAAGTTCTTATTCTTACATAACATCTCTATGGTTTTTAATGTGAATAAGAATTTAGTTAAGATAATGAAACCCTTGTCCAAGTTGAAAAGGTTTAAATAAGTATTTACTTGGCGAGGTTTTTAAAATCGTTTAAATATTTTTAAATTTCGCGCTAAATTATAATTTTGGAAATTAATTATTATAATTAATTAAATTATAATTCATTTTCGCATTAGTTTCGAAAGAAGGTTGTGAAAATACGAATTTTCAATTAAGACTTTTGTTGTTTAATTGTGAAGATATTATTCTGTAATTCATTTTGTGAATTTAATAATTAATGAGATTCAATGTTTATGATGTGAAGATGTACTTTTTTTTATTTAAAAACTAAAAGATTTAATCACTTAAGATTTTAAATTTTAAAAATATTTTGTTTTGGTTATTGTTTTAATTATTATTTTGCTGTCGCAATTATCACTTAATGATTTGTTTTGTGAAGAAAGTTACCTCTGGAAAAAGCAATAGGCACGTTCGAAACATACCAGTTACAGAATTCAATATGGCCTTCATATTCCAGTGAACCTCAAAACTTTTCTAAATTTGCAAACTTAAGGAACGGTTTCTATTGGTTGGATAATTCAAAAACCCGTTTTAATTCACTAAATTCAAATTTTCGCTATTTAAAACCCAAAATTGACATTTTTGAGAAATGATTGTAAACTATCAATTAACTAAATGAAACCCTGTGTTATGATTAATCCGAAAACCAATTAACATGTCAGTGACAAATCCGATAGTTCATTAACAGCAACATCATGGAATGCATTAAAAAAAGAAAATTACTGAAAATCGGGTATGTCTCTCTTCAATTCTCCCCTATGCTTCTTCCTGTTCGTGCGACTTTCCTTCATAATCGCTTACGCTTTCATGTTTTCGATCATCTGTTCCTTTGTACCCATCCGTGCTCTAGGCACCTCTGTGCTAATCTATACTTACCAGTAGCGTGCGGTCCATGGAAGCAAGGGAAGCACTGCTTTCCTTAAGAATTTATTAAAATTAAAAAACAATGCTAACAAAAATAGTTTTATAAAATTATGGTTATCGTTTATTTAAATTTGTAATGTTTAATCAACTTAAAGCTCAATATCAATTCCGCACAGCAAAAGGTATAATTAGAGCACTATTTTAAATTAGGCTCATAAATTGCGCGGAGAGGTAATACCGATTCAAATGTGTTACATACACTGCATATAAGCACTGATTTTGTTGTTTACTGCACTTCTTTCTTTCGGTAGCGGTCGGGTCGCGGGTGCGTTGTGGGCTACAGTTAACATCGTATAAGGTCGAGTTATTTTTATTAGCGTGCTCCGTGATCAGATGTTTATTATAATTTGGTTATTTGTTCGATTTTCCGTGTTTGCTAAATGTAAACTACTTAAGTACTTAAGCAATGTAAATCTGCAAATGAGACTTTATTTTGGAACATTTTATTATTTCAATTTATATAAGTTGGGATTTTTTAAAGACAAATAATTCTATTTAGTTTGTTCTGTATGCAACATTTAAACTTGCTTTATCGTCATGACTGCTAATTCAGCTGCTTCGGTGGAAGGTTCGAGTACTTCCGATACATCGACAATAAGTAATTCCCAATCGTGGCAATTTTGTTGTTCAATTTGTGAAGTACTAGGTATTATTAAATAACAAATTTTCTTCATACAGTTTCGGAGGGAATTACAAATTGTTGAGAAAGGCAAACCAAAACCAGAACTTTTAAATTTAACAACAAAGATTAAAACCTGCACCAAGTATTTTGCTAAAAAAGACCGGAAAATCGAGTTGCATTATAAATAAATAGTAGTACTATTTTTTAAATAAAGAATAATAGTCATCAAATCCCACAAGTATAAAAGACGTATTCTTTTGCATATTGTGATTAAATCTAAACAATCATAAAAATTTTGAAATGCTTTGTCACAAAAGAACATTGGCAATAGTTACAAGTTTGGACACAGCACTTTTTATGATTCAATCATGTCAATCAGAATTTCTACGATTCAAAGGGGTAAGAGGATTACCAATCATGCTAAAATTATCTTACTAGGTGGGGGTTAATCAGTATTCAAAGGAACGAGATTTGCTAAAAAATTACCAATCCGAAATCCGATTAATCATTATAGAGCAAAATAATATGTACTACTAAAACGTAAAAGTTCTTCTTTAAAAAACTTAAACTCTTAATAATTATAACACTGTTTTTTATTGTGCCTAGCAGGAGCGTATCTAGAGAATTATTTTGAGGGGGAAATTTTTTGAAAAATAATTGTTTTAACAAATGATAATTAAACAAACATTATTTGTTTCTATTCTATGTATACTTATTTCTAAATTTGGGAGGGGGAGAATTTCCCCCATCCCGCCTTGTGAATCCGCGCCTGTACCTATTATAGATATATTAAGATTTAAATCGTGGTTGCTTCCCTAGCCTAAATTCTCACCGCACGCCACTGATACATACTCTGTACTCCAGTAAATTCCTGTATATAACCTCAATGTTCAGACTGACCAGACATTTCATCCCCGGGCGCCTATATCAAGAACTTGAATTTTCTGAACCTGTTGGGTTTCAATAGCTATCAAACATTTTTGTTTAAGCATTAGCATTACCAAGGTCTTTTTTGTCTTTTTTACGATGACTACTTAATCAAGTACTGATAGTTCTTCATGTAATAAATCCAGAGTTTCAAACAATGCTATTATAATGACGGTCAGTTGATTGATTTTATATATCTAATACCTATACATCGAGTGTTTTTTTAAATTTGACGTCAACGTAGGCTGTGAATAGTCGATTGTGAATTATTTAAACACGTGAGTAATTTGAACGTTTTGACAATGACATTTATTAATACGATCAAGATCCGTTCACAATCAACTATCCATAGCCGCCTTCGACGTCAAATTTAACAAAACACTCGATATATATATACCTATTTAAGTATTTTATTTTAGTTTTTTCATTTTCATACAAACAGATCTTATCGCTTTTGTTTATAGTTATAATTTAATACCTTTAATCTACAATTAAGACTACATTCAATTTATTTCCCCATACATTATTCATAAATTTTTAAGTAAAAGTGCTTAAACTTCAAGCGATATTATCTCGTAACTCTAATAACTATACAAAAAGAGAGTAACATTCCCTTTTTTCCAAACGCCACATTAAATCTATCAACGGTGATTGACAGATTTTGTAACAAATTCAGTTTCTATTAGGAAAGTCTGAAAATTATACAAATGATCCGGTAGTTACGCTATTATTTTTAACTACAGACCCGAGTCTTTATCGTTATCTCGTGGAAGATCAGAAAATACCCTTTAGAGCATTAACGTATTTCACATACGTAGACTGAATTATTATCCTGATAAGTCAACATTATAGTGAGTTGTTGGGCACTAAATATGTTTTATTTCTTGTGAACAAAAATAACTTAAAAGGTTTACAACTATCTAGCTGAATTTGTACATTCTAGATCTTAATTGGCATTTAGTAGGACTCTTCAAATTATTATTATCTACAGTTTATTTATTAAATCAAACTGGCTATTTTCTATAAAGAAAGATAGCACAGACAATGACCAGAATAGAGAGGGAGTTGATTTTACGAAGCCATTAAAGCCTTGACGAGCTTCCCTCATGATTTCCTCGGACAAAAGCAGCAGCATGGGACGATAACTTATTGTAACATAAACGTCCCAAAGGTTCGTTCTGCACTTTACTGCGCCCAGGCCTAGAGCGTTCGTTAGATTTCACTACCATTAAAAAATTATAGCCACTTATTTGAATAATAGAGGTGAATTTTATGACTCTTGCAGAACAACAAGTCATTGTTTGAACAATATGAAACGCACAACGTTGTTATGTGTACTATAACGGAATAAAATGAAAATCCCCTCCCTGTTTTTATTTTTCCCCATTTTATTGTCTACGGGAAAAAATTGAATTTTGAGTTAATAGTTAAGGAGCTACTAAAAATTTTAGAGCTGTTTTTGTTGTTTCTTGTTGGTGCTTTCGAAATTTTGTCTCGGGTGGATGAGTACGTTATGATAATGCGTAAACATTCACTGGCACCCAATCAATAAATAAAGTGGAACGAACTTAAGTAACTTTTATGTGTGTTGCATTGCTATAAGGTTTCTAAAATTGTTACTAATAATGACATTTTTTTTAAATTAAAATTAAAATGTGCAAACTTTATTTACTTTAGGATAATCAAATCGATCAAACAATAACGCTAATAGAATGGTACTTGCAAGTGCAATGACAATTTCCATAGATACCTTCTAATAGTTCCAGTTGATGGAGATTTTTTTCTTGCTTGTAAAATCATAACTATAAGTAATATTTAGGTATTAACATAAACATCCATATGTATATTTGTAGTATTTTTTTGAGTGGTTATGTAACTGCATGTATAATATGATTACTGCTTGTTGTGATGGTTAGGAAATTATTTCATATTGCTCTAATTTTAGTTTGTTAGGTAAGCATCGATTATGCCTGTCAGAAATCAAATTACACGCAACTTTTCTCAGCCGGGTCCAAGTGCATTGAGCGCCACTGGGGACCAGATACCATAAAAGTGTGTTCATACTCATATAACACAATCCGCAAAATAACTAGTCGTGCTCAAAGAAATTTATCTTTAAATTAGTGTATAGCAAAACATTATGTACTAGTACTATAATCTTTTAATATTTAAGACCCCTAAATCTTCCTTTAATATCTTTTGTTACTTTCTGTTTTATATTCCTTTTCTTTCTTCAGGTGTCTCAAACTCAGGAGACGGAAGAATACTTCTAGTGCGATTTACTTTAATTTTTGGAATTGTTTGGAACTATCGCAATAACACATAGATGATATCTTTTTTGTTAACTGATAACTTAACGTTTTCATTTTACATAAAAACTCTTGAATATTTTATGAAATTTGCGTAACGAATCGAAGTCTTTTCCGGCAAATTTTTTGAGTATAATCTTTTGAGATATTTTCAAAAAAAATCATAAGAAATAACACCTCACACAAATAATTTTTTCCTCCCTTCTAACACACTATTCTTAAAGCATACCTTTTTGTAAATATTTGCAAAACGACTGGATTCTTTGGAAAATTTTCTTATTCCCTACCAAAATGTATTAACGATGTATGTATGTAAGAATTAACTTGTGCTTTTAAAAAACCGTTCATAAAATCTCCCAGAATAAAAATATAGTTGTTATTTGTTTATCGTTTTGTTCATTAATTTAAGCAGAACTTATATCTTGAAATGTCGAAAAAAAATACATTTCGTCCCTTTTTGAGAAAAATCATTTAAATTACTACAACCTACTTAAAAAAAAAGTGTGGTGGCGACATGGTTTTATAACTCAGTGAGCCGGAGCAATGTGATAGTAACCCCAAGTCGCTGCAGTCTCAAGTTCGATTTTAGCTGGCGGATTCGTTTTCTGCATAATTTTAATAAATTGCATTTCAAATTTAACTACTAACTGACTAACAAACAGTTTAAGTAAAATGTACATAGACTTCACTTTATTTAGTTTGTTTTTCTTCATAAGATTTTGTATTTTTATAAAACGTTTTGCTAAATGTTTTGTTTTACTGCTTATTAAAATTTTTCACATTTTCTCTTGCATGATACTGGCTTGGTTAATTTGGAAACATTTTCCTGTAAACAAAAATTCAAAAATTTAAGAATGTTCTCTAATTAAATACCTATTCTGATTGTCAGTGCAAAAATATCATCATTTTTACTTCTACTGTTTTTAGTCGTGTGAAATATTGTAGAACATAATAACAATTTTAAAATGCAATTTACTGAAATTAAAATAAACGTGTATAAAGAGCAAAATTGTCATTTTATATTTTGTAAAAGAATAAAAAACAAAGGGATAATAATGGGAAATCGTGCAATAGAGACTCTGTTATCCCTTTTTTTGTGTATATCTACGCGCATTAATATTTCTATGCATAAGAATAGAAAAAGTTTTCTGCCAGATGGGATCGAACCTGGGCGACAGGAACTTGAGGTTATTATTACCCTGCTCCGAGTAACTAAGCTATGGGATCATGTCGCCGATATTCGATTTCCAAACTAGAGATACGGTATAGTAGGTTCTATTTAAACGAAAGGGTTTTCCTATCACTTATGAAAAATAACGTTTTCAAGTTAGAAAATCTTACTAGTACTTCTAAAATCGTAAACTGAGCTAAATTAATCGTTCTACGGGTATACATTCTATTATTTCCTCCTATGCTGATTTCTGGGGTACCGAGTAAGGGTTCATAAGTTTTTAATTTTTTTATTTTCTTTAAGGAATTAGTTTTGTATTTATTCGAAGTACCTACATTCTTTATTCTCTTTTAAGGTTTATTTACTTAGATAAAGTGTTCATATTTTCAGTTTATTTTGTTTTTTTTTTTAAATAAAACCGCGGGTATGTTTTAATTACTTGTTATATTGTTTAAGCACTTTCTACCTATTTAAAGATATTTTAGTGAACACATTAATAATATTAGGTCCTTTATCTTCAGAAGTTCCATGATGTTATAGCATTCTTAAAATATTTGTAACCAAGCTAATGAAACAAGCAGATATTTTGTCTGCAATCTATCGAAGACAGTTTAAATTTTGAATTTTATTATCAAAATTAGAATGAATATAAACTCCATTCCCGTTTGGTTGTGAAGATCACTGAGCTCTTTTCGGAGCTTACTTATTCTTATTAGGCAAGGAATTGAGATATGCTCAATTAGCGCGTCACTTACTTATGCGAGTGCTGCCAATTCAGACTGTTGAGAGTGAGAAAGTTACTATCCACCTTTTACTAACTCTCTAGGTTAGTGCCGAAGCTATTAACCTGCTCACTCGTCGGGGTCCATCTCCCAAAGATGCCCCTTCACCCCTAATCCAGCATGTGGACTTCCACTGCCCGGCCAAATCTTTTACTCCTAGGCCTACCTAGGAGTACCTAGGAACTTGCAATCCCGACCTACCCTAATAAAGGTCTTGGTGAGCCTTCGGCAGTTCAGCCCTGTTCGACTATACCTAAAAGTAGAGACGTCGAGGTGAAGTAGTCTTGAGTAAAAGGCTAAATGTCCTAAGACATGTATTCGCATCAACTCCCCTTAAAGGTGATCCCTCAGAATAGCCTTGCTGAGAACAATCGCGACTACATCAGAGAAAACACCTGACGAAACGGTTTCCTCAAAAACAGTGATGAGGAGGCCGCGATAAACCTTACTAGTTGCTCTTCGTGTGGTGGAGTCCAGCCTTGTTCTGGGCTATCCCCAAAGCAAGAGATGTCAATCCTAAGACCAGCGCTGAAGATAGCGATCTGGCCAACATGTGCACCCAGATAGTGAAATCTTAGTGTTCAGCGACGTGGAGAGGTCCCTTGCGTATATGTTGTGAAGAACCGGAGAGAGGAGAAAATCTTGGGGAATCCCGCGACAATCCGCTTCTCCCACAACATGGAGTCGTTCAGCTGTATGCGGAACCTCTGAGGTAGGAATCCAAGCTTCCAGCAATCTGTAAAGTAGTCCCTTGTGCCGGACTTGTGAATCCCTCAATGACCTCCTTCACTACGCGTAAAACCTGATGCGATGTGTGTTCTGAAGTCAAACTGCCTGCCTTCAGGTCTCTCCGTCACACCTTAATATGTACATCAACTATAACAGTATGCGTTCCTGTTGCCCATCTGTGAAGGCGAAATCGTGCAGGATATACCAATTCTGATTGGCAGTTCGACTGTTCCAGGTAAGTACAAGTGTAAGGCAATGATTACCAGGTCTTTTACTTCCAGCAGAGCCTCCAGACTGCAATCTCTAGCAATCTTTTATTGCGACGAATAAATTAATAAAACACCAACATAAGTTGTACCCACATGTACTGTATTAAAACTAAATTGGTCATGACGTAAGTTAAATATTATGAAACAGACTTAACTTAATTAATACGCGATTGAATCTATACTTTTCTGCCATAGTAATTTAAAGCTCACATGCATAGAGTTTGTAATAGACTGACTTTGAAAGTATTAAATCGAAGGCATCTAAAATGCATACAAGAAAACTAAAAGTGCTATATTGCAGATTCATAAAAGATAACTTGTTTTATGCTGCATTCTGTATTATCTAATACGTAACTAAGGAATTCTACATCACCAAATTGATCCTAATTAAAAAAGAATTTATCTAACAATAGTTGTGTGTGTGTGTGTGTGTGTGTGTGTGTTTGAAATCTTTGGCATTAACTTTAACTTTCGACTATTATCATTCTGAAGGTTTTATGGCTAAACGAACACCTTGCTTAACGTGCATAAGAATTATACTAAAATTATAAGCAAAATTGGCGAGGAAAATCAACTAAAATAATTTAGAAATTTAGTACTAAACAATTAACAGATGATAAAAGTCCTCAAATCACTATACAAAAAGAAAAAAATCGAGTTTAATACAGAAATATTCACTTAATACACTTTAAAAACGAGAGGGCAAAACATAATCAAGCATTCCACAGACAAATGGCGCAGAATGCAATATTATGCACAGGGCCAACTACAATTAATGTAGGCAAAGTCTTACTACATTGATTTTAATGTAAAATTTAGACTAATAACAAATTAATAGTATATTAAGTATCAAGAACAGTAAGGACAGTTTACCGATCGACGACAATGTTTGGCGACTGAGCGAAGCGAAGTCGCCAATATTGGAGGAGATCGGTAAACTCCTTACTGTTTGAGATGCTTATACTATTTTTTGTACGACCATTATTAATAGTTAATACAAAAGTATTAACTAAGGAAATATCCCCAAAAAAAATAGATTTAAGATAATTTATTTTTGCCCTGTATATCCACCAAACATTAAGTAGGTTTTGTCGTTACCATGGATACGTTTGTAATTACTATTATTTTTGAATGTCACGATATTTGTCAAACTCGTGAGAATGAGTGAATCTGAAAACGAATATAATTGGGATATTGAAGAAGCCTGAGCAAATTTAAATAAACAACATACATTTTTTAAATAGTCCAATTATTTAGAAAATAAATGATTTCTCGCGAAAGAGACATCCAAAGATCATGCATTTATTTTATAAATTACATATAATTTACTTACCGTTCTGTTTTTGACAGAACTGAACGGTAAGTAATTACTTACCGACGCGTTTTTGCTTAGCAACCAGTAAATATAACCTACTGTTCTAAAACCAAGTATGGTAAACAATCCGAAATAGCATGGTCGTTCAAAAAGTATTATATTTCATAATGAAATATAAAAGATTTGCATGCACGTTAACTGTTAAAGGATTTTTTTAAGAGGAAATGAAGTTAAAATCTTACAGTTAGTACATAGTTTCAATCTTAACTTTCATTAAATCAAAAAAATCAAAGTTATTTACTAATTTTTTGTTTATATTTACCGCTAGTTTACGTTGATAAGACAATGCATTTATTTCTAGACTAGATAACGTTATCGACACGTGTGGAGTCGAAACAAAGGATTCTTTAATATGAAGGTTAAATGTGCCGAGGGTATATAATATATACAGAACACAACCTGTAAGATAATTCAATTATATTTAGTTTGCATCTTGCAGTTAACACGTCGCATCATAATCTCAGTTCAATATTAAAACTGCATTATATTATCATATTGTTTAAGTTATTACAATTTATAATTATACAAGTGCATATTGTGTAATTAAAGAAGAATAAATATATTATTGCAATTAACGACAATAAATTGTTAATAAAGTTAACGCTTTTTAAAAACATCTTTCTACGCCAAGAAAAGTTAATTCGCGTTTCTGATTATTTCTACTTTTTGCCATTTTATTGCAACATTACAAAAAATTAAACGCAACTTCAGTAACCTAATCAATTATGAGATACTTATTTTTTTACTCAAAGAAATATTACTTTAATACTAAAAACTAGCTCTAAATAATTCACATAATATTTTTCATTATAAATAATGTATTTAAATATCTTTATATATAAAAACAAAATATATAACAATAACGTTTGAAATCCTCTATGATTATCAATGATTTGAGGCTGTATCATGCGTTTTTTTTTGTTAACTACTACTAATTTGTTTACTGTTTTATCTTATAAGATATTTTATTTTTATCTATCTAAGGCACATTAAAGGCTTGAGTTCGTTTATAATGACCAAAAAGTCATTTCCAAGCAATTTAAACTATTGACGGAGAGCTTTTTTATAATAGAATTGGTTCTTTCACTCTCTTTTGTTAAATAATAATTAAACAGTGGATTTTGTACTAAAGTATTTTTGATTTTCTTTTAATTTTATGGATTATATCCCTATATGGATACTTGTAAGAGTCATTTAAAGAGAATAGTTTAATTAATTTATTAAATAGTTTGATTTTTCTTGTTTGGATATATAAATGTTTGGTGCAACAGTAACTTTAGAATACTTATCGTAGACAAATCTCACTGACGGTCGAATTAAATCAGTGTTTGTGTGTTAGATAGACATCAATGTTAACAATTTTATTTAATTTTAGTAAATTGTCTATTTATTGTACTTTAATCATTAATCAAAGGTTTTGTAAACTCAGTGGAACCCAGTAAACATTCTATGCAAGCTTTAATATTATTAACTTTATAATTCCTATCCTTATTCTAACCTTATTAAAATGACCATAGCATAAGTTGATTAAACATAATACCTTATTAGTTTTTACAGCTCTTAAGCTTCATAAGGTGTATGTATCGAGGATTTTTCAATTTTATAATTTTTTATAATAACTTGGTACGTAATACTTTTATGGCTAATTTCGCACTCTTTTATACATTCAGACTTTTAGAAGTTTACCAGTTTCAAAGGTTTCAAATGTAGAAATATCACAATGGCTTGAACGCTTTTGGTAGGAATAATTTATTTGTCCTTTTAAAAATGGGTCGCTTAATTAATGATAAATTTAAAGCCAGTACTACCTGTAAGCCATTCCTGAAATGGTTTCAGCACAATTAACACACCAAAACAATATTTTAAAACAGTTATAACATCTCAATTTCAATTTCCTTTATAAACTTACTTCATCAAATTAACAGGCCTTTACTTCTGCTAATCCAGTCGATATTAATTTATTACTTTTCATAACACAAAATGCAATTCATTTTAATGAATTTAACGATTCATTTATTCGTCGATTGTTTATGTTAAAAAAAGTGAAACATTCTTGTCTTAAGACATTAATTATACTCCAGTAGTAACACCTAACGTAATATTTTAATTTATTGTCTATTACTTCATTTGTGGTCTTGCTCTGTTGAGCACACATATGTGGGATGATGAAAAATTCAAATAAACTGTTCTGTCTCCATTTATAATCACTGAAAAAATATTTTGACCTAAATCTAATTAAGCTTTAAAAAAATTAGAATACTTATGAATTAATTAAACAAATAAATAGTAAAACAAGAATCGTTATAAATATTATGTTTACTATTATAATATAACAAGAGTCTGTGAGAGACCAAATAAAATCTGATTAGGTAGAATTTTAATTTATTATAGCATCCAAACTCATATAGTATATTATCAGATAAATCTCTTTTGATGTACCAGACTTTTTAATATCGGAAAAGCAGCTTTTTGCTCTAGGGAGTCGACGTACTTTTTTTACTGGTTTCTGATACATTTTTCAATTTATGATGTAGCCTTTCATCTTTCTAAATTAAAATAGGAAAGAATACTTGATGCCGAATCGGGTTTTTATAATATGAATCATTTGAGGGAAACAAATTAAATTTTTCTCTAATTCCGATTCCAATTCGACGTATAGAAAACAGGTCTTGCTGCGCTGCTACAAGAGTTGCCGTCGACTGTCATCTAAAGAATATGAAACGCTACCATACAATTATTTTATTAAAGAGCTTTATTATTATAAAGTTTTAATTAAAGTCATATTTATATCTATATAGATTCAAAATGTGTTCAATGTATTATCCATTCACAGCGCTGCCATTGTTTTTCTAAAATGTTTACCTCTGGCAACGAAAATTCTACAGTTAACCATTTATTTTCTTTATATTTTGATTATGAAATAAATTAGATAAAATTGAAACAAATAATAAAAATCTTACCACAAAAAAATATCAACCATAAAAAAACAAAAATTGTATTGTCAGTTGTGACACTTTTATAAAAATAAACTCTCCTCTTTTTACAAAGTGAATATTTATTAAATATTAAATTTATACAAAAAAAAAAACAGCAAAATCATTTAATTTATAAGTTCAAGCCAAAACTCTTAGTTTGAACTTTTGTATCGAAACGCGAGGAGCAACAGAATTCAACGAAAAGTGAGTTGATAATTACATACAGGCTGTCTCATAGCCCCTGCACCAGATTTTACCAGCGCATTTCTGATGACATCTGCAATAAAAAATCTTAATAAAGTTTTTTGATTAGAGAAATTTTCAAAAATTTGGACCGACGTTTTTATAAAAGTACGTATAAAATTATAACGCGCTCATGGTGATATTGATATCATTAATAAAAAATAAAATTAACTGTATATGTAAGTGCAAGGGTTGATTTTAAAGCTTTTTTATTTTAAAGCTAGACAGACATGATGAGATCACATACTGCTGTGTATTTTTCTAGTCCAAACCCACCATTTTCAAGCGCCCAATTGTGTTACATTGTACTATTGGAAATTAAATCGCTTCGCTTCGTTGACATAGGGTTTTTCTTTACTAAAATGCACGTCTCAAAGGATGACTAATTGTAATACAAAACGTATATATACAAAATTGTTCATTAAGCTTTTAATTTTTACAAGACGTTTGTCTACAACGGGATTTTAGTTTTATTTAACCGTGACCTCGCATATCTTTTTATTGTAAAACTGGTTAAATCTACTTACAACTTTCAATAGTAAAAAATTGGGTAAGAGATTTCCACATCGAATTCCAATCGCCTATGGAATTTACTAATTAGGGATAATTAATGATGCTAATGACAAGCAAATGAAGGATCTGGGTCACAAAAATTACCAGGGTAAATGGGCAAAATTTGAAAATGTAATTTAATTACAATAACATTAATTTTGTTAAAACCACAATGCTATTTACACGCAATATCTCCCTTATTTGAAAAGATAAACAAATCAACCAAAAACTATTGTGAATGACTCAAAATGGACCTTCAGAAAACATCTTTAAATGCTGGTTGCATAGCAACGTTTAAGAGATCATGCCAACTTGATTAATTTTTCAAATTGCACCCTCTGTTTTTTTTACGGAAATGTATTCTTAACTTCATTCTGCATACGGTAGTATGCCTTACTTAATTATCTAATGTGCATTTAGGGGTTGAAAAAAAATTTATAAGGTGAATTTATGTTAAACTTAAAATAAATGCTCAAAATGCCCTCCTGTGGACTCTACACGGGCTTTAAAGTGCTTCGGTAGTTCCCTTGTAGACACGGCTCTAATCATATTTTTGAATAAATAATTTAGTTAGTGATTATGAAGTGTACAATTTCTAAAAAATATTTTTTTTCAACCCCTAAATGCACATTAGATAATTAAGTAAGGCATACTACCGTATGCAGAATGAAGTTAAGAATACATTTCCGTGAAAAAAAACAGAGGGTGCAATTTGAAAAATTAATCAAGTTGGCATGATCTCTTAAACGTTGCTATGCAACCAGCATTTAAAGATGTTTTCTGAAGGTCCATTTTAAGTCATTCACAATAGTTTTTGGCTGATTTGTTTATCTTTTCAAATAAGGGAGCATTGCGTGTAAACAGCATTGTGGGACACCCTGTATACCTGCCGCGTTGGATGTCCTTGTTATGAGCTTCCTTGTATAAGCAGGTTAGTTATTTCCTGGGGAACACGAGAGAGTCTTTATGAGGAGTATTTTATTTCAACTTGTTTTGTCTTCATTAAGAATTCGGACAACTGCATAGCCAGACAATTTTCTGAAGACTGAATAATGACCCATAGAAAAATTGGAAAAAAGTATCAGAATCAACTCTGGCGATAATTTCCGTGAACGTAGAAGGTTTCTCATCAGGCAAAGGACGACTTCTACATGAATTTTGTCAAACAGGAAACTGTGATGTACGCATGTACCATAGGAAACTCATAGAGTTAACCACCATCGACTTCCAAAGTTTCTGGAATCAAATTGATAACAGAAAGACCATCTAGTCTTCAGACTTCTAATAGTCAAAAACTTTTAAAATTGCATAATTTGTGGGTTTTGTTTTAAAAGTTTAAAGTTTTATAATTTTCAAGTTTCAAATATTTCGTAAACTTTGTTATTAGTATCATTACACAGAACATAAGGGAGAAATTGAATAAAATGGAAGAAATGGATATTATAGAACCTTTTCTTTATTGTTAGTTGCAGGAGTAAATGGAAGATTGAGGTTATGTATGCATCCTTCAGATATTAACTAGAGATTAAAAAGAAGACGTTATCCCTTAAAAAAACTAGACGATATAGCTCCAAAGCTGAATCAAAATGGTTTAGTAAACTAGATTAAGGCAGATTTGAACTAGATAGAGGCAAAAACAGTTGCTGATAGATAAAGGTTGCTGAACATACTGTTGGAAATCTTACCTTTGTAAGTTTTTGGAATCGTTACAACAGACTACCTTTCGTGCCAACATTAGCTACAAAGCCCGACAAAGGGTTTTGGCAAACCCTGTCTAATATTACGAGTTGATCAAGCCTTTCCAATTTCTATCCTTGAAATACTTCCTTCCCAACTCTACACGCCTCAGACTGCAGCCTAATCGATAATCTGACCCTGCTACTAGAGAAAGCATTATTGGTTTTTGGGACGCACCGCATACTGCACGTTATACTACAGTATAACATAAAAGTTGAACATACAAAAACAAAGAAATTTCAATTGCAAATATCTTCAGATAACATTGTCAAGTAGAAGTTGAAGTAGATGATGTAAAGGTGCTACTTGTCTGACAAATTTAAATAGTTTGGGATTTATAAATAAACCTCGTAGTATGGTTTTTCGTATTCATTTTCCGCTAGCTAAAATATATTGAATCCGATCCTGTATTATAATATCTCGAATTTATTTTTTATGCTTTATAGCAAACCGTGTCTTAGAATATCTTGAATTTATTCCTTGCAGTTTTTAATAACATAAAAGTTAAGCTGTTTTTTAAATTTATTTATGACACCGTTTGACAAATAAGGAATGAATTTTGTCTCAGTTCGGCTTGTAATGAAAATAGTGTGCTATTTTAAAAATTCGTTAAAGTCGAGATAAAAATATTAAATGCGAGAGAAAAATCATTGGTGAACTACGACATAGGCAGCATGTTCTAAAAATTTTTGAAGGATCGCGCTTTCTTCGTTAAATCTATGCTAAACGGTGTTTATCTTTTCTCGTGTAAAATTCAGAATGTAGGGCAAGCAGCTCAAAGTTATTTTCACCCTGCTTCGCGGTGTGATAATAATAATTTGCTATCCGCCATATATATTAACATGAGGCCATATTGGTATAGGTGATAACGTTTGGTGGGATAGGGTCTTAATAGTGGCGATGATGAATTCTTGTGAATTGATGGAATTTCTTGTTTAATCGATGGTATATAGGTTGGCATTGTAAGTTTACACAATGGTTGACACACAAAAGATTAACTTTTGTCAGGACCATCCCAGGTTTAGATATGGCTTACGAGTATCCTTCAGTATTATCAAGCACTAGGTAGATTCCGCTGTCGTTCCATTCCACAATACGAAAGAAGTTTCACCCTTCAAACGGCTAACAACTGCCAAGATAAGGGCTGAGGGGAATAAGGAGGCTGCTTCGTGGACCCAGGCTTTTTCAATTTCGCGGTTAAAAATGACCGAGCGAGCACGCTTGCCGTAGCGCAGTGGACGTGCGAGCAGCACCTGCACACGGTGTTTGTGTATGAGAGATAAAGTTATATATGCACTGTGGTACACTTTCTTTAAGATATTTAAATTTGCGGCGATTGGTTGAAATGTGTTTGGAACTTCAAATAATTGTTAAAAAGTTAAACGAATTATTGCATGCTGCCTGTGGGTTATTAATCTATTATAGTTGTTATTTTTTAAAATATTTTTGAAGTTTAAGTAGTGGTTGAATTTGAACAACTTCAAGTTGTGGCCGACTTTCGAAAGTTTCCTGTTTATTATTTAGTGAACTTTTCTAATCCAACTTCGTGATGGTTATTAAATTCGAAGTTTAAAATCTGTTAAATTTAAACGAATTTAAATTATGCGCAGATTCTGATTGATTTACCTTCCGTACTTCTGTCCAAAATATAATTTAAGTTAATTCAGTTTCGGTTATTTTACTTACAAGTTTAAAATAGTGTGAATGGGTTTCCTGTTTAAGAAAAATTTGGAAACCCACTCATAAATTTAGTTTAATATTGTGAACGTAATATATAAATCCCTGCGTGTAAAGTCATCTTCCAAGATTTCAATAAAAAATGTATGTAGATTAGCAAAACTACTGATACTTAAAGAGTTTGCCATTACTATATTTTATTAGAAACACTCAACTCCAATAGTACTGAAGCCTTCCATTAGAATTCAAATGGAAAAACTTTAGTGTGACTATTGTGCCCTTTCTACTTTTTCAATTAAAATAAAATTGTTCTGGCTTTTAATTTTATCACATAGAGTGAATGATGTGTATGTGAAAAGATAGGGAGAGAATAGCTCTCAAACCTATTAAAGTATATAACATTTGGGTTGGTCGTAAAAGAGGAAAATTTCATGTGCTAACTGTAAATCTTTTACAACGACGATTTTATATAGATGCACATGGGAACTCTGAAAACACTTTGCAATCTGAGACTCTCATAAAATTAATTAAAACACTATTTTAAATAAATTATTTCTGTAACCAACAACAAGAAGTGTATGCAACACTTCTAGCACTCATGTAATTAAGTACTCCTTTTAAATATGCAAAACCATTTTAAAGTTTTATTTTTCCCAGTCTTCTTTTTTAGCACTAGCAACTAGCAAGTACTATATAAAAAGGATAAAGTGTTTTTCCCCAACATAAACCATTAGTGATCGATCGTTCCTTAAACGCCTTGGGTTCGAAAAGAAAATATTAGTATACAGGGAGGAGAGAAGCATCCCATATTCATAAAAACATTACAATATAAACATGCATTATTACCGAACCGTAAATCTTAAATCCTGATGTATATTCTGGTCGTTCTTTTTATTTTATTTTCGGTAAAAAGAAATATCACCGCTACCCTTTGCGTGATTTTCCTTCACGACCTGTAGTCGTAAAAGATGTTCGGGGCGGAATAAGAAAAAAGAAAGATGCAAATAGGTGAGTACACATATCGCACCGCGAGATGCGTTAGATCCGGTGAAGCAAAAGTAATTCGCGATTTTTTTCTGAATACAAACTATAAAAGGAACATCCGGTGTTTGAATGGTGAAGGCAAACATGTGTCTGTTGTTGGACATTGCTGACGAATAGCCTGTAGCAGGAATATACGTTTTGCACAAAGACCATTATTGTATTTTGCAAAAAATGGGAAACCGCTATAGAGAATAAGCTGGTCTTAGAATGCTGGTTGTGCACACATGAAAGCTTTAAAAAGAGAATGGGAGTATATGCTTAAACCGTATTATGTAATATTTAGCTTGTGAAATCTAATTTAATTGCTTTTTTTTGTAAAGTACCTAGTAAACAAAGAAAAACAATCATTACTGATAGATTATTGCACATGCTAGCATCATTTCGTTTTAGATATTCACTGTAAGAGATGCAATAAATTAACCTCACTTCTTAAATTATAATTTTGAGAAATTATCTTTTAAGAAGCTAGAAAATTATAATTAACATGCACACTACCTAGTACACAATAGTCAGATAAAGGATATTGGTAAAATTGATTTTCCATAGAATTTTGGTTAATTTAACGATGTGAAGATCATTTAATATTATAGTATAGCTAGGCGGGTTCGAGCGCAAAATCCCATGTATTTTCTTATGAAGGTCCGTTTTGCATTTCAAGGTCATTCGCGAAATTCGAGGTATGCTACAATTCTCTAATTTTCTAGTTTCTAGACATAATGTAGTTTTGAACAGATTTTAACCTTTTTCGTTATATCTACTACCCTAGTAAACGATTTCTACATATGCCTTCTTACTGTATATAATTTTGCCCCATGTAGATATTCGTCGTATCTATAGTAAACTCATATTTTAACGTTATTTATGCAATATGTTGCGACCAGTCAACCCGAAAAAACGGGGATAGTAGCTGTGGAAAAAATATAGGTTGTCAAAATTTGATAATACTGTAACGTTCTTTTTCAATATAAGAATACAAGTGCTGTTTAAATCGTCTATTCACAAACAAATATTTATTTCTATACACTAATTAATACACTATAAATTAACGCTATGATTATAAACCATTAAAAACTATTATTTACAGACTATGAATTTCTAATACAACATTTATATTCACTATTTATTTTGTAATACACAGTTAATGACTTGCTGTTGACTGTTGACTGCCTCTCTTTTATCCGCCATCCGCTTTTATATCTTCATATAAACGCACCAGAAATCGCTGGAACCTTCTATGTATTCTTAGAAAATGCTAGAATAAACCACGTCTAATTTACATGTTTGTGCGATACGTCATTTTCTCGAAGGCGGCAGAACACACCACCTGTCGCTCGAAAAGAGGTTCGTTCCTTTTCTCTCCCGTTACACTGCCCCCCTCTTCAAGTCTGTTCTGTCCCAGAACAGGTTTTATGCTCTGATTCCTGTAGAACGGGTCATGACGATATCGACAGTCTTCACCTCGACTACACGTTCCATTACGGTAGAAATAACAGTCTACACTCTTCGTTGGCCTTAATGCGGGCTGTGGGTCAAAACTGCAGACGAAGATCTTGACGTCCGTACCTCTAAAGACAACTTCCAGCATGTTTCTAACGATTCTCCAATCCAGCTGGTCCCGCCCACAGCCGAGTTTGGGAACTGCCAATTTGTTAATTCCCCTGGTAAGCAACTCGATTCTCAAATTCCATAGTGCCCTCCACAAGTCGGCGTAACTCGGTTTCTGGTAGTAAAACTGCTTGGTTACTAAGTAGTAAATGGATCGGTCATGATCAGGCAAGCGTAAGGATTTACCAACAGAGGGATTTTGTTCTCGAAGTTCATTCAGCCGTCCAAATTTATTTCTAAACACTACTGCGATCCCCCTGGACATACGGAGATCCGCGGAGACACAGTGGGCAATGGAATAATCACCAGGGACCCGGAAGAGATCCTGTTGCATCTCAGTCGTGACTCCGAATCGCGCTTTTCTAGTTCCAGAGAACGCAGCCATAAATTCTCTAAAGGTTGGCTGATCATCTTCAGGCCTTACGATTTTGATAGCCACCTCGGCCTCATCTTTCCGATCCGGGACTGCGTCATTATTTCCCTCATAGTGCGCCAGACGATTGGAGTGTAGACTGTTATTTCTACCGTAATGGAACGTGTAGTCGAGGTGAAGACTGTCGATATCGTCATGACCCGTTCTACAGGAATCAGAGCATAAAACCTGTTCTGGGACAGAACAGACTTGAAGAGGGGGGCAGTGTAACGGGAGAGAAAAGGAACGAACCTCTTTTCGAGCGACAGGTGGTGTGTTCTGCCGCCTTCGAGAAAATGACGTATCGCACAAACATGTAAATTAGACGTGGTTTATTCTAGCATTTTCTAAGAATACATAGAAGGTTCCAGCGATTTCTGGTGCGTTTATATGAAGATATAAAAGCGGATGGCGGATAAAAGAGAGGCAGTCAACAGTCAACAGCAAGTCATTAACTGTGTATTACAAAATAAATAGTGAATATAAATGTTGTATTAGAAATTCATAGTCTGTAAATAATAGTTTTTAATGGTTTATAATCATAGCGTTAATTTATAGTGTATTAATTAGTGTATAGAAATAAATATTTGTTTGTGAATAGACGATTTAAACAGCACTTGTATTCTTATATTGAAAAAGAACGTTACAGTTTGTAGAACATCAGGGCGTACGATGGATTTTGTCGCCCCCGTATCAATAAGTAGTGGAACAGTTCGGTTAGCAATCTTTCCATCTACAAACAAACTGCCGTTACTATTCTTCGATGTTACGGCATGGATGGTGATCTCCGGGGCATCTCCACTCAAGGTCAACGTTCGCCCCCTCTCGTCGACCCCCTTTAGTTTTCCGACGGCTGAACTTGTTTGGGTTTAGGGCAGCGGCGTCGTATGTGCCCTTGTTCACCGCAGTTCCAGCAACGGGGTCCTCGAACTTCTTGAGGATTCTTTTTACGGTTCTCTTCCTTCTGAAGAACTCTCATTAATAATTCTTCTAGGCGATCTTTAGAACCTTCATCTTCTTCCAAAACGGTCCGAACACGTCCGTGACCTCGGGACGCTTGTTTTGCAGCTTCAAATTCTAAGGCGTGAGCAAGCGCATCATCAGTTGTTCTTGGTCGTGCCAGCCTCAATGATTGTTGTGTTTCTCCGTCTCTTAACCCATCAATGAAGGTCTGCACAGCCAGTTGTCCCAGAAATGAATCGGGTGCCGTAGGGTACGCCAATCGGACAAGCCGCGCAACATCGGCTTCAAACTCCTGCAGGCTTTCTCCATTCTTCTGGATACGATTCTTCACTTGCGCGTGATACACTTGTTGAAGATGCGCGTCTCCATATCTCATTTCCAATCTAGACACTAACAATTGGTAATCATTTTCCTGTCCTGCTGGGATTGTTTGCAGGACGTTCAACGCGTCTCCACGCAAAGCCACAGTTAAAGAAACGGCCCTTTCCTTGCCTGTCCATCCGTTGGCCCCAGAAGCCGCCTCAAACTGTTTGTAGTAAGTGGACCAAGGTATCTTTCCATCGAACGTGGGTGGTTTTACTTTTATCCCTACGACAGGACCCTTTTCTTCTTTAAACTGTTTCTTTACTTCATTAAACGGCCTCTCAGAAGTTGAGGGAAACCGTAGTTGCCTCATTCTATCTTCCAGCATTTCGGCCATATCGTCTTTCTTAGTTGTTGGTGGTAATTGCATTTGGGCTATTTTCTCTTCTACCATCTTTATTACCCTATCTTGTTCCGCCAATCTCCCTTCCAATAGTCCTAACGCACTGGCATTCTCCAAAAATTCTTCGAAAACTTTATCTTCCAACGCTTTGACATTTTCCAACAATTCTCCTTTAAGCCTTCTAGAACTTTCTTCAGACTTTTCTAGTAATTCTTCTTTAAGCGTTCTAGAGTTTTCCAGTAAATCTTCTTTAAGCATTTGAACATTTTCTTCCAGTGCTTTAGTATTTTCAAGTAATTCTTGTTTAAACATTCTAGAATTCTCTTCGGACTTTTGCAGTAATTCTTCTTTTAAAATTCTAGAATTCTCTTCGGACTTTCTAGAATTTTCTTCGGACTTTTCCAGTAATTCCTCTTTTAACATTCTAGATTTCTCTTCCGACTTTCTAGAACTCTCTTCGTGCTTTTCCAATAGTTCTTCTTTTAGCATTCTAACATTATCTTCGGACTTTCTAGAACTTTCCAGTAACTCTTCTTTCATTTTACTTAACAACAAACTAGTATCAATTGCGGGTCCAGGTATTTCGAAGCGGTAATTTTCAGGATCTTCCTTCTGTTCTAAAAGCCATTCTCTTAGCCGATTTATCAAAACTTCTTTCTTTCTATTACTATCCAAGTCCCTCTCGTCCAATTCCCGTTTTAAATCTATTACTAAGAGATCTTTCAATAGTTTCATCACCATTTTAATCGTTTGTTGAAATTAATTTTAACACTAAAAATTTATTCTCACAGCACTTTATTTAATTATTACGCGATTTTATTTATTTTAGAACACCACACCTGACAACACTGTAACGTTCTTTTTCAATATAAGAATACAAGTGCTGTTTAAATCGTCTATTCACAAACAAATATTTATTTCTATACACTAATTAATACACTATAAATTAACGCTATGATTATAAACCATTAAAAACTATTATTTACAGACTATGAATTTCTAATACAACATTTATATTCACTATTTATTTTGTAATACACAGTTAATGACTTGCTGTTGACTGTTGACTGCCTCTCTTTTATCCGCCATCCGCTTTTATATCTTCATATAAACGCACCAGAAATCGCTGGAACCTTCTATGTATTCTTAGAAAATGCTAGAATAAACCACGTCTAATTTACATGTTTGTGCGATACGTCATTTTCTCGAAGGCGGCAGAACACACCACCTGTCGCTCGAAAAGAGGTTCGTTCCTTTTCTCTCCCGTTACAATACTCAGTTTGATGCCCTCAAAAAGATATAATTTTTATTCACGCGATTATACAGCACAAGCTAAACAAAACCACTCTTGTTCATGTCGAAATGAACATCTATTTGTGAACATTTATTATTTTGTGTTGGTGCGCAACTGCGGTACCGCCACGAAGAATCCAGCAAATTCCCAAACCTGTCGCAATATTAAAGGTGAGTGACAATCCCTATCTTGTGCTGTCATTGTATAAAACTCATTGAAATACAGTCCAACTTGCATGCACGCCCAATAGTAAACACAATATATCATCCATTTTCAATGGTTTCGAAATACGATATAACAAGGTATAATAATATACTTTTTTTTTGTAGGATATTCATCGTTGAATATAGTAAACTCGTATGATTAATACTAATTTGTAATTATTTTCAGCACCTTCGAAATATACAGGGTGTCTCGAAATTGCAGGGACAACAGCGAACCAGTAAGAGAGGACGTCGGTGTGACTGGTAAATCGTCGTCAAAACTTACCTAACCTTAATAGCAACATAAATATTAACAGTTAAAGTTGAAGCAGTTACTATTTTATTACTAAGTAAAAACTAGCAAACTTATGTTAAACATGATCACTTTAATTCAAAAGGTAAGAATCGATACAATCCATCAACCTTTACCTTCGATTTAACGTAAAAAATGGGCAAACCTTCTGCCTATATTTTTTAATGAATTTCCTAAAGTAAAGTTGACACCACAGCAATTTAAGTATAATAGCTTAAAAATAAAGATGCCTGTGAATGTCACTAAAATCAATACGACTAAATAAGTGTCAGACCTGACATTTTGAATTTAATTTTGTGTTTCAAAATAAAACTTGGTAGTATGGAGTATACTTTGCAAGAATATGCTGACATGCATCTGATTTATGGTCCGCAAAACATGAACGCTCATGCTGCTGCAAGAACTTATGCAGTTCCCAAATACAAGACATCCTGATCATAAACTAATCCTTAACTTAGAAAACTGTGTTAGCACAACTGGTAGCTTCATTCCAGTCAGAATTGATGCTGGCTGTCCACAGACCAGGAGAACAGCAGAATTCGAAGCTGAAGTGATAGAATTAGTTCATGAAAATCTTCAAATTAGCACAAAAACCGTTGGAAACATGCTTGACACCCATCATAGTTTAGTGGATAAAGTGCTTTTAGATGAGGGGATGCATCCTTTTCATTATACTAAGGTGTTGGCACTACAACCTGGTGATTTCCCTTGAAGAAGAGAATTTTGTCAGTGGCTGCTGAACCAACTTAATGTACGAAATCCACATTTTCCTAGAAATATCATATGGACTGATGAATGCTGTTTTACACGGAATAACGTTGTAAATTTACATCATTGGAGCATTGACAATCCACGGGTAGTCTATGCCAGGGGCCATCAAGACAGATTTTCATTAAATGTGTGAATTAGTATTGTAAACAACCACATATTGGGGCCAGTCATGCTTCCAAATAGAGTGAGAGAAGATTTTCTTAACTTCTTAGCAGAACATTTTCTTGGACTTTTGGAAAAATTTAACTGTTTTTCTTGTCAGTTCTGTTACCATTAAACGTTGAATTTAAATAAAAATAAAAAATTACACTAAGATAACCGTCTAACACTAACCGTTTGATACGACTGCAAACGAGACTCCAGACCGTGTCGGAATGTTCCAACAGCCATCGGCGAGCGTTAAATAATCTCCTACAGACGCCGAGAATATGCGAGAAGGTACCTGAGTGGTCTAGAAGCTTCTTGTGTTGCATTATAATAAACACTTCATATGCGCAATGGAGTCAGTCGATTGCAGAATCTTGCGTTGAAACGACCGCGAACCATTGAAAATAAACACTATCGCAGATAATGGTGTTTAAAATAAATGTTTAAATAAATAGAAGACTTGTGTGTATAGCATAGATGGTGTAATAGACTTTAACCTGTAATTAAGTAATTCCTTCATTCAGTGTTGTTAGAGAATAAGTTCTTTTAATAAATATTGTAATAAGTTCCCTTTTATTATTTTAAAAGCAATAAACAAGTAAACCGTGACTAGACTTTTAATATAAATAAATAACGACAAAAAAACAGTAATAATTAAGTCACCAGAGTAATAATTAAGGTGTGCTTTGCACAGCAACCTTACCATTGCTTTCGAGTATTTGCAATCCACAGTGTTGTCAGCATGTGCAATACTTAACAATATCATAATAATAGAATATTTTGAGAATAAAAGCAGTTAAATTAAATTTGATTGCAACTTTCCATGTATCTCTACATCTACTTTCATGGGTTACGTGTTGTCCCTGTAATTTTGAGACACCCTGTATATCTATAACATATGTCATATGTTTTGTAATACGTCTTTATAACTTTGAAACTCTGCGTGATTACCTCTTACAATATCTACAGTTATGAGAACCTTGAAGACTTAACCTGGAGAAACAAAACAGATAAATATTTTACTTTTTATTGTAACTAGACAACTTATATTCTAACATACAAATATACATCCACAAAATAGAAAAGTATACTTGAGGGTAACCTTTTGTATAACCATTATCTTTTATTCTATAATACCTTCTTCTTTAAGCTCAGAAATAATTGAAATAATCTCATCCTCGTTTTCTAAACTACTGCTACCCGTCTGTTTTAAAGTGTACAGTAGACGAAGCCTGTCGACAACTTGATTCCAATACGACGTTTTGTTTTTGGAATTTGAAATTGGTAGCTTGTTAATCCTATATAAATTAGGTTTAATAATATGCTCATATTTCCAATGTTTTACGCTTATTATTTTACCCTCTGGTCTATAATCTTTTCTGTATGCATTGGTTAGTGAGATAATCTGCATGTAATTTTCAACATCTTCCTCCGTAGGTGTAGAACCTAGATGTTTAAGTGTTAGTAAATCAAATAGTCCAGGTGTGTCCTTGAAAAGCTTGTTTTTAATTAGAATATCTTTTCCTTGTATTCCTACCGAAACTGAAGCAAATCTCAATTCGTCGTTATCCTTATGGAGACCATATCTCGTTCTATCTATATTTCTTCCTACCAACGTATCGTAATACTCAGAAATATCATGATATTTATCTGACCCTTGGTTATATTCTTCTTCTTCATACTCCGATGATGTCGACGTAGTTGATGTATAAGAAGGTAGTTTTTTAACTTTTAATGAGTTGTTATTGGATTTAGCAATTGATTCTAACAGAGATATAATCTCTTTTAGTTTGTCATCACAACTATATTCTGTTTTATCACGATGAACTTTTCTATGTTTCGTATTACGAGCATTTATTATATCGCCTTCTCCATCTTCCATATTATGCAATGCTTTCAAATGTCTCTTATAACTGTCAGTCCGTGAGAATCCCCTGGAACATTTCTGGCATTGCACTTTATATCCCTGATGAATTCTCATATGACGTGCAAAATCAGATTGTCGAATTCTTTTGTTTCAAAGATTACAAGCAAGTCTGTCCATCTTTAATAGCCGTAGACAACTATTAGAATCATTATAACACAACTTCTATTTATATTTCACAGACATATTAATTACGTTATCAACCACATTAATTATGCTATCAGCCACATTCATCATGCTATCAGCCACATTAATTACGCTATCAGCCAGATTTATCATGCTATCAGCTACATTAATTACGCTATCAGCCACATTCATCATGCTATCAGCCACATTCATTATGCTATCAGCCACATTTACCATGCTATCAGCCACATTCATTACGCAATCAGACACATTCATTCTGCTATCAGCCACATTAATTACGCTATCAGCCACATTCATCATGCTATCAGCCACATTCATTATGCTATCAGCCACATTTACCAGGCTATCAGCCACATTCATCATGTCATCAGCCACATTAATTACATTATCAGCCACATTCATCATGCTATCAGCCACATTCATCATGTCATCAGCCACATTAATTACGTTATCAGCCACATTCATCATGCTATCAGCCACATTCATTATGCTATCAGCCACATTTACCATGCTATCAGCCACATTCATTACACTATCAGCCACATTCATTCTGCTATCAGCCACATTCATTACCTTGTATATATCGTCGAAACGTCTAATCTGTATGAGGACATTAGTCGTGACGCTCATATTTCGATACCAGACACTACCCTGATGATAACAACATTTGCTTATATATTAAAAACTACATCAGTCGATCCTAGGCGCTTTAAATCCGTACGAACGGAATCAAAGTCGTCTATAGATGAACGATGTAGTTTTTAATATAGAAGCAAATGATGTTATCATCAGGGTAGTGTCTGGTATCGAAATATGAGCGTCACGACTAATGTCCTCATACAGATTAGACGTTACGACGATATATACAAGGTAATGAATGTGGCTGATAGCAGAATGAATGTGGCTGATAGCGTAATGTATGTGGCTGATAGCATGATAAATATGGCTGATAGCATGTTAAATGTGGCTGATAGCATAATGAATGTGGCTGATAGCATGATGAATGTGGCTGATAAAGTAATTAATGTGGCTGATGACATGATGAATGTGGCTGATAGCATGGTAAATGTGGCTGATAGCATAATGAATGTGGCTGATAGCATGATGAATGTGGCTGATAACGTAATTAATGTGGCTGATGACATGATGAATGTGGCTGATAGCGTAATTAATGTGGCTGATAGCAGAATGACTGTGTCTGATAGCGTAATGAATGTGGCTGATAGCATGATGAATGTGGCTGATAACGTAATTAATGTGGCTGATGACATGATGAATGTGGCTGATAGCATGGTAAATGTGGCTGATAGCATAATGAATGTGGCTGATAGCATGATGAATGTGGCTGATAACGTAATTAATGTGGCTGATGACATGATGAATGTGGCTTATAGCGTAATTAATGTGGCTGATAGCAGAATGAATGTGTATGATAGCGTAATGAATGTGGCTGATAGCATGATGAATGTGGCTGATAGCGTAATTAATGTGGCTGATAGCATGATGAATGTGGCTGATAACGTAATTAATGTGGCTGATGACATGATGAATGTGGCTGATAGCATGGTAAATGTGGCTGATAGCATAATGAATGTGGCTGATAGCAAGATGAATGTGGCTGATAACGTAATTAATGTGGCTGATGACATGATGAATGTGGCTGATAGCGTAATTAATGTGGCTGATAGCAGAATGAATGTGTCTGATAGCGTAATGAATGTGGCTGATAGCATGATGAATGTGGCTGATAGCATGATGAATGTGGCTGATAACGTAATTAATGTGGCTGATGACATGATGAATGTGGCTGATAGCAGAATGAATGTGTCTGATAGCGTAATGAATGTGGCTGATAGCATGATGAATGTGGCTGATAGCGTAATTAATGTGGCTGATAGCATAATGAATGTGACTGATAGCATGATGAATGTGGCTGATAGCGTAATTAATGTGGCTGATAGCCTGCTGAATGTGGCTGATAGCATAATTAATGTGGTTGATAGCGTAATTAATATGTCTGTGAAATATAAATAGAAGTTGTGTTATAATGATTCTAATAGTTGTCTACGGCTATTAAAGATGGACAGACTTGCTTGTAATCTCTGCAACAAAAGAATTCGACAATCTGATTTTGCACGTCATATGAGAATTCATCAGGGATATAAAGTGCAATGCCAGAAATGTTCCAGGGGATTCTCACGGACTAACAGTTATAAGAGACATTTGAAAGCATTGCATAATATGGAAGATGGAGAAGACGATATAATAAATGCTCGTAATACGAAACATAGAAAAGTTCATCGTGATAAAACAGAATATAGTTGTGATGACAAACTAAAAGAGATTATATCTCTGTTAGAATCAATTGCTAAATCCAATAACAACTCATTAAAAGGTAAAAAACTACCTTCTTATACATCAACTACGTCGACATCATCGGAGTATGAAGAAGAAGAATATAACCAAGGGTCAGATAAATATCATGATATTTCTGAGTATTACGATACGTTGGTAGGAAGAAATATAGATAGAACGAGATATGGTCTCCATAAGGATAACGACGAATTGAGATTTGCTTCAGTTTCGGTAGGAATACAAGGAAAAGATATTCTAATTAAAAACAAGCTTTTCAAGGACACACCTGGACTATTTGATTTACTAACACTTAAACATCTAGGTTCTACACCTACGGAGGAAGATGTTGAAAATTACATGCAGATTATCTCACTAACCAATGCATACAGAAAAGATTATAGACCAGAGGGTAAAATAATAAGCGTAAAACATTGGAAATATGAGCATATTATTAAACCTAATTTATATAGGATTAACAAGCTACCAATTTCAAATTCCAAAAACAAAACGTCGTATTGGAATCAAGTTGTCGACAGGCTTCGTCTACTGTACACTTTAAAACAGACGGGTAGCAGTAGTTTAGAAAACGAGGATGAGATTATTTCAATTATTTCTGAGCTTAAAGAAGAAGGTATTATAGAATAAAAGATAATGGTTATACAAAAGGTTACCCTCAAGTATACTTTTCTATTTTGTGGATGTATATTTGTATGTTAGAATATAAGTTGTCTAGTTACAATAAAAAGTAAAATATTTATCTGTTTTGTTTCTCCAGGTTAAGTCTTCAAGGTTCTCATAACTGTAGATATTGTAAGAGGTAATCACGCAGAGTTTCAAAGTTATAAAGACGTATTACAAAACATATGACATATGTTATAGATATATATTTCGAAGGTGCTGAAAATAATTACAAATTAGTATTAATCATACGAGTTTACTATATTCAACGATGAATATCCTACAATAAAAAAGTATATACCTTGTTATATTGTATTTCGAAACCATTGAAAATGGATGATATATTGTATAAATAACGTTAAAATATGAGTTTACTATAAGATACGACGAATATCTACATGGGGCAAAATTATACACAGTAAGAAGGGATATGTAGAAATCGTTTACTAGGGTAGTAGATATAACGAAAAAGGTTAAAATCTGTTCAAAACTACATTATGTCTAGAAACTAGAAAATTAGAGAATTGTAGCATACGCTTGCTAAAGAGCCGGTAACAACTCATGCGTCTTCGATTGTAGCTTTTCAATAAAAGTAAAATATTTATCTGATTTATTTCTCCGGGTTAAGTCTTCAGGTTCTCATAACTGTAGATATTGCAAGAGGTAACTACCCTGTGTTTCAAAGTTATAAAGACGTATTACAAACATATGTTGTAGACTTATATTTCGAAGGTATCGAAAATGGTTACAGATTATTATTAATCATACGAGTTTACTATAGATATGATGAATTTCCTACAAGAGTAATATAGTATATTATTACATATCTGCGTATTTCGAAGCAATTGAAAATGTACGATATATTGTAAAATAACGTTTAAATATGGCAACGAATATCTATATGATGCATAAACAATAAGAACACATATGTAGAAACGGTTTAAAAGGTAGTAGATATAACGAAAAAGGCTAAAATCTGTTCAAAACTACATTATGTCTAGAAACTGGAAATTACGAGAATTGTAGCATACGCTTGTTAAAGAGCCGGTAACAACTCATGCGACTTCGAGTATATAATCTTCAGTAACCTTTATTGTCTAGTTAGAATACTTGTATAGGGTATTCATGATTTAGAAGTATACTACATACGTTCGTGACAATCTAATAAGAGGGATGTATACCTTTGTTATGTACAGATACAATTGATGTAATACGTGCAACATTAAACTCATTTCTTTTAAACTGACGACACCCTCATCATACAAAACATACTGTATTTATGTAATCCCTTTCTCTGGCTGATATGTTTTTCTACAGTGTGTTTTAAATATTATACCCTGTTCTCTCAAGAATGCATAAAATTTTCGAAATATCTGTTTATTATTTTACTTAGCACATATAAAAGTAGCAAAATGAATTTCTATTTTAAACCTGGTTAACTTTATGTACTTTATTTAACTATTCAACTTGACCCTAATTATGATTAAATGAGAAAACATGTTATCAATCTGTTCAAAATTCGAATGTCTAGAAAAAATGGGTAGCTCTGACAGAATATACGAAGAATACGTTTTAGGTATGTATTGAGGTACATAACATTTCTCTCATATATGAATTTGTATATATCGAGTTAAAGTTAATGAATGAATACAACATAAATCATTACTCTACGTGTTCCGTGACTAAGACTTCAATAATCGAACGAGTTATTCGTACAATTAAGCAAAAGCTGTATATGATTTAGTTGATAGCTCTGTATGACATTCAGAGTTAGATGTTGACTCTATCAAGTTTTAATTTGCTGATCTGAAGCTGTTGAAGACCTTCACTTCTGACGGTAGGAGCATTCTAGATCTTGCTACCGTATATGTTTAACATAAAAATAAATGAAAAACTATAAACTTGTTTTATCGTTTTATTTATAAAATTTTAATAATAATATTAAATGTTTGCAATGTACAACATATTGATAAGGTAGGTGAATTGCAGGCATTTAGCAGGCCCGTGTTACTAACTGCGGATCCATAGGCTAGAAGAAGAATCAGAAAAAAAAGTATTAGGCAATGTTCATTGAATAGACTACCTGTTACATTTCATACCTTATTCGTTTCGATAAACATACAGTCAGCATACGGTTGATATCTTTCTGTCTTTACTTTACCTATGTAAACCAATCCTAGAGACAGAGTTTTATTCGCTATTTTCTGGTTGAGATCGACCACTTTATCTTCAGTAAGTTTGTCGGCGAATCTTTAAAATATTGAGAAATATTGATTGATAGATCTAAACATCTAATCTGATTCTTTTAATTGTTAATTTTGTTTCAGAAATACAGTAGTCCTTGTAATGTTGCTTAGTTTTTCAACTAGCAGTAAATGTAAATGTAAATAATACTCGTTTTAACTTCTATTATAGGCTATTTATAATAATATCTGTTTTGCATGTGTTAGTATATCTTCGTTTTCATACTTTGCATCCGTTTACATGATTGCATGCGGTTAAATATATTATTTTATAGTATGTATACTTACGTGTTTATATGTATGTATTTATATGTATTTATATGGATTACTATGTCTATGTTTGTATGTGTTTATATGGATTCATAGTTCTGCTCCTCATGTTTATAGTATGTATGAGTAGTTTGAATATATTTATAGTAGGCAAACGTATGTGTTTATCTGTGATCGTTTAAATGATTTGTATTGATTAATGTCTGTTTATATGTGAATTTATACGCCTTCGTATTCATACTTCATACTGACTGATAGTAAATGTGGTTGTTCAGACAGTTTTGGCTAATAGTATCAGTCTTCTAATAGTATTTGATAGTTCATAACTTGTTAATAGAAGTAACTTATAAGGTATATAATCTCAGCAAACCTTTATTGTCTAGCTAAAAAGCATCATTTCTTTAACTATCTTACATACTATAATCTTCAATATTTTTTTCGCAGGTTCCTAGGGAAACTACCTCAAATTCTTAAATTTATTGGCGCATCTTTACATCGTCTTCTCGGTAACACCTGTAGAGAATATATAAGAGACATCAACATCCCGCTAGCTCATTGTTAATTCATTGGGGTATTTGATGGTGATCGAGGGTGATGCTACCTCGTCGGTGCTTTGTACCGGTAAGTTTGATACATCATCTACGTAGTATGGTTCGTTCAGACCTAAACAAGGAATAATTCTTCAGTAACATTCAAAAGGTTTTATTCTTTTAAAACTCCCTTTTTCAATCTAACGCTTTCAACTATTGTCATTCGGTGTTATTAATGTTTCAAATCTCGTAACAAAGAAACTTGTTTTAATACTAGAAAGTGTTAATTGCTTTCTTTCAAATAGAATTAATTTACGTGTTATTTTGAACTTGAAATATTTGAAGAATTTTATAACACATATTTTAAACAGTACATATGTTTAGATTTATAATTAATTTAAACTGACTTGAGTCATACCTAATAATTGTTTCAACGTGATCTAAGATGTATCAAGAAAAATTTCTTGAGTTTCTTCACGAAGAATTAATTTACGTGTTATTTTGAACTTGATATATTTTAATTTTAGAATTTTAGAAGACATATATTTTAAACAGTACATATGTTTAGATTTATAATTAATTTAAACTGACTTGAGTCATACCTAATAATTGTTTCAACGTGATCTAAGATGTATCAAGAAAAATTTCTTGAGTTTCTTCACGATTGGCTCATATAAGGATAATAATTGTCTCATCATAATCATTGAACTCATTGAATTCATTATCAATATAAAATCCTAATAAGAGATGTAAGAGCGTTTTGTTTATTTATAGTTGAAAGCAGTTTTAAGGAATGATGAAAAGCAGCTAGCATATCTACTCACCTTTAGGACTGACCCAAAATGGTCAATTTAAGCAGGTGGTCACTTTGTAAAAGTATTAATTCTTTATACACTACAATTTGCCCACTCGTCAGCATTAAAGATATCCTCTGGTTTAAAGAACTTTGCTTAAACTTTTAGAAGATTAGTTATAACTGTTATAAGTAATCCCTTGGCTAATGGTCACATTACACAAACATTTTTAAACAAATATTTGAGGTAAATGTGATCAATGGAGAAACATTGACACAAAAGAGAAGTGGTCAGTTTATACAGTATAAATTACATTAACGTAATGGGATTTTTGCAGAGACAGAGGGTCAGTTTAAACAGGTGGTCAGATTTACAGTTTCTACTGTATTATAAATGAGTGTTCAGGAGAGAAAAATATGCGAGTGCGAGAAGGAGAGGAATGGGATTTTGGTAACCAAATTACCAACACTGCTACATATACAAAACTAAATTTTATCACTAAAAATGCTCTTGTATAAGAAGTTATATAGTGGTAACGAAAACGCTGATGTTACTATTGTTTATAAACTGTGAAGTTACACACTGTGTTACTGAACAAAGATGTTCGCAACCCTTGTATAAACAGAAACAGAAATATTGCCATTACCAAATTATATAAATTAAAGTTATATAAACTTAGTGATCATAAAGTTATGGTTATTATTGTATGAATAAAAAGGTTTTATGGGCTGTAACGAAGTAAGAACACTAGGGAACATTTTAACTTATCTATAAAACCACAAGCAAGTTAGAATACTTGTAACTTCCAATTCGCATTGAAGCTTTATTGAACATCGAATATTAAATAATCTTAAATTGTAATTCCAGATGCTTACACATGTATGCAGGTAGTAATTATATACGCTTGCAACGTATTAACTGCAACTGGTCACAGACCACTAAGTATCTAGACTAGGAGATGAGTCCATAGATAATTCTAATTCAAGGAGATAATTCTAGAGGAACAGTCTCTACGTATTGCAAATTTCCATTTCGTCTGTAAAACTTGTTGCGTTATTATTACAACAGTTACATAAATTTATGCACAGAAATCATGTAAGAAGAGCCAACTGAATCTTTTATTATTCTGTATTTCGCACTTTTTCGTCAAAAGGGAATTTAATTAATAAAGGTGGAGAATTTTACGGTTGGAGTAAAGCAAAATGTCAAAAAAAGGGAACAATAGGAATACTCACTATAGTGCTTCGGTATGAATGCAATATTGTAGAGTTACACGTCGTTTAGTAGTCATAATGAAAATATTTTACGAGTTCAGGACCACGACTCCGAAATAGCAACGTAATTAAATGAACATAATTCCTATTATATGTACGTACACGAGGGTGTAGGGGTAGCTTTTTACGACCGGTGCTTTATACTAGTTTTCAGTTTCAGGAAGCGACCAGTCTGGGTGATGTAATATACGACAGGGTGCACACATCTATCTGGCATTTATAGTAATCACGAATTTATTCGTAAAAAGTAATTTAAGCACAAAATAAAATTTTTTGTTCCATTTACCTTACGTGTGTTTGGCAAAAGCTGTTACTGCACGTCGCTTATAATCGAATGAACCTTTCAGAGATGCGAAATTACGAAATTAGCGGCCAACAAATTGAGTTTAGTCAATAAATTAGCTAAAACTAAATAACCTAAAGCGCTTTACCTTCGAAATGTAAACACGTGTGGTGTACCTTTAGAGTGAATTTTAGAGAAAATACTAAAGAGGACAATGCAAAGGGTGGTTTACTATTAAGATATTGAAGGAGGTTGAAGGAACCGCACCCAATAAATCAAATAACACGCAGAGGAGGTCCAGCCACCTCGATTTCTAGCTTTCAAAAGAGATTGGAGATGCTTAACGTTTTTTTTATTTGTATTTTAGTGGAAGTTACTCATAAAAGATCCAGCGCCGCTGAAAGTAAAAACCAAGGAAAAGAATAATAAAAAGTGCTAAGGGCGTCGTAAACTCAGTTGCTATCACAACAGTTAGTGCTGCATTTTTATTGCAATCGTTTGCTTCTGAAAGATGAGGTGGGTAGTGAGCGGGAACGTCAACCTCAACGCCGACCGTTTTTATTGTCCATATGGAAAAGAGGCTTTTGATGATCATTAATTTGAAATCTAAATCAGGAGCGAGACAGGTAGTACGAATGTGCTATGAGAGATTTAGACGATTTGGACCGTGCAAATGCGATATCCTCGAGAACTGATCGATATGAGCGAGGTTGGTTAATTAACAACGCACACGCACTGTCACCACCCCTTACAAATACCTAACTAGTACCTGCTGCTCCATTTTGTAAAGCTTCCTCGATGAACGAAATTCTCCTTCAAAATTTGAAGGGCTTCATAAACCACCCCTCATACACTAATATTAGATAATTTAGATATTGCGCGTTCGTTCCCTAAGGATGACCTACTTGACTTTAAATGCCCGAAGGTAGTTTAATTATTCACTCGATTAATATTGCGTCCATATTACGTCTCCCTTTTGTATATTCGACAACATTGCAAAATTGTAAATCTGAAACTTTCTTTATTCGATTAAGGAAAGGGTTAACGCATGGTTGGCTTTGGTAGTAAGTGCTAAAGTTAAAGTTACATTTGGCTGGAGTGGACAAACAGGAAGTGGACAGGAGGCGCTTCCGAAACTGCAGCTGTCGCCTTTACGATCACACACCGCTTCCTGCACAGTTTGCAATGTTCCCCAACGAGAGAGGGCACCATCAAAGAAAACCAAAACGAGATTACAGACAAAACTAGGCCTTACTTAAACAGGAAATTCCTACAGGAAGTAAATCCACTTCGAACTCAAACTTTATGGATTTATCTTCTATGTGCTTTTTGCTTTTAATGCGAAAATTCGGCTGACGTTTTTAAAGGCAATTAAATTGTGATTATGGGAATGTAAAAATGCCAACCTAAATAAGTAAAGTGTAGAAATATAAACGCGGGAGGAAATATAAAAAGGAATTATGCACCCGAAAAATTTATCTGGCAGCCTGATCGAGTAAATTATATGAACATTTCGTTAAATTTATGAAACTGCATTTGAAGTGCAACTGGCGTTTGTTGATTGTTATCACTGCGTTACGAATAGCGTGTACCAGGCTAAAACTGTTCGAATCATGCAATTACATTCCCAGAACGTAAAATTAATATTTTATTTTTCCCAAAATAATTATGAATTTCCTTAGAAGCAGGTGAAATATTTCTTGCTTCACTGCAGTCAGGCAAAGTAGTATCTAAGTAGTATACTAAGTAATGATAAAACTTAAAAAGTATAAAAAATAATCTTGGCATTTATATTCGTAGAGTGCGTGGCTACACTTTGCTACATGTGTTTTCGTATTTAATACTGTAGCAAGAAACAATATAAATATTTTCATGCTTTTCTATTCTTTTCAGTCAAAGAAAAAGTAAAATGTTCTTCTACTGCCATATGAATAAGTACTGTAAACTAAATCGTTATTTTTATTGTGATAAAAAGTTTTATTAATTACACATAAGAAGCGTGACAATTAAATAACGATATTTTTCGTTTAGCGCTCGATGTGGCAACATGGGCGTGACGCCGACTACACCACTCGATTTACACTCAGTGTACGACACCAACTCAGTGTACTGTCTATGCTGGAAGTTGCAAGTTCGCAGCGTTCCTCGTTTGTGATTTAGAAATGTTTGAATATTGTTACCTCTGCACTGCATGTCGACAAAATGAGTGATATGTAAGATCCCTCAAATCAGTTTCCTTTCAACGTAGACTTCATTTTTGTGAATACACTCAGTGCTCATGTAAGGTCACTCTAGCTACAAAACTTCGATGTAGAAGATTGAATTCACTGACCTGGTGGGACGAACTCTTTGTCAATTAATCCTTTGACATAACAAATCATCATGAACTTGATTTTCGACTTTGTCATTTTGGCCTCTGTGGGTCGAGATTCCCCATCTCTCCGGAGATTCCCTTTCATAAATCACAAACGAGGAACGCTGCTAACTGGCAATTTCGAGCATAAATGGTAAACTGGGTGTAAAATCGAGTGGTCGGCGTCACGCCCATGTTGCCACATCAAGCGCTAAATGAAAATTCTCGTTATTTAAATGCCACACCTCGTACTACTGTCTTTCTGACGTCCAACACGAAAAAACTCACCTTATTTTTGTACAATAGCACTATTGTATATAATCTACTAAAATTCTTTTCATACGAGGAGGTGATTAAATTTACTACATATAGGGTGTCCCGTTTAACAGTCTACATTCAATCATTCAGGCAAGCTTATCAGTAACAATGAAATTGAAATGAATGAAAGGATTTCGTATATTTTGACCTGCAGTTTACGAAATCAGTATTAGAAACCATTTTAAATATTTCCTGGTACCAAACATAACGTCATCAGGATTTTTTCTAATAGAACCATCAGGTTTTAAGTATGAAACTCGATAAGAACTGCGATTCTGAATAAAAAAGGATTAAAGTACCACAGGTCTAAAATGCATAATAACGGATCTAGAACCTACTATCTAGAAGTCTACACTAAGCAAACTTCTGGGTATAACGATGGAATTAAAATAACTTTGTATATTTCAACCATTATATTATAAAGTGTTAGAACGCATTTAAAAAAATGTCTGATACCAGAGATAACGTCATCGGTATTTTTTGAATAGAACCATTCAGGGTTTCTTTCAGACAATTTGCTCCGGTAGGGCATTTAGGGAAATCGGGGGGGGGGGGGGGAATAAAGTTACATATATATTTTTCTTCTCAGTCTGTTTTACTTTATTCGTATTTTATTGTTCTAGGCTTTTAGACTATATCATACAACCTAATTCTTCAAATCCATTTTTTGCATAAGCGACGTTTTGCCCCCTTTTTTATTGGTGGACTTTCTCAAGGCTAAAAGTTTTTTGTTTCTGGTTAGCTAGTTTGTTTCTAGTTAGTTTATGTTTTCCCGTGTAACTAGAAACAAAAGAACTTGTAGCCTTGAGGAAGCCCACCAATAAAAAGGGGGCGGAACGTCGCTTATGCAATAAAAGATTTGAAGAATTAGGTTGTATGCTATAGTCTGAAAGACGAGAACAATAAAATACGAATAGAGTAAAGTTACTTTGTAAATTCACAAAAATTATTTTTATTCTTATAACGTTATTGTTACATTAACAAAATAGCAATGGTTTATAAACAATAGTTTTGCTTCGACAAGTTCTAAATTAATCTTATACGACGAATTTTCTTCTTTGCGTTTTCTCTAGGAATTCCTCAGTTAGAATCTCTGGTCCCTCAATACTTATCATCATACAATGCATTAAGGTTCCTGGTAGCGTTCTATTCCTTGTTTTAGTAAGTATCCTGTTCATTGTACTGAAGGATCTTTCTACTGACGCTGTCGTCACAGGAATGACAAGAAGGATTTCACAGAGCTTTTGTAACTCGCCCTATATCAGCTTCCAATATTTTTGTTAATGGACTTTCATCTGCCTTATATGTTCCGTTATCAAGCATGGACTTGATAAAAAATTTGTAGGATTTTAGGTCTGCGAGGACACCTTCGGCATCGAGCATCGTGAAGTTACCACAAAAGTTTCTGACTTCTGTGTCTTGCACATCTATTAAAGACTGAAAGGTCTCAAAGCGACTTGCAAATTGCATGGTGTTCATTGATTTGTCGTTGAACCTATATTCAATTTCCTTGACGACACTTTCGCAATATTCCTTCATTCCTTTGAATATTGTTTTCGCCTCTGCATCTGCAATTAGGCACACTTCCGTTCCGAACTTTTCCGTTATTTCCAACTTAATATTTTTTTGTAAGTCACTGTTGATATCATCACATTGCCTTACAATATCCTGTAAGTGCAATTTTGTTTTGTGTTTATTAGAGGAATGACTTTGGCCAACCCCAAATCTTTCTTTTGCAAAGCGTTGCTCAGATAAGACAGTGCACTGAGGATTTCATTCATCACATGACAGGTAATGAGGAAACTCTCGTTTCTAATTTCCAGCAAAATGCCTCCTGCGAGTGATGCAGGATCTGCTCCGTCCTTATGGATGTGTTCACAAGCCAGCAAAATTGACTTCAAGCTCCTGAAGACAGCATTTACTATTCTATAGTGAGACAACCGTCTCACTTCAATACACTCTGGAATCTTGAGAATTGGATCATTAATTACTGCTTGAATTTCATGTAAAACGTTTTTCTTTTTTGGCGACTTGCTAAACAGCTTGTAAATGTCTTTCAAAACATGAAAAGACCTCTTGACTTTTTGGTTTTGATTCCTGCAGGCGGCTGCTGCCAAGGCCAAAATATGTGCTTTACAGTGTATGTAAAGAATTTCTTTGTTTGCCTTTTCTGAAAGTTTTCTTCTTACACCTCCAACATTCCCAGTCATATTAGAAGCACCATCAAATCCAAACGCAATGATATTGTCATAATGTAAATCAAGAGCAGTCAACTCCTTGTCAATAGCATCTGCAATAGTTTTTGCAGTACCATTAGGGATTTTAAATATTGTTGAAAACTTTTCTTTGGGAACTTTATCTTCCACAACTCTGAACATTATACTTAACTCCATTTCGTTTCTCAGAGAAGTGCTTTCGTCTGTCAAAACGGAGAACATCTTATTTTTCAATGTTTCCTTTAAGTTATCTCTTAAAACTTCACCCATACATACAAGTAGTTCACAGGCTGTGTCCTTGCTGCTGTAATTCGACCTACTACTCTGAGCCTCTTTCCAAATTTTGAAATCATCATTTAATTTTACAAGAAGACTTTCGATCAAACTTTCATATTTAGTAGTGTGAGCTGTTTCTTCCTTTATTAAAAAATACAAGCCTCGCAAAAGTATTTTTAAGTTTTTTCTGTTTGTGTCTCTTTCACTTTCACATTGTTGAATAGGTTGAGCTTGAATCAGTTTCTTCATAGCCTGTCTTCTGAGCTTCTCCATTTCTACACTTACAGTATGAGCTGAAGAGTGTTCATGTTTCTCTAATTTCCCATTTTTCCTAAAGCTTTTTTAAAAGCTGTGAATGGAACGGTTATGAACACTCCACCTGTTTGTTGCATAACTTTTGCATCATTCTTCATGAAACTTTGGCATAGCGGACAAAATGCGCCTCCCTTTTCTTCATTATATTTCAACCAACTATATTTCTGTTCCCATTGTTTATTGTAGTGACGTATTTCTTTGACAGATTTCCCAGGACGCAGGCTGGATGTTCGTGCTTCTTTTTTATCAACGTTTGTTGAGTCAATATCAGTAGGTTGAGCCTCGAGCTAAACTGACGGTGGTGATAGGCCTAGTCCACTAGGACCAGCACTGGCTTCCTGTTCCTGGATTGGTATTTTAGGAATTTTACTAGATTCTGCAGCTCTAGGACCAAAATAAAAGTCTAGTGTTCTCTTCATTTTACTTCTAAAAGGCTAAGCGAAGAACCACTGAAATTATAAAGAGAAATAATAATTAGTTTGAGATTCTTAAAATAATCACACTTGCGATATTTCAAAGGCAAATAGCTATATGAAGGAACTCCCAACAAGTTTTAATACTTTTAACTTTTCATTCCCATTTTCCAATCTTAAATTCTCGTCTTTAGATAAGCACGAGTCAAGTTCGAGACAAAATAAATAATAAATGTTTTACTATATTCTAATTGCTGGAATTTTAAATCAGGTTACTAATTGAAAATTTACTTGATAAATACCTCTTAGGCAAATCACTTGCCAAGAAAATGAAATGTCAAAAAACTCACCATAACGTAACCTTACTTTACACTTTTGACCTAAGTATAGTCAGTGAAATAGTAGGTATTAATACTCATCACTATACACTAAAAATTCGTTTAGTTTACTTACCAGAACAGTTTCTTTATCTCAAGTCAAAAGTGTCAAGACAACAACAACAGTCACTTTCACAGTTCACGGTAAAAACAAAACGTAGAAATGTTCACGAAATGATGACGTGCATTAATGGCCTTGTTGCAAACCAGTGGCAGCACTAGCGCTAGCCCCGTGGCGTGACGTGGTATTATAATAGCTCTGAGAACCACGGCCTGCTGTATTATTACATACAGCAGGTCGTGCTCTGAACTAAAGTAGTTCATTACAATCTCAGACCCGAAAGATCGTGAATGGATTATATTATTTCCCGTTTAGTACAACACAATAATTTACTCGTAGTTTTCAGTTTAATTTGTCTTGTTTTGATATTTTTTGTTTTGATATTTTTTGTTTTGATTTTCTTTCTTTTCCGGGGGGGCAGTAGATTTGCTTCGGGGGGGCGCTGCCCCTAGGAAAGGTGCCTGAAAGAAACCCTGGAACCATTCAGTTTTAAGTATGAAAATCTATAAAAAGTTTGATTCTGAATAAAAAAGTATTAAGGTATCAAAAGTCTAAAATGCATGATAAAGGAGTTAAATAATTAAGAACCAATTAACGAGTCTTAACAGTCTACACTGAGCAAACTTCTGGCCATAGCAATGGATTAAAAATAACTTTATATATTTCGACTTCTAGTTTATGAAATCAGTATTAGAACTCATTATTTTAAAACATTTTCTGGTACCGAACATAAAGTCATCGGGATTCGTTAAATGTAACCATTAGGTTTTAAGTATGAAAATCGGTAGAAACTGTGATTCTAAATAAAAAGGCATTTTATAGTACCACTGGTCTAAAATGCATAGAAGCATTTAACGAGTCCTATCCCGTTTAACAGTCTACACGCAATAATTCGGACGAACTACTGGCTATAGTAATGAAATTATAAGGAGTTTACACTAGTTTGCGAAATCAGTATTAGAACCTATTTTAAAACATTTTCTGGTACCGGAAATATCGGCATCCATATTTTTTAATGGAACCATTAGGTTTTAAGTATGAAAATCAGTAGAAAATGTGATTCTAAATAAAAAGGTATTTTATAGTACCACTGGTCTAAAATGCATAGAAGCATTTAAGGAGTCCTCTCCCGTTTAACAGTCGACACTCAATAATTTGGACGAACTTCTAGCTATAGTAATGAAATTATAAGGAGTTTACCTCTAGTTTATGAAATCAGTATTAGAACCCATTTTAGAAATTTTCTGGTACTGAATATGACGTCATTAGAGTTTTTTCAGTTGAACCATTAGATTTTAAGTGTGACAACCGATAGAAAATACGATTCCAAATAAAAGAGTATTGAGGTACCACAGGTCTAAAATGCATAATAACGGAGTTAGAACCAATTAACGAGTTTTAACTGTGTAAACTGGGTAAACTTTTGGTTATAGCGATTGAATTAAAAGAACTTTGTATAGTTCAACCTTTATATTATAAAATCAGTATTATAACCTATTTTAAAACATTTTCTAGTACCGGACATAACGTTATTGATATTTTTTAATGGAATCCTTTTAAATTAAAAGCATTTCGTCTATTTCGACCTCAATTTCCGAAACCTGTATTAGAACCCTTTATAGAACATTTTTTGACGATAGATGGATACGTCATATCCTGTACTAGCAAATGGCTTCTAATACTGATTACGTAAAACAACAGATCAAAATATTCAAAATCCTTTTCGCTGCAATGTATTGTAGAAAATTGCCCAAATGATTGAATGTCGATTGTTAACCGGAACAACCTATACAGAATCATTTGTTGTGAAAGTGTTTTCGTTAAATGTAATGATTTGGTTGAATTGTACTCCGCTGTGGTCGTTAACCATTGTTTTGAATATAATATTCGCATTATTTGGAGGATTATTGGTAATTAATAATATTCGCTTTGTTGGTACCTATCTTTGTGGTGTGAAATGTGAATTAAAACCGTCGAGTTATCTGCGAAGGTGTCTAATTATTATCCAGCTAATAAACAAGCCACATTAAACAAGTGTTTCAGTCAATGTCTCTTTATTTGATAAACTAATTTAAACTTATTCACACAAAAAGCAAGAATATGTATACGAGAAAGTGGAAGAACGGCTATTTTGGAAAATCCGATTTCGAAATCCGAAATAAATCCGTATCCGTAAAGCAGCAGTCGCGATTTTAGCACTACAGGAAGCACCAATACTTCCGACCCGTGATCATGTTATAACAGCTCTTTATTGTCGGCGTCAGATGGGATCTTGACATGAACTTGTTCTTGTAACACAAGAATCAGATCTATCTATTGGAAATCTCGACAAAATCTCTCTACTATGATGTACCGAAAAGTTGTTTTTGTAGTTTGCAGTTATTATGCTGACTAATAAAAGTTCTAGTGAAACTGCTTGAAAAACACAGTAGCATATGAGCTTCTGTAGGCATATATTATATATAAATATCTAAAATTATAATAACATTAGCAAACACACCTCTTAAAGATGGAAAGCCTTTTTACGAATGTCATTGTGGTTAGACGTTGAAGTTATCCCTAAATAGCTAACTAAAACAACATCGACAGTTCAACAAATTAAGTGGATTTCTAAAGAATCCAGTTAAAGATGATATTGATTAGTTTTATTAGAACTTTATGTTTAATTAAAATTTCTTGTAGATGTCGTTGGTTTAGTGAATATTGACTAAAACGTATTGATAACAAATTGGATATTGATGTATATCAGTTCAATTGGTAAACATTGGCCAAAATACTGCTTAGGGGTTGTTAAGTTGTTTCACTTTTCAATGTCATCAAACGGAACCTTCTAACTATTTTCATCGTCCTTACAACCCCAGCAATACGTAAGTCCAGGATCATTTGCTTTGTTTTATCACGTCGTTCAGGCTTTCAAGTGGAAATATTCCACCTCCTCCTTAAACTCGACGTCTTTCTTGTCTCGAGTTCTTTGTTAGCAGGCCCGAGCGTCCGAGTCGAATTCAAAATACCTTTTGTTTTAAATTTAGACCGCGACTTCGAGAATGCGTCGTTGTTGGTCCTCTGTGATGCACAGAAGTATTACTAAGGGGGAGAATTGCTTTATAAGGGTGCAGAATACAAAGTAACGTGTGGAAGGAATTGTCAAGTAGTCAACGGTCAACTGGGTAAAAAAAGAGTAAATAAAATATTACGTCTTTCAGATTTGTGTTTGAGAAATTTGCTTTATTTGGATTTAGAAGATTCAGATGGTTTTTTAAGGGAAATCCTCCAGAGGGTTCTTTTAAAGGTACGTTGATGAGGAATTTGGGGGTTATTCTATTCTCGTTTTAGCATATATCAATTTCGGTAACGTAACGACCACACCCGTCGCACCCCGTCGTATTCAATTAGGTGCAATGAATTTATAGCCATTGTATGTAAATTTAACAGAGAGATCCATTTAAAACAGAATTTCGGTCGTGTCAACCCGGCTCCGCTGAATGTGGGACACTCGTTTTGTAATTTAAAAAATTCCTTAAATTAATATTTTACTTCGTTGCACTTAAAATAAATCAGTTCCGTTAGGTTTAACACTCGGAAATTAGAAAAAAGCAGTAAATTTTTTGCCGAGAGTAAATCACATTTCCGCGTCGCTTCCATTTTCATATAATTTGAGTGGCTGGAAAACAGAGACATCGACGCAGTGGCTTTTAATATTCATATCCGTCTAATTGACTTGGTCGCTAATACAGTTACACTGATTACCGGGGGCCCTATTTTAAAAATTTGGATCACGACTAAAAGTTTTAATCAAATCTATTATGCACCAAGCTCATTCTTCTTCTCCTTATTCATCCTACGCCGTAAGAAACGTCTATTAAGAATAAAATTAAAGGAAAGACCTTCTTGTTCCTCTTTTTAATGAAGTTACTTCTACTTTAAGAGTAGGAGTAAACAAGGAACGAATTCAATCGTATTTAATTTTATCAGAAGCTTAAAGGAAAAACTTTCTGCTATTCGGGAAATTGTAAATGGAAAATATTACTACTCACATGATTTTCTATAGTTTATTTCGGTTCGGACACGAACATATGCGATTTGTTACTTTGAGATTAGATATATTGAAATGAATTAATAGGTATCATGATATTTGGCAACCATAATAAAATAAATCATATGCCAAAAAGGATTAAATAATGAAAAACAAATTTTGGAGTAATTGTTAGCAAATAAACAATTAATGGTTGTTTTTGGAATTGATGAAAATGAAATAGCTTACTGGTGTATCAAAAATTGAATTAATTTAATAAGTATTTTAATACTTTTGGTGATATTTATTTGAAAGAACTGTACAGTGATAGAAACGTATAAAATTAAATATTTGGAATAATTGCACCTGTGACCACGTACTTTTATTACAAAGAATGTCTATAAAACGGATGTTGATTAATAAATAAACAATTCATGGTTGTTTTTTGAATTCATAAAAATGAAATAGCTTTCTGGTGTATCAAAAATTGGATTAATTTGGTAAAAATTTTAATATTTTTGGTGATATTTATTTGGAAGAAGTGTACATGGGTAAAAACGTATAAAATGTTAGGAATGATTTCACCTGTGGTCGCGTACTTTTACAACAAAGAATTTCTATAAAATGGATGTTGCTAATAAATAATAATTCAATGGTGTTTTTGTAATTGATAAAAATGAAATGTCTTGCTGGTGTGTCAAAAAATTGAATGAATGAATTAATTGAAGATTCCTATCCTTGATAATTCTAGAGGGAAATTCAACACTTTCGGCACAGTTACGCTTCATAAGATAGATTTGAACTCTCTTACGTAGACCGATCTTTTAAAAATCCTCAGTAGCTCAGAACAGTTTCTGGGTAGGTTAAGTAACGCAATGGTTAAAGTCATGGCAAAGTGTGTTAAAAAGATCAATGAAAGCCGACTTTTTAGGCTCCATAGCTTTTACAATTGTATAGAAGGGTCTGGCTACAGAACTTAATACTTAATAAATATCACTTTAACATTTCATATAGGGTGCGAGTAATTCTAATAAGATGAGACTTCAAAAAATATTTAACACACGAACTTCTTATTTCGGAATTCTTTTCTTTCTTATCTGCCCTTTTTATTCTTTTGAGAATCGTCTTAGCATTCAAATCGTAAGGGTTAGGAGAAACAATCCTGCTACAGAAGCGAGTATAATTGTAACACTGGAAACGGGTAGCACTTGTACACAAGTAGTCGATTAATCGAATTATTTATTTGCATAAAAGCATTAATTTACAAGGTTCTAGGAAAAAATATCGCGAAAAGAATATATTACGTTAAAAATATCCTGGGAAAACTATATTATGGAAAAAACATAGGAAAAGATATCGGATACACAATTGTGGCTGTAGGAAAAATATGATGGAAAAGATATATTACTTACGTTAAGAAATATATCACGTTAAAAATATCATGAAAATAATAATTTTATGGAAAAAACATAGCAGAAAAGATTAGACATTAAGCTAAAAATATCGCGGAAACATTTGTGGCTGTAGGTAAAAATATAGCGAAAAAATATATTATAGAAAAAATATCGCAGAAAAAATAAATTATGCTAAGAACATCGCAGAGTCTTTTGTGGCTGCAGGTAAAAATATCACGGAAAAAAATATATTATAGAAAAAATATCGCGAAAAAGATTTATTACATTAAAAATATCGCAAACGTTGTGATTCTCAGAAACAATATCGCGGGAAAAATATATTAGGTTAAAATATGGAAAGAATATCGCGGAAAAAATATAGTACGTTAAAAATATCGCGAAAACAATATATTACGATGAAAATCACGCGAAAACATTTGTGGCTATTATATTACGGCTTGTTATATCTACGTATGTTAAAAACATCGCGAAAATATATTATGGAAGAAATATCGCAAAAAATATATTACATTAAAAATAACGCGGAAACGTTTGTGGTTGTATCGTGGAAAAACTTTATTAGGTTAAAAAATAGCGGAAAAAACATATTACGTTAAGAATATCACGAAAACATATGTGACTGTAAGTAAAAATATATTATGGAAAAAATATCACAAAAAAATATATTACGTTATAAATATTGTGGAAAAATATATGATGGAAAAAACATAGCGGAAAAAATATATTACTTTAAAAATGTTGCGAAAAAAATATATTACCTACATTAAACATATTTTATGAAAAAAATATCGCAAAAAAATTATATTACGTTAAAAATATAGCGGAAACAATGTGGCTGTAGGTAAGAATATAGCGAAAAAATATATTATGAAGAGAATACCGCGGAAAACCTATGTTACGCTAAAGATATCGCGGAAAACATATGTTACGCTAAAGATATCGCGGAAACATTTGTGGCTGTAGGTAAAAATATCGCGGAAATAATGTATTATGGAAAAAATATTGCGGAAAAAATATATTACGTTAAAAATATCGTGAAAAAATATATTATGGAAAAAAGCATTGCGCAAAAAATATATTACACTCAAAATATCCCGAAAAGGATATATTACTTGTGTTAAAAATATCGCGAAAAAATATTGATTTATTAATATATCATATTTTTAATATTGATATATTAAAAATATAGCATCATCAAATTGGAAATTTAATTATTTGTATAACAAATATAGAACTTTCAAAGTCTTCTATACTCTCGGCAGGCATAGAAATGATGATCAGTAGGTTTATTTACAGCACTCATGCACTAAAAATAATCATAGACATGCTAGGATACTAGTTTTATTGATATAAAAGGTTACATGTCAGATTACAGGTAGAATTATCAATATAAAATAGAATAAAAGTAATAAAATGTTTTCTGGAGGAATAAGAGTTAATTAAGTTGTTATACAATAAAAGATTTTGTTTGCAAAGTCAACGATCTTCGGTCGTTGTTTGGAACTTGTACATAAATAAGTAGATAATTAAACTATTTCAAGGCTTGTTTTCACCTGAAACATATTAAATGTATAGTTGTGAAGATGTACACAAATATTTATCACTTTGCTTACTGTTTTTATTGGTCAGATTGAAGAGAATCTGCTTCTTAATTAACGATTTGAGTATTTTCAGAGTAAATGTGAGGAGTTCAATGTTAATCAGATATTGAAATGAAATATTCAATTGTAATATTGTCAAGTAAATTCTTGAGTATATTTGAGATATTTATGTCAAAGTAGGGGTCTTTTATTATAGAAGATTTGGGCATTAAATAACAAATAGTAGTGCGTTTTCTCATAGTTTGCTGAAAGTATAAAAAGTAGCTTTTATTTAGGATTTAGGAAAAAAAACTTATGTAATAATTATTCTACAGGATGTTAGGATTTGTCTATGATAAGAAAAGGAAGTGTTAATGTGTTATAAACATGTATTTCAAACATTAAAACGTATTAATCTTGGGAAAAACCAAAATGGTTGCCATTGTATCCTGGATTCAAGTTCGCAATTCAATATGAATGTTTGGTACCTACAGAGAGAGGAAATCTCCCTCTAGCTTTTTATAATATTATTATAAACAATTAGTTTAATATTTATTAAAAATTTGGTTATAAAAATTTAGTTTTAGAGTTACTCTTTTGTTTATAACTAAAAATTTAGTTGAAACTAGATTTCACACTAAATAATTCTAGTGGGAACCAGAAAAACCACTAATTTATTCAACTGCTTTTCCAATTGCTATATAAACAGCAAGAAATCTGGTGATACTCTCTTGAAATTTCTCATTTGTGCAGAACGCGTTCTTTTGGAGAGCAAAAATTTAAAAAACGAAATTTGAGGTTATGTGATATTTTCAAACGTCAAACTTCTGTCAAAAATTTAAGGTTATGTTTACTGTTACGTTAAATTTTTTGTAATGATAAAGTACAATTTAAGTAGTGTAGTTAATAATAATTAATTTTATTTTAATTATATAAAAGTGCAGTGAAACTAATTAGCGATTGGATTTTCTTTTGGTGAAAATCTTTTTGTGTTGGATAAATTTGGATTATTTTATTGGAGTTTGGGATGAAAATTAAAGATTTAAATTTGAATAAAAATTAAATGGACTTACTCTGTAGAAGACTACAACTGTTGCTTATAATTATAAATTTTATCCTGTTTTACAAAACTATTATTCTTGTAGTATGGAATTTGGGAACATTTCAATGTTGACATTCAAGCAAATTACACAATTAATTAATTCGATTAATTCAAGCAAATTACATGTTAGACAACACTAACATTTACAGGGAGCTACTAATCCATGTTACTAATTACACAGGGGAACAAAAATTTTATTGCATTTATTACAGCACTTGCTATTACCTAATTTGAAAGCACTGAGTTCAAATCAGTCGCTAGTTTTGCTCTGTAAGCTATAGATTTTTTGCAATACAACATTTTCATTTTCGCGCAATCTGACGTTCGTATAATGACATGATGGCGAAAAAATCAGTTGCTCAAAGTAAAATACATATATTTAAATATGGGTAGGTACAATCGATAGGTAAAACGATCTTTATTTTAAATTAACGTATACATATTGTAACATTTCAATATAAATGCGATAGATAGGTGATTCGTAACAACTTCTATGAATGAAGATTTAGATACCTCTATTCGGGCAAAAATGTACGCTTCTAGTTCTTGCGCCTGTAGACCTTTTCAGGGCAATCTCCTTTAATGCTACAGCAGTAGTCTACCATCATATGCTTTTCCCAACGCCTTTGGTAGCGTTCTTTCATCGTCATGAGGTCTTGATGGAAACGCTCCCCCTGTTCGCCACTTACACTGCCACGATTCTCTGAGAACCGATCAAGATAACTATACAGTAAATGGAGCTTGACACTCATATTGCAACCAAGATTTCGGAAAGCCAAAAGTTTTGGAAAGGAAAGTTTTGTATAACTGCCACAAAAGATAGCCTAAATATGCATGTCGCAACCTGCATATGCAGCTCTATACTATCTATTTACACACATACACTTTCAAACATGTAAAGACAAGCTACTTATCCACAAACAAGCAAAACCTGCTTATAGACGGAGCACGCCTCAGATGCCTGTGTTGAGGAAAAGTGAGGTACCAATAGAAAATGAAACTATTTCACATTTAAGGCTGTTAGTACAAAAAGTATGCTAATCATTATTTATAAACGAAGCATTCCTAAGGGCACAAGACGTTGCACACAAAAATGTCAAAAGTTATAGAATAGATGGTGCATCATAGGGTTAATATATTAACTTAACATGAATCGCTCTATATTCAACATCAAATTGCATAGAAACCAGAGCATGTAGCGAAAAACCGATTGCAGATTTGAAATCAGCGATGAAAATATTACTAAAGTCAGTTAAAAAATCTCTTGCAACAGTGAATGACAAAAAAATTGTTCCCCTGTTTTAAGGCACAGAAATTTTGGGAGATTTGAAATAAATGTAAGTTATTTTTTTTAGTTTATACCTAGTTTATGTAATGAAAGAAAGACATATTAATTACCAAGACAAAGGGAATTATACTGTCTTATAATTTAAATTTCTTTTATTCTTAATATGGTAACCAATTTTCGTACTTGTGAATATAATTTTAAGAATATTATTTATAATTTTAATTTAATTTTTTGTGTGTGTGTTGAATAAATTTTTCATTTGAATTTTGGTTAAAGAAAATCAACGTTTAGTTTATTTTGCTTGTGTATGGAAAATTAACAATGTTTTTTAGTTATATTTTAATTATGGCCCTAATTGAAGCGACCCGTCTGTAAAGTCTCATTTATTTTTGAAACTTGCTTTCCAAATTATAATAATAGCCGGTACATTCTTCTTCGATGGTGAAGGTAAGTGGTTTGTATTGTGTGTATATTTTCACATTACTTTTGCCAGAATCTATTTTATTATCTATTATTGTTTATCCATAATTATAAATCCAATTTTAAAATTTACCACTTTTCATACATTTATTTATTTATTTTTTTATTACCCCAACACTTCAATTTTCTAAAGGTTTTAACGAGTGGTATCATCGTTGATTAATCATAACACGTGTTATATTTGGTGAGAGAATATAATGAACGTTGAAAGAAAATAAACACTGAAACTTTCTGTCACTTTGACAGTAAACAATTTTATTTATTAAAAACAGGTGACAGTCAACATGCGGTGATAGAATTATCATCGATTTGATAGCCTATTCTGCGAGTTTGTTTTTGTACTTTCACCAATGAAATTAATAAAAAAATGTACCATGTGACATGTGAATTATATTCTCGGTGAATCAACACGGCTTTAATTCAGACAATTCTAGAAACAAATAACCTAAACTTTTCCTTCCATATATTTTTGCACAATATTTTTACCGTTGTATATGTTATATGTAAAATCCTTAAAATATATTTTTTTTAATTTATTTTTTCCGTGATATTTGTTTTGTAGTATTTTTCCGCAATATTTTTCCGGAAACAAATTTACTTCAGTGCATAATATACCTGCATCTTTTTTTAATTTAAGAAATGTTTGTATACATTCCCCAATGTATAAATCAAATAAAATAATCGTAACATTATTTTTAAACTACAAAGTAAAAAGTACCTTATAATAGTTACATTATTCTTATATATTGCTAATTATAATGTCCACTTAATTAACACTTCACTTAATAGGAATTGTGTATTTTTAGTTTAGATCCAGTAGGCTTACTTTCTCAAATAGTAATTACCTGCGCATACTATTTACTATTTTATTTATTTTTCTTTCAGTAGTCACTATTTTATTTTGTTTTCTTGCAATCTTATATCTTATTACGTTTTCTTTTTCCACTTTTGATTGTCTGAATCTGGGTTCCAAAATAGATTGCTTAATCTGACCTAATCGAAGTTTCATTATCTTGAGAAGACTATTAAGATAGGAAGTACTAAGGAAGAACATTTTATGCCTACCTTAAAGGCTTTTATTTAATAGAGTACATGTAACAATATATTGAGCACAAAAATGCATTTTCTCTTATAAGCTAATTCACACAAAAATTATTTGTTGGTCTTCTTTGAGTGAACCCTCTAGAGTAAAGAAGATCGCAAAGTTCTTCTCGTGCAGCAATGGATTCATTGCTCTTTTTTGATTTGAAACAAAGTTCCTGCTGCATTCCGTCATTTTCTGGATGTCAAAAACCTGTCTGCATCTCTTTGCATGTTCCTAAAACTATGCAGTGTACCAGTATTAACCCGGTGAGTAACTTTAATATCTTCTTTTGCTCGTAGTCTAGAACCTGCCATAGTTAATGTGGTGATTAACGGGCATATTCAATGCCTTTTCCGAAACCTGCCTAGGTTGACATGGTGGATACCGGACTCCCAACATCCAATCGTGATATATTGATATAATACCCCCAAACCCTTTGAGTTATATCAAAGAAATTTCCAAAAGATCATAAATTATCAATCGTGACTTTAAAAATTACTAGAGGTACGAGGTAAGCGCCATAAACTCTCGGCCCGGCAGGCTTCTACAGGTGCCAACGTGTTCAAACTCGGTTGCGTCATAGTTGAACATGTAAGAGGCCTACACTATATATATTACGGCTAGAAGCGTAATAGGTTTTAGTAACCACTCAAGCATCGTGACGAGTGCATGCAAATGTCGCAGCTAACGAAACTTGAGTACCGCGCGGTCATTACATCTTTAACAAAAGAAGGGCACACGCCTAATCAAATCAAACAACGTTTAGACGGCGTTTATGGTGATCATATTCCACTGTAAAAAAGTGGTCAAAATGTTTCCATTTGGGACAGAATCTCTTGAAGATGATGAGCGCACCGGTAGGCCAATTGAAGCGGTAACGCCTCAAAAAGTTGCAATCATTGTATAAATGGTTATTAGACGATCGCCGTTTGAAAGTTAAGGAGTTAGCAGTGATGTTTGACATTTCGGAAACATATGTTCCCCGAATTCTTCATGACCATTTGGGTATGAATAAAATTAATGCCAGATGGATACCGCGTCTTCTTTCTGCTGTTCAACGTCAACGTCGCGTCGAATGTGCGCGCTCGTTTTTAAACTTGTGTGGAGACGACCCAAAGCCGATTTTGGAGTCCATTGTCACTAGAAATGAAACAATGGTTCTGTATTATGATCCTCTTATCCAAAAGGGAATCGATGGAATGGTGGCGACCAGATGAAGCTCGTCCCAAAAAGGCGAAAGTCGTTCAATCGACAAAGAAAATTATGGCAACAATATTCTGGGATTGTGACGGCATTTTACTGATTGATTTTAAAGAACGCAGTACAACTGCTAACAGTACATATTATGCGTCTATATTGCATAAATTGAAAAACAATATTCGTGAAAAACGTCGAGTAAGATTGACAAGAGGTGTTCCATTATTACACGACAATGCACCCGTTCACAGTGCCGCAATTTCACAAGCTGCCATTCGTGAATGCGGTTTGAAGCATTGGATCATCCACCGTACAGTCCGGATAAGGTTCCTAGTGACTATTACTTATTTTCCAATTCAAAGAAAGTTGCAAGCAGCTGTAATTGAACATTTTGAAGGAAAAACTTCAGATTATTTTTACAAGGGCATAATTCCAGTGAATTATTAATTCCACGTTGTAATAAGTGTATTGACATTAGGGGAGATTATATTGAAAAATAAAAATTATTATATTTTACCAAGTTTATTTTTCTATATCAGGCCGAGAATTTATGGCACTTACATGGTACATGATACGCAATAATCCTTAACAATCGAGTAAAGGGAATTAAAATCTCAACCCAACAATTCTGAACTGCAATGTTCCAAGACCAACTATTTACTCTAAAAAAAGCCAAAGGAAAATATAGATTGAATTAAATTCAATGCATAGTCCTCGGATTTTTCAAAAAGTGATTAGTAATAAATTTCCCAGACGACTAAAATTTCGAGGTCTCGATATCTACTTGATAAAGTTAGTTATACTTTAAAAGAATCCACTCGCATTTAATTCTACAAAAAGCTTAAAGGAAAACTTTCCTTCCACCGAAAAATTTTAAATGAAAAAATCCCTACTGCACACATGACGCTATACACACGACTTTCTTGTAATCTTTATGGAATAAAAATGTAACCGAACGTGTGGAGGGAAAAGATTCGCATCGATACGCCCTGAAACTTTTTAAATTTGAATACTTTTTTATTTTTTTGTACGAATAAAAAAGTTTTGGATAAACACGGGTCCGATATTTGCTGGGAAGGTTGGTTCTTTTTGCTGTATGTGTATACACAGTGAATACCCCGGGGAAATTTAAAAACTTCAGATTATTTAATTTAATCAAACATCATATAATTCTAGCTATAGGCTAATTAAGGAATTAAAAACAAAAACAAATAAATCTAGAATAAAATAAAAAATACAAAACCGTCCCGCCGTAAACAAGAAGGAACAATGAAAAACGTAAAATTTATACGTCTCGAGCGACTCCCAAGAGTTGAGGGTTTTACGTAATGATTTAGACAGAAACCGAGAGGAACATAATTGCGCCGTTTCTTGTTGTCTTTATTCACTTTCCGTGAAACACGAAAAGTTGGCGTCTTCTGCAGCAGGCCACCTGTGTCAAATTAAGGAAAAGATAAAGATGTCCCGACGGCTGCGCTTCTTACCATAAACAAATTTCAGTCATGTTTGTTTTCCGTGAAAAACGTCTTTTATATTATAGTATACGTGTATACGTATTTACTATATGGACGAAATTTTTCTTGGTTAAAACGTTGTAAATATCTAAGTGGCTTACTTTCTTTAGCAACGTGTAACTTCAAGAAGATGTTTTTCAAAGGAAACGTAATAAATATCTTCTAATATAAAAAGTTTCACGTAAAGAAGTGAAAGTAAAAACGTAATAAATACTCTCCTGCAAAGATATTTTTCATGAGAAGGGTAAGATCTTCAGAAATAACGATCTTAAGATTCTTCTCCTTTGTGTTATATTAATTTATATATGCATTACCTTGACATTATTGCTAACCTTTACAAGATTTAATTAAATTTTGAATTAAGTAACTTACCTTCAATGTTTATAAAGTTACGTTTTATTTTCATTTTCAACTTCAATCCAGGGCAACAAAGCTTCGGAATTAGTAGAAATAACTAATATTAAGTAAATGCGCCAGCTACAAGCTGCAAATTAGATAGCTAGATTTTCAGCTAACAGAAGCGGGCAAATCATTCCAATCGGTCCACGCGGCTTGCATTTCAGCGGCTCATTAGAATCACTTATTTTAAATTATGTATTCGCCATATTTGGAACCAACATGTGGAGATGAACATTGTAATTGGTTTTCTAGGGACATGTTTTGGCATGCTAATTAGGTTTTCCACGACTTCGCAGCTCTCCAATTTACAGGTAAACAACATACAACTTACTGATGGTTCAATAATACCCGCGAAATCTGAAAACATCCAATCACGATATCCCTACACAGTAAAAGATTTAGTATAAAATTCGAACACTAGACCACTCTAAAAAGTGTGTGATTAGGTCCAATACAATTAGATTGTTATAATACTTTTGTACAATTAGATCGAAATTTCAGAATGAAAATAGTGTACTTTTTCAAGGTCGTGGTCAATAACCAAATTGACCTATAACAATTAAAACATAAGAACGTATTGAAAAAATGTATACGAGCCCAGTTGGGACACTTCTATTTTGGTTAAAGGACACCCCGGAACCACTAATTCGAAATTGTTTTTCTTGTTTCATGGTATGTGGTTAAATGTTGCTGAGTGAACTACTGGTTGTGCTCCCTGCCAACTCTCATGAAATTTGTATTAGGAGATTTCCTTGCAGCACTACGTGAACTCCGCCAAAGTTCAAAATTACTACAATTATAACGTAATTACTCTTTTGTTCTACGAATAAAATACAATTATAATTATTGCTTTTACTTGCCTAATTTCTTAATATCTCTGTTTATTGTTTGGAAATAAAACACTGAATATGAATTATTTAAAAAAGCGTTTGCTGTTGAACATGTTCTTAAAATATTTATTTAGACCATTTACATTTTGAATTTTACTATCCTAATTTAATGAATTCTTTAATCGGTATTGCATATTATTTTCATAATTAAGTAAGAAGCAAATATTATGCTTTTCAATTATTTTTATCTTAATAAAGAATAATTAAATAGCAAATATCGTATTCTTACAAATCTTTACGCAAATCGGCTATATGCATAGGGGACCCAGAAATTTGTCCGGGGGGGGGGCAAGCCTAGAATGAACGGTATGCTAAGGGAGGCAAGCCTAGAAAAAAACGACATATTACACAAAATTTTCAACTTCTTTTCAACTAATTTTGTTCAACTTCCAGAGGGGGGCAAGCGCCCCTCCTTGTCCCCCTTCCGGGCGCCTATGGCTATATGTTATTTACATCCAAGATTGACATCTACTAGAGAGTAACACAATATTTGTTAATACACTGCAAGATTGATCGAGTCTGCTGAAATATGCAACAAAACAGGGAGATCAGTTCACTACAGACATGTTTTTATTATTAGCTGTAGTAAATAAGATAAAATTATTTAAGTCAATATATTATGTTTCTTACTTAATTATAAATAATTCAATCGCAGTTAATACGTAATTTAAAATAACTCAATTCGAAATCTTAGCATGGTTTCACAGTTCTTTCGAGGTTACCGATAAGTTTTTATTTCGTATTCAAAACCTCTATTTAAACATCACGTTTATACTAAAAACCACCAAAGTAGCGCTATTAACTTTTTAGATTTACATGATGTATAAAATTCAACCACGCGATGAATGGAATAATATACAGAAAACCTACACAAACCGAAATCACTATTCCTAATTAATCATGTCACCATAAACTCACAAACTAGCAGCTTATAGCTCTCACCATTAATATGAACTGATTTGATTTTGATAAAAACATTTTAACCAATAAACAATTAACACTCAAATCATTATACACAAATTCTTATATTTAGGGACTCAGTAATATAAAAACAGAGACACAAAGTAATTTTCAATTCAACAAATACCGAAAAACAAGAAACAAAACAAATGAAAAATGAAACTAGATACCAGAAAAATCGGTTTTCTTTTTTTTTGAAGTAAAAAGATAGAAACGCTCCTTAATTATGAATTTATCTCTAAATATTTAAATGCAATTATATTAAAAAAATTGATTACTAAATTCTATCTTTTTAATCTTATCATTAATTTTTTATATTAATCCCGAAATAGTTTAGTATTCTTTATTTGGAGTTTAATACTTTTGGTATCATCGTATTTCTGAATTACTTAAAATAAAACTTAGTGGTATTAAAAACTCATGTTTATATTTTAATTCCTTTCTAAATATCTGCGGCCGGGAGGTAGCTAATTTCATTTTTTTAAATTCCCAAATATCCGCTCTCTGCTTTCATTTGTTTCGACAAAGAAATCAAGAAAGTGTGTCAACGACCTGTTTCAAATATTTGCACATAAATCGCTTTACCAATTGGAATTCCAAATTCATTTAATTGTATAGTAGTGGTACATACATTTTTTCCAAATTCATTTATAACCCAGTCAAAAAATTTTCTTTATTGGCAAGTAAAATCTCCATCGAAGAATAAATTAAACACTTGATTAACTTGAAGCACTTGTTTCATAATCACTTAGATTTACCAACTTTCTTAAGTTTCAAGCACTTTGACGTTTCACAAAAATAACATCCACCTCAAAAATATGACATTGATAAAAAATATGATATGAAAAGAATTTGTTGCAAAAATGGCCGTGTTTTTATATCTTTTTGTTGAAACAATTGAATGTGGTACAATTTTTGTATGAAACAAAATAAACTTCGACAAGTAAATTTAACATAACCAAATTATTGTTTATAAATTTTTATTAACACAAAAACTACTTACATAATCTTATAGATAAAAAAATTATAATTTAATGGTATATTGCACTTATGTTTTCATTACAAAATAAGGCCTTCTTTGAATGTCGATGGAACCTAATTTTAATTTAATTACATTAAAATATCTTTTTATATCTTATCTTCACAAATTTAAACATTATATTCTAACAAACATTATTTGCAATATTTTAGGCACCAACAACATGAAAATTCAAGCCAATTACCAGTATTACCAAGCCAATTAGTATTTCAGTGTTCAATTCATGTTTAAAATTAAACATAAAAATTTACTTTTTTTAATTTCTTTCAAAAAATAATATAAATTTAAAAGGTTAATAATTTCCAGGCTAGATTATATATCAAAATATTGTAACGTTCTTTTTAAAATAATAACAAAAGTGCTGTTTAAATTGTCTATTCACCAAGAAATATTTATTTACAAACACTAATGAATACACTATAAATTAACGCTATGATTATAAACCATTAAAACTATTATTTACAGACTATGAATTTCTAATACAACATTTATCTTCACATTTACTATTTATTTCGTGATACACAGTTAATGACTCGCTGTTGACTGATTTTATACCCTCATATAATCGTACCAGAAGCCGCTGGAACCTACTATGTATTTCTGGAAGGCGCTAGATAAACCGCGTCTGGTTTACATGCTTGGTGCGATGAGTCATTCTCTCGAATGCTGTAGAATATTCCATTTGTTGTGTGAAGAAGAGGTTCTTTCTTTTTCTCTCTTGTTACACTGCCCCCTCTTCAAGTCTGTTCTGTCCCAGAACAGGTTTTATGCTCTGGTTCCTGTAGAACGGGTCATGACGATATCGACAGTCTTCACCTCGACTACACGTTCCATTACGGTAGAAGTAACAGTCTACACTCTTCGTTGGCCTTAATGTGGGCTGTGGGTCAAAACTGCAGACGAAGATCTTGACGTCCGTACCTCTAAAGATCCTAAAACTTCCAGCATGTTTCTAACGATTCTCCAATCCAGCTGGTCCCGCCCACAGCCGAGTTTGGGAACTGCCAATATTAAAGTTATAAAGTTTTTTCTTTAATAATTCCAAATTTATTTTGTTAAATCTTAAAGGTTCTTTTGAGAACTTATTTTCTTTCAAAAATAAAACAATTCAATTTCTTTTATTTCAATTTATTTTTTTTATTAAGGTAATAGCTATTTATACCACGAGATCATTTGAATTTATAATTAAAGTTGGCTGTGATTTTTAAATTAGATTGGCAACACTAACTGTTCACTTCACAGTTTGATTTGAATTGTCAAAGTGACGCTCCAAAATGTTTAATCTAGAACATAAAATTGCATAACCTCTAATTTACACAGCGAGTCAATTGGCAGGATCGCCAAACGTATAAAAAAATTTCCGCCTACTTTAATTTTAAATTTAAATGATCTCACGGTATAACAAGTACATAATGTAGGACATTATAGACAAGCCCAGTTGCCAAAAAGGGCAAGTCTAAAAGGTCCGATTATGTAAGAGTTGCATACATAGCTTTATGTTCGATCCCTAAAATTGGCTAATTATCAAAAAAAAAGTTTATAAATTTGGCATCTATTCTTGACAGAAGAAAATTTGACATGTAATATACAATTGTCATACTTTATTTTACTACTATATACTTTATTTTACTACTACCACTTTATTTTACACAATAAGCGTACAATAATAAGCGCAACAACAACAACAACAATAATTCACTGCCGCAAAACAATACAATAAACAGTACTTTATAATGCAATCGGGCATAAACATTTTTATTTGTAAACAATTTTTGATTTGTGTTGGTTTGTTCAAGTGAATGACTGTAATAGCCCTATGTCAGGCTATTACGACTTTTAATTACATTTGAGCAAGCTTGGGAATCAATTATTTTTCCCATTGGTCTTATTGTACAAATTTGAACAATTTTTCTTCTTATTTTATTTATTTTTAACATTTCTATTCATTTTTCTTTTGAATTAAATAAAGTTTATGTGTTTTTAAAATTACTTATGTGTTTTATTGATGCATATACAAGCATTCAGTTTTCTTTCTTTTTGAATTTAGAGTTTAGCAGTGGTTGTCTAGTATGCAGGAGCCCTAGTGTTTGCAACATAAGTTTTTCTCCTTTTTCAGGCATAAGAGTTAATAAGAGTCTCATAATTCAAACAATTTATGTTTTATCGAATAACTCTGAGCTGGCCGATTGGAATAAAGAAAAATATATGGGGTGTATTTTTATTTTAATTCACCGTATATAATTTATGTTTATTATTGGAACGGTGGGGCATCTTATATCTATTATATCATTTATTTAAATATATTTAAAAATCACCGCAATACATACATAATACAAAAATACATACATTTTGAAATACAAGAAACTTATTACAATTGAGGAATCTGGTTAACATGAAGACACATTTTTTTCTATTAATTGCTCAAGTAAGGTAGTAAATACTTGTATATCTCCCCATTACAATGCTAAGTGTCTGTTTTAGGTTAAATCTTACGTTAAATTTGGCTTAAACTGTATTTAGATTAAAAAATTAGATAATCGTCTCCCACATCGTTAATGGACAAGGGCAAGAAACAAAACAAGAACAACCTGACATGCCATTACCATATGTAAATAGTTGTGCTCCGAAATTAAAACAAATAATCGAAAAACTTACAAAGAAAAAAGGTAGCTTTATAAATATAATACCCTTAAAAACTCAATTTATAAGTAAGTAAGAAAGATAATATGACGTAACCTTTAGAAAGCGAGATGTTCTGGGTTGTCTTTTCATCACAAGTCTGTAGGAACCTTAACGATGGATGTGGACACATCCATTAACTGTCTTCTTTGCTTATCTTCAGAAGAATCTGAACGACTACTTGGAATCTGGCAAATACTTCAGCAAGAGCGTCTCGGCTCTTGTGCACTGTAGCTGGAGTAGGGGACTGCAACCTTTTCGAGTCGCCTTGCACAATGCACATCAGAACTGGTCGATGCATTGGGATCTAACCTTCTTAAACTTTAGAAAGTTGGTCAAGTCAAGCCAAGTCAAGAAAGTTATGTCTGTCTAATTCTTCTTACACCACCTTTGGGGCTTTTCCTCTACAAGAAGGTAGTGAGCTGTTCTGAAGCACACCACATATTGCATACGATATTGCATACGAAAACGAAGAGATATAGCTTACGTTTTATGTTTATTGTAGCGAACATACAAATGTCACGTGTCAATATCTCACATCATAATGCAAGATACAGCGCGAACAAATAAATATGACTAACCATATTATATTATAAAAGATTTCCAACTAAACCTCAATAATTAATTAAACAATAGCTCAGGTAAGTCTTTGCACATCATTATAAGTATGCTGTATTTACTTATTTAGTAATATAGTAATTATTTTGTAACTTTGGTTTTATTTCTTACTCTAACATTTGCCACCTCTTAGGCATGTTAATTATAACGTGACAATGTCTGTTTCGACATATTGCGCCAATTTCATTGACAGTTATACTGGGTGTACTTGAATGTAAACGCATCAAGTATTACAATAGGTTTATTTTTATTATTTCACATAAATACTTCAGGGCCGTAGGTACAGGCTTGGGGGCCCAGGCGCAACAAATAATTATGGAGCCCCCACGTTATCTTCCCCTTTACCTCTAACCACCACTTTCATTTAGCAAGCCTTTTTTAATAGGGTGCTATTTGGTGTTTTTTCTGTTAAGACAGAAGAATGGGCATTTAAAACAGACAAAACACATATTTACTTGTAGACATTGAGTTTAATATAAAACTGTAGAAGCTTGCTAACCAGTAAGTTGGCTAAGGCGTTAGCCTTATACTGGAGCGGTCCCGGTTCGGTTACTAGTTCAGTTGTTAGGTCACGTAGAAGGCGCCTATCGCGATGTAAATATTCTAAATGTAAAGTCTACACAGATTGAGCTTTAACTGAAGCTTTTTTATACAGCGACTTTTAAAATAGCGAGTGTAGGAGTGTAGGCTATTGCAGGCAAAATGTTATACATTATAAAATTTATAAGGCATAACTGAAAAAACGCTATATATTTTTATATTTCACTTGCATATTATTTGTTGTTTATACCTGTGATATGAACTATATTAACAAGTCCATAACAACCAGGCCATTATATAGTATATAACGACCACTCAGCATTTACTTTGCATTTACTCGGAACCGGCCTTACGTTTAATAGTAATTTTGGTCATTAGGCGAGGAACTGTATGTTTGCGTACAGTGTTGAGTGTGTTGCAACTCAACAAATAACATGAGTATTGTCACGTGTGGTTTTCGTAATTAGGGAAGTAGTTCAGGATAGAGACAGAAAGTAAACACAGGTCACAAATTAATTATATACTAGATAACAAGTTACAAGGATCACATTGGAATTGCAAACTACACAAAGTATGAGGACGGACAAGTCCTCCTAAAAACTAACATCAAACATAAGAGTGGTCAGAACCACCCTAGCAAGTACATACTACAACTAAGCGTTATTTAGGAAAGCCAGGTAAGTGGTGCCCCTGGACACTAGCTTCTAGGCTCCTAATCGAAGAGGTAAGGGGAATCAGGTATGCAGCGCCCCTAGACGCCAGCTTCTAGAAACCCCCTACAATTAATTAAATATCAAGATTCCTACCAGGCCTGCTTCAAGTTGTTGGTTCGATGGAGTCAATTTAACGACTGAATGTTTGATTTGTAACAGCCCTGTTATATACTGTATCCTCATGGGTACTGCGGAAGCTGTTAATGCAGAATTGAGTATATTACTTATAATGAGATGAATATATAAATGCATATTAGAATATATTATCGTAATAGGATATATTATCATATAAATGATGACTTCGTAGGCGATGCAGCACGTAGGTGGTCTGATAGCGTAGGCAGGCGCTGCATAGACGAACATTTGCACTGGACGAAATGCAAGTTGAGGAATTACGAAATTATTCGATTCTAAATAATTCCGTTTGCGACAGTATTTGCAACGTAGCTTTTGAATGATCCAAAAATTCTTTTGTGCCGACTTCTGCAGAAATTTCTTAGATAAAATTAATTGACATGGGCTATTAGGATTTTTTTTGTTTTCATGTTGATAACCAACAACAAAAACATTTGAATTTAAAATTTTATATCTCTGTTTGACTTTTGCAAATTTAGTAAAAGTTATTACCGGAAAAGATAAAAATTTGTAGTTTTATAAATATTAGGTTGAGTCAAAAGTTTCTGCGACTTTGTGGCTAATTTTGTTTTGAAGAGTTTAACATAGGAGCCATGATCAATTTGCAATGTTTACGTACTTTAAAAATAATTTAATACAGATTTTGATTCTATATTTGCGTTCAACATCATTTTTACAGCGAGTCTCACACGACTTTCGTGCAATATTTTTCTTGTAATCTAGGTAACTATATTTGAATCGCCAAAGTGCTTTGTGACTGTAAATATTTATTAAAAAAAAGCTTTTCTATTGCTTTTATATAGCCATTTCTCAAGTTCATTTTGTCGACCTATACTCCAAAAGATTAGCATATTCTGTAAGGGATTCTATAATATCCTACTTAATTAATTTAATATACTAAAGGTGCTAGTATACATGCTATAGTTACGCATTTCGCCATCTCTGCGGAACAGAATTTACTTGATCAGCCTACACACAAAGACCGAATCGACGTCGAAACTAATATCAACAATAGCCGTATACAAGGAGAGATATAAACCCTCATCAACAAGAACCAGACGGAAATTGGACCGTGTGCTCCCTTAGGGCCAGCTAGTGTTCGTGGAATCCTATGTTATCCTGTGAGACAATCGTGTACAACTTCTCGGACACACGTTACTTATTTGAAATACTGTGAGAAAATCTAAACTCCCTTACAACTAACTATATTGCGTTTTCTGTCTTTTTCTAACACCAACTTCCTTTGGAAAATAATCGGAAAATAAGGGAGTGAAGATAAGGGAAATGTTTGACGAACTTTCTTATCCCGTTTTTGTCTTTATTACTGTTAATGACAAAGGTTCTACTTTAATAACATTTGTATTCTAATTCTGTCAAATAAATAGATGAAAAAATTAAAAGTTTAACTGGCCATGTATGTTTAATTAATTCAAAAAGGTTAAATTAATTGTTAAACAGACATAAACAAAAGTTCATTTTGGGTATTTAATTACTACAAAAATCAAAGTTGTGAAACTCGTACTAAAATGTTTAAATGTTTTATAATTAGGAACGAGACCTAATTGAATGTACCGAATGAGAATTTCTTAAATAGTCCTTTAATTTCCATCTACTTTTTTACATTAACTTCTCGTTTCAGTTGAAAATGATAAAATATATTATAATTGTATTTTTCTTTGGGCGAGGAATCAGGATAGCGGAGCATCCTTCGTACCTCATGACACCGATTGCTATGATCATTCGGCAGACCCTACCAGAATTTAGCCGAATCTGGCGGAATTCCACCCCTAGTAGGCGATTTTTAACGTGCCAAACATCGCATTGACACGGGATCTACAGTTTTACTTCCTATCCGAGAAGAAGACATGTTTTTTAATTTTTCCCCGCTATGAAAAATTACCAGCTCGGCCGGGGATCGAACCTGCGACCCTTGGATTACGAAGCAAACATGCAAACCACTAATCCACCGAGGCTGGCTAATTGTATTTTATTGTTAATTTATTTAATATGACAACCAGGCAATAATTCCTGTCCTCTTTCTTTCTGTGATCGACCAGGCAGCACCTCTGCAATTATTTATTAAAGTTAATTCAGTGTGTAATTGTCTTGCTATTACTTGTGATTTAGTGTGGTTTCGAATATCTTAATTTTGCAAGTATAAATCTCTCAGCGTAGCGTAGGTCGGGTTCCGTGATTTTAAAGGAGAAAGTGTGGTGATAAACACATTTCTTCACATGAGGCAAGATTTCTTTTTCTTGCTCTTCTCGATGGGAAATCATGCAGCGCGATGAAGGAAGCAGAATGTCGGATAGTAGTGCATGCATAAATATGATTGAAAATGGAGGAATATGAATGGGGATGATGGAATATGATTGGAAAGTTCACTTCAATCAACTGTTCTGAACAGATGTTTTGATCCTTTTTCCCGGCTTTTAACTAGGGCGGATAGCTTATTTATTGTATTAGAATATAATAAGAAGAAGCTTTTCCATGGTCTCATGCCATTACAGATAGTGGTACTACCTTTTTCTTGTCTTCCCAAGAACAATAAATCCTAAGGAAACCTTCCTGTAACGATTACATTTCAAGAAATGTCCAGGCCACGTTCTAAAATGTCGACAGAATCGACTGCGATTTGTATATTTTCCAAGAAAATTCATGAAATCTCTTTATCTACCATTTAATTACCTATTTATACACGGTGAGTCATTACGGAGTAATCGGACTTTGCCAGTGGTTAGATAACCATTAAAGAAAGAAAATTCCTATATACCATTTTTCTCGTATTTCTATACGTTTGGAGAAAAACGGCATCGAAGTTCAGCCTAATGTTTTCAAATTTAATAGTATGAATGCACATGACACATATTTTAAAAGTTCAAGCAGATATTCAATATTACTAGAATGTGCAAGGATAGCGTAATAAAGTAATAAAAACGTCTTTATTTTGGCCAAGTGTTTCGTAGAATAACAACAGATAAACAGAATTAAATAAACAAAGCATGTTGAGAACGACCTCTCGATGGATATTGTTTCAAAAATGGTATTTTTGTTTTGTGTCGTTTCTGATTACTAAGACAATTTCAAATTCTTTTAATAGGCACCTTAACCCCTATGTGTAATACAATACTACAGGTTTGTGAATAAAAAATTATAGTACTGTAATAGTGACACATATTTGGTTTCTCAAATGATAACAAATTGCAAACCCCTTACACTGCAGCTTTTAGTAATAAAACGTAGCAGTACTTGTACTTGACTATGTAAACAAATCCATCAAGCATTCAGGGTCGTTGAATTAAAACATCAAAAAGAATAATAAGGTTTTAATAATGAAACATTCTAGAATTCCAATAAAAAAACAATACCTATTGATGGATAGATCAAATTAGCTAAACATGTCTTTACTTAATTAAAACTAATATCTGTTTATTAAAGCATAACACATCGAATTTAATGATATCATTGAATGGGTCTGTATTAAAATAATGTCATTTCTGTGTGCGTTTACTATTAGAATAGAGGGGAATCCCCCGGATTAATAGATCGTTTTGTTTTACATCTAAAATGGAATGTGCGTCGTTTGCATTCTTGTTGTGCTTGTTTAAACAGATGTCACGTTTTTACTGATGGTGTCAATTTCTAAAGATCTTGCATTTATTTCTATTCGACTTAACAACACTGACCTGCATTAATTATAGTTACTTTTCTGAAAACGTCGGTCAAATTTTTCGAAATTTCCAAGTTCATTTAATCAAAAAAAGTTACTAAGGTTTTATGTTTCTAATAACCAGAGAAGCATATCCTCAAAGTCCGATCATTGAGTACTGAATCACCGTGTATACAATGCGAATTTTATATGTCTTAACATGCAAATTTCCTGCGTATATGTTAAATTAATAAAGTAATATGTCAAAAATATCGACACCCCTGACTATTACGCAGCCAGCGTGAGTACAGTGAAATTCTGCTCACTTGCTGTGAATTTTGTATCCCCGTGTGTGGTTACTGGTGTTACACAACGATAACAATTAAGTCTTTTATTAATGAAAATGCATAAGTTTTTTAACTATAATACTTATTATTATTTCATACACCCTAATAAGCAAAAACATTATTTTACCAACTCAACACAATATTAATGAATATGAATAGCAAGCCTGAACTTGGACAAAAATAATTTAGAGATGTATTCAAAGTGTCCTCTTGTTATAAGCAATTTCCTACTATTTTTGTTAAAGTATCAGTATAATATTTCTAATCTTTCGTCTTTTGTATAGTACATTATTTTTATATAAACTTATTTAAGAAATACAGCAAATCTTTGTGAACGAGGTTATTAAATTTTGTTTAACAAGTAACTCATATTTTTAATCTGCCAAGCTAGTAGGTAAGATTGATTGCATAGAGGTGTGTTAAAATAACACTTGGCGTGTTATTTTAATAATTGAACATGTATGTATAGATATCAAGCTGAATAATCACTGTACGAGCACGCGTACGTGCTTTTTAGGTTGTACATAATCAGTTAGTATTTATACTTAAGTTAAGTTAAGAGTCGTCGCAAATGTTACATTATAAATTGCGGATTATCTAAAAATAAAATATCACATTTTTTCTATTTTCCGAAAAATGTAAACTTATTTAAGAAATAGAAAAACGGAAATTTCAACAAAATATAAAAAATTAATGTGTTTGCAAAAAGCATTTTCGTCGATAAGATTTAATAAAACATAGACGATAGGTAGCTTTACGGTAATTATACCTTAAGAATATAAAATTCATACTATACGCTACCATTAAAGATGCTGTCTAGAAAATTATTACCGTAACGTACTTCTCGGACATCTTAAATAAAAAGCATTAACACAACTGACATTTTTATAGTTACTATTATTTCATACAAACAATTCGTACATCTAAACTGCATACTAATACTTTTATTATACATTGTTCAATTAAAATTTTATTTTAATTTGCATTATAGAAAGCAACTTTACTTCGTAAAATTTTCCCGAAAGAGAAACAATTTTACAGGCCGCATCGCGGACGGTGTTACTGTACGCCTTTTCTAAACATATTCTCTGACAGATCCAATACCATTTCTTACTTTATAGTTAGTTATTTACTTGACTATAAATAACTTGTAGTTATACTCCACACAATTATGTTTATAGTTACGCTTACTGTTACATCAAACGGCTTCCTGAAGGTATGGCTTATCAAACCGATCTAAGTGCAATACTGAACAGTAAATAGAGCATTATGCAAATCTTGGGGTTCCTATCACTGAAGCAACTGGTCATTCACTTGCTGCCCTAAGCTAAAATCTTAGTAAGTGCGCATTAAGGCGATAAGAATGACTAACCTTCATAAGTCATAACTGTTATTAAGGTTTAAAGATAGTAGCTACTGCTTGCTTTTTGTATCGATGACAATCTCACACCTAAGACTTTTGTAGGGTTGAACAGCACAAGTTAGATTAGCTAGCGCGAACTTATTAAATACTCATGTCGCCTTAAGCATAGAGATTCCGGCCAGTGTCCAATAAACATTATATGAGATGACTACGATATGATGCCACCATTACCATAAAAGCCGAATATATTGATGCGTTTCATTTAGTTGCATTGTCTGGCCATATCATAAGCTCAACCAACCCATAACGTAAAATTATTATATTAGCCAGTCTTTCATTAAGATTGCTCTTGGAAAAACATTCATTTTTAATCCTTCGTGCAAATTTTTTTTATATTATAACACGAATCGCGTTATATCCTGAGCAAATTAAAAACACACAAAGAGAGAGCGTTCGGACGTTCCTGCTTCTGCTCCTATTGCAAAGTACTAAACTCTATGATGCATAAATTTAAATTTCATTTTCCACTAACATTAACGCTTTCCTCTCTACATCTCGTTTGATGGAATAAAAATCCGGAACTGTTTTTCTTGCAGCTTTTTCGTCTCCGTTTAACTGGATAGTCGAGTGTTATGATGATGATGCTAGTCGGCCCCTGGTGGACGACATTCAATAACCTGTAGCATGGTGGATGCAATTAAAATCCCCCCCCACATGTTAAAATACTAAGGCTTGGGAGTTATCCATGCGTCCGGCTGCGGTCTCCCGCAGCAGTAAAACAAAGTAGCGCGGGATTATTAAAGTGTACCCCCGAAATTGCGACGCTATTTCTTGTATATTTATGATATTGAACTCGTAAAAACAAAGGAGTGACTTTTATTTAAAGAACTGACAAATTAACGACAGTAAATTAAATAAATCGATGAAACTGGTAGAGGAAGGAGGAATTACGTTAACAATCGGAAAATGTAAAGTAGCTAACGGCTTAAACGAACCGAGACACTATTGGTTGAGCATTAGTAGTTTTTATAACTAATTGCTTCCGAGTTTTCTATTCTGAGGGGTTCTGTTTTAAATACGTCTTAATTTATAGTGGCTATACTAAATTTATCTTCTTAATTTATCTTAACCCAAACTATTACTACATTTGCTGCATGCAAGATTAGTAAAGTTTAGTGGTCAAGTGTTATTTGCGATGTATTTAGATTACGAAGACTCCTCGTTCCATTCTGAGGTTTCTCTATGGACACTAGCTCTAATAATTTCCACATTTGACACTGACGGGAGGGTACAAAGCCGGGCGTGCTTGCGGTTTTGATCTCTTGTGCAAATAGTGGTTTTAATCAATATCGCACTAAACGTAAATCTAACATGTAGTTATTAGCAGCGGGTGGAATAGTTACGGATTAAATAACTAGCATAGTAACATGTAATTAACAAAAAAAATCAAAATAATTAAATTTAAGCTAAATTCTAGAATGGTTTCAATGACCCAAGCAAGGTAAATAACTAGAAAATAAGAAGTTTTCCTTTCACATAGTATTTTAAGGAGTTGTAAAATTGTTTAGCTTTTGAGAGAATTTTACTCCAGTACTTTGCAGGCAGGTCGTGAAATATGTAACTGCCGGATTGTAATGGAACATTGTTTGTGTGATATAATAATAAATTTAAAAACATGCCAATTGTATTATTTACAGTCCCAGGGAATTACGTAGTATAATAAATTTTTTTATGGAGTAGTTTTAATGGTAGCACAACATAATTTTATATTTCTAAATTATTATTGCCATAAAACCACCTATCGTCCATGCTTTTATTAAGTCTTATCCACTAAATTTTTTTTCGCAAACATGATTTTGTGTATTTTTTATATTTTGTTGGATATTTTCTTACAAAACTTTTGTTCGCAAATGTCTACTATCTCTCATATTTAAAATAACTCATATTTAACTTCGTACGTATCAATTGAAGTATAAATACTAATTGATTACGTACAACCTGAAAGTTACGCGCGTAGCTTGATTGTAAATTCAAATAGTTCCCGATTACACACACTACTGTTGTTTCCTGACAAGGCTCAAGTAGCATTTCTTACTTCTATTATGTACCTTAAACCAAAGCTAATTAACACTACGATCCGCACAATAGGACATCAGGATATGATTAATACGAATTAATTAGGACAGCTAATTACCTAGCAACTGACCAGGCTTAAATGTTATCGTGGGGATGAAGTTTAATTTAATTAGGAAGAGCAAATCATGTTCACCATAACAAATTCTCATATACTTTAAGGTTGTTGAACATGACCTTTATATAGTTATTTGTAAATATTGTTTGTTCAAATCTTGATAATGTTTGTAAGTTTCAATATTATCTTGTGGTTTCTCTAAAGGCGTTTAAATTTTTAAACACAAATGTAGTATAGTTTTTGTATAGCTGTGGTCAAGTAAATTGCTTAAATAACTAGGTAATAGCCGAGACTAGTTGAAAATGAAAGTTTTTGTGTAAAAGCACATCGAAAGGCCTTTTGCAATTATTCTAACAACAAACAGATTTTTATTTTCAGAGATTTTCTTACTAATTTTCTTATGTTGTAATAAAATTGGAAAGCGGTTTCACGAATTTCCTGAGTTTATAGTAACCACGTTAAAAAGTTCACTCGTCTGATGTAAATGGATAAATCCATTGAGTATTAAGATAATCAAATCTAGCGCTTGCCGTAAACTAACTGTCACCCGTTAAAACCATAATCCGTTTAAAATCTGACCAAGATTTTAAACACCTAAAGTACTAACATTTCTTTGTCCGTTACACTTATTGGCGATCAGTCGCGAAGCTGTATCTATTAAGTTAGGCTAGGAAAATTAATTAGAAACAACACAGCATAAATTTTATGCAACCAACAACGAATAGAGTACTATTCGGATAGAATAAACTATGTCTGGAATCTTATACACGGTGATTCAGTACTCAATGATCGGACTTTGAGGATAAGCTTCTCTGGTTATTAGAAACATAAAACCTTAGTAACTTTTTTTGATTAAATGAACCTGAAAATTTCGAAAATTTTGACCGACGTTTTCAGAAAAGTACGTATAATTGATGCAGGTCAGTGTAGTTAAGTCGAATAGAAATAAATGCAAGATCTTTAGAAATTGACACCATCAGTAAAAACGTGACATCTGTTTAAACAAGCACAAGGATGCAAACGACGCACATTCCATTTTTTAGATGTTAAAACAAAACGATCTATTAATCCGGGGGATTCCCCTTTATTCTAATAGTAAACGCAGACAGAAATGACATCATTTTAATACTGACCCATTTAATGTATCATTAAATTCGATGTGTATGCGTTAATAAACAGATATTAGTTTTAATTAAGTAAAGACATGTTTAGCTAATTTGATCTATCCATCAATAGGTATTGTTATTTTTATTGGAATTCTAGAATGTTTCATTATTAAAACCTTATTATTTTTTTTGATGTTTTAATTCAACGACCCTGAATGATTGATGGATTTGTTTACATAGTCAAGTACAAGTACTGTTATACGTTTTATTACTAAAAGCTGCAGTGTAAGGGGTTTGCAGTTTGTTATCATTTGAGAAACCAAATAGTATCGGGTATCTCCTTGATCTTGACCTCAAAAGATGTGTCCCTATCACGAGTACTATAATTTTTTATTCACAAACCTGCAGTATTGTATTACACATAGGGGTTAATGTGCCTATTAAAAGAATTTGAAATTGTCTTAGTCATCAGAAACAACACAAAACAAAAATACCATTTTTGAAACAATATCCATCGAGAGGTCGTTCTCAACATGCTTTGTTTATTTAATTCTGTTTATCTGTTGTTATTCTACGAAACACTTGGCCAAAATAAAGACGTTTTTATTACTTTACGCTATCCTTGCACATTCTAGTAGTATTGAATATCTGCTTGAACTAAAATATGTGTCATGTGCATTCATACTATTAAATTTGAAAACATTCGGCTGAACTTCGATGCCGTTTTTCTCCAAAAATATAGAAATACGAGAAAAATGGTATATAGGAATTTTCTTTCTTTAATGGTTATCTAACCACTGGCAAAGTCTGAGTATGTCTTAATGGGTCACGGTGTATTGTTAAACAATCTCCATACTGGCAAAATCTGAATCACAGAAAGCTAGAGCTGTGTGAATTTTTAATAATTAAACAAATGTTCCTTTCTTTAATTAAACGATACTTAATTTGTTTTATTTTTGTCGCTTTGTTTCTCTCTTGTAAAATATTTCTTTAATAAGGAATTAGAAATTAGTCTGAATATGGTGGTTCTGAATACATGAAAAGTGCCGACAAATTATGGCAAACTATAACATATTTCTTAGTAACGATAAAAAATGCACACAGTACAATACACAGGTACAGTCATTAGCAAATGTCTTGTCCCGAGTAAGGACGTTGCTGCTTTAAGAATCGAAATACCCCTTATACTGTGTACGAAAGAGACCGAATTAAACAGAGATGGACAACTACCTGGGCAAGATATTTAAACTCCTTAAAGCTTGTTTTGAAAACACACTTGTAAAAACTCTTGTTATTCATTCTATTCAAAATTTCTTTGACACACTTTATAAAATAGTCCTTTTAAATAGAAGCATCTACTAGTTAAACAAAGTTATATAGCGTGTTTATGTTTCATTCTTTACCTTTAATAAAAAATAACTAAACGAAAATAATAATGAAAACAATCATCAAAAAATAGAGGCTTCGGAGTATTTTAGATAATTAAATAATCGCAGAAATTAATGTAAGCGATAAATAAAAATAAAGTAATAATATAGGCATTCATTTATGTAAATACGTTAAAATTTTAAAAGTTATTAAATATTCAGTTGTTTTAATAAAAATACTACAAACTAAGAAAAAACTAGAAACATAGATATAGTCAGTACTAAAAACAAAACAGTCACAAAACAAAAATTAAGAAACACCCTTGACAAAGCATAGAACCTTAGATCATATATATCATTAATATTTATGTTTACCTAACATTTTTAGAAAATATTTGTGAAAGATTACAAATTTTTTTAAATCCCGCCACCTTTTAGTCAATGGGTTTAATTTTTCTCTCTAACACATTATTCTGTCAATTACCCATCTCTCTCTTGCATGTATTACCTGAGTGCAAAAGTTGGTTCCTTTCGCATAAACATTCCCTTAACTACTTTCAAGATATAATCCTGTGAATTCAATATGCCCAAACTGTATTTATTATTAAACTTAATTTATTTGACCGGCAACTACTGGGAATTCCTGAAGGTGAATAAACCGGCCCTTAATGTTTAAATATGCCTCGTTTGTATGCCCAATCTGATTCTACTTTGGAAACTCTGGGAATGATTATTACTATTATTAGTTTTGATTATGTATTATTTTTACTAATTTTTGCAATAAAAACTGATTACAGTTAGTACTAAAAATTTAGTTTTTTTTAGTTTTTAAAAAATAATTAAACTTTGTAAATAAACAAATCAAACTCGTAAATAAATTAATAGAGTTTATAATAAAGTGGAAAAAAAGCATACGATATTTATTTCTTAAAATAGAAGAAACGATGGTAGAAGTGAAACGGCTGTTTTGTATTCCAGTAAAATAAGAAACTCACTTGAAAATAGTAGTTTTTATTACTCTATTGTTGTACACAATGTTGTTACTCTATACAAAGCTACTCTAGGTAGGGTAGCAACCTTTAAAACTGGTTAGATTTACTGTTTGTAAACAAAAGAAACTATGCACCGAAACGTACGTCGTTTCTTTTACCAGAATTGTTAAATGTGTTACCTGCTCGGGACAAGACATTTGCTAATGACTGTACAATAATACACGAACTTACTGAACTTGGATGAATTTTAGTTGTTGGGGTTAATAGTGGAATGAATATTTTTGGTGAAGCACGTTTGAGATTAAAAGAAGAGACAAATTTGATTAAAGATTCTGAACAACGTACCAGCCACCTGAACAGGTTATGTTTGTTGATACATATTATTGCTATTAGTAACACTACAATTAATTATTAATTTAGATGTAATATTTTTGAATTCACTCTGCAAGCATTTAAGTCTCGAGCTACTATTCCCAACTACTACAACAAAATAAGAAAAGTAAATATTTATTTATATATTGTAATAATATGTATTTTTTATCCATTTCTGGGCTTTTTGATAATTTTAAGCTAGCATAGGTAAGAATCTATAAAAAATGATTAAAAAGGTTTTTTTTATAATTTTTATATTCAAATCTTACTTACAGATTATTATTACTACTACGTTTACTAATAATTTTTATGTATTGAATAAATAAATAATGTATCTATAAGGTCTGCGTATTTAATCTAATTTGCGTGTTTCATTGTTTCAATCAATTAAATATTTTTTAGTTTTTTTTGTTTTCCATTTTCCGCTTTTCTTAAGGATTCGTCGTCTTTTAGTTACTTAAACGAAAAAAGGAAACAATTCTTAATGATTGACGATCTTTTGAAAAGGTACGACTAGGTTGATATTAGAGAGAAAATACTAAAATCCAGTCACCTCTCTTTGTAAGTTCCGTTGAGAAGGGGCCGATAGATGAAATAAAAATTAATAACGCTTATTTAACTAAGAGAGATAAATGTATTTTTTAAAAACGTGCTCGTGAATGCAAAATTATATATTTGTTGTAAACGCTAAAAAAAGATACGTTATCTGTAAACTATCGTGTTGTCTTATGGGATAATAAATTGCTAAAAAAACGCATATTAAAGTCTTTGCAAAGCAAGCCTTAAAAACTAATAAAGCCTCGCAAATAATCCCACTGTTGCCGATAGGCCACCAATACAAAATCCAGAATAACCAAAACTGACAGCAATAGCGTCTTGCTTCGTACTAAATACGTGTAATAGAAACAAACTGTTATAACACACCAAAGAAACAGAAGAAATCTTAATTAGAAGATTACTTCAACATAATTATCCACATCGCGGACAACAGAAGTCACTACAAGACACATTTAAAAAAATTATGTCCATGAATTGGATTAGTCGAAAGAAAAAAACACCAAAAATAAATTCCAAATTAAATGAAAGATTCATAAAAGAAATGCCACAGAAATTTACAGGGCCGGCATAAGCTTTTGCGGGGCCGGTTTCAAAAATGCATTTGGCCTAAAACAACTTCAAAATAAATGATTTATTATAAACAATTATTCCATGTTACAATAGAACGAGTAAATCATTTGCGTGAATGCGTCAAAGATGACTTCGCGCATCGAGTTTTGCACAAAATTTTTGAAACGAACTTGATAATAACCAAAATCTGTAATACTGTATCGAATTCAAAGCAAACATGAAACTAAGTAGGTAATAGCATTCTCTTGTTGCCATAAATGGCGCTCGAACATTTGTCAGTGGAATTATTATCGATTACTAATAAATTAAATCTTAGGTATAATTAAAGAATTCCTCCCACCAGACATTTGTTTACCAAACTGGTGTCATTTTAACTGAGATTTTATGCTGATTCTGAATATGCATATCATTTTTGGGGTGAATGTCCCAAATCTGGGGATCCAAAGTAGAAGAATGCTTTATCTCAATGAAATTAAATAATAATTATATTAAGTTTCTATAATTGCCAAATTTAGTTAGGTTACGTTTAGGTTAGGTTAAGTTTAGGGTAGGTTTAGGTTAGACTAGGTTTAGGTTAGGATAGGTTTAAGTTAGGTTAAGTTAGGTTGAGAAAAACTCGAATTTGCTTTTGCATAGTGTTTTGGTTAGGTAGTGGCGTTTTTGTGGAGGTTAGGTTGATAGCAAACAAGTTTGGAGGCCTAGGGACGTTTGCTCCAACAAATTCTAATTTTAAATATGTAAAGTACTTTTTTGTGGAAGCGCCTCAAAGGCCCCAAATTTGGTAATCAAAGGTACAAAAATGCTTAATCTCCATAGAAATGAATAATAATTGTACATATTAAGTTTCTATGATTGCCAAACTTACAATTACACAATTTAGTTAGATTTGGTTAGTCTAGGTTTAGATTAGGTTAGGTAAGGCTTAGGTTAGGTTAGGTTTAGATTAAGTTAGGTTAGGTTGAGAAAAATTCGACTTTGCTTTTGCATATCGTTTTTGTTAGGTAGTGGCGTTTTTTATGGAGGTTAGGTTGGTAGCAACCAATTTTGGAGGCTTAGGGGCGTTTGCTCCAACAAATTCTAATTCCAAATATGTAAATTATTATTTGGGCGAGTGCCTCAAAGGTCCCAAATTTGGGAATCAAAGGTAAAAAAATGCTTAATCTCCATAGAAATGAATAATAATTTTATTAAGTTTCTGTGATTGTCAAATTGTGTAATTTACAATTACACAATTTAGTTAGATTAGATTTGGTTAGTCTAGGTTTAGATTAGGTTAGGATGTGAAAAATTCGACTTTGCTTTTGCGTATCGTTTTAGTTAGGTAGTGGCGTTTTTATGGAGGTTAGGTTGGTAGTAACCAATTTTGGAGGCTTAGGGGTGTTTCCCCAAAAATGATCTACATATTCGGAATCAGCATAAAATTTCCGTTAAAGTGACACCAATTTGGTCAAAAAATTAAGTCAAATTATTTTTAAAGAGCCTAAACACTACGTTTGCGTTTAACTGTTACATTCACAAATGTCACTTTCAAAGTGGTGAATTTAAAAAATTATTTGTCTGGGTTTTTTCGTTGCAAAATTTAATTACGTCATCACGATTTACGTACGTTGAACGGTAGAATGGTCGAATGGTTTGCGTTGCCAGTCGTTAAGTGACACGGAAACAACGGGGTGACTACAGCAGCAGAGGAAGCACGCGTATTTGTAAGTTGTAACGCGGCGCCTTATAAAGCGCGGGGCCGGGTTCTGGGGAACGTGCTGAACCCGCCTCGCGCCGGACCTGCAAATTTACCATAGTTACGAAAACATATACGGGATATCCTGCTTGATTTATTAGTCGATCTTCTTGTAGCATCTAGGTTATAATTAAATAATTTCAATTAATTGAAGTAAAAAAAATGGAACCATAGAACAAAATCACAATCATCAGTATTGATGATATGAGCAGACATAACGTTTAAAAAATGCAGAAAGCAATACAAAAATTTGTGTGTATTGTGCTAACTAAATATAAAAAAAGACATTCATGCTTGGTCAAACTATAATCTCTAAAATAGGCGGTTCAAATGTCACCTCTTATCTCGTTATCTAAACAAGTCTAAAATTCCCAACGGCAATCCACCCTTAATATCCCTACAAGCCTTTTAATTTACTCATCGTAACTGTACACGCCTAAATTACTCTAGTGAGCAAAGGTAGGAACAGCATGTCTCAGAGGGCAGGAGTTATCCAAGCCTAATTACACATGTCCGATGAATACAAACGAGTCCTGGGGTCCCAGGATTCATCTTACGCTTATTCTGTGGACGAAGAGAAAATACGAAGGGGACAGAAGGAAATCGTCAAACGCAGAATACTAGCGATTTGATTTTGATGAATTGGAAACGGAGAATTTTAATGAGTTTTTAAATTGAGAAACGAAACGGAGGGGGGTTTGTAAATTACATTTAAGACCAAACAATGATAATCGGTAACATTTCTAGCATCATTGCACCTAAGAAGTGAATACCCATTTTATGAATTGTCTGTCTATTAAATCAGATATTCATTCGAATATATCCATTTTTATTGCACAAAAAATCCGCGAAGCTATATATATATTAGAAAGGCACTCTTTTATAATTCTCTAATTTCCATAATTTTATATGTAAATTATAATCCGAATTCCCGTAACGCATTTAGAATTCATTGCTTTATCCGAGCACATACAATTTCCTATTTGCATGAAGCGACGGGTTAGTATTTTGATACACTAACTTATTGTCCCGAACATATAACTGCAACTGACGTGTCGAAATTTATCCAGATTAGTTCACGTTTCCATGCATTTCGTTTCGTTATATATTTCGTTGGAAATTGCAATAATTTTGATATATCGTGCATTAAGGATAATAATTTTGAGGGTAACAGCCCAATAACTATTAAATCCGAATATGTGGATAGCAAAACTATCATTTTTGTATGTGTAATGATAGTGTATTTTATCATTATCGAGACATTTTCTACATACTAAATTTGAACACATTTAAAATTATTTTTATTAAAATTAGTTGAGTCAAATAATTGAAATTAAAATTTTACATAAAACTATGCTTAGGATTGGTATCAAAATCAGGCTGGCCTCTTCCCAAGTGTCATTACAATAGTTTATAGACAAAGAGAGGCGTACGAATCCAATTGATCAAATAAATCTACAGCTAACTACAGTTAATTGCTATATTTCGATTAGTAATTAACATACTGTATATCTATTGGACAAACGCAAATTGCTACTAGTAGAATAAACATATACCATACAGGGTGTCCATTTAGATCACAATTATTCGATGTCTTCTAAACTATTAAATATCGAATAAACTTTCAACGCAAAAGTTTATTGGTTGCCAAAAATGCATTCTTTGGATGCATACTTAAAATTATCTACAACAGTACAGGGTGTTTCGCAAAAACTGGACAAATAAAACTAGAGTTTACTGTCTAAAACTTATGAAATAAAATAAACATATTATTGAAAGTTTATTATTTATTTATTTATTTTTGGGCGAGGAATCGAGATGGCGGAGCATTCTTCGTACCTCATGGCACCGATTGCTATGATCATTTGGCCGACCCTACTAGAATTTAGACGAATCTGGGGGAATTCCACCCCCAGTAGGGATCTTTATCGTGCCAAACATCGCATTGACACGGGACCTACAGTTTTACTTCCTATCCGAAAAGAAGGCATGTTATTGAAAGTTTATCAAGATTTATTATATATATTATGTAATTAGGAGATCAAGCGATACTTTAAATCCAAGAAGATGTATTATAACGCCAAGGCGCCAGCCGAGGCGTTATAACATCTTCGAGGATTTAAAGAAGCTTGATCTCCGTATTGCATAAGTTGTTTTATTTTATTTCGTATTTCAATCCTAATTTCTCCCTTTTAAAATTCATCCGAATTTATTGTATAATGAAACAAGTTGCCTTGTCTGTGTCATCATACGCGTAACCAAGGAGATAAAAAGCAACATATCACGTGTGGCTGTTATGCAACATCAAATGATTTTTACGTTGCCAACAACAACGGAGATCAAGAACGTCTTGAACTCCGGTCTCATTGACAACGGAGATCAAGTTATACTTTATTTTACTAATTGTAGTATATAAACAATTGTTTGAAATACGAAATGAAATTATATATTATAACCTGACAATTGCTTTGACATGTAATGTCATTATTATTTTTGTATTACAATAATGATTTGGCAATACCGCACCTGCTGAAGAGAATATTTTGGAATCTATTGTTGAATAAACAACTAATAGGGCAATCAATTCCGTGCAAAATATATAATAATAAATAACTAGGGAAACCTCGTCAAGACTTGACGGTCAAAAGCATTGAAGGATTTCTCTATATACAACATTCGATGTGTGATTGCAATTCTTTGGATTTTCATGAGTGATTATTTAAATAAACGCAACCAAACATAACCAGTTGAGAATTCTAAGCCTAGCACTCCTCCCTCCCAGCTTGCCCTCCTCTCTTCCGACATATATTCCTCTCTGGCTTACCTCTCCCTGCCATTATTCTACATAAATACATACATACGGAAATTCTACCTTACGAAATGATAAGAATAAAATCTTGTTTAAAACATTCTTGAAAGTCTATTAGGTAAGTACTACATATTTCAAAAACATGACATAAACATAGTATTGGCAACTTTCCTGCGTTTTATACAAACAATATGAAATTACTCTGAATAAGCAATTGCCATCAGCTATTATTTGTATAATTCGTCTGTACATAATTTTCAACTATGCGGATTTTGTCTACGCTTATTAATGATGGAAGTGGACGGCTGCGTCGCTGCATCGCTGCATCATCCTTTTATATTTATAAGCAGGAGTACTTACGAAACTCACCACTGTGAAAGAAGAGAGGACGCCCCAAGTGAATATCCGATTCGCTTGTCTCAAATTAAACATTTTAGAGTTTTTCAAATTAAAAACCTAAACATTAGAAAAATATAAAAATTAAGTAGTGTTGACTAATCTACACAGCGAAAGCTTTTAATTTAAAAAAGAAACGGGTAAATCGGCCTGGTGGATCTCTCAAACGAACTGGAACAAAAATAAGCCTTGTGTTTTAAATATATAGATAATAGGTACCATTACTCCCTTAAGAGACGTAGGGTTTTAAATACAGTCCTTCCAACTCTTCTTTCCACTGCTACTTACGCCAACTCCGAAATTGTCAACTTTGTCTCCTTTTTTTATCAGATCTCTCTAGGTATCTTTTAGATGCCTTCTTCTTCCACTTCCTTCTATTTACATACCATTTACTAATAAATTCTTCGGTCGATCCACATTTAGACGTATACACTTATTTTTCTAATATTAATCGTTAATTTTCCACCCTAGAGTTCCTCTATAATAATAATAATAATAATAATAGGTTATATAATTATTATTATACAGGAACTCTATCCCACCCTGCGATGGCCTGTCATCTGGTGCCTCAGATAGGACGCTTTTTTTAAACTTTGTTCATTATTTTCCCTTACATTGTTATTTTTTTAATTAATACATTTATTCCTTAAAGATGAATCTATCCGTTTACATGTTAGGGGAGAGAGAGGTACATTGATGCACGAGGCACATTGATACATATTTAAAATTTCCCGGCAGAAGAGGTTAATTTGTTTCAAACTGTTACCACAAGATGATATTAGTGTGGGCTCTTCGTCATAAAAATTTAGTAACGGAAAATAAAGTATGAGTGAAGTTACATGTGTTGTGTTTATCTTGACGTGAGAAAGTAATTTTTAATAATTTTTTACATGTGTGTGTTTTTACCAACGTGGTAGTAATAGAGTATGGCTTGTGTCATCATTCCTACACGTAAGTATTATTTAAACATTATTTGCAACCAAGTGTATGCACTGTAACGTTAGATATGCAACATGTGTTTATTTGTGTCGGAGTGCATTTGGGGCACATTGATACATATATAAGAGAGGTACATTGATGCAGTGTATCAACGTACCCTACAGCCTCTATATAATATTTTATGGTATACTGACTCGTAAACATCTATTTATTGAGTTCTGTCTCCATTGGTAAAGATTGTTTTTACGAGCTAGCCCGTTATGAAGCCCGTAAAAATTATTACGGGCTCGTTTATCATCAGTACCATAGCAACATACATATTTATTTAAAACATTCATATATACTATGTTACGTATTACGTACTGCTTCAGTAAATGAAAGAATTGTTTATTAAAGATTTACGAGTAAGTATATCATAAAACGTTGTACAATGTTCGACCGTTACACGAACCCTACGTGCTTGCACGGATAACAAGCTCGCTAATCGCTCGCTTGTTAGGTACCGTGCTCACACGTAAAGTTCTAAGTAACGGTCTTACAATGTAAATAACTATTAATCATATACTGGGTGGAAATAAATGATTTTCATCAAGTTACCATTGCATTCCCCATGTAAAAGCACGACGTGCCGCTCTACGAAAATAGAGAAGGCAGTACCATAACCTCAAAATATACAATTCTATGAATTGTTTGACAGATTGATTTCATTTATTGACAGAACTAATTTAGTACTAAATCAAAAAGAGTAGAGCGGTACAGAAAAATTTACATGTGAAAAAATTCCAAAGGGAACTTGATGAAAATCATTTATTTCCACGCTGTATATATATATATATATATATATATATATATATATATATATATATATATATATATATATAAAACAAGGTTTAGTATGTTATATGACGATGAGTTACTTGTTTCAGGTTAATGAGAATGGTTCGCACTTATCACAAAAAGGCACGAAGAGCATTCATTGACGAAGAAGCTATAAAGGCTGCAATAACCAATGTCATTAAACATCACAAATCAATTACAGTTGCAGTTGCTGATCATAATTTAAAATCTGCTACACTTCAACCTAGAATCGAAAATTTTTTATGGAAAAACAAAACTGACAATAGCATAATTTGTTTTTTCTAACACTATAGTAGAATTCAGCTAAGAATAAAGCGAAGGAAGGTATAGGGCAAGCTTGATCTTCGCGTTGATTGGCTAAAATACCAGGCACGTTCACACAACTTAAAAAAGTAAATTTGTTCATAAATTATGTGTAAAGCGCCGTTTCAGTTCTACAATAAAGTACGGCTTACGTTCGCTCAACTACAAAAATATAACTTATTGTGTGTGTAAAAAGAAACCATAATTAATGTACATTCATAATTAACCTGACAAAATGCTCATTAATTAATGTACAAAGTTGTAAATGAAAAGGGAAGTCGGAAATTCACACCTAAAATCTGACAACGCTGCATCTATATCTAAGATATTAATACTGATAATTAACTTCATAGTGTTGTAGACCAATGAGACATTAAAAACAGTGTTACATGCACCAATCACAAGTTAGAAATGATTTCTTTAACTGAAAAGAATGTACGCTACTTTTCTTGCCGCTACCTCATTGTTTTAGCATTATTTTAGCAACCATTAATATTTAAAAAATCAAATGTCATTTTGACAAAAGTAAAAATGTCGCGCTTCGGCAACATTCCTGACGCTTCAATTAATGAAAACATTCAAAATTCACTTTTAATTATAATTATAATTGTTCTCATAAATAAAGTTGTTAAAAATTTGACGTATTTAACGCTTCATTCAGTTAATTCTCCAACCGAAGATCATTCGTTCTCAACTCTTGTCAGGCAAGATTTTTATTTTTTTTATTCGCATTGATTGCTAAAAGGCAATTAAACTCGATCAAATTCTTGGGAAAAGAACCCTCGCGCTCCGCGCTCGGGTCTTTTCGTCAATTTGATCTCGTTTAATTGCCAAGCAACCAATGCTCATACAAAATAAAAATCTTGCCGACAAGAGTTGAGCACTTATGATCTTACTGTTGACAATTTTTTCGAGGTTATGGTTTAGTTCGAGTTTTTCTCAAGTTCTTTATAATTTTTAGTCATTTTATTAAAACAATAGTTCTTTTAGAACTTACCGGCGCTATTCTTATTACTGTGTAGGTATGATGATTTATGTAACAATCCTAATTGCAGTTTAAATAAACGTAATAGTTAATATTTTAGTATGTACCCAATTTTAATTATGGCTGAACGACAATCCTTCAAAAATCCAAGAGGAAAAGTAATTCCTAATGGTCAAAATTGATGAAATGGTGAAAAGTGGCGGAAGAACCATATTAGGATTGCCCCCTTATGTTTGTAATTTAAATCCAATCGAGTTAATATGGGCAAAAGTGAAACAACATGTAGTATTACATGGCAGCTAATAATACATACAATATATTCACTTACTGGCGTGAACAAATCCTCCTAATCAAGGGATTTCTACTTAGGACTGTTACTGCTGAACGATGGAAAGATTGCATAGGTATACCACATAGTTAATGAAGAAAAACGAAGGTGGGATTTAGACAAAGTAGTAGAGGATATTGTGGAAAAAATATTATAAATTTAGGATCGGAAGAAAAGTTCCAACCCAACGAATCAGACAAAGATGTTGATATTCGTCAATATAAAATAACTTTTAAGGTTTTTCGAATCATAGTGACATTATAGTATCATAATAGTGTGCATTATGTATTAATTCTATTTATAAATTGTTCATAAGATACATTGGGATCTTGTACAAAATCACAGAAATAAATTTTATATATTTTTCAGTAAATATTTTGAAAACTAAACAATATTATATTTCAAATTTGCCATTGTTCTAATTCTGCTTCTAATTTTAGGTGTAAATGTAACTTGGATCGAAGCGCCATTTACTTTATTCTTATTTGGTTTTTACTATAATTACAAACAACTATAAACTATTAACAAACAGACTAATTAATTTACACAAATATTTATTTCAAGCAAGATTTATATCACACTGGTATTTATACTACCAACGATGCGCGAACGTGTCTGACTGGTTGACTGATCCCTTTCTTGCGGGACGGCCTTATACACCGTGTCCGCGTAAGTTGGCTACATATGGAAAACTTTGTTATTATTGATTTTATGAAAAACAGTTATTCTTCATAAAAAGTTCTGCATGTTCTAAAACCCAAAATTCAACCATCAGATATTAAATTATATCAGTCGTATCAAAATAATAATAATTATATCATTTTTGTTCAAGAGTAAAGTTCCTTCATTAGTACCTTCATTTTTGACCATATCGAAAATTTTTAATAAGAAAAGATGTTATGGATTAAAAATAATTTTTAAATATTCAATATTGTTTATTTACAATTACAAAATATTATTTTTACATTTTATTATTATTAATATTATTATTATTATTATACGGCTGATATAATTTAATATCTGATGGTTGAATTTTGGGCTTTAGAACATGGAGAACTTTTTATGAGGAATAACTGTTTTTCATAAAATCAATAATAACAAAGTTTACCATATGTAGCCAACTTACGCGAACACGCAGTATATTCATACGTCCACGCTCTGAAACAATCCACCGAGTCTCGAACAATCCACCAACAGTAAGGAACATTGGAAACCTTCTCGCTTGTTCGCCGCCAGGTATAGGGGTTTTCTCGTTCATTACACTGACCCCTTCTTCAAGTTCTGTCCCAGAACAGATTTTATTCTCTGGTACCTGTAGAAAGGGTCGTGACGATATCGGCAGTTCTCACCTCGACTACACGTACCATTACGGTAGAAATAACAGTCTACGAGTGTGGACTGTTATTTCGTTTCTGTTACGAGTGTAGTCGGCGTCAAGACCAACAAAGAGTTTTGTTGGTCTTGACGCCGACTGTGGGTCGAAGCTGCAAACCAACATTTTCACGAGCGTACCTCTAAAGATGACTTCCGAAATGTTACAAACGATTCTCCAATCCAACTGGTCGCGCCCACAGCCGAGTCTGGGAACTGCCAATTTGTTAATGTCCACGTAACTGGGTTTCTGGTAGTAAGCCTGTTTCGTTACTAAGTAGTAAATAGAACGTCAATAACCCGCAAGTGTAAGACTTTGCCAACAGAGGAATTCTGTTTTCGAAGTTCATCCAGCCGTCCAGATTTATTTCTAAACACTACTGCGACCCCTCTTGCCATGCGAAGGTCCTCGGAGACACAATGGGCAATGGAATAATCAACAGGGACCCGGAAGAGATCTTGTTACATCTCGGTCGTGACTCCGAATTGCGTTTTTCTGGTCTCGCGAAAACGTAGCCATAAATTCTCCAAAGGTTGGTACCAAAGGTAACAAACTTAGACTAATTAATTTACACAAATATTTATTTCAAGCAAGATTTACATCACACTAGTATTTATACTACCCACGATGCACGAACGTGTCTGGCTGGTTAACTGATCCCTTTCTTGCGGGACGGCCTTATATACATATACCGAGTCTTCAACAATCCACTAACAGTCTGGAACATTGGAAACCTTCTCGCTTGTTTGCCGCCAGGCATAGGGGTTTTCTCGTTCATTGCATTATTATTATTCTGTGCAGATTTTTTGTTCTGGTTGTATGACGCATAGTTTTAATTATTGTAGTTAAAACAACTTGCAGGAAAAAATCCTACTTTTTTTAATAAGAACAGTAAGGTAAATGTCCCAAATTCTGACATGTTAAGGAAAATTTTGACTTGTTACTGATTTTCCACTGATTGATATTATTTGCAATTTTCACTTAATCGGGTTAAAAAATGAGAAATATGAATTAAGGTGATCTTTAGTCTTATCTGAAAAATATACGTCATCGTCTGTGGATTATAATAAAAAAAACTAAGTAAATGTGCATTGTTGAACATCATTTTGACAGGTACTCTTATTTACTAGAAGAGACATTATGTATGAAGCAGATGTTGCCATCATAACCTCTAAATTTGACTTATGTTTGTTTACATCTCCCACAGCACCAGTGGCGCTTCGTCAATCAAGGCAACATTTATAATTCATAAATGCCAAGAAATTAGCTTAAATTAATAAATAGCAATTTGGTTAGTTTTTCACTGTTATAATTGCACTAATGTTAGTAACTTGTATTCTTCTCATTATGCAATGAATTTGTAAAGATATAATTATATCGATTTAGGTAAAACCCTCATGTATGGCAATTGTGTCAATCTACACAAAATAACTGAAAATAAAAACTATTTCTACTCAGCTGTTGCTGATTGGTCGTTGAAGGTCGTATTTACGTCACCTCATTGAACAAACCAATCGAAACCTGTGTCCGCAGTAAACAAATAAAGAGGTTATCCGGGCTACAAATATTCCTATCATATGCCGTTTCTAGTAAATAAGAGCTCAGTGGGTACAAGTAATTTTTTGATCTAATTTTGACAGGCCAATGTTCATTAGCTGAGTTCGGCAATTGCATCAAATTAGTCTGATTGCTCGCGTATCTATAGCAACCATTATTAAGACAATCGTCTCCTTAGTTACTCGAGCAATCGCCTCGCAATCGCAATCTGATGCAATTGCCGAACTCGGCTATTGATTTCACCATGATTTGACATAGTACACAATTTTGCCAGCTGTTGGCCCCAATAATTGACTTTCTAAACTTCTTTATGGTTTGTTTATTTTTAATAAAAAATGCAAAAAACATCACTTCTGATCTAGGTAAATAGAATTAGTCCAGAAATTTGACATAAGGTTGTTTTTTTTGTAATTGCCAATTCAAGGTCATATTTTTTAACATGAAGTTGGTACAAGATTTAAACGAGAATTTCTTGAAATGTTTCATTCTCCATATTGGTAGAAATGAAAATAACAAATTTGAAGGTTAGTTGTTGGACGAGTGCTTTTTCTAGCTACTGCAATTAAAAATACGGAATACAAGTTAGTTACAAGTTATTTTTAATATTTCAGTTTATTTCCACACGAATAGACAATATTATTATAGTATTACGTTTATTTCTAATTTGTTCCATGTTAAACTGAAATTTTGAACCTTTGACATTATTGTTTACTTTAATTTAATTTAATGTCACTTTAATTTTGTAACCAGATTGTTATACCACCATTGTTTTTCTATAGCCAAAATTAGGAATGCAACATTTCCTCTAGATGCTGTGACTGTGATCTTGGAGGGCAAATCGAAAAAAATAAACTGTACATTGCACATACATTTGACATGATGTCAGATTTGTATCACAGCTTTTATCCATAAAAGCTTAATTGAAAAAAAAGAACGACTTAAGGTGAGTACTGTAACGATGGTTTAACACCAATGTGTTATATGTCTCTCTTGTAGGAGGTAATAAAACACAAGTAATAACTTTTTGAGATATTTATTCGACTTGTTTATTATTCTCGTTGCCTAGTACCATTCCGTATCTACGCAATGAATGCAAGTTGTGAGCCATTCACAACAGTACTCAGAGTGCGGATTTTGACAGCGGATCCGCGAAATCATTTTATTTTGCGTCTGCCTGCCTAGTTCTCATAATGCGGATTGATTTGTGCTTTGTAGTTTCTTATATTTTGGCATGTTGGCGCACAGAGTAGACTAGGTTAACGTCAATAACAATAATACAACCTAAATCTCTCAAAAGATGAAAAACTCAAAACTCGTAGAATAATTATTCATAACATTGGCTCAATTTGTTGAACAGTCTGTGATACGACTGTAACTTCTTTTAATAGGTACTAGTCCGTGTTAGTGAATTCTCATTTTGTGGTAGGGGAATTGATGGCTCAAAATAACTTAATAATTGCAAATACAGCAAATATTAGTTTTAAATTTGTATTTTAACCTTGAATCAAACCGACCAATCGTATGACATCCGCCTGCGGATCCGCTACTGTGAGTACCTACCGTTACCGAAATTCCATATTATATGACCAAAAGAAAAATATTATTTTGTAAAAATAATTATGTACCAAAATTTGACAACCCTGTCAAATTTCCATCATTAACACACTGAGAAAAATATCACTAACTATATTATAGTAAACCGATTTTTTGTTGTTCTAACTTAATTTTAGCAGTGTTAACTAAAAATCTAGGTCAAAATAAACAAACGATTTGTAAAGTGAACTATTTGTTTATGGTCAATCGGTCTTTGGCAGATCTTACTGGGCTTCTAGTAAAATCAACCATTAGTATGGGTAAAGTCAGCTTAACAAGGATTTTACGTTAGCAGGGCTATTTCAGTCTATAACTCGGGCTAAAATAGCTTAAAAAATTGATTTAATCTACTATATAAACAGGTAAAATAAACCAAACCTTACGGTTACCATTTGAAATAGTAGTTTTGACTTTTAATAAAGTTGAATTTAGAATAATGATGTCATACATACGTACATAAAAACAAAAGTAGCTTTGTTATTTGATATCCATAACATATATCAGTCACGTACAATATGCATTTATGTTTTGATAAAACGTCTGTGTTGGGTGTATTTGTGAAGTTGGTTTTATATCATTCCTATTAAAAATGTTACATCAGCTTTTTAGCCTGCGAAAATTAAAAGACATTTTATATTGTGTCTTTCAAACGCGAGTTCATTTTATCGAGTGCTGTTATAAGTGAATATAAAGTTTATTGGCAGAAGGGTTTTAGGAGTACATAGACACCTTCAAAGGTAAGTCACTTTATTTGTTCATGATACCAATAATATTTAACTGTCTTACAATGACAAGAAAAAAAATTTTAAAATTCGATATCTGACAATGAGTCGGGTCTTTAAGCATAATTTAATTATGTATTTATGTACTTTAATAAACTTGTTCCACAGTCATTAACGCGTAAAATTTGTTACTTTTCCGGTTTTCAAGTCTCAGCGAATTCATAAATTTTTAAAGAGCAAACCCATCCAATTTCTAGTTTTGAAGATTGATTCTTCTGAATTATCTAGTATTTGTTTTTAAGCATAATTTTAACGTATTTCATTCTTTATAAGTTGAACTTCTCACTACTATCCATTTTTTTTTCTAGAGTCCTCTGACTTTGATACCGTATTGCTCGAAAACTACTGAAGCAAATTAAATATTTGAAAAACGAGCGAATAGTAAATTTATTTCTACATGTAACAGTAAAATATCATATTTCTAACTGATATACTTTTATTTTTATCGGACGATACATAATAAAAGGTACCCATTTTTAGGGAAAATTTCATTGAGAGTGAGTTAAATATTTTTTTCTCAGAAAGTATATCTCATATATCTATGAGATTTTTGTAAGGGTTAGAAAGCAACCTTGCGGTTGTTATTCTATTAATTTTCGGACAAAAAAGTGTTTTATTTAAGATATATATGAAAAAATAGCGAACTATGCGTTCTTGTTTATTAATGGAGATAGCGTCAAATTTTTTCCGCTAAATTAACACTTTTCATATGTAGACATTATTTTCTTTAAAGAAATGTTCCGAATTTTAACAATGAAAGTGCAATAACAAAAAACCCGTTTTTTGTCGAAATCGCTTATCATCAAAAATCGTTTTTTTGTTTCCGCATTTTTATTATTAAAATTAGGAACATTTTTTTAAAAACAATAATGTCTACGCATAAAAAGTGTTGATTTAGCGAAACAATTTTGACGCTATCTCTATATTAATAAACAAGAACGCATTGTTCGCTTTTTTTTCATATAACTCTTAAATAAAACGCTTTTTTGTCTGAAAAACAATAGTATAAGAACCGCAAGGTTTCTTTCTAACCCCTACAAAAATCTCATAGATATATGACATATACTTTCTGAGAAAAAAATTAGTGAACTTACTTCAATGAAATTGTCCCTAAAAATGGGTATCTTTTATTGCGTATCGTCCGATAAAAACAAAAGTATACCAGTTAGAAATATAATATTTTACTGTTGTATGTAGAAATGAATTTACTACTTGCTCGTTTTTAAAATATTTAATTTGGTTCATTAGTTCCCGAGCAATATGCTTTCAAAGTCAGAGGACTCTAGAAAAAAAATGGATAGTAGTTCATTGTTATTGAAAATTAATTATGCCGTTTATTGTTACTAGAGAAATGCCTGACAGCAGTTATCTCCCGAGATTTGATACCGGTTGCAGGGGACCGCTCTGTTTTTATGTTTAACCTATAGCAGTGGAAATCTACATTCCAAGGGACTGCAGTCAATAAGGTTAGTACGCTTTAAAGTATAGTTAGTACTTTAAAATTTAATTATCTACAACGTAAAAACGTGATTTTTAATAATTTTTGGGCAATAACCTTTTAAATAAACATTTCTGGACCTGGTCTCTGCAAGGGAGGGCTCTCGAAATGTTGCCATAAGAAATGTAGTATTATAGACTGAACTTCAAGAACTAATAATTACTATTTATTACAGTAACAGAATTACATTGTTCTTTTCAGTCAGCTGCTACGACTGATCTTCAGAACGTAGATATTGGAGACTTGCCATCACCAGTTGGTCAGTTCACCAGCACTACTCAAAGTCAATCTGAGGCCGCCTATAGTTCTAACCCATCCTTCAGCCAGGATAGTATTTCTTTGGATCCTGCCACAGATACATACAGCATTCCTACACCATCTCCCAGGTCGAAGGGAATAATGAAAGTGTGAGTATGAATAGTTGTGATTTTTCAGTAATTTAACACATTGCTTAGGGTAAAGTGTTTCACCGCTGCCTCCAGTTGGTTCAACTGTTTCATGATCACTGTATAACGATCTAAACCTCTTTAAACAGAAATACATATCTTAGAAAATTCCATACCAGTATTTTTCGACCACTAGGATAGCCTTATTTTGATTGACAGTAGGTAATTACACTGGAAAGTTCTTGACAATTTATTTTCATATTTGATTTTTTGAATTTTAAGTTTGGTGTGAAATCTTCGTACCGAATCTCACACGCGCTTGAATTAGTAACCAGAAATTCTGTCTCGATCAGGAATGTTTAAAGAAAATTATTCTTCATCTGTGACTCGGGGCACTTTTCAAAATATTCCTGACCTCGAGATTGTAAGAGACACCTGTAGGTGGTGAGCTCGAAGAGATAAAGGTAAACCACGCCCCTAATGGTTTTTGTCGTTTTTCTCGAAAACTTAGGTTTATCGAGATGAAGAAGATTAGGTAAAATAAAGCTTATTTAAATCCCTTTGCCAAAACCCATCAGGCGAGATTATCGATATTCTTGGTGCCAGTTGGTTGAAAAATTCGTTTTGGCAAGTTAATTCTTAGGAGAGTACACTGTACTAGTCAATTTTTTAATTCAACCTATTATGTAAAGGTGTTTCGTTTGTTTTGAAATCCTAATCTCCTTTATTTATAAGATCAGTAAAGTTTTCTGGAATGATTTTTGCTGTAAAACTGAAATATACAATTTAAAACGAAACTGTTACCTTACTGTGGCGCCCGTACAATACGAGCAAATCAGGAATTAAATCGTGTATTTCAATTTCACATCAAAAATCATTCAAGAGAAAAATTTGCTCGATACCAAGGTCTTATAAATAAAGAAAATTCGGATTTCAAAATAGGCGAAACACCCTGTACGTATTGGGTTGGATACAAAAATTAACTGGTACAGTGTACTCTCCTAAGAATTAACTTGCTAATACGAATTTTTCAGCCGACTGACACCAAGAATATCGATAACCTCGCCTGATGGGTTTTGACGAAGAGATGCTAAGGTAAAAGATGACTGGACCACAATCGCGTCCGGATCTCAACAAATTTTTCTTAGCTACCTCATGACGAATATTAGACCAAAAAAGTTACGCCCGAATGTTCCTTGAGCAAATTTACTGGTGCAACTTGCTGATCCATGTATGACATACCTTCTTTCTTCGAATACACAAAACAAAGGCGAGGTACGAAAAAGCATTTTTGGTAGGGATTTAAATAAGCATTATGTTACCTAATCTCCATCTCAATAAACCTAATAGTTTTGAGAAAAACGACAAAAACCGTTAGGGGACCTGGTTTACCCTCATTATCTCTTCGAGCTCACCACCTACAGGTGTTGACTTTGAGGGGATGATTTAACAATCCACAAGGAAGCCCTATGCAAAAATCCACGGACTTAACTCGACTTTCCGCTATTTTTTGTAAGACTGTACTATAGTGATTTGACTATTATTTTTTACTTCAATATTTTTGACATACTTATCATTTCTGAAATTTAAATAATGTTCTCTTTTCATTGCAGGAAGTGTATGCTGTAACACTCCAACTAGCCCCACAGGGCAGAACCTTATTAGATCTTTACTTCGAGAAAGGTATCCTAGATCAGACAGCCAGAAAGAGGTTATGCCACCTTATAGTTGACGAGAGCTAAGCGAGGAACCAAGGAAAAAAGTCGCGTTTTTAGATTTACATTTTTATTGGAATTTTTAATTTGTACTTATAATTGTCACATGTTATCATAATTATAATTATTTGGATAATTATTTCCGGATGTTGACTATAATGAATACAATATAATTAATCGTTCTAATGTAAGTTTTTTATTTAAATATCGTTTTATTTTATTTGTCTTGCCTTCATTTTTGAACAATAACAGTTTTTTTATTGAATTTGTTTCTTTTCGACTTTTTTTTGTGTAAGTATGATATTGGTGATTTGGACTCACTATTATTGCTAGTTGGCCATATTTGCTCTTCAGTATTACTAGATTTCCATCAGTTTCTGAAAATATTTTCAGCTATCTCTGTGAGAAAACCTTATATAGCAGATGAAGGTAATACACATTGAAATGAGGCATAAAAATTGAAAACATTCATATTTTCAATGTGCATTTTCCTCCCATATCATTACAGGGTTTCTCCTAGAATTAGCTTAAAATAAGACTTAAAATTAGGGAGTGGGGGAAATTTGGAGATTATGAAGAGAAAATTAGGCAAACTACCAAAAATAGTGAGTTTAAATCACCAATGTCATCTGGTAGAAACAACCAGAAAATATAGTAATGTGAACTTGAATCGATGGGTAAAATCAACTAAGCAGAATGGTATTTTAGTTATATGCAATGGTCATGACTGCTATTATATGTAGCTGATTCCACCTTAGAAAGATGCTGAATTAACTTGACATATAGGTATTTTTACTATCCAATATTATTACATCAGCCAGAAAAGCCAAGCTAATGCAACTACATCGTGAGTTACTTTTACTAGTCTACTAAGTTGATTTAACTATATGAGCTTCATTTCTAACTGTTTCATTTCGTATATCTAACTATACTATTAAGACTATTTTAACTATATGCAAGGCTGAAACAACCTAACACGGTATGGTAAATTTAACTATTTACCGGTTGCTTCTACCATATGGGAGTGTGATTGATTTAACCTTATTGGGTAAATTTAACCAAACACATTTTACTAAAATCGTATAGTTCGTGTTACCCATAAGTATTGTTGTCACTTTTTGTACCATATTTTCGGGTTGCTGCAACTCATTTTTGGTTAATTTAACCTGAATATTTTTTTCAGTGCACGTACTAAACCATAGAAATTTCTACTAATGTAACAGCTCAACAGGTAGTATTGCAGAAATACGTCAAATTTATTGTTCTTTCAATACTACTCCTGTTAAATAATAATCCCAGACGCCGTACACTATTATATATTTCAAATTAAACAAAGTTTTAAAATGCTATATTCTTTTTACCTTATTAGCCTAAACGGTACTAAACACACAACTGCATACAAATAGGCACATGTCATCACAAGGTAAGTATATATTTATATTATTTCGGTAAAACAAAAATATTTTTATTGAACTACAGTTATGAATAATTTTAAAAGCCCGCAGTATTGACTTAAATTGTCAAAGATCACCTGGAGTCTTATTTTATTAATTTAAAGTAAAAAGTGTCAAATAAGTTGATTTTAATATTTTGTTTATAAAAATTGTTATATACATAGGAAAAGAGTAGATATTATAAGAGGCGAAAGTTGGTAGAGAAACCTCAATTCCGAGAGAGATAGAATAACGAAACCACTTTAAAGGGCCCATCGCCAATTCCCGGTTACTTTCGGCTCGCTCTTAATTTGTTGCAATGCCATTGGACGGGAGCACAGAAATGCCAAAAATGGATGCTTATTTTCATTCTTTTATACCTGTCAGGTCAATTCGTTATTCCGTATGGGTTCCGTGAAAGTGTACCCATATTGCGACAAACAGTTAATGTGTAGTGTGTTTTTTTGGTGATTATGAGAGTTAAATAAACAAACAATTGAATATTTATAGTGAACCAAAACATGAATGGAGAAAAACGTTAACACCGCGGATGTTCACAAGAACTGTAGGAATACATTTTATTTCGATAACAACTACATTCACTTCTTTCGATTTCCGAAAGACGAAGTATTGTGTTATTTAAGTACCGTATTAGTTTAAGATTATTTTTTTAATTCTTTAACCTCAAACATAGATGTCAACTAGTCTTAAAATACACCTGTTAACTCATAGTGGCGAGAAACCATTTGAGTGTAATTTGTGTAACTACAAATGTTTTCAAAAGCTACTCAAAGTGTTAGTCTTAAAACGCACATGTTTTGGTAAGAACCATTTGAGTGAAATCTATGTGATTATAAATGTTTACTGTTTAAAAGACATGTTAACTCACACTGGTGAAAAATCTTTCAATAAGTAATTTATAGTTTGTATACTAAATACATACTAAATATCATTAGCTAACATATAATGAGCTGCAATTCATGCGAAATGTTATCATTAGTTGATTATTAAATATTTTATATTGTTGAGAGAGAATACCATATATGTATCTACCAATCACTTGTAATAAGTTTTTTATGTTTGTAAAACTTTCTATACAATAAAGAATTGAATTAAATTGAATATTAAAATGATCCCTTATATACTGCCCAACTAGTATACATACGAAATTAACAATCCTGGACGTTAGCTGGTTGAGTTCAGGCGTGGTAAATATTTAAATTTGGCGCGCATTTCTGTGATCCAAGTTAAAGGACCAAGCGTTCCAAGGTCATTGAAACTGATGACGAGAGATCAAAGACGCCACGCGAAGTTTCGCCTCTTATAATATACTACTCTTTGACATAGGTTTAAAGTAATCTTAAAGTGCGAGGTGGGTTTATCATTAATCCAATTTATTTAAAACAGAAAAACCCATCAAACAAACTGTTGATGATAAACATAATCAATCACTATAATGAGTTTATTATGATAGTTTTGCAATCCTGACAATGAAACAAAAATGCTATTATTACGTTGTTTAAGTACTCAATGTTTAGAAAGACCTTGACCATTATTTCTTTTCTATTCTGCTTCTCTGAATCTCTTTTAACTCAGCAGGCTAATAAAATAATATCTATCACGACATAACATCAATTTACAGTGTTTTGGCTACTTGATGACTTGTGTTATACCAACAAATTGTTATGAAATACCTACTAGTAATTTTTTACAAATTAAAAAAAACTCAAGTTAGAATTTTTGTTTCTTCTGTTTCAGATTCTATCGTCCCTGATGTTCTTTGATCCTCTACGTTGTTATTCGTTTATTCTCGGACACCCTGTATAAGTTAGGTTACCGAGGTATTTAGCCATATCACAATTATATGTAAGTATTTCGTAGGTTTGATAAGTTACTTCTGTGTCTTTATAGGGTATGCTAAGGCCTCTCCACGGAGTATGATTAGCAAATACCTTTCCAATTACTGTTTCCATTTCGTGGTTGATTCTACCTATATTTATAACCCATCCTCCTTCTGTTCCACCAACAACTAAATGACAATCGGTCAACAAGTGAGTATCCTCGTTTCTAGTTTGTATCCATTTATATCTTTCTTGGTTTCTGCTACAGAGAATCTACAAAAAGTATTAATTTAATAAGAACACCGTTTAAACATGTTTTTTCCATTACATACTTTAAGGAATGTGTCAGAAGTAATGGTTTTACGGCCAACTGAGGACCGTGCTGTCTTTGACCCTGGATATATGGTGGCGGGAAATAGTCCAGAATTCACATAATGCATTTGCCCTATATAGGTTTTTTTGCCTGATCTGTCAGTGCCACCTGGTATAGCATCGATGGGAATAATGCCAGTATATTCTCTCCAGTAATAATCTGTCACAAATATTTGTCAACAATTATTTAGTCCGCCGTAACATTGTTTACTTACCTGCAACGTCATCATCAGGATAATTTCCACAAATAACAGGTTGAAAAGTAACCAGTAAAAAGAAAAATAACACACTTACGATGTGCACTAACAACATATTCACCATTCTTTGTAACGCCTAGCAAACACAAAATCTCTTCTGTAATGTGTTCTCTTGATTAACGACTTTCACGTTTTAATTTATATATAGTACTATAATCATATCTCATACTATGATAACCTATAGATGACGTCATGTAATATTATTAGTACGAGGGGGTATTGATAAATAGTTGGCCTTGAATAGTTCTAGCAGGCAAAAGGTCAGGAATGAACTCATTACCAATACGATTGCGAATAATAGTTATTTATGGTACAAGTGAGTTAAGTAAGATATTATCCACGAATGAAAAATTTACCCTCGAGGGCCGGCAGGCCCGAGAGGGTTAATTTTTCTGAGTGGATAATATCCTTAACTCACGCGTGCCATACAAAATTTTATCCAACACCTCTTTATTTAAGTTTAAACATCGAATTTGCAATGTATAGTTAGTCTGTAGTTTTGACGGTAATACTCTAGCACGATGACTGGATTTTAATAATATTAAGTAACGTAAGCTGGTGATTGGTTGTTATCTTTGAAGGAGTGAGTTTTTTAAAAATAACCCACGTTGCTAGGGGCAACGTAGGTTATAATGTAACATAAGAGTAAACAATCACTTTCCTTATTTAAAATGACCATAGTAAACATGATATTTATATAGAGGTGTTGGATAAATATATTTAACTAGTAAAATTTACTCCACTTCGAATGGATTTTAATGAAAAATTACACGGAAATTCTTATAAAAAATGTATTGCCACAACCACAGCATAAGGATTAACCAACACTGTTGAGTCTTTGTTTATAAATTAACAAAAAATATATAATCGGTTCAGACCTTGGAGGAATAATATAAAACGAGTTGACATCACTATAGATGCTGTATGTAATGTTTTCAACCCAAACAACTTATGAGAGAGGCAGTGGCGTGCGGTCCATGGAAGCAAGGGAAGCTACGCTTCCCTTAAGAATTTATTAAAATTAAAAAAACAATCCTAACAAAAATAGTTTTATAAAATTATGGTTATCGTTTATTTAAATTTGTAATATTTAATCAACTTAAAGCTCAATATCAATTTCGTACAGCAAAAAGTATAATTATTTAGAGTACTATTTTAAATTAGACTCATTAGACTTGCGCGGAAAAGTAATACCGATTCAAATGTGTTACTTACACTGCATATAAGCACTGATTTCGTTGCTTCCTGCACTTCTTGCTTTACGAAGCAGGCGGGTCGCGGGTGCGTTGTGGGCTACAGTTAACATCGTATAAGGTCGAGTTATTTTTATTAGCGTGCTCCGTCATCAGATGTTTATTATAATTTCGTTATTTGCTCGGTTTTTCGTGTTTGTTAAATGTTACTTAAGCAGTGTAAATCTGCGAATGAGACTGCAATTTGGAACATTTTATTGTTTCAATTTATATAAGTTGGGATTTTTTTAAAGACAAATAATTCTATTCAGTTTGCTCTGTATGCAACATTTAAACTTGCTTTATGGTCATGACGTCATGACTGCAAATTCAGCTGCTTCGGTGGAAGGTTCGAGTACTTCCGATACATCCGAATCGCGACAATTTTGTTGTTCAATTTGTAAAGTATTAATATTATTTGATAAAGGATTTTCTTCGTACAGTTTCGGAGGGAATTATTGAGAAAGGCAGACCAAAATCAGAACTTTTAAATTTAACAACAAAGATTAAAACCTGCACCGGTATTTTGCTGGTATATTAAAAAAGACCGGAAAATCGAGTTGCATTATAAATCAATAGTAGTATTTTTTTAAATAAAGAATAATAGTCAACAAATTCTATAAATATAAAAGACGTATTCTTTTGCACATCTTACTAATCTTGAAGTACATGCATTGTGTTTTCATTCATTCATGTGTCTAGTTATATTTTTTACAGCCAGCGCTACCTAGCGCTGGATGACCCAAACCCTATTGAACTACGCGATGTAAGAGAGAGAGGTGCGGATCCGAGCTTGAATTCTTTTTTCGTATTTCAACAAAAGCAACAAGCAGTAAAAACAGCAGTGTTTTAAGAGTGCGTTAGTTACTAAAGCTTACCCATTAGGGTAAGCAGTAAAGAAGCTCTAATTAATCATACTGGTACATAATCTATAAATTATTTTATTCATTTTTCAAAGATTTTCGGAGAAATGATATTGGTCTACAGTTTGAAATATTGGTTGAATCGCCCATTGAGAGTGTGGGTATTTTTAACAATAGTTTCAGTAGTACATTAGCGAAACATCCAAGTGTAGGTAATATGTACTTTGATTTATAAGTTTATAAGAGGATAAATTATAATCATGAATTTCCCAATCACTTTTAATAATAGTTTAGAAGTATGATCGTATATCAGCACTTTTCTCATTTTTGTAGTGAGTTAATAAAGCACAATGCTCTTTACAGTGGATATAATTTATTATTATTTGATGAACCAACCGTTTCGTTGCATTTATTCGTTTGCATAATTGGTCAATTTATTTATAACCATAATAAATTAATAAATAAGAAGGATTTAAACATAATATTCCTCACAATTAAAATATTACTGAATTGTTGCTTTAATTCATCAGATTCTACAGAAGGTTTTGTTTGTTTCTTTTGTTGAATTCTCTTTACGATTTTTCATTTTTATAATCGAATTTCGACATTAATATTAACTTATTACAATATGCAAGTGCGAATTTTAAGAGAGGTTATGTTTTATTAACAACTTTAAGAATTTGCAACCGGGTAGTAATGTAATATTTCGAAAGAAAGTTTGATAATACGCAACCTGGATGTTCTGTATTGTGGCGCCCCCTTCAAAACAGAAATAATGCCTGGAACCACAAATGCGAACGGCCGTGTAAGAGACCTTTGTCTCTCACAAATCGAGGAGGCCGTGGCGTAGTTCAATAGGGTTTGGGTCATCCAGCGCTAGGTAGCGCTGGCTGTAAAAAATGTACCGAGACACATAAATGAATGAAAACACAATGCATGTACTTCAAGAGTATTAAAAATATTAATATTCTATGTGGCAGATCATCTCTTTGTAATGGACATGCTGGACTACTGTCATCATCAGATTTCCCAATTCTTTTCAGATGCATTTTAAAAGGACCGTAACCAGTCCAAATTGCATGGAGTAGATCAGATTTGAGAGGTAGTTCTTCAATTATTGTAGGAAGAAATCTATACGTAATTCTACCGTTTTCTGACTGCCTCATAGTTGTTGCCAAACATCTACAATTTTTAAATATAAGTACTAGTTTTTCAATATGTAACATCTTATAAAACTATAAATATACTAAGTAGTATGGCATAAGTTTAAAGTTTAGTTGTATCTTTTGAAAGATAGGTACATAGCTATGTAAATACTATACCTAGTTAGAATTATCTTTAAATCTTAATGTACTATTCAATTCCGTTGTAAGTTAAGTAAACATACCGTGATGTGGGTGATTTAAGTTGTAACCTTTTTGGCAACTCCTCTTCAACAGTGGAATCAGAACTGCAAATTTATTTATCAATCTTATATTACTGAATCTTGTATTCGTATTTTGTCTTTTTTTTTAGAGAAAAATTATAACGTCTTACTGTGTAGTATGTGGTTCATTAAGGTCCAAGTGTACCCAAAAAACGTGTGATGTTTGTTTAATAAATAATATAATAATGTGATAACTTTGGTTTTAAGTTAATAGTCAAGGAATGTTCAAAACTTACTTACCTAACTTGTTTTGGAAAAAAAAGTTTTTTAATTAAATTATTTCACGTGTTATACGTGAAAAATTAATTTTGGAGAAACTGTACATTCAAAATTAATCAAAATAATACCACTTATATTTCATAGTATTTGAACTATTTTCCCAAAATTTTAAGAAAATCGTATGTCTAGGGACTAAACTATTGCCTCCTTTTTGCCAAAAAAAGCAGTTTTTTTTAAAAGCAGGTTTTTTGGCAATAATTTAGTCACTACACATACGATTTTCTTAAAATTCTGGGAAAATAGTTGAAATACTATGAAATATAAGTGGTATTATTTTGGTTAATTTTGAATGTACAGTTTTTCTAAAATTAATTTTTCACGTATAATATGTGAAATAATTTAAATAAAAAAATTTTTTTCCAACACATGTTAGGTAAGCAAGTTTTTAACATTCCTAGACTATTAACTTAAAACCAAAGTTATCACATTATTATATTATGTATGAAACAAATAACACACGTTTTTGGGTACACTTGGACCTTAAGAGCTTCTAAACAAGGAATCGGAGCAGCATCTTTTCTTTCCCTCCCCTTTTAATTCGAAATCACTCTCCGCAAAAGTTGTGTGCACCTTTGAAATGTAAGGTTTGCAGCCATTTTTGTTTACGGTTGCTATCAGTACGAAACCTGAAAAACATTATTAACTATTGTTCCCAGTAATTTTTAATATTAGCAGACTATTTATTCTTGGTTAATTAAATCATTAAATTTACAAATACTAAAAATTTGAATAATAAAGAAAATTTAATAGTTCATAATATAACACATAAGATTTTCTAACAAAATAAAACTTATTACTGTAGCTTTGTTAACCCCTAAAAGTAGTTGTTTTTTCGACGACTATGGCATTTTCATGTTTATCTGGTGTAATTTGTTGGAAAGAATATGGCGTTCATACTCACCTATGAAAAGTCAAATCTGGATTTAAATAATCCAATCTTTTGCACACTACATGCTGCAAAACCATGTTTATTCACTAAAAACAAGCACAATCGTTTCACAAAGAGACCAGCCATGTTAAGAATAACATTGAAAATGGCGAGTGTAATTTCGAGGTAATTCCACTTAAACCGTTGCCTGTGTTGTCGGTTTATTATTCTATTTAAACGTATTATTATTGTTAAGTAAGACAAATATTGATGAAAAATCGTAATAGATTATCCATTTTAATTGATTTACTAATTATTCTTTTTACTGTGGCCGATTATTGTAGTTTTAAAGGTTTATTAATATATAATTAATACAAAATACAACAATGAGAAATATGAGCTTGGAAACAATTTGGCAACTTCGGCTTATAGGGTTTGTTTATGTGGTGTTTAGAATGTGAAGCGTTTGTGGGCTTCACTGATCTTTGTTGATAAATCAGTCCTCTTAAAATATATACGTCCATGGTTCAGACCAGTGGCGCACCCATGGGGGTCGAAACACCTCGCCGAAATGTTTGTATTTATGATAGATATTAAATAATAATTTGTTATGAAATAAATAAAGATTAATAAAAAGTTACACAGTTTTTATTGAAATATTTGATCTTCTAATTTATTCATAAATCTGATAAAAGATAAAATATAATTTGTTAAATTAAAAATCAAAAGCCGTATTTAAAGATCAAAATAAAATTACTGTAAAAGTAGGTTGTGTTTTATTTAATATACTATATAATATATTGCTATGATGTTTGTCGATCGATTGACCAAAAAGAAACGACCAGAATAATAAAAAACTAAAAGTTGGGCGCCAGCTCACTCAGATTGAGCATGATAAACATGTTACAAATTTCAAAAAGTTAATTGAAATTGTTGATCTCAGGTCGTGTCATGAAAAGTTCTCACATTCCTTCTTTTCTAAAAAAAATTGATAAACTACTTTTATGATTCAAGTAACGATCAGACTTTACATTCTGTCTAATAATAAAAATATAACTACTACGACTATCATAAAGCTGAGAATCTAGATTGTTATCTTGTAGCTAAAAATTATCTTGCACACACAATACAAAAAAAAATGTTTTACCACACAATATTTTCTTACTTGGAGAAGCTCGCTGGAACATCAGCAGCTGAAGAGCTCATAGTTGATGCAGGACGCAGGAGTGCCAGGAAGCTGTCATCCAGGATGCCTTGGAGTAGCATGAACCCTGCCAATGCCATATTTAGATGGCAATGACCCTGCTTGCAGTTCTAAGACTTGTTGATTTATCTCTTCTTTTTTTTAGAGTAATTAGTCCTGTTTTGTTTACTTATCTTTTATTGTAGTATTGTATAAGCAATTTGTATCTAATGTTTTTTTTTAATAAAAATAAAAACTGAATAACACTTTAGTATTTTTATTTCCCGATGTCTCAAATAAAAATATTATTTCCACATAAACAAATTACAAATATTAGGTTATAAATGTGATGAACGTTATTGTTTACATTAATCTTAATTATTATCTATTTATTTTTGTGAACTTCACTGTTTACACTCTTGTTTTAAAAATTTAAAATTACTATTGCGGTGAACTTTATAGTTTACACATTTTTATTTAAATTTTACAATACTATGGTGAACTTGACTGTGTCCACCTAGAGTAACAAACGCCAAGTCCCAATACACTAATCTTAATTATTATTATTATGGTGAACTTTATCGTTTACACCTTTTTATTTAATTCTCATAATAATTAAATGGTGAACTTAACTGTTTACACCTCAAGCATCAATTGTCAAGTCCCTTACATTTCAATTGTCTCCCAAAAACCTGTCACATAAAGTGCCCTCTAGTAGAACTTTCAAAATATTCCCATTTCTTAATATACACACTAAACAATACCGTGAGATCATTTAAATTTAAAATTAAAGTAGGCGGGAATTTTTTTATGTTTGGCGATCCTGCCAATTGACTCGCTGTGTAAATTAGAGGTTATGCAATTTTATGTTCTAGATTAAACATTTTGGAGCGTCACTTTGACAATTCAAATCAAACTGTGAAGTGAACAGTTAGTGTTGCCAATCTAATTTAAAAATCACAGCCAACTTTAATTATAAATTCAAATGATCTCGTGGTATTTTTGGTTTACAAAATTGAATATAATATAACGCATCAAATTGTTAATGACAAAATTGATAAATGTTTTATTAGTCTGATAGTTTCCAAAATAGTAATTCGAAACTAACAATTTCAAAATAATAAAAATTTGCGTACAATAAATTTCAAAACCAATGGCGTCGCATAAATTGGGACACAATCACAAAAAGAAAATTCATATTTCGTTCTTTTATAACGTAAACTCATTAATAAAAACCTAACATTACGAAAATTGACCTTAGCCTAAAAAGATATTTTCCTTTTAACTAAATATTTTAAAAGGGCAAAATCCACTACAATATATATAATAAGAAGTTATAACAAGTTTGTATAATTAATACTAACAGTCGCCTCCCTCTCTCGGATTCGTAGAGTTCCAATTTTGTTACATATTGTACATCTTAATGGTCTAAGATCTTTCTATTAGAACCTTACCTATTGATTCTATTCTATTGAGACCTACAAGTTTTGAGCTCTCTTGCATGAAATATTTTCCTTATTCTCTTTATACAAATTTAATCAAATACCCTCCCCGACAAAATATTCTGGGTGAGCCACTGCTTCAGACAAAACTAATATAATTTTAATTTAATTTTCATTCCAATAGAACTTAGTTGACCACTAGACCATTAGATGCCTGCTCAGGAACTCCAATTTAGAAACCCCCTATAATACTTTTATAAGAGTTGAGCCAACGCGAATGTCAATCCGCCATTTTGGATCCAAGAATATACGTTGCAAGAATTATTGGTTATGTTTGCCTGGCAAATGTCAAATGTTTCATAACCTGACATTCATTTCATTATAATTTGCCATAGCTTGAGATTGATTGAGAAATTGAGAAAAGGAGAAACTACTCTAAGCTACAACAAAAAAACCGTAAAAAACTGTTGTAAAAAATGTGTCTTGTGCTTTAGTAAGTCAATTTCCATTTTAATTATTTCCATAATAGAAACACTTAATTTTTAAAGCACATTTATACAAAATAGTTATTTATAGTACTAGTGAGGTAAGTAAGATATTATCGACGAATGAAAAATTGACCCACAAGGGCCGTTAGACCCGAGTAGGTTAATTTTTTTGAGTGAATAATATCCTTAACTCACCTGTGCCATATAACGTTTTATCCAAAACCTCTTTATTTAAGTTCAAATATTGAATTTGCAATGTATAGTTTAGTCTGTAGCTTTTGACGGTAACAAATTTAATACCCTAGCCCGATGACTGTTTTGCTTGCTTGCTTGTTATTGGAGAGAGATTTTTAGTTTAAAACTTTACCTAACCATGATACATTTTATCTTTGTTTTGCTACCCATACTGTTTATGCCTTCCTTGTTGCACTCATTAATTTTTGTATGTTTAGACTGGTTTTCGGATAATCTGTATATGAGAACGTACTTCAATAACGTGGCCATATCTTTAACAAAATAAAATTCGCCCGCTAAATAGAAAAGAAGTGCTGCGTGCTAATATTCTATAATTGTACGTTAGTGATTGCAACAGGTTGAAGAAGCGAACCATAAATCCCTTAAATCCTTTCCTATATAACTTACTTTCGATTCTTCACCGTCAATCGGTGCTTGAAATGGTAAGTTACGTAAATTCATATTAATTTTTTCTAATATATATATAATATAGAACCAGTGTAAATAATCAACATACTTGTCTATATCCCACTAAAATACAAACTCAATGGGTCATGTGAATAAAAATGTAGTAAACGATTTTACTAATAAATATTATAGTACATCTGTCAACTTATTAAAAATCAATATACGAGGGTAAATCAAATATAAACGGTAATTTTTTTCATCATTTATTGAATAACGTTATACAGAAATCATTGTTTTAACATTTTTCAATATAGTCTCCTGCGTGATCAGCACACTTTTGCCACCGATTTGAAAGTTTCAGTATTCCCTGGTTATAGAAAGTTTGAGGGCGAGTTGTAAGCCAATTGCGCACGTGCTCTTCGACTTCTTCATTGCTTCTAAATCGTTTTCCTCTCAGTGATTCCTTCATAGGCGCGAACAAGACATAGTCACAGGGGGACAAGTCAGGGCTATAAGGAGGGTGCTCGAGGGTTTCCCAGCCCATTTCTTCCAGTGTATTCCTTGTCAAGGCCGCGGTGTGAGGCCTGGCGTTGTCATGGAGGAAAATGACATCTCTGATGGGCATGCCTCGTCTTTTGTTTCGATAGGCGGCTTTTGCCGACCGTAACAACTGGCAGTAGTAAGCCGCATTCACTGTAGGTTGATCGTGTAGAAAATCGATCAGTAAAATTCCCCTAGAGTCAAAAAAATCGTTGCAAGGATATTTCCAGCTGAGTGCCGAGTTTTGGCCTTCACTGGGCACCTTCATTCTTTCTTCGCCACTCCTTACTTGCCTTTTTAGATTCGGGGGTGTAGTGATGTACCCACATCTCATCACATGTTACGATGCGCTGCAAAAATGCCTCCCCTTCGCGCTGAAATCGATTAAGAAGCCTTTCAGCGATCTCCGACCTAACCTGTTTTTGGTTTCCAGTCAACAACCTCGGAACCCATCGAGCACTAATTTTTCGAAAACCAAGTTGATCAGTTATAATGAATTGAACACTTCCATAGCTGATACACACTTCTGATGAAATTTCTTCCACGGTTAACCGGCGATCACGTTCAATAAGCTCTCGAACGGTACGGGTATTGTTAACTGTAAGGCTTGTCCTTGGGCGTCGATCATGACTTTCGTTTTCAACACGTTCTCGTCCGTCCTTAAATTTTCTCGCCCACGTATGCACACGATTCTGAGACAGTGTACTGTCTCCGAACTGTGCCTTCACACGAGTTAAAATTTCTGACGGTTTAACGCCCTCATTGGTTAAAAACTTTATGATAATCCGTTGCGCAACAGACGAATGTACCTCTTGCTCGGTCATGGCTGTACTGACGACAAAGCCAAGGATGTGCGCGAACCCGGCCTGCTCCCCACTCCTCATCAAACATGTACTCCACACAACATCAGCTACCTCGGAACTGCATTCTAAGCAGAATAGCAAAACTACCGTTTATATTTGATTGACCCTCGTATTATGTATTATTAATTAAACATCATACAATCTGTTATGTTTTATTAATAGTTGTAAAAGCATTAATTTGCTACACTTAATTCACATGTCTCTACTGTCAACTCATACTTTACCAGTTGTTTTGAATATCTTACACACGCTTGCACAATCATCGTTAAATACCACAGCATAATACGGATTTACCAGCAGGTGCACTCTCGCTAATATTTTCAAACGTCGCCGATTGTGGCCTTCTCAGTCTGCGAGGCAACTGAGCACGTTATCAGGCACGAACAGCAAATAATCAGGTACGAACACATCGATTGCGACGTAGCGTATGACTTTAGATTTGCTTTGTTTAGTGGTCCAAAATTATATATTCAACGAGAAGCAAGTAAAATTGATTATAAAGGCGAAGCCAGTTTGGTTTAATGGTGAAAGTACCGTGTTTCTGTGCAACTTATCACCGGTTCAAATACAGATATTGTTTTGTGACATAATCTTTTTTGAATTAGTTTATGCACAAAAAAGAAGTGTAAAAAGCAACTGCTATTACCTATAAAGTTTTTCTAAGAAATTCTTGTATTATACTATGTATTTTCATTTAGTTTATCATGTCATTTTAGTTTGAATACAATCTTTCAATAACAATTAAAATTCTGTTGTATCTACTAATTAATAATTATCTAATGATTAAAAAAATTTCAATAAGATTTAAATTCTGTTGTATGTATGTCATCAAATGTTATGCATATACAAACATACAATTTCTTCAAACTTCTTCTACAGATCTTCAAAGTACTTGACATTCTGGACTTGAATTGTTCTAGAAACGACCCACTGATCTGTTTGACCTCCATAGGTTATCAGTAAAGTCATGTACACAGATATCTGAGAGTTTATACAATACAATACAATTCTGATCTGATCTCGACCTTCTGAATATTCTGTAACTACCTTAAAACTGATCGAATGGTTCGATGGTTATTCAAAGGTTATCTACATAAAGAGAAATTCCTTAACTGGTCTAAAAATATTCCGATGATCCATTTGACCTCCAGATGTCATCAAAGATTATGTACATAGAAACATAAAATGCCTTCGAAATTTTACAAACTTGATAGAATTTGACCTTCTAAATTTAAATTATTCGAAAGCGAGCCAATGATTTGTGAAGTTTGAAGAAATTTTATGGAGTTTTCCTTGAACCATGTGAATGACTTTGATGACCTCTGGTCAACGTTTTCAAGATAGCTTGAAAATGTTCAGGGGGTCGAGTTTTACAAGTTTGCGAAGTTTGAAGAAATTCTATGGAATCTCATCTTTTTAATACATGACTGTTGACGAACTTTGGAGTACACACGGGTCGTCAGGCTTTTAAAGATGTTTAGGAATCGTTCAGGAGACCAAATTCTATAAGTGTACAAAGTTTGAAGACATTTTATGGAATTCTCCTCTCTCCATAATCTATCTTGGGTGGCTCACATATCATCCATAGAACTGACTGAACGCTACCCAATCTCAGAAATCTAGGTAACGGATGATACAGTCAGCAAGCAATGTGTGGTAGAGAATCACGTAAGTGTTCCCGACGGATACTCATTAACGTTGGGTGGATTGGATTTTCGCCTAGGATGAAGCTAGAATGTCCGTTGAGCTACAACCCCCACAGTAACTAAATCAAAAATAAGCTATATCAAAATTAAGTGTAAATTATGTGTGGGTTCAAAAAATTTTGTGTAATAAAAATAGTTTGCAAATACCTTTTCTAATATGATTATAAAATTTGGAAATTGTATAGGAAATGCAACAACAATTATGTTATGAATATTTCTCTAAAGTAGTGTAATGAAGTGGAAGAAATCCCTATACACTGCCGGTGAACATTCGAGATTGGTAGCCAAATGTATGACGCATTGACGGCTGCTCAAGTCATCGTCCCAGCAGTCTTGTATAGGGTATATAAAGCGCCGCCGCGCAGGAAGGGTATTAGTCAACAGTCAACAACGAGTTAATTAAATACGCGCATCGTGTGATAGAAAATAAATGTGTATAGTATATAAAATAGTTTAATATAAATCGTGTAGTAATAAATAATCTGTAATTAATTTAGTTAAGACTGTTAATAGTGTATAATTGTGTTTGTAATTAGTTTCAGTTTAAACCTTTTCTCTTGATAATAGACAATTAAAGCAGCACCTTTAGAATTATTTAAAAATAACCTTACAGTAGGTATATTTAAGCTTTTGCCTTAAATGAAAATACTAACAGCATTTTCATACTACCTATATAAGTACCATGTAATGTTGTTTATATCATTTATTTATTTGGCAAACGCTGTGCAGATTAAACAAACTAGATGTTTAATCTGTACAGAGTATAATTTATAGACATAAGTTATGTAGAGTGCGAATGGAAGTTGAATAAAACGATATATATTACAGGCATAAATATACCAGAAGGTATATAAAACTTCACATGCAAGATATAATAATCTATACAGGATGTCTCATAGCCCATTCACCAGACTTTACCAGCGCATTTCTGATGGCATTTGGAACAAAAAAATCTTAAATCTTAAATCTTAGAAATTAACACCATCAGTAAAAACGTGACATCTGTTTGTTGAATTAGCACAAGGATGCAGACGGTGCAAATTCCATTTTGGATGGTGTTGAAAGAAAAAACGTTCTATTCATCCAGGGGATCCCCCTGTATTCTAATAGGAAACGCAGACAGAAATTACATCATTTTAATACTGACCCATTTAATGATATCATTAAATGTGATTTGTTATTTGTTAATAAACATAATTAAGTAAAGACGATAATTTAATCTATCTAGGTATTGTTATTTTTTATTTATTATTTATTTTATTGGAAGTCTAAAATCTAAATACAGTAGTTATATTTTCAGGTTAGAAGTACTTTACTGTTAACCAAGTGTAAGTGCATTTTGGTTAATATTCACTGATGGGTTTTCCAGAAATTAAGGTATGTATATTTTCTAATATCAAAAGTAGTTATTTCAAGTAAAATACAATTTACTTCAGGATTAAATTAATTAAAGCTAGATTATTAAAAATTTATTTATAAGTAGTTTGTAAGCTTATTTACGCCGGAAAGCACGAACTTAACCTCAAAATTCTTTGTGCCCTTATTAACTATTCGAGTATAGATTTTTGATGATTAGGGTACAGTGTTACAGTGGGTAGTGAGGTTCGGTGTAACATTATTTATGTAGCACTTGTGCAGCCAGTGATCAGTCCAAGTTGCATCTAAGCGATAAAGATACATTATTCCATTAAAATGATATCGATGTTGGTAAATTTGTGGTAATACAAGAAGAGGCTACAATAAAACACAGAATTTTGCCAATAAGGAAAATTACACGTAAAACGAATACAGAAGTTAATCCAACTTATAAATTCGTACGTATAACGCAAGAATATAAGAATTTTAAGTTGTTTTATTCACATTAACATTGTTAACTTTTCCTGGAAACTCTGTACCCCACTATTAGTTTACAGTGTTACACAGAGCACCAAGTTGAATAAATCTTAATTTCTCTAAAAGTTGAAATAATCAAAGCAAGTTTAAATGTAAAAGTTGAAACAAGTTTAAGAGTTACGAATCTCTTAAACTAGGAAGAGAATAAATTTTATAATTTTTATTTGGTTCTGAATTATACCAAAAAATACTTTTTGTGTAACACTGTTCCCCCTCTTCCCCTACTTTGTTTTACAGCTTTGTATAACTTTATACTTTACTCCAAACATACGAGTTTTTGAGCAAAAATCATTTTCATAAAATTTGCTATTTTTGTGCAACTGTGAATGCGTCTTGTGATTTTTAATGTAAAGTAAAATGCATTTTGAACTTACATCGTAGTTAGCTCATACATTTAACACTAATCTACAATAATTTGAACTATGCATCAAAGTTGGAATTTTGATTTTCAATCACGTTTTTTGAATCCTGGACCAGCGTACGGCATTCCTGTTTCAGCGATCAAAACGCAAGCTTCTGCGTGGTCTAAAAATGTTTCGCAGTAATTATTATTTTAAAAAAGCACACAAACATTTTTTAGAATAACATTATCATTTATTTCCTTTATTCAAGTTAAATATGTAGGTACCCTATTCCATACAGATATTTGTTACTTATTCCACATCTGTGTGGATTGGGAACCAGATGCTATCCTAACAATATAATATTGACCTGTCTTGATCTAATATCACACATCTTGTTTTTCTGTTTCTTATTTAATTTCCATTTATTAAAAATTTAGTATTCAATTGAACCTCGTGAAATAAGTACGTGTCATTAAAGTGCAATAAATGTTAATTAGCAAACAGGTTAATGAAATGGTTTGCAATTTTAGTGCAATTTTTAACCACGTTTAACTATACTCTAGTTCTTGTTATATATAACAGTTAGCGTTATAAATTTAAACTTTGAATTGAAGATTCTTTAATGTGCTCCTTGAATGTGCGTGAGTGATACTAACTTTCTTCTAAATAGTGTAATGCCTGTAAAAGACTGTAGCAAGAACCTAGGCAAAATGGGTAAGTAACAAAAGATTCTATCAGAGGTGTACATACGGTTGGTTGATGCTACCAGAAAAATAATACTAACAGACTAACACCAACCCATAAAATCGCTTCTGCCTCACAAGAGCTTTCGATATATACCCTTTACGAACTAAGAAAAATGAAATTAATTATTTGATAGCCCGCTCCCACTGAACCCAGGTAAACCAATGATACTAGGTTGAAGAGAATAACTCCGAGAACAATAATCGTCCGTAATTACTAAGAAAAACAAAGCTAAAGTCGCTATTTTGAGGTTAGAATGTTATAATGTTAGGTTACATTACAGTTAGTAAAAAAGTTGACTGAATTTACGTGAAAATGCTTACGTGGCTCTAGCGCAAGATTTTGAGGGTATATGTGCTTTTTTGAAGTCGGATTCGGTTTCAGCGACGAAAAATACATCGGAATACCATAGTCACGCTCCCAGGTCAGAACATTATTTTTTTTGTGCGGCTGTGTAATCAATGTTATATTTCGGCACGACGAATTGTTGGTGCTCAATTCATAAACTAAATTTTAATATTAATAGAAAGATTTGTTCAAATCAATGTAACATATATTTTAAGGGAAATCCTTCCCCCAAACTTTGGATTTCTCGACTTAATTAATTACGTAAATCAAAAAGTTTGGCTGGCGCCCCTATTTTGTTATTTGTTCATGTGTTCTATTTATAATCAGTAAGCTTCTGTGGTCAACACCCACGACGCGTGAGTATATAATTTGAGTTAATAAGACGTCTCTGCAGGGGTATAAGCTCTAAAGTAAGTATAGTGTTTGATAATGCATTTGTCTTTTGTATTTGGTTTATTATTATTTTTTGTGAATGGCGACAAAAAGCATTATTAAAATTGACGGTCTAATCATGGGAATCTGTTTTAAGTGTTACAATTGGCGCCCTTCACAAACAGCGCATGGCATTAGCTAAACATTGTTTTCATATTGGCCCTATATTGATTCGGTTTCATTGTTATTACAGTAACCTGCCAATATTAACGCAATATTGGTTTGAAAATGTTGTAAACCAAATTTACCCCAATATTAACTAATTTCAGCAAAATACACATGCGATTTATAAGAGTTATTTCTAGCACAACTGATTTATAACTGTTTTTGCCTGCGACTACCATAGAAAGTTACACATTTCGCAGAATCTAGTAAACGTGAAAACGACCAATTGCACACAATCTCCAAACTCAACGGTAACGACAATCAGCAGTTCTATTAAAACGCCATAGATGTCAGCACATGCAATCTTATAATATTATTAATTATTTGAAATATAAAATGTTATAAATTTTAGATAAAGGTTAATTTATTTTGTTTAATTAATGTTTTACGTTAAATTATACTTTGAACGCAAATCCATATAGAAAGATTATCCCTTCGACGCGGTGGGGAATCGAACGCTCGACCGTCTGCTTGCTAAGCTTGATTTCCTTCCGTTGACCTACCGAGATGACTTGTCATAACTTAGTTATTATTACTATACAAAGTTATTATAAGATTGTTATTGAATTAACTAAAGTTGATTAATGTTTTTTATATTATTATATAATTGTTAATATAATATTATTCATTATTATTATTGCTAAATTACAATAATTTGCTACATAATTCGCAAAGTGCAAGCACGATTTAATTTTTAAAGTTACCTTCCTTGTCATTACAATACCTGGAAATGCGAGAATATGTTGATATTTCGCGGCAAAGGCATTAATAACCTTGACAATTGAATTGTGATTGTGTATATAAAATTACTTTTTGAAAACACGTACATACATATGATTATTTAGCTGTAAGTACTAAATAGTAAATTGCCCGAAATTATACAGATTGTAATCTATTGTCTTTAAAAATTTAATATTTACTTGTGTCGTTTTCGAGATTCTCGATGTATCATGAGTTAATCCGATGATGGGTAAATGGAGTGTACACTTGTACACCTCCAAACATCGTGGAAGCTGGTCACATTACATCTATTAATTTATTGTCAGAGATTTCACGTACAAAATATGAATGCAAGTACAAATTCTAGGTTAAATATTTTTCTTAGCTTTTGGTGTTTTACTACTTTTTTTGTCGTCGTAGATAAAGTATAGTGTGTAATGCGTGCAAAAACGCCAATTTCAAAACGCAACTTCTTCACACTCGTGAGAAATTGGCACCTTTGGAGGTTAAACGGATCACAGATCGATTTAACATCATCGATAGTAACTATCATATCGATAGTAAACATTTTATGGAATTTTCCTTTTTCCATCTGCATGACCTTGAAGCCCTCTGGGGTCAAACGGTCGTCGGATGCTTTTGAAGTAGTTTATAAATGTTCGGGGGGGTCTAGTTTTACAAGTTTGCAAAGGTTTTAAAAATTTATCGAATTCTATCGTCGGACCGCTTTTAGACATTATCAAAGCCTGAAAAGATTCAATGGAATCTCGTATATATATTTATGTAAACAATCTTTGATGACCTGTGGGGGTAAAGTTTCGTAGTTTTATGAACACAACCCTTGATGATCTCTGGAGGTGAAATCATCGGCTCGCTTTTAGAGTAATTTAATTTCAGGCTAAGTTATATTAAGATTGTATGTTTTAAAAAATATAGAAACATTTCTGCTTTTAGGGCAATTTACATTAAGAAGGTCAAATTCTATAATTTTGCAAAAATTAAAAAAAAATATGTTTCTATGGACATAATCTTTAATGACTTCTGGATCATCAGAATGTTTTTCGAGCAGTCTAAACATTTTTATAGAGGTCAGGTTCTATAAGTTTTCAAGTTTAAAAAAGAAATTTTATTCAATTGAACATTTTTAAGTAGTATATGACATTTGGTGATTTCTGAAGGCCAACGGAAGCTTTGCTACCAGCAACTACCGTGGAACTATTAAGTTTTTGCCAATAGTCACAAGCACGTAATTGCTACGGTTTCGTTACGTGCCTGGAACCAAAATGGGGAACAATTTTTGGATAGCAGATATGTGGCGGCGTAGTAATTGCTACTTTCGTGGAACTTCTTTTCTCTTCCCTTTTCTCTTTGACACATCGTGTTGCGTGGTTACTCTCTCTTACTCTTGCAACTTAACAAATAGTCTGTCATTTTCTATACTAATGCTGCGATCGTGTTACAAAATTATTATGGATTACTATATTATTTGTGATACGTACTTAATAATACAAAGAGCCATGAATTATTTGATTATTTTGTCATTCCAGTAAACCAAACTTATAAACCATTGCAAATTTTCTGTTGAATGTGATGATGATAGGTCGAAAAATAACAACTTCTTTAAATATATTATTTAATAAAAAATGTCTTTAATAAAATTTGGCAAAAGTACGTGTAAGTTAATACACTTGATAGAAACAATTTTTATATTATTTCTGTTATGTGTTTAAATAGAAGATACTCAATTATTATCATTAATTAACTTCATTAATATAGAGTGAGCAGGGAGCATTATATACACAATGCATACACAAGATGTGTGGTCTCCAACCCGACTCAAGTGGTACTGACGGACGGGGATGGGCCAGAACCAGGATTGGCTAGGTACATCACTACAAATAAATGTTGACAACTTCAATTTACATACATAACAATTCCTAAGGCACAATTTGGCAACAATTTGTTATTTTTATTGAAGGTTATGTAGTAAAACATCTAATAACAATCATAACAAATTGCAACTTGATTAATGGCCTCCAACATTTTACAAGTAAATATAGAGATGGAGTAGTTTACGAAAAATTACTTTAAAGTGATTCTCCTAGGTAGCAAAAACGTAAGTTTTACTTTCAATACTACTATAAGGTTTCGTTACTTTAAAGGGTTAAAGAATGGTTCCAGGCAGGTGACAGGAACTTTCAGTACTACTTTAAAGTTTTAAAAACTTTAAAGTAGCTTCGGGTAAGTTACTGCTACAATCATAATACCACTTTGAAGTTGCAACGATTTTAAAGTAATTATATCAAGTCGCAAGACCATTCCATATACTTTAAAAGTTACTTAGAATAGAACTTCATAGTTCCAATATATAGTATAAACAACCACACAATTACTTAAATATTCCGATTTGAAGTAATTGAGCCTATAAAGTCAGAGATTTAGTTGCAGTTACGTAACAACTACTCAATCAAAGTTCCGATCTCAGTTATTGCTACTATGCTGCTAGAGTAGAAATCACATGTCCGAAGAAATTCTATGAAATCTCATATATTTGTGTACATGGCCCCTTTTTAATGCAGTTTAAACTTCTTTCAGGAGATCAAGTTCTATAATCTTGGATAATTTCGACGAAATGTTATAGAATTTTGTTCCTGCGTGCATGGCCATCTGGAGGTTAAACAGATCAGTGGATTGTTTTTCGAAAATTTTAATTTATTTAGGTTTTTAAGACTTTTAGAGAATTTCATGGACTTTTATATTTGTGTCTCTGTGTGCATCATATCTGATGACTTCTGGAGGTCAGGTTTATCGTTTGATCGTTTTTAGAACAGTTTAAACATCCTTCAGGTGACCATGTTCTATAAGTTTGAAAAGATTTTACAAAATTTCATATTTTTATTGACATGCCGCCCTTTGATGACCTAAAGAGATCTATGGGGTCGCTTTGGACGTAATTTATTAATGCCAAACTGTATGTGAATTTGTTTTCGAAAATTTTTTAAGTAAGTAGGTATGTTATTACTAAGAATCGAAAATACTTAATAATACCAGGGCTCTACTTAAGCATACTTCTTTAAAAAATTATTTTGCAATATTTATAGGTTAGCAATCCTATTTGTATGGACTTGAAATTTCTGAAATAATTTCCTATTCAATGCAGGTGCACACGGGTCACTCTGCATATTGGCCCCTCGTTTGTTATCCCCCTTTGAAAGACATGTCTTCACAAACATTTGATCTTCTAGTCACGTGATTGACGTCGTCCCTTTAAAATTCCCATCGGTGATCGAGATTTACTTTCCTTTATCCTCTATCGTTTGTATCTCAAAGCTTTAACGTACCAACATCTACGCTATTGATATTAACAACAAATAAGCTGGTTAATATGTAACCTAATATTGGAGGGTTGATTTGATACAACTGGATGGATTTTAATTTAGCGTACCCTTTAATTTGAATCCGGTTCAAGAGAACCCTCTTCTTGGCTTGTTAAAGTCCAAACTTCTTGGTATGCAGGATTGCATGCGTCCGCCAATCTGTCATCGCCGTTCCCCCTAAACTTTAAATAACTTTGCGTGGTCAAATGTCGCGCGTCCTTTATCACTTCAAATGGGAAAGTCTAGGGAACTTAAATTTACCTTTGAAAAGTGGCGTATTAGAAAATTGAGTCAATTCAACGGAATAAGGTTACTCGAAAATGAAGTTTAAATTGAAATTCTATTTTAGTTCTCAGAATCAATTAAAGGACCTTGAGGTAAAAAAAGGAATAAGACTGCAATTTTTAGAACGAAATTTCTTTTGGTATTTTGCGGTTATGTAGGATGAAGAGAGCGCGATAGCACATTTCCTGAATGATGACGAAAAGCAATAACGTAAAGATTTCGTTTTATTATATTAAAGTGACGGAAAAAGAGCACATATATCATCAATCACAACATTCTGAGATTATTCAAGGATTGTAGAACGAAATAAAAGTGTAAGAGTTACTTACAGTTTGAAACAACGTTAATGATGGTTCCACATGTTTGCAACTTATCTGTATTAAATATTTTTTAAGTTCAGTTACACCAAATTAATTCAATTATTTAGGTTTGGCAGCAACTTAAAGTGAAACTCAACCCAACTAGCAATAAATAATAATACGCTAGTAGGTAATAGCTACTGCAGTAAAAAATAACAACTTTGCTTCTTATGTTAATGTTCGATGTGAACAGGACCTAATAAACGAAGTGTAAATAAATGTCCCATCGGAGTTGGGGTTTCCAGGACATCGCGCCCAAAATCAAATCGAATTCAATCGAAAGTTTAGGTCAAATGTAGTCGATTGGGATCCTCGAATTATCAAGCAGACATAGGGCTAGAAAATTGTGTGATGTCAAAAGAGGTAAAACATGGAGGTCTATGAGAAACGATTAATGACTATGTACCAATGAACTCGAATGAGTTTAAAAGGTTTATTCACCCAACCTTATTTTTTAACCAAACCTAACGACCTAACCTAATATCTAACTTAGGTTAAGTTAGAAGCTAATTTAGATTATGTTAGGTCAGGTATATTTGTTTTGTTCTAGTTCTTCCGTGACTAGATTGGTATGTCGTTATGTATGGTATGTGTTAATACTGTTAATAGATAAAGAGTAAGAAGTGTTTAATTATTTTGAAAAATATAATAGATATCCGTGATTCATTGCTTTTGCTTTTCTTTTGAAATATTATTTGTAGAATCTTTGTATGATTGTATATTTCAAAATAAATAAATAATTCGTTATATAATGTATGTGCTAAATAAATGAATAAACATAAATAACTTCAGCATATAGTTTTTCTGAACAGGTGTGTCACTAACATCTAACTAAATTTAAATGAGTCGCTTTATTCGCAAATAGAAAAGGTTGAGAAGCAGTGGCGCATAATTATGGAATGTTTTGCTGAAATCTAGAGTGCTTGTAATTTCTATATACACCGATTTTGAAAAATATCAAAAACTTTAAGTACTAAAATAGGAAAATGAAATCAATGCCGTGAGGTATAAAGGAGTTAATGTGTACATTTGTAACTTGGTAAATACAAAGTTCTTAAAATTTTTGCGTTAGAAATACACCAATAGCATTTGAATATTTTTAAATCTCAAGGGTAATTTCAGAGAACTTGCGAAATAATTAACGGCAAAATATTTAAAGTATGCGACGACATCATGGAATTCCTGGAAAACCCAGAACAAAAACATGATGAGTCATGATCATTAATCAGTGATAGCTATAGACTGATTAATAAGTTTATATTTTATAAATATTTAACCATTCTTAATTATTTAAAAAAAGAGAATTGATATTTTAAGCATAAACAATTAAACATGGCAAAAAAAGGTGTTTTTTAGCGAGTTGGTGGAAAAATTCGTTCATAAATGCTAAATAAAGGCAAAATGGTGCATTTTAGCAATAGGAAACAAGAATCGATTTTTAGCTATTTTGACCAAAAACCCCCTTTTTGGATAAAATTTGAGATTTTTTCGCAAATTTCAAAGTGCTAAAACTCCGTCAATTTTTAACCTTTTTGGACGAAACAAAAACAGATTGCATGTATTTTTGTGCTCTATAAAATTGAACTCGTGTTACATTTAAATGTAGAACTTACTTTTCGAGATAGTGAGTAAAAATCCCCAAAATTGACTTTAGACGTCCGAGCAATAGGGTTAAAACTGGTTTATTTTTATAGCCTCATCAGTTCTTATTTTCTTTTACTAAAATGTACCGTTATCACATATTAGCATTTATAAACGAATTTTTCCATGTAAAAAGCCTATTTTTACTGTACTATTTGCAGTGGCGCTCAGGAAGTGTAAAATGACTCATATTGCTGAACCATACGTGCAAAAAAAAGTTTATAATCATGGGATACTGCGCAATAGATATAAAAGAAAAAGTGAGTTGCGCGGTCTACACGTGTTTCGCACTTATTAGTGGTTATCTGGCAGTGTTGGACAAAATTAAATCTTACTGGCAATTTTGTTTATTGTTTCCAGCCTTATTTTGTGGAACTCCATAATCATGAAATAAATAAAGATTATTAAAAGTTTCACAGTTTTATTAAAATATACCTGACAATATTGTTTCGACAGCTATGCTGTCATTATCAAAGGTAATATAATTATAAACAAACACGTCGCTAAGGTAGATACAAAATAGGTAACTAGATAAAATAATAATAATAATAATAAAAATTAATAATAAAAATCATAATTAAACATCTAATACTTCCAGTAACGGAGAATTACTGAGCTCAAGTTGTTCATTCATTAAAGGTACCCTGAGTTTGTGTTTGTATATCTCAAAGGCTTCTAAAATGTCTAATTTGCGTTTGTTATTACAAAAATGTAGGAATTTAATATTATTTTGAGGAGTCATTGTGTGATTTTGTTCTAAAAGGTGTTTGGCGTAATTCGATTTTTCAGGATGTTTATTTTTGTAATGACGTACGTGTTCTTTATATCTTATGTCAAAATTTCGAAGTGTTTGTCCAATATATACCGAACTACAAAAAGAACAATTTAAACGGTAAATGCCCGATTTCATGATATCATGTGTTCTGTCTTTAGCATTAAATAAAAATGAAAAAGTGTTAGTGTTGGTTTTAAATGTTATTTTATAATTGTTGGTTTTTCTTAGTATATGTGCAATTTTTTCTGATATTTTGCCAAAATATGGTATAGATATGTAATTTGTGTCTTCTGTTTTATTGTCAATGGGATATATTCTTTTGATAGCTAACCTATAATCTTTTTGTTTAATTAAAGTGTCAATCATGTTCGGATTATAATGATTTGCATGTTCTAGTTGTTTAATGGTTGATATCTCTTTGCTAAAATCTGGTTTTGTTAGTGGAATAGTTAAAGCTCTGTGTACTAATGATCTGTATGCTGCTATTTTATGTGTATTGTGGTGACAAGATTCATTTGGTATTGTTATGTCTGTTTGTGTTGGTTTTCTGTATATGGAAAATTCAAAAAGATTGTCTGCGTTAATCTTGATATTTAAGTCTAGAAAGTTTATAGCCCTGTTTTGTTCTGTTTCTAGTGTAAATTTTATATTAGGATGATAAGGATATTGTTTATAAGAATTAAAAATTCATTGATAACCTCAAAAGAACTGTCAAAACAAGCTAAAATGTCATCAACATAACGAAACCAGAAGATAATGTGTTTAGAGAGGTTTAATTCAAATATTCGATCTTCAAACTTGTCCATAAATATGTTAGCTAATAGAGGACTTAGAGAATTACCCATAGGTAAACCATCCTTTTGTAAATAAATTATGTTATTAAAAGTGAAATAATTTTGACTTATACAAAGGTCAAATAATTGAATTAACTCTAACCTTTTAACTAATTCTATATTACTATTGATCAAGAAACTATCTAATAAAGGAATACATTCTTGTGGTGGTATTCTGGAGAACATGTTGCAAATATCAAAACTAACAAGTTTTGAATGTGGTGGAAGATGTATGTTTTGCAGCTTATCTACTAATTCTAATGAATTTCTAACAGAGTATTTCGATTTGTAACCTATCGTGTTAATAATCTGGTTCAGTTTTTTGGATAAAATGTGATTAGGTGCATTGATGTATGATACAACTGGTCTTATTGGCATATTCTGTTTGTGGGTCTTCACTAATCCATACAGTTTAGGTATTTGTGGGTTTTTATTAATGATTTGTTGCTTTTCTAATTCTGAAAAGCAGATATTGCAGTTTTCTAAACCTTGTTTTATTTCTTTTTGGAATTTTGTGGTTGGGTTTTTATTTAACGTTTCAAAGTTTTCTTTATTAATAAATTCATTAACTTTTTGTATGTAAATATCTTTTGAAAGAATTACCAAAGTGCTACCCTTATCTGCTTTAACAGAAATTAGATTGTTCTCTGTGATTTTCTGTTTTATAGATTGAAGAAGTGATATGTTAGATGAGTTGTACATTTTGTCCTGTTTCAAAGACATCTCTTTTAACAAATTCGAAATTTGGAATTTTGCATAGTTATTATGATTTTTCTTAAGTATAGTTTCGCATTCAACGGCCAAAATTTCTTTAATTTTGTTGGTAAATTTTGGAAAAGGACAAAATTTGAAACCTTTGTTAAGAAATCGTGTTTTTCTGTCATTGAATGTTATATTCGACAAGTTTATGAAACGAGGATAAAAGTTTGCAGTGTTCTGACAATTATGGTTATTTTGTAGTGTACGTTTTTGTTGTACAAGTCGATGAAGTTTATTTTTCTGTGTGGTGTATTTTTTGAATTTAATGTGACTGACGGTTTCTCTAATGTCAAAATCTAAGATGTCAAATTGGATATTGTGTAATTTATGAGTAAGTTCTGTATAGAGTACCTTTATATAAACGTGCATATTGTCTCTTATACTAAACCATTTCTTCGATTCTTCTTTGAGCCATCTTCTTTTGGCATTCCTAATCACTTTTTCAGTAATCGAATTCTTGGTTCTGGTAGTGATGTTTATGTAGTTAGGAATAACCTGACGTTTCAGACATTCTTGGTTAAACCAAACATTCTGACTTGCGATTCCGTGTTTGATCATAAGTTTCTTGTATAACTTGGCTTGTTCTTCTAACGAAGACGAAATAATCTTGTTTATTGTTTCCAGCCTTATTTTGTGGAACTCCATAATCATGAAATAAATAAAGATTATTAAAAGTTTCACAGTTTTATTAAAATATACCTGACAATATTGTTTCGACAGCTATGCTGTCATTATCAAAGGTAATATAATTATAAACAAACACGTCGCTAAGGTAGATACAAAATAGGTAACTAGATAAAATAATAATAATAATAATAAAAATTAATAATAAAAATCATAATTAAACATCTAATACTTCCAGTAACGGAGAATTACTGAGCTCAAGTTGTTCATTCATTAAAGGTACCCTGAGTTTGTGTTTGTACATCTTTTCCAAAATTTACCAACAAAATTAAAGAAATTTTGGCCGTTGAATGCGAAACTATACTTAAGAAAGATCATAATAACTATGCAAAATTCCAAATTTCGAATTTGTTAAAAGAGATGTCTTTGAAACAGGACAAAATGTACAACTCATCTAACATATCACTTCTTCAATCTATAAAACAGAAAATCACAGAGAACAATCTAATTTCTGTTAAAGCAGATAAGGGTAGCACTTTGGTAATTCTTTCAAAAGATATTTACATACAAAAAGTTAATGAATTTATTAATAAAGAAAACTTTGAAACGTTAAATAAAAACCCAACCACAAAATTCCAAAAAGAAATAAAACAAGGTTTAGAAAACTGCAATATCTGCTTTTCAGAATTAGAAAAGCAACAAATCATTAATAAAAACCCACAAATACCTAAACTGTATGGATTAGTGAAGACCCACAAACAGAATATGCCAATAAGACCAGTTGTATCATACATCAATGCACCTAATCACATTTTATCCAAAAAACTGAACCAGATTATTAACACGATAGGTTACAAATCGAAATACTCTGTTAGAAATTCATTAGAATTAGTAGATAAGCTGCAAAACATACATCTTCCACCACATTCAAAACTTGTTAGTTTTGATATTTGCAACATGTTCTCCAGAATACCACCACAAGAATGTATTCCTTTATTAGATAGTTTCTTGATCAATAGTAATATAGAATTAGTTAAAAGGTTAGAGTTAATTCAATTATTTGACCTTTGTATAAGTCAAAATTATTTCACTTTTAATAACATAATTTATTTACAAAAGGATGGTTTACCTATGGGTAATTCTCTAAGTCCTCTATTAGCTAACATATTTATGGACAAGTTTGAAGATCGAATATTAGTAGGTATTGGGCCTCCTGGCCAGACTCCCACTCTTCCTACTTTTGGCCACGCCTGCTGCTCTCTGATTGGCTATCCCCTCTCCTCTAGCTCCTCCCCTTGCTTCTGATTGGTCGACGCCATCTTGGATGACACGCCTACTATTCTGTGATTGGCTGAAGGCGGCCATTTTGAAAACGCCTACTATTCTCTGATTGGATGACGGCCATTTTGGAACTTCGGGCGCCATTTTACCCTCCATGACTGGAAACTGTATTACCGGCAACATGCATGCTGCTAAGAGATGGCGCTATGAAGGAATACCGACAAACTATGTACTATTACTACTAGGGGGCGCGTCATGAAGAAAGCTGTATTACCGATTACGGGCGTTCTGCTAATTTGTTAATAGAGGGAGCCAAAGGTTTATCATTTTATATTAATAAATTTTACCGATTTCTTAAAATAATTATCGCCGTCATTAATACTTTAATTACATATAATAATTTAAGATAATTAATTCAGCATTTAAATTTTAAAGGCCGCTTTAAACGCAAATCATGGAACAATTTACGGCTATTTCCTAATACATGTCGCGTTAGTATGAATAATAATAATAACAATAATAATAATAATAATAATGTCTTTATTTCCTTACATGTTTACACCCAAATAGGGAAAAATATGAATTTAAAAAAAAACCTAACAGCTTTAAATGTAAATCGTGGACTTGCTCGATATAAACGGACCGCCAGTTTTCCATCTCTACCATTATATAAATTTCTAATATAATATTTACGTCGAGAGAGAGAGAGAGATTGATCATATAGTTGATATATTAATTAGCTACATTTTCCTCTTCTCTCACAACCGCGATCAATGAAACATTTCCAGTGCGTATTTCTTGGTATCCCTTACAACCCTAATATAATTTTACATACAGCGGTATTTTAAAATCTGTGTCATTTTGAAGTCGACATCTTAGATTTCCCACTCTTCTTGAATTTTTAGCTCTGAGGGATTGGATCGATCATCTTTTATCCCTTTCACTAGACGGAAGCTCTCTCTCGCTCTCTCTCTCTCTCTCTCTCTCTCTCTCTCTCTCTCTCTCTCTCTCTCTCTCTCTCTCTCTCTCTCTCTCTCTCTCTCTCTCTCTCTCCTTCTCGCTGCGTACCTTGCTATCTCTCTCTCTCAACGAAGCAATCTGTATTATCGCCTAACAATTTACGGATATTTGCTAATAGATGTAGTGATAGTATGAATACCTCGTAGACACGCCCATTAATGATCTGATTGATCGATAGCTTTTATCCATACCCAGATGGCCGGTCTGTCATCTTGAAGCACGCTCTGATTGGTTCGGCCATCTTTCTCCCTACCATAGGCAATCATCTTGAAACCCCTACCCCTAGCGTTTAATGTCTTGCGTACCTAGCTAGCTATCTCTCGCTACCTACAAGTTCTGCCGCCTTTCTCTCTCTCTCTCTCTCTCTCTCTCTCTCTCTCTCTCTCTCTCTCTCTCTCTCTCTCTCTCTCTCACTCACTCATGCACACACCCCCTGTACTCTTTCTAACTTTTCTAGAAGAAGAAGAAGAAGAAGAAATAATAATGTCAGATAGGAATTATGTTTCTACTTTTCGTGTACCCTCTCTCGCACTTTTTCAGTACATTTTTAGCATTTTCACCCTAATTTTCGCAATGTAATTCGGATTTAATTTTGTTTTTAATTAATTTCTATAATGCATTTTAATCGAACAGAAAGGTAGGATTTATTATTATTATTGCTTTATAATAATCGATAATCTCGTCCTCGCATGATTGTTTCAAGGTCACCCCGAGTTTAGCCGAACATTCTCGAACAATTATTACACAATTCTAATCATTCTAGAACATTCCAAGGGTCTAACTGGTGTTAAACAGGTATTAGACAGCTGTTAATATCGATTGCTTATAATAATATTGATTGTCTATGTTTAGAATTGTGTAATAATTGTTCGAGAATGTTCGGATAAACTCGAGTGACCTTGAAATCTCGTCGAGATTGGCTTCGTTGAACGTAACTTGACTTGACTTTCTTACCTATATGAAACAAAAGTGACCTGTCGGATAAGAAATCTGGGTGTGATAAAAATAAAACATATAAAGATATTTTACAAACATTTATTGCATAATACAAGTATATAGATCATATGTTGTTTTCTATGACTATTGTAGTTCTACAGCTCTCTGAGTCGTCGTTATATGCCCTCGCAGAAATACTAATACGTATAAAGTCCGCGGGATGACTCGTTGGCCCTGTAACCTTTCCTAATTCTTCGTTACTTTCATAGTTGGCACGATAATCAGCCGGCTGCGTAGTTGCATCTTCTGACCCAACGATGTCAGTATTTGCCCCTGTTCCTGTCTTCACAACAGATGCGCTATGGTGTACGTTTTCCGCATGCCTTTTTAAGCTGTCTGTGCGTGAAAAACATTTGAAGCAGATAGAACACCGGACTTTGATTGATTCGTGGACGCTTTTAATATGCCTTTTCAAGTGGTCACGACGTGAAAAAGTTTTGAAACAGCTAGAGCATTGGATTCTGTTTATTTCATGGACGGCTCTCTTGTGTATCTTGTAGACATCAGAGTTTAAAAAAGTTTTGACACAGCTAGAACACTGGATTCTGCCTGATTCGTGCGTGGTTTTTACGTGTCTCTTGCAGGTGAATGGCCTCGCGAAAGACTTGAAGCAAACCGGACACTGTATGTTGCAACCCCTTTGACCAGAGTCATTCTTCTTCTTCTTCTTCTTATATACGTCGTTCACGTGCTGATTCATTTCGACTAATGAAGGAACAGGAACACTACCCCGCCTATTTATACTGATCGACCTGCGCAATCGGTTGTTCTCGGTTATAATCGTAAGCGCTCGGGGCAATATGTATGCGTGAGAATGAATCGTAGGTTCTATCCTAAGTGTATGTAACCCGGAACCGATGTCCGTACAATCTAAATTATCAAACTAACCATATAAACATGAATATTTACTACACTTGCTTTAATTCTTAAATGACTTCTATAGTTATCAAGGCGTGTAAAATACTTTAAACAAATAGAACACCGAACTTTATACCCCTGGTGTATCTTCAAATGACGAGCAAACCCTGAGCGTAAAACACTCATACAACATACGTCACACTTGCGTCTTTGGTTCATATCGACTAATAATTGATCATGAACTCCTATTTATATAACATGTTCTTCAGGTCACTCTTAATTAACCCTAGCACTACGTCTATCATCACCCTTGTCAATCTTCCTTTATCATCACTAATTAACCTTGGCTAGCCGTCCTTAAGCAGGAATTCACCCTTGGCAAGGGTCAATGCTTCGATAAATAGCTGAGAAACCCAGGTTATGAGTAATAATAATAATAATATTGTTTATGCGTCTGTTTCTCTAATCTACTAACTTTATCAATAGATCTCTTCGGTAGAGCTATGGAGAGTATGACGTCATCAGATGACAGTTACAAGCATTCAGGGATACATAGTTTAGAACCAGTGTATGATTCTCGTACACGAGAATTTGTAGACATTCAGGGTAGACATAATAGCGCCACATACAAATTTCTTTTTTTATACTCCAAATACCATCAGTATGAGATTCCCAGTAATCAAAGATGGCTGCCAACAAATCACAGCGTAGTAGGTGTGATCCAAGATAGGCTAGGTTAGAACACGCGATGTTTCATTTACTAGCACAACTAAGGGCGAAGGGTGAAGCGACTAGTATGACTAAGGGTGCAGGGTGAAGAGACTAGCATGGCTAAGGTTGAAGGAAGAAGGGTGACTATATATATAAAAGGTAGATCGTTATCAGCGAGAGAGTACACGAATAAAGCCGAATCTTTCCGATGGCGAACATCCTAGGTTACAAAGTAGAGCTGATCACCCTGTCAATCTTCCTTTATCATCACTAATTAACCTTGGCTAGCCGTCCTTAAGCAGGAATTCACCCTTGGCACGGGTCAATGCTTCGATAAATAGCTGAGAAACCCGGGTTATGAGTAATAATAATAATAATAATAATGTTTATGCGTCTGTTTCTCTAATCTACTAACTTTATCAATAGATCTCTTCGGTAGAGCTATGGAGAGCATGACGTCATCAGATGACAGTTACAAGCATTCAGGGATACATAGTTTAGAACCAGTGTATGGTTCTCGTAGCCATTCTTAAACTTATAATAGCAAGCTAATTTAAAACAAATATAGAGTTTAAAATTGTTACTAAATCCCTTTGACAGATTATTATTATAAACAACAAACTAAGCTAAAATTGTTTGAAATATAACAGTAGCAGGTAAGAAATCATATAGCGACAAATGGACAGATAAATCTTTTACCATTCACGAACTGTCTCTCTCTTAACCCTTAATTAAAAATAAAAAGCTTTGATGCTACATGATGGTAAAAATTGACGCAAAATAAACAGTAACCTCTGAATGCAATGCAGGTTATTAAATATTATAAATTATTTGCTTTTGACAAAGTTAAAGAAAAATCAGTTTCAATGCACATTAATAATGCCATTTAATCGGGCAAAATAAACAGTAACCTCTGTATGCAATGCAGGCTATTAAATATTATAAATTATTTGCTTTGATAAAGTTAAAGAAAAGATCAGTTTAAATGCAAATTAATAAAACCTTTTAATCAGTATTACACTTTTTAACAACAATCTAATTTATTCAATGAAAATAAACTCTATGAAAAGAAAATTAAATTGTTTTATTTATTTGAAATTGAATGCATTCTCAAAGGAATCTAATAAACTAAACCAAATAGATTTTTATTATTGAGGATGAACTTTGTACATTAAATTTATTTATAAACTCGACAAAAATCTCGAAGCAGGTAGGCCTCGTTACAAAGCTAATTTAAACAAATATAGAGTTTAAAATTGTTACTAAATCCCTTTGACAGATTATTATTATAAACAACAAACTAAGCTAAATTGTTTGAAATATAACTGTAACAGGTAAGAAATCATATAACGACAAATGGACAGATAAAATCTTTTACCATTCACGAACTGTCTCTCTCTCTTAACCCTTAATTAAAAATAAAAAGCTTTGATGCTACGTGATGGTAAAAATTGACGTAAAATAAACAGTAACCTCTGAATGCAATACAGGTTATTAAATATTATAAATTATTTGCTTTTGACAAAGTTAAAGAAAGATCAGTTTCAATGCACATTAATAAAGCCTTTTAATCAGGCAAAATAAACAGTAACCTCTGAATGCAATGCAGGCTATTAAATATTATAAATTATTTGCTTTTGATAAAGTTAAAGAAAAGATCAATTTAAATGCAAATTAATAAAACCTTTTAATCAGTATTACACTTTTTTAACAACAATCTAATTTATTCAATGAAAATAAACTCTATGAAAAGAAAATTAAATTGTTTTATTTATTTGAAATTGAATGCATTCTCAGAGGAATCTAATAAACTAAACCAAATAGATTTTTATTATTGAGGATGAACTTTGTACATTTATTTATAAACTCGACAAAAATCTCGAAGCAGGTAGGCCTCGTTACAGATCAGAGTGGACCTTTTTAAAAAAGAATGCAAGACACACCCTCAGGGGGTTTGTTTCTCTTTGGTCGTCGTCGTCGAGATTCATATACTTGAAAATAAGTTCTTTACATAGGATATTTTGTTCTGGTCGTGGTGGTTTATTGTTTTTTAAATTATACTATTTGTTTTTGGTGTTGATAATATTTACTGCGTGCGTGTGTTTAACGTATAGAGTTTTTTAAAAGTGCGCGTAGTGTATATTTACAACGGTGTAACACTTTAGGTAAGTTTCTCGTTATAAATCCGACCCCTTTTATCTCGTGTAAAAATACTAATGCTACGACTATAGCGCGACAACGGTAAGCTTTTTTTTGCATTTATTTGTTACACTTATAATCTCTAGTTTTACTGAGGAAATGAACGCAAACTAATTATTGTTATGATGACGAGACTTATTTCATAATTAAGTTTTATTATTACCAAGATGGATATGATATAATTTTGCTATTTCCCCCCTTTGTACGTATCTGAAATTTTCATCTCAAAATGCAATAGTTAATCAATAATAAATACATTACAAAACGTAACTGAATTTAATGTCACTTATAAAGTTTCATGCATCAGAGTTCGTAAATGAGATAGAAAAAAACTTAAAAATTTTTAATGTTGGCGTAAATTATTATATGTAATTAATTTTAACTAATTACCTATACATGTAAGTAGGATCGGATTGTCATATAAACTAAATACTTAATAAGAAGTACGTCCTTGAATTTTGTATCAACGAAGTCAGGTATAGATTTTATAAGACTTCTGTCCTGTAAAAACACTAATGCTACTACTATAGCGCGACAACGGTAAGCTTTTTTTTTTGCATTTATTTGTTACACTTATAATCTCTAGTTTTACTGAGGAAATGAACGCAAACTAATTATTGTTATGATGACGAGACTTATTTCATAATTAAGTTTTATTATTACCAAGATGGATATGATATAATTTTGCTATTTCCCCCTTTGTACGTATCTGAAATTTTCATCTCAAAATGCAATAGTTAATCAATAATAAATACATTACAAAACGTAACTGAATTTAATGTCACTTATAAAGTTTCATGCATCAGAGTTCGTAAATGAGATAGAAAAAAACTTAAAAATTTTTAATGTTGGCGTAAATTATTATATGTAATTAATTTTAACTAATTACCTATACATGTAAGTAGGATCGGATTGTCATATAAACTAAATACTTAATAAGAAGTACGTCCTTGAATTTTGTATCAACGAAGTCAGGTATAGATTTTATAAGACTTCTGTCCTGTAAAAACACTAATGCTACTACTATAGCGCGACAACGGTAAGCTTTTTTTTTGCATTTATTTGTTACACTTATAATCTCTAGTTTTACTGAGGAAATGAACGCAAACTAATTATTGTTATGATGACGAGACTTATTTCATAATTAAGTTTTATTATTACCAAGATGGATATGATATAATTTTGCTATTTCCCCCCTTTGTACGTATCTGAAATTTTCATCTCAAAATGCAATAGTTAATCAATAATAAATACATTACAAAACGTAACTGAATTTAATGTCACTTATAAAGTTTCATGCATCAGAGTTCGTAAATGAGATAGAAAAAAACTTAAAAATTTTTAATGTTGGCGTAAATTATTATATGTAATTAATTTTAACTAATTACCTATACATGTAAGTAGGATCGGATTGTCATATAAACTAAATACTTAATAAGAAGTACGTCCTTGAATTTTGTATCAACGAAGTCAGGTATAGATTTTATAAGACTTCTGTCCTGTAAAAACACTAATGCTACTACTATAGCGCGACAACGGTAAGCTTTTTTTTGCATTTATTTGTTACACTTATAATCTCTAGTTTTACTGAGGAAATGAACGCAAACTAATTATTGTTATGATGACGAGACTTATTTCATAATTAAGTTTTATTATTACCAAGATGGATATGATATAATTTTGCTATTTCCCCCTTTGTACGTATCTGAAATTTTCATCTCAAAATGCAATAGTTAATCAATAATAAATACATTACAAAACGTAACTGAATTTAATGTCACTTATAAAGTTTCATGCATCAGAGTTCGTAAATGAGATAGAAAAAACTTAAAAATTTTTAATGTTGGCGTAAATTATTATATGTAATTAATTTTAACTAATTACCTATACATGTAAGTAGGGTCGGATTGTCATATAAACTAAATACTTAATAAGAAGTACGTCCTTGAATTTTGTATCAACGAAGTCAGGTATAGATTTTATAAGACTTCTGAATTGATTAAATGTGGTCCCTAGTTTAATAAATATTTCAAATATATCTCTTTTAATTATTATGCGTCTTTCGTATTTTAGAAATAGGATAACTACGGTCATTCGTTTGAACAAACCAACATAAATAAACTTGTTTATAAATAAAAAAATTTATTCAATGAAAATAAACTCTATGAAAAGAAAATTAAATTGTTTTATTTATTTGAAATTGAATGCATTCTCAAAGGAATCTAATAAACTAAACCAAATAGATTTTTATTATTGAGTATGAACTTTGTACATTTATTTATAAACTCGACAAAAATCTCGAAGCAGGTAGGCCTCGTTACAGACCAGAGTGGACCTTTTTTTAAAAGAATGCAAGACACACCCTCAGGGAGTTTGTTTCCCTTTGTCGTCGAGATTCATATACTTGAAAATAAGTTCTGTTTTAGAACGGAATGTTATAGAATATAGCCGTGTGTTAATAATGCCTGGTTTTTTTAATTTTAAAAGATAATACAGCTTGAGGAAAATATCACAACCTACTTTTTACAAGAAATTCGTTAAATATCCGATTCAGCAGGAATAGTTTTATATTTTTAATTTCCCTAGTTTGATTATCGATTAAAGTAAAAAATTCATTCTCTGTTTTTTTTTATAAATTCGTTAGGAAATAAGTTAAAGCCTAACCGTCGTCGACTATACTCTTTTGTTTTTACTGTACAAGGGTTTAAAATGTTCAAGGGTTAGTACCTGCCTGCCATCATGTCTCAGGTAGTCAGTTAGACCTTTTTGGGGTATAGTGATGCATTTTAATCTGATGATTATCTCGATTTCAAGTCTCGGCAAAGGGTCGGTTAGAATCTTGTTTTCACCCCTTGAAATGTCTAAAGGAATGTATATAACCTAAGGCATATTATATTTTTAAACGACCAATGAAATGTTTCCTTTTGTCTCGTAGGGAGCTAAATATTTGAAATAAGATTTTCACGTCAGTCCATTTCTATACGCTGTATGCGTGTGTGGTATATAACAGAGGCTTGAAAGATTAATAATAACTGTTTTTAAATTTAAAAAAGTGTCAGTTTATACTGAATATTCAAGCTTCCTCTTCTTCCTGGTGAGGTGAGGTGGTTAAAAGTGGTAAATATTTATTGTTTTTCCGTTTTTAATTTAAATGTGATACGCCAGAGGAGGGTAAGTCTATACATTTTCTGCATTAGAATTAGGTTTTTCTCTTTTTATGTAGTTAATTTGTCCGTTGATACATGTTAGTGTTAGAAACCATTCCGATTCCTGAACGTGATTCAATAGTCTGTGTGTATTTATTTTAACGTAATTTTCTTAACATTGAGATCCGAAACCGCTTCACGAAGGGCAGCTACTGACATAGATACGACGGTTAGACGAGCTTGCAAACCTCGCGGTTGTGTCAAACACTGTCGGTTTCTTTAAATTTCATGATCTCTTTGGGGTAGAAAGTTTCATTAGAATACAGCGGTCTTGTAGTCATCCGCGAAATATAAAATTCTAGGGCTGGTGATGTCTCATTTTTACTAGCAAAGTGAGAAGGGCGACTATATAAAAGGGTAGATCGTTATCCGTGAGAGAGGGTACACGAAAAGTAGAAACATAATTCCTATCTGACATTATTATTTCTTCTTCTAGAAAAGTTAGAAAGAGTACAGGGGGTGTGTGCATGAGTGAGTGAGAGAGAGAGAGAGAGAGAGAGAGAGAGAGAGAGCGGCAGAACTTGTAGGTAGCGAGAGATAGCTAGCTAGGTACGCAAGACATTAAACGCTAGGGGTAGGGGTTTCAAGATGATTGCCTATGGTAGGGAGAAAGATGGCCGAACCAATCAGAGCGTGCTTCAAGATGACAGACCGGCCATCTGGGTATGGATAAAAGCTATCGATCAATCAGATCACGAATGGGCGTGTCTACGAGGTATTCATACTATCACTACATCTATTAGCAAATATCCGTAAATTGTTAGGCGATAATACAGATTGCTTCGTTGAGAGAGAGAGATAGCAAGGTACGCAGCGAGAAGGAGAGAGAGAGAGAGAGAGAGAGAGAGAGAGAGAGAGAGAGCGAGAGAGAGAGAGAGAGAGAGAGAGAGAGAGAGAGAGAGAGAGAGAGAGCTTCCGTCTAGTGAAAGGGATAAAAGATGATCGATCCAATCCCTCAGAGCTAAAAATTCAAGAAGAGTGGGAAATCTAAGATGTCGACTTCAAAATGACACAGATTTTAAAATACCTCTGTATGTAAAATTATATTAGGGTTGTAAGGGATACCAAGAAATACGCACTGGAAATGTTTCATTGATCGCGGTTGTGAGAGAAGAGGAAAATGTAGCTAATTAATATATCAACTATATGATCAATCTCTCTCTCTCTCTCGACGTAAATATTATATTAGAAATTTATATAATGGTAGAGATGGAAAACTGGCGGTCCGTTTATATCGAGCAAGTCCACGATTTACATTTAAAGCTGTTAGGTTTTTTTTTAAATTCATATTTTTCCCTATTTGGGTGTAAACATGTAAGGAAATAAAGACATTATTATTATTATTATTATTATTGTTATTATTATTATTCATACTAACGCGACATGTATTAGGAAATAGCCGTAAATTGTTCCATGATTTGCGTTTAAAGCGGCCTTTAAAATTTAAATGCTGAATTAATTATCTTAAATTATTATATGTAATTAAAGTATTAATGACGGCGATAATTATTTTAAGAAATCGGTAAAATTTATTAATATAAAATGATAAACCTTTGGCTCCCTCTATTAACAAATTAGCAGAACGCCCGTAATCGGTAATACAGCTTTCTTCATGACGCGCCCCCTAGTAGTAATAGTACATAGTTTGTCGGTATTCCTTCATAGCGCCATCTCTTAGCAGCATGCATGTTGCCGGTAATACAGTTTCCAGTCATGGAGGGTAAAATGGCGCCCGAAGTTCCAAAATGGCCGTCATCCAATCAGAGAATAGTAGGCGTTTTCAAAATGGCCGCCTTCAGCCAATCACAGAATAGTAGGCGTGTCATCCAAGATGGCGTCGACCAATCAGAAGCAAGGGGAGGAGCTAGAGGAGAGGGGATAGCCAATCAGAGAGCAGCAGGCGTGGCCAAAAGTAGGAAGAGTGGGAGTCTGGCCAGGAGGCCCAATACCTACTAATATTTGAATTAAACTTCTCTAAACACATTATCTTCTGGTTTCGTTATGTTGATGACATTTTAGCTTGTTTTGACAGTTCTTTTGAGGTTATCAATGAATTTTTAATTCTTATAAACAATATTCATCCTAATATAAAATTTACACTAGAAACAGAACAAAACAGGGCTATAAACTTTCTAGACTTAAATATCAAGATTAACGCAGACAATCTTTTTGAATTTTCCATATACAGAAAACCAACACAAACAGACATAACAATACCAAATGAATCTTGTCACCACAATACACATAAAATAGCAGCATACAGATCATTAGTACACAGAGCTTTAACTATTCCACTAACAAAATCAGATTTTAGCAAAGAGATATCAACCATTAAACAACTAGCACATGCAAATCATTATAATCCGAACATGATTGACACTTTAATTAAACAAAAAGATTATAGGTTAGCTATCAAAAGAATATATCCCATTGACAATAAAACAGAAGACACAAATTACATATCTATACCATATTTTGGCAAAATATCAGAAAAAATTGCACATATACTAAGAAAAACCAACAATTATAAAATAACATTTAAAACCAACACTAACACTTTTTCATTTTTATTTAATGCTAAAGACAGAACACATGATATCATGAAATCGGGCATTTACCGTTTAAATTGTTCTTTTTGTAGTTCGGTATATATTGGACAAACACTTCGAAATTTTGACATAAGATATAAAGAACACGTACGTCATTACAAAAATAAACATCCTGAAAAATCGAATTACGCCAAACACCTTTTAGAACAAAATCACACAATGACTCCTCAAAATAATATTAAATTCCTACATTTTTGTAATAACAAACGCAAATTAGACATTTTAGAAGCCTTTGAGATATACAAACACAAACTCAGGGTACCTTTAATGAATGAACAACTTGAGCTCAGTAATTCTCCGTTACTGGAAGTATTAGATGTTTAATTATGATTTTTATTATTAATTTTTATTATTATTATTATTATTTTATCTAGTTACCTATTTTGTATCTACCTTAGCGACGTGTTTGTTTATAATTATATTACCTTTGATAATGACAGCATAGCTGTCGAAACAATATTGTCAGGTATATTTTAATAAAACTGTGAAACTTTTAATAATCTTTATTTATTTCATGATTACTGGTAATTAACAATTGACAATTAAAACTTTAATTGTTAATTGCAATTGACAATTAAATTAATTAATTGTGAATATTTTTTATTTTGCATGATTACAATTAATTAATTGTTAACTGTCAATTGCAACTAACAATTAATTAATTGTTAGTTGCTCCGACAATTCACAATTGATTAATTGATAGTTAAAATTATTAATTGATTTGTCATTACAATTAACAATTGATTTTCAGTATGACAATTAACCTGATATTTATTAAAACTCCGCTAAAAAAGAAGTCTCACGTTATATACTCAATACCTTGTAATAATTGCCCGGGTAACTACTTAGGAATGACCAAACAATACCTAGAGAACCGTTTAAGAAGTCACAAATCAAACATAAATCAAACACAACAAACTGCCTTAACTAAACACATAATAGAAAGAAATCACACATTTAATTAAAATAGTACAAAAATCCTCACTACAGAAAAAAATTACCGAAAAAGAACTATAAAAGAAATGATTTACATACAATACTTAAGGTTGTCCTGCAGTGTAGTTAAAGGTACCCAGAAAATGTAATAGTTTTTGGGACTTGTTTTTATAAATTAAATTCCAGAAAATAAAGTAAAGGACTCTTATACAAATATACAGTAGACAGTTTCTATATTTTATGAAAATTTGGTTCACATAGTTAAAATAGGTTGATTTAGAAAAAATTTTTTATAATAGTTTTTCTCAGCTGGTAATACAGCTAGGATTGTGGTTTAAGTTTATTTTACCAACATGTTATTTTTTACACTAGGCTATTTTTATGAATTTGTTTAAAAGTTAATAGTTATTAAAATAAAAAGTGAAAAATAGGCAATCCAATTAACAGAGGAGCTTCGAAATTATCTAACATTAGGGGCTAACAAAGTAATTCTCGGTTCTTTTAATCAGACAGCCAGGCGACATTCCTTCGGGACAGTATCACTTACAAAATGCATAAAGGGAAATTCAATACGTTTTAAAAACTATAAAGAAATTGACTAGTAGTAAGAAATCATTTATAAATTTGTTTAATACGTATTACTTTATATTAAATCTACCTCATGATATAAGCATTTATAAGTGCATGGTTTATGATAATTAATTTATAGATCTTGAGAACTAATTACTGTTCTGTTGCTATTATATATTTCGTAAGTGATAAATACTCGACAATAACATTCACAAAGAAATATTACCAGTGCTTTTTTATTCCATCGTGCTAATACAAATTAATTAATTTAGAAAGAAAAATTAATTGAAATTACCGTAATAGAATAAGAATTACAAAACTTATTTATAAAAATTAAATATAGTATGTGTCCGGTACAACACAAAGTATAAATTAATAAAATATAGGCGGTATACAGTCTGTTTGATTTAAAGCACCCCGCTTTGTAGCAACTTTATTTTTGTTCAGAAATGGTATAAACCATATACAGTGTGGAAATAAAGTGGCGGATAAATTCGATAACTTCGTTAAAATTAATTTTTTGGAAAAAACCTCGAAGGGGTATAGCGATTTTAATTACTTTCAACTTACGTTACGTCATTGGTTTTTAAAGTAATGACGTCATCGATATTTTTTAAAGGACAACCTATATTTTTTATTGTCGATTTCGATAAAAAAAATTTACAAAAACTGCCCTAAAGTTCAAATATTAAAAAATTTTAAATTTGCAAAATTAATCAAGTCACCGTATAAAAAACGTTACATTTAAAAAAAGTCGAGAAAAACAGTCTAAAATTTTAATTAGACAAAAAAGAAATTAAATTGATTAACAAGTAAAAAACTCTAATTACAATACCATCAAATACAAAAATAAGCACAGAAATAACAGTTTTTATTACACTAGATGTTCAAAGTGACGGCCCTACACCATCTGACATTTCTCACATTCTGAAGGGTTTCAGGTAATATTAATCTAATCTCATGTCGAATTCTTTGCTTGACATCTTCTAAATTATTGGATCGATTTTTATACACTTTACTTTTTAAGTAGTCTAGAAAGAAAGACCCCCATAGAAAGACGTCTAATGGCGTTAAATCAGGGAATCTAGTCGGCCATTCCATCGGACCTCTTCTTCCTATCCACCTTTCTGGGAGAGCTTGGTGCAAATAACGTTGTACATTAATTGCATAATCAGGCGGAGCGCCATGATGTAACCAAACGCTATTGTTTGGTAGCTATCGATTGTTTGCATTGGGAGATAATGCAGGCATCAGTTCCAACTGTAAAAATTGCAGGTATCTTTCTCCAGTTAAATTACTTGCAAAAAATGGCCGTATGATTTGGTCAGCAATAATCCCTGCCCATACATTAAGCTTCTGAGGATGTTGTGTATGAGTTTCCTGCGTCCACTAAGGATTTTCTCTAGCCCAATATTTACAATTCTGTATATTAACCGTACCGTTTAAACAAAATGTTGCTTCGTCCGAAAATAAAATCCGCTGGGAAAACATTGGATCGCGAAGACAAATTTCCATGATCTGGTCATAGAATTCTTGTCTACGATCAAAGTGATCTTCTGTCAACTCATGAACCAATTGCAGCTTATATGGGTGAAATTTTTGAATTTTCAAAAATTTTATAACTGAAGTGTGGCTTACGTCGTGGTTCAAAGCAATGCTTTTACTAGTTCCATGTGGCTTGTTTTCAATTTCTAGTAGCACATCAAGTTGTACATCTTCATTTAATGTCACCGGACTCCACTTTTTGGAAGATTCTTTACAACGTCATGTTCTCGAAATTTCTTTTCAATCCTTCTAACCGTTGTTTGACTTATGGATTGATCCTGGTACGTTTCTCTAAAAAGTTGGCACACTTCTTGATGTATTCGAATTCTATCGTCATAACCAATCATCATTAACAGTTCAATTCGCTGTTTCTCGCTCAATTGCGCCATTTTTATTAATAAAATAGTTTACTAAAGGTAAATTCTACTTTAGAATAAGCATATTCTTACATAAGAAAATTTTCAAGAAAAACGTGAAAAATGATTTACGACTAGTATAGGCTCTGATTTCTAGTTCTCCAATTAGTAAAACAGAATTATCTAGCAAGCTTAGGTAAATAACGAAATAAATTCTTCCATTGGCGTGGAATAAAAAAACAAATATAATCTTTACCCATGTAACTTTAGCAATAAATGTCAACTACATTTTTTTATTTTTCACAATTAAAAAAGCTCTCTAACATTTTATTAAACGCATAAAACAGGTGAAAAAACTATAAACGTTCTTAACCCAGATATTTCTTATCCAATTCTTTTTTTGTGAAATATCTTTAGTCCTTTACGTTTTCCTAATGCTAAAGGTACTACATAAATACAGAAATATAAAAAAGAAAATCCAGTGTGCCACAAAGTATGGTCTCTTTTATAAGGATAATAGGCAAATATACGATACTATTTACGTTTAAAAAGATTTTTTCTCATCTTTTTTTACTAGCCATTCCAGTCTCTAATTCTCTTCTCGCGAATTGTCCCGGTACTTCGAACACCGAGTTTGGCCAGTTTATCCAATCATGAGATAGTGAAAAAAATTGTCAAAGAACAGATGATAGCAAAATTTCCAGCTTGAAAGACGAACTCTTATGTCCTAAAACCACCGGCGGTGGTCATTTCTTTACATTCGTTCCTTATTTTACTGTTGCAATACACCTACATATAAAAAATTTAACCTTTCCAAATAAAACCTTTTCCAAAGTTAATAAAGAAATAAATTTTCTCGTAATTCCAGCGTATGTAGTAGGTTGTTTAATGTACTTTTAGAGTATTATATGAAATCTTTGCTAAAAGTATGCTAAAAGTATAGCCCCTTTATTGTTAAATAGTAGCGACAACGATTGATCTTGCCGCTGGAAGAAAAGCAGTGGCGGTTCAAACTCGGGGCAGACGACAAACTGGTACATCGCTATCATGCTCGTACGCACAAATTAAGGCAGTAAGTATATAATCATGTGTTGCACTGCGAGTGTCCCGGGTTTGACGTATGCATCCACCGCTGCTGATGCAAAAGCACTAGAATGATTGAATTGGCGACATTGAATATTACCGGATTTGACATTGCGTCTTACAATAAATCTTAGGTTTAATAATAATCATGCATAGAAATATTCACAATTTAACATTAATTTCATAATGGGGACATTCATGTTCTGTAAAAACGACCATATTAATATGTTATATACTTCCGTAATTGTAATTTCTGAACAACTTTTTATTGAATTTCCGTAACATCAAGCATGTAGTAATTTTTTCATTATTAAAGTTTGGGCCAGGTTTGCTCCACGATGTCGCTACTATTTGAAATAGAGGGGCTATAGCTAAAAGTAGAGACCCTTCAATTAGAAGAGTCTGGCCAATGTGTTTGGCCACTTTATATCACAATATTTTTGATATAATATTTTGAAGATATTTTGATATTAATTGAAGTTTAAACAAAAAATCCAGTTTGTTTTCGTGTTAAATCAGAAAGTCCATGGAATCTGGTTCCAACCAATCAGAACGGGCGTCCAACATGTCTCATCTCTTATCTTAATTATTTATCAAGGATCTCTAGCTAAAAGTAGAGTCACTACATCTAGTCACCTAGGCCAGCTGGTTTATCAGCGTAACGCAAACCGCCGCCATATTGGGGCAGAGAAGGATGATTTTTAATAATGGACAAATTAAAACCACGTTTTAGTTGTTTGACATATTAGAGGTTTGATCTTTAAGAATAAGAAAAACCTTTTAAAGTAAACGTGGATTTGATTAAATTCAACACAGGACAAATAATGAACAATTTCGATCTTCGTTTGCCCCAATATGGCGGTGGTTTGCGGTACTCTGGTCGACCAGCTAGCCTAGGTGACTAGATACAGTGACTCTAGCTAAAAGTTAGCAAGCACGCCATCTATAAACAATTTATGTACCCCTGAAAGAAGAAATACTACATCCATGGTGTTGCGGAAACTCAATAAAACGTTGTTGAAAAATTACAGTAGTATATATCATATTAATATGGTCGTTTTCGCAGAACATATATGTCCATTATCAAATTAATGTTGAGTTGTGATTATTTTTATGCATGATTCATATTAAACCTAAGAGTTATTGAAAGACGACATGTCAAATCTAGTAATATTCATTGTGGCCAACATCGTTTTGGTGATTTTACTCCACCACGACTGTTCTTATATATGTATTTTATAAATTTTATTGCTAATATTTGCCTCTACAGAGGATCAATCTTTGTACTTTGTTTTCGATTTCGTTTCCTCTTCGGACTGGAAACTTCTTCCACAGATGAAATGTTGGAAACAGTCTTAAGATATATTCTCAGTGCTTGAGACACTCTCTCAAATTCTATTCAGTTAATGTAACTGTAAATACAAAATAGGTAACAAACTATTGTAAACCGAACTTAGAAAACACAAGAAATAAATTTGACAATACAGCGTGTCGCTTACACAGGTGTACCAACCTGTTTTTCTGTTGAAATAAATGTGTATTTTCTCATTAAATTAACAAATTACGTTTTGGTTTAAAAACCTATTTGTATTTATTCTATAAATAAATGTATTTACTAAATATATGAAAAATAAATTTTATTATTTTCGATAAAGCAAATAATCTTACTTCATAAAATTCAATTTTGAAAGTTATTATTTGCACAGTTGGTTGTACTCTTACGTCACTACTTTTATATCTATGACGTGAACGTAAACTTAGACTAAACGGTGTATATAAACCTGAATCGATTGTAGCTAATACAGTGTCTGCCATAAAGTTGGACCCATATGGGAATCTCAAAGTTTTATTAAGTACATGCATTGTGTTTTCATTCATTCATTCATATGTCTCGGTACATTTTTTCTGTAGAGACAGCCAGCGCTACCTATCGCTGGATGACCCAAACCCTATTGAACTACGCGATGTAAGAGAGAGAGGTGCGGATCCGAGCTTGAATTCTTTTTTTGTATTTCAACAAAAGCAACAAGTTACTAAAGCTTACCCATTAGGGTAAGCAGTTGGCAGTTTTTTTTAATATTCTGGTTGGAAAAGAACTTTGTTGGGCAATCACCTCTGCTTCCAAAAATACTTGAAATACGCTATGTCAAAGCTGACAAGTGATATTATATATCTGTCAAAGTCGCCATTCTTTTTTAAAATGAGCGAAAAATGACCTTATTTGTTAAAATATGGAAAAGTATTATTAAGAAAAAATATTTCTAATGACATTTTACGTTTACATACCGAGTCTGAACGAGTTATTGCGACATAAGGAAAATTTTGTTTTTTAAGATTTTTTTGACACACCCACGTGTAACTGACTATTTTTTAAGTAGTAGTTTCGTGTTTAATTGCTAAAAATGATAATTACAATTCTTGTATTATTCAAACGTAGCTTAATAAAAAAATATTAATAAAATTATGAGTTATTTTCTTGGAAATTGGAAAATAATCCAGAATGTTTCATTTTTTTCTTGATAAATTTAATGTTTGTCAAAAATACCTACATCATCGAATATTATTAACAAAATATGCAATGCATTTGTTGCATTCCCACTCATTTAAAGCGTTTTTAATGATTTAAAAATTGTCAGTAACGGGGTTGTATCAAAAAATGTTAAAAAACAAAATTTTCCTTATGTCGGAATATCTTGTTCAAACACGGTATATAAACGTAAAATGTCATTAGAAACATTTTTTTAATAAAATTTTTCCATATTTTAACAAATAAGGTCATTTTTCGCTTATTTTGAAACAGAATGGCAAATTTGACAGATACCTAAAGTCACCTGTCAACTTTGACATAGCGTATTTCAATTATTTTTGGAAGCAGGTGTGATTGCCCCACAAAGTTTTTTTCCAATCAGAATATTACAAAAATTTCCCATATGGATCCAACTTTATGGAAGACACTGTATAAGATAAATCAGTTTTTTAAAGTTTAATGGTTTAGTTATAAAAACTAAATTTTATTGTTACTAATTAGTTAATTACAATAAGGTTTAGAATAAATTTTAATTTAAGTTTGATTTCTCTTACAATTAGCGGCAATTCTTTAATCCCATTGCGATAAGAAGTTTTTGTTTTGCAAATAATAAAAATATGACTAACTAAAATATTGAAAACATAGTGCGCGAATGTAGTATTGTATATTTTATTAAAATCAAAAATTAGTACCTAACATAAATTAAACACTACGTATACAAATATTTCAATAAAGATGACCAGTTATCAATTCATCATTGTTTGCGTAAAATAAAAATTTACAGCTCAAACACAGTATATATAACAATCAGTAGATTCACTTGCATGCGACACCATTCATTTTATTAATCCACCTTCGAATATCACGCCCATAAACGAAGTAGTGGACCGACGTTTATCGGCCGGCATCGCCGGTAAATAAAACGCAGAGCCGCATTCAATAAAATGTCTCGAACTAATATGTAAACAAAATCTCTTGTTATATAATAGTATAGTAAAATATGTGTAGTGAACCATTTGATTGAAGTTGTTTTACTTATAGAATCTAATAAATAAAACGATAATCAATTTAGATATTTAAAACATTTATTAAACTAAGTTAGAAAAGTTGTTTCTTGTTACGTCGTTAATTACCAACTAAAGTTACATTATTCTTTCAAGCCATTAACCATATTCTTGCGCTGCAATAGTCATTTCATTTTATTTAGAAATAATTACGAACAAATGCATAGCTGTATACAATTTGAATACCTGTTCAACAAACAAAGGGAGAATCTAGGTCACCGAAATCACATACGTACAAAATAGGGGAGATGAAATCAATTTACACTATAATAATAATAATTAATAATAATAAAATTTATTTTCATTCATATTAAATTAAAGACACAATGACAAACGAAATGCTAAAATGTACAATCCTAACGCACGCTTTGACTTTTTTTAACAGTTGAGAGTAACAAAAGACGCTATAGTTCACACCTGTTGATAAGGCGTTGACCTAGATTCTTTATTGTTGAACTCTTTTAATAATAAATCAGCATAAAAAAATTTATTATGTAGGATTTCGTAATCGCTTATTTGTTCTATTACGTGTTAGTAATTCAATTTTAAGCAATTGGTAAATATATACAAAAGTGAATTTATTATATTTATTAAAAAATAATAGTATGTAGGAAAAAATAACCTGAAATCAGAAACCTGAAAAAACTAATTGTAGTTTTTTCCGATGTATTTTTACAGCCTTTGGCGACACAACGACTAGCACTATGCATTGTTTACTGGCACTAATACTGCACGCCGGCTCTGGTAATTTCGATACGTTCTGTTGCGTGTTTGAAACAGAACTGCTGTTTGCATACTGCCACCTCGCGCCAGCATGTAGTGTGGTGGATATAAATTATTTGCGACAGTCACATTACTGTATGTTATATATACTGTAGCTCAAACAAGAAATAACATTTAATAAAAATGTCGTAGGTAGTTAAAACAATACAGAATATACTTGTCTAATAATCAAGAATTATTAAACCACGTGTTTATATTTTAATATTATCCAAAGATGTTTTGGTAACTTAATAAGATAACAGCTATGCGCTACAAAACATCCATCCCATAATACGTTTTCGAGTGCGTTACGCCAGGAGAAATTAAAATTAAAAAATAAATGCAATGTTACATTGCATATAAAAATATAACAAAACTGTTTTTATCCTTCTTAGAACTTTATTATAACTCTCTCGTAAAGAAATTTCGGGAGGCCTGCAGGACACCCTTAAGTCACATTTACACTAACCTGCTAACATTCGATTATATCTACTCCATTTTTTACCCTATTTTGCTGCTTGTCCTTTTTAGCACTACCCACGTATTAACCTTTATTTCTGGCTATCAATACTCTTTTCCTTCTACCTTGAATTGTAAAATTGATAACATTTCTCACAAAATAAAACAAATTTATTCCTTTCTTACTTGTCAAACTGACAACATTAAACACTATTTTTATGTAATAAAACTGATATGGCTTAATTAAAAGCATTACATTAATTAGCCGAAATGAGGTACATATTTGTTGTTAGTCTGTCACTTTTGTTTTTGTTTTTTGTCTTTTACCACAGATTGTATGAGATTTTATATTATATATTTTTTTGTACGATCATGCTATATCGGATTGTTTACCATACTTGGTTTTAGAACAGTAGGTTATATTTACTGGTTGCTAAGCAAAAACGCGTCGGTAAGTAATTACTTACCGTTCAGTTCTGTCAAAAACAGAACGGTAAGTAAATTATATGTAATTTATAAAATAAATGCATGATCTTTAGATGTCTCTTTCGCGAGAAACCATTTATTTTCTAAATAATTGGACTATTTAAAGAAATGTATGTTGTTTATTTAAATTTGCTCAGGTCTCTTCAATATCCCAATTATATTCGTTTATACTCATTCTCACGAGTTTGACAAATATCGTGACATTCAAAAATAATACTCTAGTAATTACAAACGTATCCATGGTAACGACAAAACCTACTTAATGTTTGGTGGATATACAGGGCAAAAATAAATTATCTTAAATCAATTTTTTTCTGGGATATTTCCTTAGTTAATACCTTTGTATTCATAATGGTCGTACAAAAAATAGTATAAGCATCTCAAACAGTAAGGAGTTTACCGATCTCCTCCAATATTGGCGACTTCGCTTCGCTCAGTCGCCAAACATTGTCGTCGATCGGTAAACTGTCCTTACTGTTCTTGGTACTTAATATACTATAAATTGTTTTTAGATTATAATAAAAATTTGATAAAGAGGGAAACCAACCCTCGAAACGTTATTTTTATGAAAACCTGCTCGTTTTACTGAACTCAAGAACCAAAGAAAAAAATAAAATAAAGAATATCAACGTAGTTCAAGAAAAAACAAGAAATTATAATTTATTTGTAACTACAGCTGCGACATTACGTTTGCAGGCAACAAACAATATATTTTGCTATTTCTTATTAAAAGCATTTTACGATTTATATTGTTCTAGAGATTGTGCAGATAACACATTTCTAATAGTTTACAAAGTTTATTTGTGCACCCAATATTACAATATACATGCATATAAAACTATTTCAATTGCTCTTTTTATTTATTAAGGTTTGTTTAGGTCTGGGACAAGGTTGAAATGCGGTCTGCTGTTAGTACAATACTAGAATGACCTTCATAGTTATTTTTTTTATTTACATTAAAACTTTCATAAATAGTACCTATTTAATTGTAACAATTTTAGTTGTGATTTTTAATTGCAATTTACGTATTAGTTGAAACTAAGTTTAATTGCAATTAAATTTAGTTGCAGTCTGCAATTAAGAGGTTAATTGCAGTTAAGTTAATTGCAATTGAAATGTCACAATTAAATCTTCAATCAATTGATTAAGAATTTAACTGATTGATGCCCAACACTGTCATCTGGGCAGCATAGAATGAAATAAAAACACAAGGTTTCACAAATAGCAACCAACCATAGATTTGGGAAGACATTGAATTTTCAGTGCAACAACAAACGTAGTGAGTTTCATCATTCCTGAAGATTAAAACTTTTTTTTTTTCGTATATCTCAAATTTGGTCATATTTATATAGACTATAAAATTTAAAAAATAACTTACCTTTATAGGGATGTATGGAAGTAGGAATTGCTAAAATAAAGTATGAGCAAAAAGTAACTCCATCAAAGGTGTCTTTGGAATTTTGAACTTATGTGTTACGTATACCAACAAATAATAACAACTGTCACTGTCAAAGGACTGTGATTATTTGGTATAATTTTCTGGTGTTATAATACACATGAGTTCAAAATTCCAAAGGCATTTTTGATGGAGTTACTTTTTGCTCATACTATGATAGTATTTCTTAAAAAAGGGATTACACATATCTATGAGTTCATCGCATGTTATAATCGTTTTTCTCTGTATAGAAAATAAACCATTTCACACATCGCATTTCACTTCATTACGATTATAGTAAGTGTATATAACTACATACTTTACGTTACAAAATACATTTTATTCACAATCGATCCATAATGTGTTCATTACTGACGTTTAAAAAGTTAGAAAGTAGTCTATTATACACCATAGTCAATAATAAGTTCTCTTGGTTAGTAATGAGTTCTCTTGGTTAGTAATATCCATTACTTACCTTTTGCTCGTTCTAAATATTCTCAACAGATGGCAGAAGTTTTCGTATCTGTCTTTACTTTTAGCAGGTAACAGTCAGTCACTGTTTTAGCAACTTCTAGCAATTCCGGTGGTGTGCAACTTACATCAGCTTCACTATCAGACATTTTAAATCGTGTAAAGTAAATTGCAATTAGGAGCAATGTAATTAAATTTAGTTTAGTAGTGACACGAATTTACTTTGACAATTGTTGCAGCAATTGTCATTTTATCGCCACCTGATTAAAAACGCTGGTGTTGTGTCCTATATATATCAAGTATAAGGTATCAATGTAAGAACATAATTATGTACGATTGTGAATAAAATAGTATACATACCTCGGCGGGAAGACATTACGCGTCGAGCAATTGCTGCCCTTGGCGCTTCGCGCCTCGGGCAGCATCATTGCTCTCCGCGTAATGTTCTACTTCCCGCCTCGGTAAGTAATCTACTATTACAATGTTAGAAAACGCGTCAAACGTGTATACTCGGTGCTATGTCCCATGACTATTTATTTAAATAAGACCTTTATTCAAAAAACGTTCCACAGAAGCCGTCTGTGAAAGAATGCAATAACTTTTCGTGAAAAAATATATCATAAAATACAAAAAGAAATATAGTTAGAATTGCGTGAAAGTGTATTGCTGAGCAATACCAAAATGCGATTGATATTGCTTTGGCAACAAGAGCACATAAGTTCCTGCGCCACTGATTGTAGTTCAACCAAAGTTACAAAAAATGAGTCATTACAAACACGTGGGCCGAAAATGTAAAATGCATCTAGAATTACGCGAAGGCCACGCTGTAATCTAAATAATAAAATAAACAATAAACGAGCTAGATTCATTAGCGGAAAAAACCCCATTTTAATTAAAAATAAATGTGAATGAAGCAATGAAAATGAGTTGGTTCCAGTGTACGTCACTGAATTCTTAGCATCGTGAAATTTGCACTCTTATCTTATCTCACCTCGGGTCTTATTTGTTTATTCCGGTGTGATTACGAAAATGGCTCATTTCTTGTAACTTTGGTTGAACTATAGTTGATATTTGTGCTCTAGTCTAATAAACAATGGGTATACACACGTGTATACCTACCTATACATCTGTTACAAACCTTTGCAAAAAAAATAATTGCAAACTTGATAGCGGGTGGACATACTTTATTTTTTATTATAATACACTCGAAGGAAAAAAACGCACCAGTTGAAAACGCACCAAAAATACCAAAACTTTAACCGTTATAACTCGGCGGATTTTGGACAAAATAGATGAACCTTTGAGTGCTAAAAAGTTTAAAGTGTCTAGTTTGAGGGTGTGTTAGCGAATGTTACGTTTAATCTTTTCCGCTCCCCGCCATCCCCCGAAGAATAAAAAATGTTTTTGAGTCAAAAAATGTCAAACTTCAACAGCTTGTACGGTGTGCCAAAAAAATCGTGGATCCAATAGACCGCCAGGGCAATAAAATTCTGCCCGTTTTCTGTAAAGTTCTCAAAACCTCGAGTGCCTACGATGACTTGGCGCGAAGTTATGAATTTTTGAAATTTACCCTGCATTTTGTCGGGAGTCTTTCGTCTTCTGCCAGCGTCATTATTACCGGTTGAGTTTGAACATTTTTCCTTAAATTTAAAAATTTTGAAAAATGTTTTTAATTAATAAAAACATTTTTTTATTAACTTTAATTTTTTTAACGTGTAACCGCCGACATCAGCGTTACCCGATGAGGGTAACCATGAGGACCATGAGGAGGTTGTCGGTCGGATTTTGCACATCGTGTGTGTGCATGTCGCATGCTAACTCCTACCTCCAAAAGAGCAACAATTCGTGCACGTTGAATGCTCGTTAATTGTGGCATTGTAACGCTTCGAATAACCTTCTGATACTGATTAATTTCAACATTAGTAAAATAAAAATCAAAACATTAATTTAGGCACTTGCACATCGGGCAACGTTGTCGGCGGTTACACGTTAAAAAAATGAGCGTTAATAAAAAAATGTTTTTATTAATTCAACATTTTTCAAAATTCTTTGAATTTGGAAAAGAAAAGATTCAAACTCAACCGATAATAATGTCAGTCTGGCAGAAGAAGAAAAACACCCGACAAAATGCAGGGTAAATTTCAAAAATTCATAACTTTGCGCCAAAAAATCGTAGGCACTCAAAGTTTTGAAAACTTGACAGAAAAAGGACTGAACTTTACTGCCTTGGCAGTCGATAGGGTCCACGGTTTTTTTGGTACGCCGTACAAGCTGTTAAAGTTTGACGTTTTTTTAATCAACAAATTTTTTTTTCTGCGGGCGGTCGCGGGGGCGGAAAGGCCTTTACGTAACATTCGTTCGCACGTCCTTTAAACACCACTCGAAGGTTCATTCATTTTCGTCCAAAATCCGTCGAGTTATGACGGTTTGAAATTTTGGTATTTTTGGTGCGTTTTCAAGTGGTGCGTTTTTCTTTCTTCGAGTGTATTAAAATTTAACACTAAAGAATTATTATTTTGTATACCTAAATAAAAACTAAATATGCGGGTCAAATATACAGTAAATTAATCAGGGGATCTGGGACTGTAACAAATTCTCATAAAAAATGAGTTTATAATTTATTGCAGACGCAATTTAGCGAGTAGTCTTTAAAATCTGACATTTCAAAAAAACGAAAACTTAAACAATAACTTTGTAGCTGAAGACAATAATAACTTATCTTTTCCAGTAATGCAACTCGTTAGAAAAATGGGAAACTGTGCGAAATATAACTTTATTTGGTTTAGGATGTTTAGGCAAAAGTAAAATTCTAAATAGGAAGTTTTTTAAACCTGTGCTGTCTGGACACCAGAATTGTCTCACTTTCACCAAGTCATTAAGCAATTTTTAAATAAATTCACATTTCACCGATTGGAAACGCAGTAGCGGGTGGTTATAATTCGAAACATATTAGCTACCAACACTATAGAAAATTCACATTTCAAGCAGTCTATTATTTAGTAACCATGAAAGTGACTCATTGTTCAATCTCTAAACTGTACATTTTAGTGGTCTCTTAAAATGCCATAGATGTCAGCACATGCAACATTTGTAACAAGGTCCGTAAATGTATAAGCAAGCTTTGAAATATAGGTCGTCGCAATGCCGCCATTTCCGCGCTAGGTAATAGTTGCCATACGGCTGCTACGGAAGCCGACACGATCGTCATATGAGGCGCGTGACGTTCTAAAACGTTGAATTAACGCTTAGTATCAAGAAGTGCATAACTGCAAACCATTCGAGTTGTCAATAGGGAGAAGAAGTGCATACGTCATACCGTGCTTGACGTCATAATTCTTTCCTCGCAACGCGCATGTACTTCAATAAGGCACATTATATTTTCATTTCTGATTATTGATAGTGTTAAAAAGGATGTTTACAAGCTATAAAAACACTTACCCAATGGCTTTCACCCATTGTTGTTTCAATATTTTATTTGTGATAGTACCTATCTATTATTTTAACCTCACAAAGTAGCGTCACGTTTTCTCTTCCAACTGTCAACAGTGTCAAAACTGTCAAACAAACGGTTTACAGCGAAGTAGAGCGATGCGAACATGCGCGTTGCGAGGAAAGAATTATGACGTCAGGCACGGTATGACGTATGCACTTCTTCTCCCTATTATTCCTACTTCCTGTTAATCAAAATTTTCCGCCATTTTCGCGCTAACTGCATAGTGGAAGTGTATGCGATGACCTAGCATTTGTAATTATTTAAAATATATATAGTTATAAATTTTATATAAAAGGTAATTTATTTTTTTTAATTAATGTTTTTATGACCTCCTCGATTCGACGTTTGACGTCTTTATACGGCCGTCGGCCAGTTTAAATTTTAAAAACATAGGCGACTAGGATTAATAATTAATAAACCTTAAAAGGGGTTCTATATGGCTGACCCATTCAATTGTGAGAGCGCTGGCTAATGGGAATTTCTTGCCAACTTAAGTTTCAAATTTTGTTTTACTTTTAAAATTTTATAGGTTATGAGTATCAATTTAAACGTCAATATCAAGGTGGACGTCTTTAAGTTATTTTTTTTTAATAAAATTTTGAATTTATTGAAGTTCCTAGGAAAATTCCTGGAAAATTATTTGATTATTGATACCGGAAAAATCCCTGTGGATCGATATTACCAGGGCGGCTCATAGAAAGTACATATACTATATCAGATAAAGCAACAGCACCAGCACACACTACCTTGTGAGACACCAAGACCACCGATAATAGTTTGACACCATGCTGTTCACTTTTGCTCGGTTAATGCAACTTCAGCACTAAGTACAGTTGTCTTGAAAGGTTTATTTTAAACTTGCGTAACATATCTTTGAGCCAGACTTTAATCTAGGAGCATTGAAGCACATAAACTCCTATTGCAAAGTACTCTTTATTTTGTTTAATTTGATGTTTTTCAAATTTTAAAAAAGCTATAGGTCACTGTGCAACCTTTACTGGATAGCTGTTGCATTAAGGACATACTTTGTGGCTGTATCCTGAGGTTTCTGAACATAGTGGAGTTATGAGCTGATGAGCTCCTATGCCAGTGGGACCATAAGCCTAAAACTGAATGCAATGTGCTTTGATATTTTTGTTCCTGTGCTTCAAATGATAAAACATTTTAAAAAATGAATGAACATTTTTAATTTGGATTTATCAAATTTTAAAACGGTTCATATATTTTAAAAGGCCCTGAATACTGTAGATATTGAACATGTATGTCCTGTGTTAAGACTTGAGTGGTCCCTGTATGAATTGATATTTATCACCAAGAACAATTAATTTAAATCTACAACTTTTTGAACAGTATGCAACCCTCAGTTGTTTAACGCTGTCGAAGTTGTCAGCGTTAGTAACGTAAATAAAAAAACTGTCTTACCCTTTTATTGTGATTTTGACTTCAATACTAACTTTTTGTATGTTGTGCAATAAATTTTATATTAGAAAGTTTACTAGGCACTTTTCCCGAAAAAAGCAATCTATGAATATGTATCTCCATAGCAGTTTTTATTATTCAGGCATTCATGAACTACTTTATTTAATTTTAAGTAATAATTCACCTAGGACAGTCGTAAGAATTATTTTATAGGATAGAGTACACAGAAAGAAAACAACAATATTACAATGGTTATATTTATTATGCTCTTAAAAATCTGTTTCTCCATTATTACTTTTACATATAAAAAAGCCGTCAAAAGCTCGATCATTTATATCATATATTATAATGATATTTATTTTGCACGCGTATTCATCATCAATATAATAATAAAAAAACATCTTTCATTCACACTTTGCGCCTCGCAGGACATTGCCTTACCAGCACGCACCTGGCAATTAACTTCTTTCTTTCGTTTATCTCTTTTTTTTAATATTTCATTAAATATTACAATCAACTTACAGCTAAACAATAATAATAATAGTAATAATGTAAAAAACCACAATGTGGGGTTATTATCATAATTAATTATTATAAATAAATAACATTTCCTAAAGTAATTTTGACTCACACACTTTTTCTTCTTAAAGCTCGACGTTTTATTATTATTATTAATATATATAGTATAAAAAATGGCGGCAACATTATTATTATCTGTCGTGGTGGCCTCGCAATGCCTTACAAAGCTTGGATTTATTTCTCTTTTTTTCATAGCCTAACAGTATTATTAATATTATCATTAATAATAATAATAATAAATTTTACAATATGTACTGAAAATTTTATAAAGTTTGCAGTTTCACCAGCAACATCCAATAGGTACTCTAGTAGTTGATGAAAAGTTATAATAGTAATAATAAACAATAATATATAAATTTTTATAATATTCTAATTTAACCTGCTTTGTTGATATAAATACAATATCGTCATAGTGCTGAGGGTAAATTTGAATGAAAAGTACATTTGCTGTACTATGAGAAATTAATCGTAGTCAGCTATACAATGAAAACAAAAAATTGTAACAATGAATTAACTGTAATTACATCAATTTTATCGTAAATATATGAATTACATAAAACATAAAAATAGGTATATTATTATCCTATTTCAAAGTATATTTAAGAATTTTAAGATAGTTAACATAAGAGACAATGAAATAATTTTTATTATAAATTCAATGGTAATAAATTTGATGTGATTTTACATAGATTTTTTGACAACCAAATGTTGTTAGGTTAGCTGTAAAATCTAAATACTATTAATTTGTCTATTATTTATTATTTAATAATACTATTATGATATAAAAAGTGCATTTTGTTATATTTTACTATGTGCTATATTATTATTTTCGTATTATGATTCAGTAATATTAACAATTACCTTTCTATTTGACAGCTAACCTAGAATGTTCAAATACGACATTTAGTTGTCAAGCTTATGCATAGGCGACTATAACAATCAATCTCTTGTTGCTTCGATCAGAATAATATAGTATTCTGTAAATTAAGGATAGCTCTGTATATTTCTACAAAATTAAACTATTTTATCATTAAGATGCTCATCCATTTAATGGACATACAAATCAACCCTTTTGCTATTGTCCATCAGCACTATGAAAAATATGGTGAATCTATATTATATGTTTTCACAACATAAACGCAGAACATTAAAAAACAAACATAAAACATACTAAGGAAAAACAAGAAAGAAAATCTAAGCAAAAGAAAACAAAAATTATTAAAGAACTCTCTTGATATTGCTTGCATAAACCTTTGATAATAAGTATAATAATAATATAAAGTAATCGGATGGGCTTGGGGCGGCGACTTTTGTACTCATTCAGTTATCACCAATAAAAGATTTGTTTTGTAGAGTAAAACCATCCATACCGCAAAACACTCCTTTGCTGCTAAAACTCACTTTTACCATAAACTATCAACCAGCGGTTTACAAAATGATAAATGTATCATGGATGGGATCATTCATTCGCATGTATGTTTTGCGCCCTTTCGTGGCCTATAATCACGAATGGACCGTGTTAAATGATAAGCATAGCAATAACAATGTGGCGCCAACAGACCGCTCTGCTAAGGTAGTACCGTCCCTGTCTTTAAAATAGAGAACATGAGGGTATCTCTTCCGACAAGGAGACGGCAGCAATGCAGATCGGCGTCCGCGCCTGCCGCCCCAATCCCGCACCCTACTACAGTACGCTATAAACAGACATAAACTACCCTCTCAACGCTCAACACTTTCCAATAGTATAATAATATATGTGTAATTGAAAACAGCGAGGGAGCCATCCTATGGTGCTACGCCCACCATTACATGGACACAGTGGCGTAGCCAAAAAGAAAAAGAATGAAGGAAATTGATCCTCATCTTTATAGCAAACTTCTCTCATTTCTAAGCCACTGTATTTTAGCGGTCACCATCGGAACGGCGCCCGACAAAAAACTACAACATCAAAATGTTGTTTATTTAGCGTTTATTTAGGTAAATTTGTACTTCGACAAGGGAGGAATTGAAAGGACATCTCGAAAAACGGGTTTCAACAAGAAGAAGAAGAGCGTTAGTTAATCATCATATCTCATTTAATACCGTTCTGGATGTGCCTTTCTTATATAAAACGCAAAAGCAAGGGAAGTTGTTTCATCCAACCATGAGACAAACGCAAAATACACGATACACACGAATTTATTCTTACTCGTCTAATTACTAAAATTACTAGTAGTATAAAAACATAGCTTTATCGAATATTTACTTCTTTATTTTTTTCTTGCAAAAAATTTTTTATTCTACTCTAATCGTATCACTCGAGATATTTTATTACTATTTTAAGAATCACACTTGACATGGAACCATTTTCCACATAATTCCGCAAGTACCCTTTTCAAGAAAATCCTTATTGCTATACATTCTAGTAGTAGTAGTAGTAGGAAAGCTGAATGAAATGAACTTTAACGATGAAGTGATGGAAGGCCGAATGACAACATGACAACATAAGATGAAAGTTTAAATTTTTTGGCACTTACGAAATTTCAGGGCAGTTGAGCCAATTCGAATCGGCGAAATATAACCTCACTATATCATAATAAAAGGCGCGTTTCGGTTCCACAACTATTTTTTTTTAATTACACGTTAACTTTAAATTCTGACGACCGTACAAAAATATATATACTCCAAAAATAGGGGTTTTACAATAATAATTAATAATAATGCACTTCTGCACGAACAGTGCATTATTTCTTATTAGGCGCCAATGTTTATTTTAGTAATATTGTATTTATTATAATTAATAGTAATAGCCAATAGTTAAACGTTTTTACACGTACGCGCGCGCGAGTTTCCTAAATCTAAAAATTGGGGAAATATTCCGTTTTCTCATGGTTGGCTGAGATGCACTAAAATATACAACTAGCCACAGAAGCGACACATATTTGGGTTATACACAATTCGTATTTCTATAGTACTGGGGGAGCGAAGCTACACAGAGGGTTACGACAGTGGTGTTCTACATTGACGACCCTTACCCTGATTGCGCCAACGTATTAATATTGTGCAATGACAGCCTTATCATAATTACAGGCACAGCTAGGTGCCGGATATCACAACTTGAGAAAACTGCCTTTCTAAAACTGCAAGTCTACAAATGAAAAACTATCGATGAACTCCGTCAGCTATTGATGAAATCCGTCAGCTATTGATGAAATCCGTCAGCTATTGATGAAGTCAGTCAGTTATTGATGAAATCCGTCAGCTAAATCTAAATTAATGTGTGAAGTGTTATTTAAGTAAGTACGACCGATTCTGAAGGACTTGTGCGATTCCGTGCCTAGCTGTGTCATACGAGAGGACGCTGCGCTCACCGCGACTTGCGGAGTTTATAAACTTTGGGGTTATTATATGAATGAGAAGAATAATTAATAATTATGCTTTTTCTCTTGTTTACTATATAAGAAAACGAGTCGAGCTTCGGCAGCAGCCACCGATTGGTCCTCGCACCAGCTGGGGTGCCCGCGCCTCCTCAATGACTACGCTTATAATTCGTATTTTAGATTTTAATGTAAAAAACGACTACGAACTAGACTTATACGATATAATCGACACAGATAATACCAATTTTGGAAAATTTTTAATCGAATTCGAATATATACAACATTTTTTCTTTCTTTTGAAGTATAAAAACATTTATATCAATCGTCATCAATCGACACGCGGATTGACAAAAAACGTTATCATTTAGACCGCGATTTAGGCCTCGATATAACAACAAACAGAAACGGGAAGACCTACCGATCTCTTCGTCACTAAGCGGTTTTGCATGCACAGCTATAAAACTACGATTACGTCTAATGTTTACTACGTCTAAGGACTAAGAAAGGGAATTTTTTAATATAGAGGTTGGAAGGGAGGAGGGTTCGCTTACACACGCGCAACAAATCTAGTCGGTCGATGTGTCGAAGCAATCAAAGCGAGACAAAGTGCTATAGCATTCGGTTATCTTTAACAACTGATTAATAATGTTCTATTTGATAAAATTTGCAAAAGTAACGAACTGTTTGTACTCGAAGCAATTTCAACTAGATCTACCACATTCATTTAGAGCTGCCGCTTCTCAGCGCAACCTCGCGATTTTTTTATCATCTTCAACCTTTAACCTCCTTTTCGGGTTCCGTAGAGGATCGGGAAAGGTTTCAGGGGGTGAGATGTGAAGTGGCAGTGTTTTCATTTTTTTAGGAGACCGACCGTCTCTATTCTACTACACAGACATAAAGAATGGCAGTTCGTACTACCAGCGCACATACAGTCGTCAAAAAACATTTATTCGTTTGGACGAACGCGTCTTCAAGAGCGTTAACGAACCATTCGCACACATACACCTATTACTAATTATTGGGACACAGCAACTATGACTTAACATGTACTTAAGTAAGCAAGTTGTATCAAAAAGTCGTCAAGACATCAAGTATCCGTTAATTCTACATGTAGTAAAAATTATTCAGATTGCTTTCTTAAAAACATTTGCGAACCATATCTCTTTTTTCAGCATCTTCAAAGTTCGGTTTACTCTAAGAAATTATACTTAAATGAAAAACAAGCTTCGTGGCTCGTGTCTCAAGGACATTGTACTAAATCACAAACTTCTTTCAACTAATAAAACATTTAAGTAAACACTAAACACTAACAAAACATAATGGATTTATAATAGAACAGATAACTAAAAATCTGATTTCCCCGTCTTCACGTACTCAACAGTGTAATGCTATATTTATAATAATATAATAATAATAAACTTATGATTCTTTTTATGTAACAAATCAATTCAATTTAAGGAAGAGTGCGGAAGCGGTGAAAATACACAACATAAACATATTAAATGCGATATAAAATGCAATAACAACATAATATTAACAAATAAGAGAACTAAGAGTTTGTATAAAAATGGTCTATCGCGCGCGGGTGAGTTGCAAACGGCAAAACTCATCCAGACGCAAGCCGGCCAGCTCTCGCCACAGCAGGCCCAAATCCAGGGAGGTGGTGTCCTCGGTTGTGGGCGGCGGTGTCGTGGAGCGATGGTCGGCCTTGCGGGGGGCCGCGGGCTATGGCCACATTTGTAGTGATCGCGCGACCTGATGGCGCGTGTAACAATAGGCTAGAGGTTTCACGAAATGTGTGTCCAGTGTACGACAATGAGGACATGGTACCATGTGGCTGTAATCGCTGAAGAAGTTTAGACGTTGTGTTGGATGCAATACGGGCTTGAAACACGAATTACACTGCAAAATGAGAAATTAAACATTTAGACATGTTATTTAGACAGAAAACATTGATATATACAAGAAAAGTAACCTGTTTTATGATTAATGCCGTAAAATCTGAGGTGGAGCAGCTAATCTAACAATTTTTTAAGAGTTCGAGCACATCTCCAGTTGCAGATCCTATCATATATGACTTGGGTATCTGAGCCGGCGCCTACACACCCCACACTAAAAAAAGGTAATTTTACAAATGAATTCCTTTATTTTGAAGTATACAACTGTACTCTACATCGGCTTTAATCCCAAAAAAACCTAAAAACCACGTTTATATGACGTACTTGAGTAAAGTCCTAAAGACGTCATCTGAATACGTTACTTTTACGTCTGAAAATGACATCATAGTCTGCGATACTTACCGGTCATTTTTACATCAATTTTACGTTATTAACCTAGGCTACAGCCCAGTTAGCCCATATGTTGAGCCAGCCCTGGTTACAAATAAGATAATGCAACTGATATTAATTTATGGAAAAGATACGTAGTTCAAATGTATTAACTAGAACATAATATTAAAATTTTCAGATTTTTTGAAGGTGGTTTTTTTAAGATACAATAGTTAAAGTTGACCCTTTTCAAAAATAAACAACCATTAATCTCTTTTCAGGTACATGGTACAAAGATAATTTAGGTGTGGAAATTTAGAGAGAAAAATTACCTTTCAGGCTAATCAAACCGGATTAAAATATTCCTCTTAAGTTTCCGAAATATTAAAACAATCAGTTTTAAACAGTAAAGATATTGGCGATCGTATCCTTAACTTTGATGATCTGTAACTTGATCCAGAGTGTTTTTTTGGGCCAAACAAAACAATGCGAGTCCTTTTATTTTTAACAAAAAATAACATACTAAAATTTCATAAAAATTGGTTACTTTGACCAGCACCACCTGTCTGTTTTGAGATGGAATGGGCCTTAGACAAATCGGTCCCGAAACCAAATCGAAAACCAAATAGTAAGATCCTTGTATAAAATTATCTGGTCCAGGAAGCGTTCAATTGTAGAAACGTAGAAGTTCAAATGCAAAAACAACCGACTTGAAAACTTAGCTCAAACAGGATACTAGTGTACATAAAATATTTTATAAATAATATTTTTGCAGATCTACCAAATAATTCCATCTATTAGCCAATTTCTTGATATCAATTCGATTACACTTTTTAAATTTTTTATTTAGGTGACATTTGGTGGAGGCGCCTACAAATTATTCAAGTCCCTATATCAAAGCAATAATAGTATATTATGGGACAAGTGGTTGAAATTTTATCAGCCACGCGTTCCATATACTATTTTTTTTTCGAATTTTTAGTAAATTAATGCACTTTAGAAAAAAATATTACATTTAAGGTCCAAGTCTACCCAAAAAACGTGTGTTGTTTGTTTAATAAATAATATAATAATGTGATAACTTTGGTTTTAAGTTAATAGTCTAGGAATGTTAAAAACTTGCTTACCGAACTTGTTTTGGAAAAAAAATTTTTTTAATTAAATTATTACACATGTTATACGTGAAAAATTAATTTTGGAGAAACTGTACATTCAAAATTAATCAAAATAATACCACTTAAGTTTCATAGTATTTGAACTATTTTCCCAAAATTTTAAGAAAATCGTATGTCGTATGTATTATTTTGGTTAATTTTGAATGAACAGTTTCTCCAAAATTAATTTTTCACGTATAACATGTGAAATAATTCAATTAAAAAAAATTTTTTCCAAAACAAGTTAGGTAAGCAAGTTTTTAACATTCCTAGACTATTAACTTAAAACCAAAGTGATCACATTATTATATTATTTATTAAACAAATAACACACGTTTTTGGGTACACTTGGACCTTAAGTGACAAAACATGGCATTAAAGTGACATTTCTCTTGTCAGCAATTGAATGTCGAACAGTTTGAAATTCAAAATCGCGGTAGTCCGATAATTTCAACCTCTCGAGGTTGAAATGCGATTTCAACCATTGTTATCGATTGCAAAATGAGTGATTTCAATGTCATGAGTAGAAAAAAAATATTTTTAAATTCTTAAAATAAATTTGAAAGAAAATATTTATGCAAAATACTGAAATACTTTTTCAAATTATGAGAATTTTAGAAAAGTTACTTTTCTTGTGTCGCCTAGGTAATGTAAATAAACAATAAAAATTTACTAAATTTATTATTAAACTTACCTTAATTCGTTCTGTGCAACACGGCATGGCAGCAAAGATATCATACGAATACATGGTACCTAAAACCAGGGAAGATCCATCCCATTGTTGATTACAAAATCGGCATCGTATACCGCGTCCAGGAGCTCCTTCCAGACAGGCCATGCATACGGCGGTTAAGAACTGAGTGCGTCCTTCAACTTTAACCTCTATGCAACTCTTCGCGTGTTGGCGCGGACTTAAGAAGAATGTACCATCTACAAGTGGATATCTATCGAAAACTAGCATTTGCTCCTCGCACAGTACACAATGAACCCTGGAACGTCCCTGAGATGCAAGTGTAGAAAGGATGAAGCAACGGGTGTCGTCATTGCCGTGATTTCCTTCATCCTCGGTCTGAAAAGAGGAAAAAACACTAAATAAATATCAAGACCTTCTCGCTTTGGTATTATATAAACAGCGGTTGTGAATATATAGACAAAGCTTTGATCTATTTGAAGCGATAATATCCGGAGAGCGATTTAATAAGAGACACGACCGGACGCAATAACCGCACTACGCAAATAATCCCTAGGGTTTGTTCTAAAGTGTAGATGACGACAACAAATTGATTTCCACCCCATCATGAGATTATTTAGCGATAAAAGAAATTTTAGGAATGTGATGGGTTTTTTAAAACTAATGAAGGTTAAGTTAAGTTTCTCGTAGGGATGTATCGGCGATGCCAACAGTTACGACTTTCGAGTTTCCAGACGATCTAATCGATTTAGTATCGTGAATTTACCAATTACCTGTCCTGTCATTTGGAATAGAACCATCCACCCCAGACCCCGTACTAGTTCTCTACTACAGCAACCAAAAGTTGCCGCGCCTGCATCAACAGATGCGATCAATCAACCCTATGTTCATATCGTCGACGAGCACAAATTGTAATTGATATTAAATTCGTCCTGTTTTTGCTCTTATTGGAGTGTTTGATTCGGAGAGAGCGCAAGTTTATTGTTGTTTCTAAAATCTCAATTAGTGTTTCACTATCAACAATCGATGCACAGTAAAAACATTTTAAGTAATTTAAAAGTCTTGTTTCCATTGTTTATTTATACAAGTATGGACAATCATTTCCAGTTAACTGAGTTAATTTATTATTATTGTTCGAACCTGAAAATACTTTTTGTTCCAAACTCAATATTTATTATAACTATTTCAAAATTATAGCATATTTTACAGTAAGAAATGTGTAAATATACAACACTGCTGTGATTTTACATCGAGCTTTTTCAGAATCCATGTGAATTACATATTATATGTAAAACTCTACCATTTTATTATAAACTTAATACCTTACATAGTAATATATACATGAAAATCGTACGACGTTTCTAGTACAAATTGTACAAAATTGTACAAACAATGTAGAACTTTTAATTTGTCAGACCTGAGAAATACACTAGAAGAATAAACACAATTTATAATACCTTTCTTGACTCTGAAACGCTTAGAAAGTACGTAAGACCCATCAGCAAAGTCCGTTGTACGATTTGTGCAATAATACACGGACGTAGTCTACGTAGGGATGGCAAAGATTTTATGTTAGTAATATTAATGGTATTTTTTAAATTTTCATTTCAGTTTGTGACTTTTATATTAGAGACAAGTGGCAACACAATCTTCTCAGCAAATGGTAATAATAGAATTATCTTACATATTGTTATTTTGGTATAAAAAAGAAAGAATGCACCCCTCTCCAATAGTATAACATGTCTCTCAAAACGTGGGGCTCTGTAGAGAAAATAGGGCGTTCAATTATTTGGGACGTATTTAATTAATTTAAAATGGACCAGAATACTGAAAGGAAAAAGAGGAATTAGAAATTTGTTGCGTTAAGAGAAGCTAGGATGATTGTAGGTGAAGAGAAAGATATTATAATGTAGGGGTTGCTTTTTACAAATGATATCAATAAAACAACATACAAGTATGTGCATTTATGCATCAGTTTATCTATTTAATTTTTGATTAGTTAAAATTTATGAACAATAATTTGGTTATGTTATAAATTAAATGTCAGCGTTCTTTTTTTTCATCCAAGATTTCCAATAGAGTTCAATTGTTTCCCAGAAACGTATAAATACCCGTCCATCTTTTTAACACATTCTCTTTCTATTTGCAACTTTAGAAAAATGCACACTGTTGAAGAGCAAAATTTAACTTTGGGTTATGTTTTGAGTTAAAACACACGTAAACAAGAAGATGTGAGAATTTAACGCTGAACTTATTTAATATTTATCAAATCTCTGTGGATACAAGTGTTTTTCTTTTTATAACAAGTGCATTAAAAGTTATGACAAGTGACAATTACTTAGAAAGAGAATTTTTTATTTAATAATAGAATTATCATTCAGAATTCAATTTATTAAAGCCATTAATTATGGAGATATTTTAGGAAGAAGTGAATGACTTTCTTTCTTCATTTTATTGGTCAACCAAATGAAAGCAGAGAATTGCAGATTTTATAACAATACAGTTGGCAAACTGATGGCGCCAAACATTAAAATATTTAAACGTGCGGTATTTAATAATAAGTTTTAATTAATTATAGTACTTAAGAATTATGTTGTTGGCAGAAGTAATTAATCCTAAGATAAAGAGAATTGTACTAGTTTGGGATTGATATTTCAAAGAATTTTGGTATACAAATTAAAATTTTCTTTTATTTTTTTTTGTTTGTGTTAAGTTTTTTAAATAAATTTGTGTTGTGTTAAAAAAGAAGAATTGCTTTATATTTGTTGCATATTACTGTGTTCCTAGATTTATATAATTGTTTAGTGGCCTGAAGCGACCCGCCTGTAAATCTCAAATTTGGTAAAGAGTTACAATTTTGATTAGCCTCTGCGAAATCGCAAGGTAAGACAGTGGTTATATACCCCCCTCCCCTCCCAAATAGTATAACTCTAACTATATTCGCCATTAGTTGTTGAGAGCTTATATTACCGACTCGGATTAAACATGTCATGCACCACAATTTTGCTCGCACACAGGCGTCAAGTGGTCTAGATACTCTACTGATAACATCACATAATTCATGTAACGCACGTATTTTTTAACTTATAACATAACGGATGTAATTTCACTTAATTATTGTAGTTGAAATTGACAAATATAAATGTATCGAGTGTTTTTTTAAATTTGACGTCGAAGGCGGCTATGGGTAGTTGATTGTGAACGGATCTTGATCGTATTAATGAATGTCATTGTCAAAACGTTCAAATCCAACCTCTGTCCAATAATTCACAATCGACTATTCACAGCCTACGTTGACGTCAAATTTAAGAAAACACTCGATATATTTACATGAAATTAACAGTGAAACTACAACAGTCTGTAAATTTCTTGAAAATTCTGTATAATTGCAAAGAAATATTAGATGATTCTTATTAAAGAAAATAACCATTACTGCTTTACAAGTAATAATTTTGTTTAAAAAATACTAACTGCTGGAACAAAAAAAAACGGAAACGAGAATTTTGATGCTGTGTATAAATGTGCATAAAGGTGCACCCTTCGATAAGAAGAAGCAAGCGTTTCTCGTCAGAAAAATATGTTCTAGAATATATCAACGTCATAAACAGTATTATGGTCGTCTACACAGAATCTTTACAGTCGTTAAACTCTCGGCATCTCATCCAAGACATATTATAAACCCTGGAAAACATCGCGAAAGGGAAGTCGCAGAAATTGCAACATTATTAAGAAGGCAGATTTTCTTAAAAAGAACAGTTGGAAAAATTTTGCGCGACGGGAGTTTTTTGTGGTATTATAGTTATTACAGTTCAAACTAAATCTCTTATAACTCCAAGCTCTTAAAAGGTATTTTCCTTTTATTTCTAGAGAGATGAAAGATTTTGAAGGTTTAATCTTAGTTTTTGCTCCGAATCCAAAAAAATATATCTCAACCGTATATGCTATAAAATATTCAACCTTTAATAGTCCCGACTGGACCTGACGTGGCTAACGTTGAAAAACACAATTTTCTGTTGCTTTTTACCCCGATTTTTCTATACATAAAAACAATTCTTGTTGTATAGGCAAAGCCAAAGAAAGAAAAACGAAAGTTAAATCCAATCAACATTTCCTATTTTGACAGCATGAACTACGTTTTGAGAAATAAAATATTAAAACGATTCTCTCTGCTGCTGCGAGACGAAATCGATCTCTCTCCTCTACCGGTCAGGTTTTCATACAAAAATAAAACTGACAACATCTCGGAAGTAAATAAATAAGGAGGAAAGTTCATGTTTATGATTTGCTGCGGCTGGAATATTAAATACTTTTATCAGGATTTGAATTTTGATGCGAATCCATCATGTGCTTGGGGGGTTATATTCTTATTGTTAGGGATTGTACCTTAATGTTACTACACCGGAGTTGTGATTGGTTGTCTTAAAGTGTGCTTTTCATGGTTGTTTCAAGCGAGCTTTTCTTTTGTTCTGTTAAGAGTCAGCCTCTGAGAAGGATTCGCACAATGAGAATTTAGCAACGGTAGCACAATCATTTCTTCGATTTCTTTTCAGACTTTTTGAAATGAATGGCAGGCAGACATTCATTCAGTTTAGCAACACAGAAAATTCGTAGACCTCTGCAGCTGAAGATGATTTTTTTAGTCTTCTCCACATTGATTCTCATGATGCGTCGAAGCAGCCAGTCGTTCCATACGTTTAGGAGCTGTCTCACCTGGCGTACGTCAACTCTCTAAACTTGACGGAACCTTCTTTCAGTACCCTGCCTGCAATGGTGTGATTCGTGGACACAACTATTCATCATTTCATATTTAGGTCATCTTTCACATAGTTACTTCGCATTTTCGAAATCGATAAAGGCTAAGTTGTGCTTCTTTGAGGCTACCTGACAGAATCCAAATCCTGGGTGCTTCTAGTACCGCGAAATCTGTATTGTATCTCATCTATCTTGTTTTCCAAGATATCGCGTAGCCTGACTGCAATAATCATATAGTGAGCTTTACCGGTTACACTAGCATACTACTGCGCTTCTTGAAAATTACTATGTAACTATATTTTCTTTTGTTGTAAGACTATGTTAAATATCTTTAAGGGTATATATTTTTCCTCCTCCAGTTCCAGAGTTTGATAGTTTCTAGTGGTACATGGTAGTGTCGGACTGTTCAGTTCCGCGTACATGGTCAGTTTGTCGAGCTAATTGGAGAAGGAGAGGTGGAGGAGCTTTGCCTCCTGCTCCTGCCTATAAAATGATGCATTATTTGAAATTTCTCAATACTTCCATTAGTTATTCTTCTCAAATAATCACGTAACTCGTCAAGACTTTCCCGCCCAGAGCGAAGAAATCTGGGGACCTTGCCTTAAAGTAATTTTCGATTTTATCTGATCACTTCTTCTCAATCTTTAACACTCTTCATTTTTAATCACCAGATGTAATATTGATTGCTTTTGGGTTATATTAAGGGTAATTTTTTCCTGCAAGGCAGGGTAGATGGTTTCCAGTCTGCGGCTGGAAGTTCATTTTTATTTATATACTAAAGTTAGTACGACCTTGCAGAAGCGTTGGCGTGTTGTCTTCTATGATAATAAAAAGTTATACTTGACTGATTTGAAAAACTTGTTTGAACACTTTATTTACATTAAAATTCTCCTGAATACGAGTCTGTTTTAGCCGATAACAAGTTGTTATTTCCAATATCGATCAAAAATTGTAAGCAACAAGAGAGGAAAACACACCGAGGGTTTATTAATATATCTTTCAATTAATCTCCCGTCAGAAGCGATCAGCACGTAGAGTGTAGCTTGTCGATCGCGTCCGGATTTCCGATTGTCAGAGTATTTCTATATCCGGACTCAATCTCGATTTCGTATTTCATACTTCGAAATGCCAACAAACAACCGACAACGGGTACTTTTCGTATAATATTATTTTCTAGTATATTTACCCTTTAGGTGCAGCGTTCAGAAAGCAATTATTGTGTCGAATATTGCACTGTCTGCTCTGTTGACGTTACACGTCTTGTGACTTCAACAATTTCAAACACGATTCCAGAACGTTCCTTCATACGTTAGATAAAAAAGGAAAATATGTTAAAATTATTTTTATAAATAAATAAAACTTGCTTGAATTGTAAAACTGTAGAAAACGTTAGTTAAGATCTACTTGCATCTTTTATAAAATGCAACGCGAACCCGTTTTACCGTAAAAGGCACGACATGGCTGATTTCCTACTTAACATTTTTCTAAAAGGAATTTATTATTATTATATACACAACAACATAATGTTTTTTAATTTTACAATGTTGCAATGTATTACATCTTTAAGAATGTTAGTAACGTCCTGATTTTTATTTTCTTTTATAAATCATTTCGCATTGCTGTGCAGCACACTGAAGAACTTTCTCCTAAAATAATCGGTAAAAAAATATCAGTTTACTGTAGTATTCTACTGTACTAATTCTTCAGTGAAAATAAAGTTTTATTGATATAAAAGCCTGATTGTAGGTTACCGGTTCTCTGTTGTCAGGAATATAAATTTACATATTTACATTTAAAACGTTTAATGCCATTTTCTACTAATTCTTCACTGGAATTACAGTAATAAGAAGAATTACAGTAAAAGTAATGTATTACTTCATTGATATAAGGGTATACATGTAACTTTACAACAAATATTACCGGTTCTCAGTTGTCAAGCATATTTACCGAAATATTCAATGTTTGATGTTATTTTCTATTAATTCTTCAGTGGAATTACACTAAAAGTAATGTAGTATTTCATCGATATAAGGGCCTGTATGTAAGATTACTGCAAATATTACCGGTTCTCGGTTGCCAGATATAGTTACAGAAATATAAAACGTTTAATGCAATTTTCTATTAATTCTGCAGTGGAAGTACAGTGATAGGAAGAATTACAGTATAGTTATTTATTATTTCATTGATATAAGGGTCTGCATGTAACTTTACAGCAAATATTACCGGTTCTCGGTTGCCAAATATAGATACAGAAATATAAAACGTTTAATGTAATATTCTATTAATTCTGCAGTGGAATTACAGTAATAAGAAGAATTACAGTAAAAGTAATGTATTATTTCATTGATATAAGAACCTGCATATAAGATTACAGCAAATATGATCGGTTGTCGGTTGTCAGGTATATGTACAGAAATACAAAACGTTTAATCCTGTTTTCTGTTAATTCTTCAGTGGAATTACAGTAATAATAAAAATTATTTATTTATTTATTATTTCATTGTTATAAGAATCTGTAGGTAAGATTACAGCAAATAGTATCGGTTCTCGGTTGCAAGATAATAGTTACAGAAATAAAAAACGTTTAATGCTGTTTTCTATAATTTCTACAGTGGAGTTACAGTAATAAGAAGAATTATAGTAAAAGTAATGCATTATTTCATTGATATAAGGATCTGCATGTCACTTTACAGCAAATATTACCGGTTCTCGGTTGTCAGGCATATGCACAGAAATGCAAAACGTTTAATGCCGTTTTCTGTTAATTCTTCAGTGGAATTATAGTAATAATAAAAATTACGGTCAATACTGTATTATTTCATTGTTATAAGAATCTGTATGTAAGATTACAGCAAATATTACCGGTTCTCTGTTGCAAGATAATAATTACAGAAATATAAAATATTTTTAATGCCATTTTCTATTAAATCTGCAGTGGAATGACAGTAATAAGAAGAATTACAGTAAAAGTAATGCATTATTTCATTGATATAAGGATCTGCATGTCACTTCACAGCAAATATTACCGGTTCTCGGTTGTCAGGCATATCTATAGAAATATAAAACGTTTAATGCCATTTTCTGGTAATTCTTCAGTGGAATTACAGTAATAATAAAAATTACAGTCAAAATACTGTATTATTTCATTGTTATAAGAATCCGTATGTAAGATTACAGCAAATGTTACCGGTTTTCGATTGCAAGATAATAGTTACAGAAATATAAAACGTTTAATGCAGTTTTCTATTAATTCTGCAGTGGAATTACAGAAAAAGGAAGAATTACAGTACTAGTAATTTATTATTTCATTCATATAATGATCTGCATGTCACTTCACAGCAAATATTACCGGTTCTCGGTTGTCAGGCATATCTATAGAAATATAAAACGTTTAATGCCATTTTCTGGTAATTCTTCAGTGGAATTACAGTAATAATAAAAATTACAGTCAAAATACTGTATTATTTCATTGTTATAAGAATCCGTATGTAAGATTACAGCAAATGTTATCGGTTTTCGATTGCAAGATAATAGTTACAGAAATATAAAACGTTTAATGCAGTTTTCTATTAATTCTGCAGTGGAATTACAGAAAAAGGAAGAATTACAGTACTAGTAATTTATTATTTCATTCATATAAGGATCTGCATGTCACTTCACAGCAAATATTACCGGTTCTCGGTTGTCCGGCATATCTATAGATATAAAACGTTTAATGCCGTTTTCTGGTAATTCTTCAGTGGAATTACAGTAATAATAAAAATTACAGTCAAAATACTGTATTATTTCATTGTTATAAGAATCTGTATGTAAGATTACAGCAAATATTACCGGTTTTCGATTGCAAGATAATAGTTACAGAAATATAAAACGTTTAATGCCGTTTTCTATTAATTCTACAGTGAAATTACAGTAATAAGAAGAATTACAGTTAAAGTAATGCATTATTTCATTGATATAAGGGCCTGCATGTAAGATTACAGCAAATATTACTGGTTCTCGGTTGCCGAATATAGTTACAGAAATATAAAACGTTTAATGTCATTTTCTATTAACAGCGCAGTGGAATTACAGTAAAAGTAATGTATTATTTCAATGATGCAAGGACCTGCATGTAAGATTACAGCAAATATTACCTATATATTATATATATTTTTCAACATTTTCTACTAATTCCTCAGTGAAATTACATAAATAGTAAATACACATGAATTATACAGGAAAAATATTTTAGAATTCGATAAGTATTTTATGAATACTACATTGTTTCTGATGTCGTTCAATGGCATGACTTTGCATGCATTTTTACAGGTTAATACATATTAAGTCAATTTACATTAATTCCTATAAAGATGTATAATATGTATGTACACAGTAGGACAAAAAATCTACATTAATCTAGCAATTGTTGACGCAAATGTTTTTACATTGTCTTTATTATAATTTTATCACGTTATTTTACAATTGTTTTGTTTTCAGTACACTATAAAAAAAATTGTCAACAGATAGATAATGCGTATAAACCTCACCACCAAAATAACAAGTTCTAAATTTTTAAAATTGAATCTCCTGTAACTACCAGAAGCAATTTTTATTGTTTTGTTTTTAACTTTAGATCTTTTCTGGATGGAGAGCCAACATTTGGCTGCGTTTCAAAAATATATACTTAAGCCAAGTTGTTTTCGCGAGACCGACGCATCTGCTTGGATTTATTAAAAATTCAAATTTAAAAGTGTTAACGTTTTCATAATAACTTTTTTCTTTCTTCTAAATTTAAATTTGCGTTTCTAAGCTGGAGTAATTCGGATGGGTCTAGAATGTTTATTGAATTGCACGAAAACATCTACCAGTTAGTAAAGTCTCATCTTGGATATTATTCAAGTTAAATCATTTGTTTATCCTCTCACAACGGTGTTGTCCAAAAGAATAAACTTTAATTGTTTGAATATATAAATTTAGAAACGAGATGAATCTTGTTTACAACATACCTAGAGGCGTTAACTCTTTGAAATGAGTCCAAAACACATAAGGAAACACAGGAAGTTGTTGTCGTCTATTATAGTAGAACAGTAATATAAAAAGACCCCCAGATACGATATACACCAACAATTTTCCACCTCTGCGAATAATAAGCTTTTCAACTGTTCTGTTTTGTAAGTTTACTAAAATAATTGTATATATACATACAGTTATTTTTACTTAAGAGTTAGTAAGCTTATATAATTTTTACAAAATTGAAAATAATATTTTTGCAAAAAGAAGCGATCCCGCAACTGAACCATGTGGCACGACATTTGAAAATGCATAAGTATATTTTGTTGGACGCACATAGGAAGTTTAAAATGTTTAAAAACGTTACTATAAGTCTCTGTCATATTCTCAACAATCTTGGTGCATTTTAATTATTTGCGAACTATAGCAATTTGTTTCTTCTGTAACTACACCACTGTAAACTGGGGAAAGATATTTTTAACATATCCGTGAGTAGGTTTACATTCTCTAACCAAACAACAAATTCAGTTTCGATATCTCGCAAAAACGCCCAGACGGCGACGTGCCCTCCCCCATACCCGTCGCCTATCGAATAAATATTAATTTCACATAAGGAAAAATCAACAGAACAAAAAGCACTAAAAACTTGGGACTTAACATCCGACTATCCACACAAAAACAATCAAAATCGAAGCGTAAAGAAAAGATAGCATACCGTGGAACCACCGATCGTCGATGGTATTCACTGTTATGGCGAAGAAACGTGCACGCATTCAGATCATCTTCAGGGTCAGAAGGTAAAAAAAAACCGAAACAACTGCGAAAGCCGCCATAATTTCGAAACAAATCAAGGCACACTATCGAAACTTTTCCAACTAACTACACTTTCTGTAACATAGTAAATTCTGAAAAAATGTCCGATTTCGCAAACCACCTGCTCTGGAGGTGGGGAGGGCGGTTCCTGCTGCGCCTGCGGTACGCCTATTTACTAACACTAAATTGAGACTTGCAAGTGATGAATACGACGTCAGTTATGGGATTAGAACTATCCTTAATCTTATTCACACTGGGCTCGCCTAAGTCGCATTTAAGGCTCATGATACCAGAACCGAACTTTTATAATGCCCATAAATCTGTTTGGGCGCAATTTCTATCGTTAGAATTCACATATCGTTACAGGTAAAATCATATCTTAATCTTTTAGAAAATATCACAGGATAACGAGACAAAACATAATTGTAAGAAGCTTACACGTTACTATTTTATCCAGTATCAGTGATACTAACTATACTATAACCAAAAAATGAAGGATCTAAACCGAGTGAATCTAGCAGGCGCAGATTAGCAGTCGGAGTTGATTGTGAGCGAGCCTTGTTCCCAAATTGTCAAATTTAGACAGTTTGAAATTAAAAATTGTCATTGCAATCTGTCAAAGTTTTGAAAGGTTTTTCACAACTCCAATTGTTACTTATTAAACTACTATTAATAAATATTAATTGGAGTTGTGAAAAATCTTTTAAGCAGCAACTAATGTCGTACACACTTTAGCTATCAGAATGTTATTTATTAATAGTAGTTTAATAAGTAACAATTGGAGTTGTGAAAAACCTTTCAAAACTTTGACAGATTGCAATGACAATTTTTAATTTCAAACTGTCTAAATTTGACAATTTGGGAACAAGGCTCGCTCACAATCAACTCCGACTGCTAATCTGCGCCTGCTAGATTCACTCGGTTTAGATCCTTCATTTTTTGGTTTAGGTATAGTACCGAACTGCAATAATTGTATACAAAATGTAAATGCAAAATGTTCTTAATGCTGTTTAATTTTCTCAGAAAATTCCAACTTCCAGTCGGCAAACTACAATTCCAAAGAATTGAAAGAAAAAGGAAAAAACAATTCTCAGCATCTAAGTACCTAATTTTCAAAAATTGTCAAAAAACTTTCTCAATTGGGCCGAATTAGAAGAGAATAGCAACAAAAGCAATCTCAGTATTGTAAAAAGGACCCACTTAAAAATAACGATCCCAATTTTACACCCTAATGCATTCCGCTTACAAATTCCTAAAACCGTTTATAACCGGATTGCAGATGCAGCTCTGGATAGGATTAACGATGCCTTTAATATTTGATTAGAGAAGACAAAGCTACTACCTACCCTGACTTCACGCTGATACGCTTTCTTATGCGCAAGGGGTATTATTTCCTTCTCAAGTTAATTGTTAACAGGATTAGAACAAGATAGCCAGAAAAACGCATTCCCTTCCAGAGATATCTACCGAGTGAAATTCATCTCTTTATCGTGCATAAAATTAGAAAAAAAAAGAAATTAATATAGAAATGTGAGTTTATTAGATTGTATAGTCTATTAACAAAACAGAAGATAGTAAAGTTCTCCTGAAAAAATCCCGATGCCCGAATGAGAATGAATAAATATTGTCTCTAGAGAGAACCGTCGATGAGAACGAGTCATTGTTTTGTGTAGAGCCTCGAGGCTTAAGCAAACAGTGTACTCGTCTGGCCGTCTTTTTTTTCGAAACTAATAAAAACCATCAAAAGCTTAATATCTCAAAATAAAATAACGCTTGCATGCACACGCGATGAGAATTATGTGAGCGCACCACGTTTTTGACACAGCAGAGCGAGTCCTCCCCATTTAAAAATAAAAAGAGCGAAACGACCAAGAGATCGTATTTGTCGATGTCGATAATAATGATGATGGCGCTGTGATAGCGATAATAACATACCCTGAGATTAGTTTGCATTAGCGAAAGCTCGCCGTACAGTTAAATTACACAACGAAACCCAAAGGATTCAAGGATTTTCGGTATGTTGGTGGGATCCAGACTGAATTTTCAAGAATTTGGTTGTTGGAAAGTTAAATGCAAACACAAGCGAACGTAAGCGTAACGTGCGAGAGTAAGCAAAGAGGGATATTTATCGCGAGTGCGGAAGTAGTAAAAATCGGCAAGGTTGACCTAGCGTAAGCTGGACTTAGAATGCATCAATCTCGGGATTAAAATCGGACCGAGTCGACCCTTCTCTTGTTGAATAAATGTTTGCATTCAATAACCTAATACGCTAATGCATATGCATTTCGTCCGATGGAGCTAAAAAATTCATTCTATAGTAGTGGCAGTGGCACTGGCAGCAGCAGCAGCGAACGTTTTAGCTTTTACTGATCATGGTTTTATTTTACATGCATGCAGCATACCTGCTGACTGAAAAGAAAGAGGGGGAAAATAATTCATTCGATGGAAATGCAGACATTTTTTGTTACATTTAATGTTACAATCTCAAATATGGTTTGCAATTTAAGATTTTCTAAAATTGAATTTGCGCTTAGCAATGCCGATCTGTGAAGTTGGTACGTTAGGTAAGTTGATGGTAGGAATTTAAAGCAGCTTATAACGACCAAGCGCACACCTCGACGGTGTTCAAGCTGTTTATATATCATATGTTTTTACGACGTGCAGCTTAAAGCGACGAATTTCAATATATTCGTAAGCACTAGTCTTGGAAGTAATTTCCCAACTGAAACTGCTCGGAAATGTTAAAACAGCAATATAAAAGTTAGTACTATTTCGAAGCTTTTTATTCATCTAGACTGGTTTTATGCATCTTTCATTTATATGCTGCTGTTATATAGTGCGAAATAGGAATGAAGGCTGTAAGGTTGTAACCTTTGTGAGTGTGAGTGTATGTGTATTGATTGCAAGATTTATCTTCTGGTTCAAAATGTTATAGTTTGCTATGCTCATAATATTCAGATCTGTTGGCAACACTACCCTGCTGTTATTGAATTGTTTAGAACATATACACGAATAATTAATCCCAGGCGGTCCAGAGCTGGATTTTATTATTAGACTACAAGTGAGTAATTGCAGCTTGGAAATAGGCTGTATTAGATAAGATATATTAAGTTCTGAGAGATCATTTGCATAACCAGCTATAGGCCTACATACATTGCAGATATCATCAACCAAACTTCTGAACGAATCTACCATTACGCTCACTACGTTGACGAGACCCCTTACGCATTCATTGGCAAAAAATACATCATACTTCCAAAAAGTACAAACTTCCTAAATCAGCCTGAATCTATTGATAATGATGACTCATTGTTAGCGGACTAATGCATTTCCATTGGGATCATGATTGATATTTTCTCATCTATAACTACCATGTTCATTCATCAAAAATTCCTGGAAACATTACAGAATCTTTATTAGATTTGCAACATATCCAGGCAGCAATTACGTTCGTATCAATTATAAATGTAAAAAACCGATAATGTGAAAACATAAACAATCAAGTTCTAAAATTCTTCTAAAACATCAACAACACGTTGCGTTTGTCACGTAGCTTAAAAAAGAATATCAGTGTTATTATGGAATATTCTTTCCTATTATCTTATCAGAACTCAAATACTAAGTGCAATTTTGAACAGAGCAAGATAATGAAACAAATAAAGAGTTCGCTAGTGATGAACGGAAACTTCTATAATCTTTGAAACCTAAATATGTATCACGAATCGTTTGAAAATTAACTTCTTTCCCACAAAAATCGTAAACTATTAGAAAGAGGTAAAAAAAGGTTAAAACGTTTATAAAAAAGAGAATGACAACATTTGCGGAATTTAAAATGCAATGGGTTGTTACATGCAGAAAATGACGACCCTCTAGTGACTAATGATAATTCAACTGCATGTACACGCCAGCAGCAATTTCTATGACCTGCCATGAACCCAGCGCATATCATTAACAACGCTAGTTGGACGACGTTATTGGATACAAGGACACTTAATTTTAAACTAATGCCTACATTGCTACTGTATGCACACTTTTTTCTTATAGTAGTGGCACACACGATAAAATAAACCATACACATTCACACACACGCAGAGAGAGAATCGGAGGGAATAGGATGCACATGCATACATATTTATTTACTTTGGAAATCTCGAACTGATTATTTTCCACAGACAATATATTTATTGTTCAAATAAGTTATATTTAGCTTGTGGGTAGGAAACAATAATAAATTATTAATTCGACAATAAACAAATGGTAAACTGTAATATACTACCTATTTCCATATCGCCATAAATTACGAGAGGCTAGTGCTACTTTCTGAAAAATCATGCGAACTCTGATCGCAGTAGTTTTTATTTAAAAGGGGACTCTAGTTACTAAAATTGCAAGGAGTCGCAAATGTCAAACAAAACACGTCTTTTAGGTTAGAACACGACTTTAACGCAGATAAATTTTAATTTTAACAATGCTTAAAACAAATATAAGTTTCTTAATTTTAATTTAAACTTTAAATTTAACATTATAAATAAACTTGATTTATTAATTAATGAAAACACAATACGTATTACATTTTAATTTAATATTTATTATTGACGCAAACCTTTTAGTCGCAGGTACTGCAGATTATTCTCCATCTATAAATATGTGCTGTAAATTATTGTCAACACAATGTTGTCAAACTAATGAAAATTGATGATAATAAGATTTTCTAAAAAATGCTTTTAATATTGTACATTTCCATTAATAAATACCATATGCTTTTTGAATGGGATTATATTAGTTTTACATTACATGTATTTTTATCATTTTGAAATTATTTAACACTTGCAATGTTGCCAAATGCGAGAATGCTAAGAAATAAATGATTTGAATATTAACCCGGCGCATTTAAATGCAATTCTTTTTAATATTGTCGCTTATAATTCAGTAAAACTTGTACATAAATTATTTATAACTTAGTTTCTAAATGCCTGCGTACAATCTAATCAACTTCAACTTGAAGCATGCCTCTTGAAATATCTTAACTCGAATTCTGCACATTCACAAGCGAGATTTTCTTCTGTGACACATTTCAAATTTATCCAAGTTTTAAAAGCGTCTATAAACTTCATGATACAAATATTGACATTCCAAAATGTAACGATTACCGCTTTGCATTCATTTTAATTAGTTTACATTCTAATAAGATTATAGAGTGTATAACATGCAGACTAATCTTATCAACGGTTATTATACAGTTAAGTAACAATGAGAAACCTTGCATACCTTAGTCGTGATTAGATTCCATATATATGAACGCTCATGTATGGAAATGTTCATTATCAATAGAACGATGAATGGGAAACTAATCTAATATACTATACTATATCTAATTACACGACACAAATTAAATTTTATTAAGGGCATTTTCTAAACGTCTAGCTTAAAAATATCGTTCTCTTCTTTTTCCTCTGATCTGATGATCAAGGAACGCGAATCTCAGAAAAACGAGTAGACCATCAAGAGGGTAATTCTAATCGAAACGTGACACAGCGACATCGACTTCGTTATTTTAGAATAAATTCAGATTATTCAAAAGCAAAGCCTAGTTGGGGAAGGGCAAAGAACACAGTCTCGGGAATCAAAACTTAACAAAGTGACTCTAATTTCAGAATGTAAGCAAATGTTTGCCGATTTTTATTAAAATCAAAGGTATCTCTTGCTTCCCCTTTCCAAGGCAATGTATGTGTAAATGCACCTCCAATAGTAGTTTTCGAGAATTATTCAACAAATTTCCGTTCACAGAAAGAAGTTTGTAGACTGAAGCACCAAGTGTTTTAAACAATGTGGGATTGGGAGAACGAAGATTACAGCTAAATGAAGCTTAAATGGCAGCCGTTTGAGTTATTGTACCGGAGCTAAGAATTTGGCCTCCCTGTCCGAGAAACTCATAGTGGTGGTTAAATACTAAAAGTGCATTTAGACAAAAACAACAGCTATTGTAAGAACATATATCGAGAAGATTCAAAGAGGTCAACTCAAACGGCTGATAAGTCAACTCGTAACTGGAAGCTGTTCAAGTCTGGACGAAGTATATCCAGATCTAACACACGATTTAGAATTTTAACACGACCACAGCAGAAAAAGCACTATTCGGTAGTCTTGACAGCAAACATTACTAAAATGCCATATGTTTAGTGTGTATTTTTTGTGAGTATATTTTTTAAAACCGCTGCTATATGTAAATCTTAACACTGGCGGAAAATATTTGCTCTTCATTCAACTGATTTATAAGATTATAAGATACCTGTTAGCGTTTGCACGTATGCAGTAGCAACTGGTGGTTTGTAAAAAAATAGACACTATTAGAAGAATCATTCTACATAGGTAGATGCCTTGGTAAGACGGTCAAAGTAAATTTTCAGTTCAAGCAGTCAGAAAATGGTTGTCCTTCCTGTGCTCCGTGTTTACTTATGCTTTATGCACCAGCCACCGCTACTCTACAAGGCTATTTCAGTTTTATGATTAGCCACAATCGACAAGTACAGGTCACGCACAACAAGATCTGCATTAAATTTGTCTCATATTCGTTGGATTTTGTCAAGATGTTCTAAAATCCTTAGAAGGCTATCTGCAGGCTCCAGTTATAGATTTGTAAATTATAAAGTGTAAATATAACTTTAAAATGGATTTGCCTTTACAAAAATAAGTAGATAAGTATCGTAAATTCTAAATAAATATTACATTTTGTTCCTTAGAAGTCGATTCGAGAAATTCCGAGTTCATGTTTGCGAAAGATTTATATAAATTATATTAATTTATGATGTGACTACAAAATATATAGATTTTCTAGCTTTTCGTGTTCGTGACTTAATTTCCAACCACTAAAAGCTCGATTACTTCTGAAACCCGTCGTGATTAATAACTGGGATTTAAGTAAATAAATTTCCTCTTATTGATAAACGACGAAGATGGTATAAAAAAGAAAATAAAAACTAGTAAATGCGTTCTGACAATGTCAATCGCTTTTTTCAGCTTACACTCAGCCGAACTTTTGACTTTTTCCTTCTGTTTGTTGTTAGTTTTGTTAAAGACAGGATATAACACTGTGATATGTCTTGACGATCGACATTAGAGGAGACATGTCACAGCACTAACTTTCCTTTTAATGCTTTTTCTTCTGCCTTCTCCTTCCCCCAGTCCAAAATTTATTTAATTTTTTGTATATAATCTTCCGGTTTTTCATGCGTGTATTTTTCGTCTTAAAATATTTTTATTCTATTGAATTATCCAAGATGGAAAAATAAATTAAGAAAACTTTGTAAAACGGCAGTCAGCAAGATAATTACTTTTATTTTAAGAAGTTTTTGTTGTTTCTCTGACTATATCTTGTTGGAGCTTTGCCAATTTTATTTTCAGGCGTTTCCTGTGGATTTTTAATTTACTATTTTCGCGGCCACCACTAGATAGATTAAGGCTATTAAGGTTGTCTTGCTGCAGTGAAGTTCAAAAGTATCCGAAAAGTGTAAGGTTTTGGGACTTCTCTTAATATTATATTCCTCAAAATACAGTAAAAGACTTCTTATATAAATATAGCTTATATAGTATTGGGACGCATTAACGATTAATCGGAACTCTCGCAGCATCTTATTAAACCACTAATACAGTAAGCATGTTATTGAGAAGATGTTTTACTGACATTTCGAAAATTATAAAATCTAAATATTCTATTTAAAAATATCATAAATATTAACATGAATTTTATTAAATTTATTCTGTCAAAATTACATTCACCATTAAAATACAACACAACAAAACAACCGCTAAAAACTACGTCAACAACTACCGCATATTGAAGACATTTTGATGTTGTAGAAAACGCCATCATCTATGTATATTTATTGACGCCTCCCAATTGGCAGTTTTTATATTTTATGAAAATGTGGCTCAGATAGTTAAAAGAGATTAATTTAGAAAAACAAATATAAGTTTTCTGTCAATGGGCTATACTGCCGGGACTGTGGCGTAAGTTCATTTTGCCAAAATGTTATTTTTTCTAATAGGCCATTATTATCAGTTTTTCTTAATTTCAACAACTTAATTGACAGAGGAGCTTCAAGATATCCTAACAATACAAAATTAATAACCTCATTGCCTTTTAATCAGGACCCGGCTTGGTGCGGGAAATGTAAAAACCTATAAAAACTATAAATAAATTGATTAATACTAAGAAAGTATTTATATAATTATCTTTTTAATATTGTTTAAATGAGTCTCTTTCAAGTTCAATTTATGTTTAGAAGTAATTTATTATAAATTAATCAGTTTCTTGATAAATTTTCCTTATTGTATTATAATGATTGAAACTTCCGTTTAAACCTAATAATAAGTCCTACGTAGTTTTCTTTTATCAAAACATAAAATAAAGGTTGTAGTATATCACGTTGCCTAGGAGCTGAGCCGTGCATGCAAGTCGCTATAGCTCAGTTTGTATACAGCGGCGGCTTTTCGTTATATTACTACGTTACTTTACCTATTCTTTGTTATTGGGTTGGGCTTACTTCCAGTTGGTTCGAAGTTTAGAAAATCACAGTAACTACAATAAAATTTATTAGAGCAGTTTTGTTAAGTTTTTAGAGAGTTTGAAAATTCTAATTCTGCATTTGTTTTTCAAATTTACAACGTAAATTAAGTTTGACGTTTTAAGAACTGCTGTTCAACAGTGCTATCAACTTTAAAAAATAAAATGTTACTGTTTCCAGTATTCTTTTGGACACTCAAAATGCATTTAAACACGCAAACAGAAAAAATAGTATAAGGTATTCGTTTCATAAGACATTTTAGAACTTGTCCTATAGAAAGCTCCCCGCTACGCGGGTCGTCTTCTAAACTTGGACGCGTGCGCTGGAAACGTGTCTTATGAAACTAATACTTTAATATACTATTTTAGTTTTATTTTAAACATTTTGCAACTACAATCCCGGGTTTCTGTGATCCGAAAATTTCAATCCCAAAATAACGGAATTGAAAATACGTTTCGATCTTGGATGCACTATTTCATACGTACTTATTTTTACTTTTATTTCTATATTTTTATTGTGTTTATTTTATAGAATAAGTAATGCATAACTATATGTATACTTACTATAAGTTTTGTTCTATTTTCATTAAATAAAATGTTTGCATTAAAAAATAGTTAAATTGATTTAAATCGCGATTTTAATTTAAATAAAAAATCAGCTTATTTAAATCAATTGATTTAAATCAGGCCAACCCTGATTTAAACGAAAGTCATGATCATAATATTATAATATCTTTCATCTACGATCATACAAAAAGTGGCTACTTTTCACACTGATTTTCGTGTAAAAAGTTAACGTTTATTGAGGTAGTGTTATCAAGTTTTTATTGCACGCTAATGTCAACAAGAGATGCATGATAAATGATTTATGAATATTTTACAAACTGGTTGCTAAACAACTTAGCACAGAAAAATTTAAGCACGATATATGTACACAACTAAATAATGTACACGCTAAATAAGTCACAAATTTAAAAAAATATCACATACAACAAATACTTTAGTAAAGCGTTATGATCATAGATAAATCATGTTGTAAGATACACGTGTAAAAGTCTCTTCATTGCACTCACATTCTTTAAGACACTCGGTCGTGTGTTAAAACCGTTCGCGCATAAAAAATGGCTTTTTACACTTGTATCTTAAATATGTATCTATTGAGATGATACTGTAGCATTTAAATTTAATTAATAATTAAAAAAAATGTAACACATTAATAAAACATTAAAAATATTGAAAAGTGAAGATTAGGCTCCGAAAGCACAGAAATAATCATTTAATGCAAGATAGATAGAGTGATTAATAAAAGATAGACATGCTAGGATACTAGGTTTATTTAATCTAAAGGCTCTAAAGATGCTAGGTTACAGATAGATTTATCAAATTTTAAATAGAATTTATAGAAGGAAGAGTATCATGCAGAAATAACCTCAATTTTGACAAAAAGGTTGGGAAATTCTTTGGAAGGTTTGGAAGTTTTTCTTTATTATTTTGTTATAATTTGTGTAAACTCCATGTGATTAGGTTACCTTGGGTAACTATGTAAATATTTCTTGTACAGAAATGGTTGGGAATCCTTTTGGCTGAAGGCAAATTAGTTTATTGAGATCTGCGACAGCTGATCGTTTTTATTGATTTTTGTGTTATTGTTCAATTTAGGCCATAAGTGTCTTATGTTAATTTATTCATCTCTTTGCCAGCTATCTTTCAGAATTAAGATTAGCGTTAATTGTGATCATTCGTTTATTTTCTGTGACATCATGGCAATTCTGTTCCGTTTTTTTGAAAAGTTGGGTTGTTTCGTGAAGATATTTAAAGGGCTTTGAAAATTTAACAAAGTCATCTATCAAAGTAAGTGGGTAAGGTCGGTCCACGTCGGCTAGTAATCGAAATCCTAAAATAAAAGTTAGGTTATGAAGTTTTAACCCATATGCTTTGTTAATAAACAAACCTCTAGATATCATTTGTGATTTGAATAGTTACCTGTTATATAAATCGAAGAAGATTTATTTGGAATTTCAACAATTATTGGGGATTGTGACTGATTTATCTTAATAAATTAAAGAAAATAATTTTATTGATTTCAATTTTCACTATTTGTATGGATTTGGTTTCCAGCTTTTATGGATCAGCTGATTCGAAGGAAGGCTGTTTTACCGATACAACAGTTTAAACATTTTGAAGTGGAGTTATTGACATTTGGTGTGTCAGTTTACACATATACAAGGTTGGTCGAAATAGAGATTGTTACCCATTGGGAACAATTTATTTAAACAATTTTATTTCATTCTTGTCCAAATCAAAAGGTTCTTTATGAACAGAGTTTGTGTTTTAACATCAATTTTGAATGTCATTTATCAATTGTAAATAATTTATTTTGTTGAATTTAGTTTATTGCTAGTCTGTTTAAATGAATACGGCTACAACCCTCATGTCAGGTTGACAACCACCCAAGTTTCATTTAAAAAAACTAAAGGAAGATTTTCTTTTTACGATTTTTAAGGAACTTGTTTTTCCTTTTTGATAGAATCTTTATTTAATTTAAATAAAAATAAAGATCTGTGGTTTTTAATTTTTAAATGTGTTTATTTTTATTTTTTATTTTGATGTGGCTGCAAGTACAAAATTATTAAGACCACTACTTGTAAGTTTCTCTTTCCAGATACAGGTATTAATAAGATCAATAATTTAATAATCTCATGCTCAATCGAAACAAAACTAATGCTAGCCAAAATCAAATAAAACATTTATTTTATTCATTTAGTAAATATCATCCCATACTTATGGCTTGCTCAGAACGTGGGGCCTTCTTATAAAATCTTCATTCATTTATTTATTAGGTTATTTAGCATAGAACATCTCACTATATTTGCGCGTTGCCTGTTGCAATATCTCCTTGTCAATGTTTATAAAATTAAGAAAAAGAATTTTGCATATATGGAAATATAATGAAAATCTTTAATTAAATTTATAATTATCTCTTGCTAAGAAATTTCAAGAGTCTAGAACACCCTTAATAAGAGGTTGCGTGATATGATAAGCGAGGCGTTTATCAACTTTTTTTAGTCATTCTGTATATGTAAATCTGGAAGTGTCTCAAGGAAAGGAATTAGATTAAATCCGGTTCTGTGTTTCTTGTTGCCTGCCTGGTTTGAGATATTTGATCTAATCAAGTGCTTTCTAATAGTACCAGGTTTTGCTTTATATCACTATACGTGTAAGTCCATGTTGTAGTAATGTCATGACAGATTTTCTCTTCCTCAAAGCGACAAGCCTGTTTGGTATTATACACATTTTTTACACTTGTTCTAAAAATAAAACGACCAACAACACAACAGTTGTTACTTAGACAAGAATAGCCGTATTTCAGTAATAAAAGATATACGAAATAAAAAATCATATTATGTTATATATATAATAATAATAATCGATCTTTTATTTATCATGGTTATGTATAATTTTAGAGAAGAAAATAATGATTGTACTTACAAATGAGAGAAAAATAACCAAAGGTTAAAGATAATTCTGTTTTTTGTATATAGTTTCATTATCACAATTTTTATTACAATTCTTAAATGCATGCTTATCTACATTCTGCAACAAGCTATAAAATTATCCTAGATAATTTCAAAAACTTTTTTTTTAAAAAAAACAGGGTAAACAATTTTTTTCGATTTATAAAAAAATAGGTCAAAGCAATTCTAGTCGCTAAATTGCAAGGGAGCAAAAAACACAAGTCTAGTGGCATATGTGTCATAATTTCTCACAATCATCGTTTGTTTGATGAGAGTTGTGTATGCAGTGCGCTAAAAATGGCAAAAGCAGTTGGCATAATGTTGGAGAGAGGTCGACGGCCCAACAACTTCTATGTGTGTCGGAGCTGCTGCTGCTGCTGCTGCTGTTGCTGTCGCTGCAGCCGCAACAGCAGCAGCAATGCCGTTGTTGCTGCATCATGGGCTGGGCAAGCCACATCGGCTATAAGCTCTAAACATTGCACGTTGCACACGCCCTGCAACACTTACGCCGATTATTGTAGAAATTACACATTTATTATTCAGCTGTAATACCATTCAATCTGGATTAATGGCACTGGTTTAGCCACACGGTACGTAGGTGGTATTCGCTTTTAATATTCATGGTTGGACGGGCGATATGGTTATTCCATTTGATTATATTTTGAGTTTTCCAATTTTCATTTCAACCACATTCTAATGTATTAATCATATTTATGTAAACATATATTTGAAAAAATGTACAGTATAAAAAATTGAAATCCGATATCCATTGGGCAAACAATTGGAAAAATCAGAAATACTACTTATTATACATCATCAATGATGATAACTATCTCAGTCCACTCGCACACGGCCATGTAAAACCAGACATGATTTGCACTCGACATCTCGGTTTTTCATATTTATGTGTTTGCATATGCGAGTATGAATGTACAAAATGCGACGGAACACACTACAACAACGACGACGAAAAAAAGAGAACAAGAATATATAGTAATGCATGTGCAAAATTTATTTATGCGGTCGCGCCGATGATTTTAAAGCCGATCCTCCAGACGACACTACAGACCGCACGCATAACACTACATGAAATATTTTCGTACATATACGATCTGAATTGACTTTAATTTCTCTTTTCGTTATTCAACAACATTATTTATTTTACGTTGCATATAATCGGACAGGTGTCCCACCACAAAACGTTTAAAAAGATCCCCAAACAAGTGTAGTAGTAAGTCAAAAAGATGCACCACTATCGTATTTCATTACCTCACGTTTCCCTCGACTTCAAAACTCGTTCCTTGAATAAATTTAGAAATTTTATTATATATATGTTTCAGTTAATATGGTTTCCGTAGAAGATTCAAAATATAATTAGGAAGTTTAAATTAAAATGCCTGGAGGGATGCAGGCAGCATTAGTATCACACCAAGTATGCAAGTTTGTAATAAAATAAAAGCTGAATACGTGTGTACGCGATGAACATAAAATCTTAATACTACATAGTTTTATAAATACTATTTTTAATGATTTTTTTAAATTTATTTAGATAGAATTAATACTATTGTTTATATTAAATTAATTCTATTAATTTTTAAAATCAATTCAATTCAAACAATATGTTATTACTAGACGTAAAGAGTTGAAATCTATAATTACGGACACGATCGTAGTGAAGCTGTGCAATCTGATAATTGCTTGGCTTTAGGCATTAGTGTCTGTATTACCTGTTATTTTGTTTCGAATACACAATCGGGTATACCTTTAAGGTTTATTTTATATTAGTTTTTTTTTAATTATTAATTTCTTAATTAACGAATGCTTTTGGAATAATATTGAAATATCACTGCAATCATAATTGAATTTTTTTAACTTGCAAAAAGTATTTAGATTAGGAAATATGCAATATTTAAAAGCTATTGAATTAAAAATAAAACAATCAATTTTATTCTAATTTTCTCATTTTAAACTTCGAATTGCTTCAAGACTTTTTAAATGAAATTTAAAAAGTCTTGAAGCAATTCGAAGTTTTGAAACAAAAATATGTTTACAAAAATGTTTTAAAAACCAAAACAAATGTGTAATAATAAAAACATAATTACATATCCATAATCATGTAATATAAATGTAATAATTTACCAAATTTTTCATATCTTTCAAACGGTATTAATTTGATTAATTTAATAAACCAAATCTAATATTGTATAAATGATCCATTCCAATCTCTAATATTAGTAGAGTTTACTTATTCCGAAGGAAAATATAAATTCAATAAAAATCCTTAATCTTTTCCACATCTTTAATAAATTGAAAAAAATTAAATCTTAATGTGACATTCTTGGCTACATCCAGATGACATATAGGTACATTTTGTCTTAAAATATACACGGTGTATTATAAAAAGCACATCAAATGAGGCAAGTAGCAAGATAAGACAAACAAAAAAATCCCTATAATATTTTTTCTCAGAAGGGTAGTTTTCGAAAAAAAAATGCAAATAAAGAAGGGTATAATGTTTTTAGCACATACAGTTAGGTAAAGGAATTTTTATGTTTTGTTATGTTTACGGTGCTGATCTAGCAACTTGCAATCTGATCCTTTAACAATACAATTCTATGAGGTCAGTCAGTCATGATAATTCCCAAAACGCCGATCATTAAGAAAAGGATATTGGTGTAGATCAAATCATTGTAAACAATGACTGCAGTTCTCATTATTAAAATGTTCAATTAATGTAGTCAAAACAAGGCGCCATGTCCTCATGGCATGGCCCGGGGGATCCTCCGCATCGCAGATATTAAAATTCGTAATTGCAATTTCCTTATATACCCGAATAGTTTTTATGTTATTTAAATTAAATTCAAAGTTGCCCACACTAATAAAAATTCCTTTTAAGCTAATTAAAATTAATTATTTAAATACATTTAATTTATGTAAGTACAGAAATTTAATGTTCTCTTTAAAAATCACAAGATATTCTCTTATAAATCAGATCCGAAGTTCAAATCTCCATTCATAGTAGATTTATACAACATAAACAAACTCGTCTTTTATTAACAAATTATTTTGTCTGGCTCTCTAATTTCAGCTGACACTAAGCCATAAACGCGTTTATATTCTTATACGTACTTTTCTAAAAACGTCGGTCAAAATTACTAATCTGCTACTGGATATTTGCGTCCCTCGCAATAAACTCGTGCAAACAATTTACTTAGTGCTCTTCATTCAAAGCTGATTGTAGATACATAAACAGTTAACAATAAAAAAATTACAAAAAATTTTAACTTTCTGTAATCAAAAAACTTTATTAAGATTTTTGATGCCATCAGAAATGCACTGGTCCAGTTTGTTGCAGGAGCTATGAACCACCCTGTATAGACTATTAGTTGGTGTAAATAAAATACAAGGTTGTTTGTTAAAAGATAAAATGCACAACAAAAACTAAAAGTTTAATAAAATATATTGAAAATAGACCCTGGTAAAGTTGAATTAATTTCATTTTCAAATCAATTTGAGATATGTATTTAAATTACTTATTAAATTGTTTATTTTTGGATATCATTGGAAATTGATTCTGCGACATAATTCTCTTTAATTTCATAATAACATTATATTTGTTACTTGGAGTATAAACAAAATGTGTCCTTTAAATCAGTTTTATTTGAGATAATCCGAAAATGAAAAGTTTTTAAAACTCACTTAAAAGACAACGCTCAAATACAATCTCAAAGAATTAATTAAAAATCATTTTCAATAACATTCATTAGAAATTCTCTTGAATATGAAAAACTAAAACAATCAAAATTTAAATTTTTCAACAACTAATAGATCACGTTGTGTTTCATGATTTTCAGTTTTGTTTTGCTTCTTAAATTGATATTTAATGAAAATATTTCCATAAAACTCTCCAATAGTTTAAGAACTACTAATAGTTGTTTCTCTAAATATATATTATTAGTTCTAGTACATATAACTAAATTTACAAACGCAGTATCATTGTCATATTAATTTTTATCTAATAAAAATCACATTTTCAAGAAGAAACTTATTGGTTTAGTGACATTCTATATATGTATGTACTACATTTAATGCTAAATAAGTAGATAATGATAAATATAGATAATAAAGTACATATTTAGTATATATCAAAAATTACTAAAGAAACATTGTTATTTGATATCAATATGTCCATTTATTGACCAGTATTATTCTAACTTTAATTAAATAACTTATTAAACTATAATTTATTATAATTTGATAAATTAGAATTTTTAAAATCTAATTTTTTAATTTAAAATTAATTTATAACAGTCGTTACATAAAAGTTAGATTTTTATTATTGTATTAACAATTTCGATTAAATTATTTACCCCATTTACAATTGATTCAACTTGCATGATAAAGACGATTTTTAATGGAGTGTACCATTATTTAAAAAAAAATAACCCACAAAAAAATTGAAATATTAATCCTGGTTGTAAAAAATAAAATAAAGATAAAGTAAATAAGAGATAACATGAATGTTTTTTTATATTTCTTCAATGGTGATCGCACAATTACCATAAAGCTGTTAATTGTAGCTAAATTTGAATTAAACATCATTTACCTATTTGTATTTATATTAGTTGAAACTGAAAACACTTTTAACAACTAAATCAAGTTGTTTGTTTTTCATTGTTTAGTTGAATTTATTTTTGAATTAAAACTAGCTAATCAAGATTCTTTTAATTTAAATTAATTAGAATTTTACTTTCGTCAAAGACGAGAGTTTTCAGAATTGTGAGAAATCTTAAATATTAAATGTAACATTTACACATGCGTAATTATTTTTTGGGACTGTTTGAATACAAATTTCACTGTATAATTCATAGTATAATTGGGAATTATACTGAATTTAAAGGTTTTTTAAAACGTGTTCTGTGTTAGAGATTAATAGAAATATCTTTTCAAGTAAAAACCTAAAAACTTCTAAAGACTATTTGATCTTAAGTATACCGAGCACGTAAAAATCTTAGTCCTTATATACAATTTTCCAATCGTCACATTTTGCATCAATCTCAAGTAACAAATTAAAAAAAAATTAATTATTTAAAACTTAAAAACATTTTTAATTGATGAATTAAAAGATAATTGTTAAATATCTAACTATTTTTTTTATTTTTACAACCATTGGATTGGATTATCAATAGCACAAAAATTGATATTGTTATTCTTTTATTATTTTATTAATTTAATTTAAACTGATTAAATACAAAAAAATTGAGAATAAAAAATGAATACTTGAATAAAATTATTAAATTAGTTAAGAATTAAATACTTATTAATCATAATTTGAAATCAAAATTATTAAATTAGAATTTTTGTAAATTGAAGATAATTTCAAGCAATCAAAAATATTGAATGATAATTACAAAAAAATGAAAAAACAATATATAAAAGAGTAAACGCTATCTCAAACCTTTTGGGCCTTTATCTTTTGTTATTATAATGAAAAGATGGCATTTAATTTCTTATTTATCTCCCCACGATGTTATTCTATTGTAAAAATGAAAAGAAAAAACCACGTAGTGAGATAATTTTATTTGCATTTTATGATAAAAAGTGTAATTATTATTATCATCACTAACAATAATAATTATTTTGCAATTCTTTGCGCTTTCATGAATATTACATAATTAAGTTTCAATTAATTATCTCTACTACAGTTAACTTGAAACCATCCTAACTAGGTATGTTATTATAGTCGGAGGATTGTTTCCATTTTGAGAAATTCAGGCGGCTTCGGTCGATGATGGTAAGTTTCGGGAAAATGCTAAATGAAATCTTACTAATACTACCATTATATTATGGATTATAGTTACAGTTACGTTATCTTATATGGATTCAGAACAAAATATATTCATGCTAGCGATTGATTCACTATTACGTATTGTAGTACGCATGCAAATTTATGAGTAGACTTGGGCATGTTGATGATAAATTAGCATTATTAACCACCATCAAGTGTAAGATGTAAGTTCACTTCTATTATTAGTGCAGTTTAATAATTCATTTTGTAGAAATCCTAGATATTAAATCAAACCCTATATTTTTCGTAAATTGAATATTTAATAAATTTTATATAATCACAAAAGCATAATTTTAAAGTGAATAATTGGAACGACCGAAATAAATAACAAAAAAAAGACGAATTGCATGCACTGAAGGCAGAGCCAGCAAGCGCAGCAGCTGCTGCACATAAATGACCAAGAAGGGTGTTTATTAGGACTCATTTATCATTTTTAATTTAAAATATTAGCCACAAACTTAGAGACAATAGTGCAAAAATAATGCAGAACGCTTTTACAAGCTGGTATGCGATAAATTAATTAACTCTTTGTGTCGGGCACTCGTGGCGAAGACATCTGAATACAGAAGACTAATATGGTGTTCATCGCCACATTTAGTGCAAATTTACAAACCGAAAGCGAGGCCTGTGAATAATTAAGTAATTTATTGCACTGTACGATATGGTTTTTTAAAAAATCAGAACAAAAAATATAGAAAATAAAAAAGGAGATAAATGCGCCAACTGTGAACGCCTACCTTCTAAATATATGCTCAATTTTCTTTTATGCAGTAAATAATTAAATAATAAATATATATACAATTCGATAATCTTATCTAGAATTTACTTTTGCCTTACAATAACTTCTTTTATAAATTATTTAATTTTAATGCAAACAGCTAATAATTAAAATCCTCGAGGAAGACGTTTTTATGTTGGGCAAATTAAAAAATCAAAAAAGAATTCAACATGAAAATAAATTACTACAGCTACACAAATGTAAGAATCGAACCGCACCCAAAGAAACCAAAAAAGGCAGTAGGTATCCACACATATACAAAAAACAATGCTTACAATGTAAATGTATGCATGAAACAGTTCATTGATCGCAAAAGTCAATCCTTACATAAGTAGTGGTGCATCTCCTTTCGATGCACATTCGTGCAGCGGAAAATTTAAGGATCTCCTCGTCGGCCGTCCGTGTCCGCCACAGAGCAACAGCAAAAGTAGGGCGCAGACAGTGGAAAGCAGACACGGAGCAATACATAATTAATGACAATATGACTGTATTATCTGTTTGTATTGTGCATGCTGAATTATGAATGTTCAGGATTTATGGTTTTTGGTAGTGATGGGAACTTGGGTGTCGAGTGTCGTGATACTGTTCGTGGTCGTGACACTTGAAGTGTCGCGACACTTCGTGTCGAACAGTATCGCTCTTATTAGAGTGTAATTCGAAGTTGCTTGATCATTCTTACAAAGAAATTAAAGGCAGATTTGTTGAACTGGCCAACAATCATTGAATAAGACGTACATATAAAACTATTTTGTTGTAGATTTTTTAGTTAAAATTATAAATTCATGAATTATTTGCAAAACATTAATTTAAAAGCCGAAACCTGAAAAGTTGACGCAACGCCTCCGTGGTTCGATGGCAAACCGTGGCTTGCTAAACTATACGGGCTGGTGGAATGCACGATCGAACCCCGTTACAAGCATAACTTTTTTTTAAATTTTATTTGTTATTATTCTTTTATTCGAAAAACGTACAAGAAATAATACATTACAAATAAAAAATAAAGATACCCAATTAATAAGACATTGTCTTATTAATTGGGTATCTTTATTTTTTATTTGTAATGTATTAGGTATTTCTTGTACGTTTTTCGAATAAAAGAATAATAACAAATTATTTAAATTGTTTTGCAACTATTAATCTCACCGACTTTTATTCGAGAACGAACTATTTGGCATATTTCAGATTTCCCATACTAATTTTCTATAGCAAATGTTAGAACGAATGCGGTGTATAAATAATTTAATGTCTTTTAATGTACTTAATGCATAAATATATAACCATAACAGAATTTACTCATAAACCTAATTGTTTTTTAATCCCTAGTTTATGATTTACGTATTAGCTATGAATCTTGACTGCTCGTTTCAATTATATTATATGAACTAGCGCATGCATGATGTGTAAATGCGAAGTATCGTTAAAGAGTCGTGAAGGAGTCGACACTTCACACGGCTAATGGTTTCGATTCGCAAGTGTCGTGATACGCGGGTGGTATCGCGAATCCAACACTAGTTTTTGGTGATCATTGGCATGTCTCTCCATTATTGTTGTTGCTGTGTGCATGAAGTGACGCAGAAAAGAAAAGAAACTCTTTAGCTTACTCGGGAATATTCAAATGAGCAGAAAATTAACCGAATTAAATGGATGAACAAAACTGAATACAAAAGAGTAGTAAAAGAATTCAGTTTTTTTGTTCTAATACCTTCTTGCACCTCTTTTTTTCTAAAACAAGCAGGCACGCACCTCAATGACTCAACAAGAAATGGCCTAAACGGTTATTATGTTAAAGAAGTAGGAGGAGACAACGGTCCACATTCAGAAGCACAATACAATCGGAGATGTTTTTTGTTAATTCACATACTACATAAAACATTCTGCATCTCTTATTACTTTCTCTCTTTTCTCCTGGGAGGTAGTTGCTACGAATATTAACTTAATAGCAATGCTTGTAAATAATACTTTTTGCCTTCATCTTAAAAGTTGTGATTCAATTTTGAAATAAGTTATCACCACGGTAAGGTTAATAAATCTCTAAAAGTCTGTTTTGAGTATCAGATCCAACAGAATTCATTATTATTGTTTTTTTTGTCCTCTGAAGGAACAAAAAAAAGGATTTGTTTATTCTAGAGATTTGACGAAGATTAAAGACTTGGTTACAGTAATCCACTATGTTGCAAGCTAAGAGCAGCTCGAGAAACCAAATCAGAGCTTAGAAACAAGGTTTTTTAAAAATAAGTATGCGATTTAATTCGCGAGGTAGTGGTCGTCATATCAAAATCTGATTCAGTCATGAAATTCTTAAAATAAATTGCTGGATAAAGGATTGCTACTAACAAAAATAAAAAACTATTAGGCTATCCATGATATCCATTGGTAGTGCAAGTACTAATTATAAGCTGATGACACATGAAATTAGCGGTGGTTGGTTTTCATCAACAAATTCTACAAACGTAGATCTCCAAATTATTGGATAATTTATCAAAGAAGATATCAGATCTGCTAAAACTTCGTGTTCATACACTAGATTAATCCAACACAACGCAAAATGCTTTGCATCCGCAGATTAATCAGAGTTGAAGAGGCGGCGTGAGGAAACCACTCGCTACAATTTCATGAAACCCAACATCGAATAAGTGCAAAAGCAGTACTTCACTCTAACAACAAGAAACAGGCTACTGTATATATAAAAAAATGCGGGGCGTCCTGTAAATAACAAAAATAGAAGTGTGCGAATTTCAGTGTGACAGGTCTCGTATAATAGGTAAAGTTGTATCTGCGAGGTCACTGTTCGTCACTCTAGGTGGAAGTGTTCTTAGAGTACTAGGCTTTATACGAAAATTACATTACAAGTTCTAATCAGCGATGCTAATACATTTTACTAGAACTTGAAAAATTACTTGATTCCAGTGATCCTTTTTAATAAAACTGGAACTTCAGACCGAACGTGTTCAATGAATCTAAGTGGTACGTGTCAATAACTAAAAACGCTATTTGTATTAAACATCTCCTTTCGCAAACTTTCCTTAGCAAAGCTTTCAAAGTATTCCGTTCTGGCTTATGGCACATACTTAATTCTCATTGGTCATTATTGTAAATAGTTTGTTAACAATCGATAATTCCCACTAAAATTACTAAATAAAACGTAATAAAAAGCAATAAAACGTGCTCAATTTCCTTGCACAGCAAAACAAGGACTGCGCCATTCACAAGTGTGCTACAAAATCAACAAAGGTGATCGGTTTGTTTAGGTTAAACGATTTGCCGTTGCCACGAGTAAGATAGAAACAAAGATATTTAGAACAAAATACCACCTCTTAAGTAAGAGAACTAATGACCATAGTTTTAGAATGTTGGTACCATCTTTTTATTTAGGTTTAAGATAGGAGAAGATAAATTTTATTTTATTTATTTGCTAGTAACAGTGACCACAAAAATTGGAAGAGGAGATGAAACAGGCAACCCTAATCAGAATGTCGCATTTTAAAATAGCAAAAACAACTGCGGCAAGGTTTAATATTCTATTTTAGTCTCGAAGAATAGATAGAACAGATGTTTTGTCATAGCCTGAGACCCTACAATTTAGACCAGAAGTATCGATCATCTGATTCTGATGAAAATAGCGTTGAACTGTTCTAACATTTTGCTAATAGCAAAAGCCTTGGTCTCTTGTAGTTTCAAAAAACGAAAGTATCTACATATATATAAAATCCAGTGCATGTCTGTCTCCAAAAAGGCTCCATGCTATTCAAATGGGTCGAAAAATAAATGGGTCGTTTGTTCAATTGGTCTGAAAAAATCGACATTCGGGGGGGGGGGGTGGTTAATAACGACATTGTTGTTATATTTTTTCGATGGTCTTTTTCAAATGAGCTTAAATCAGTACCTAAATTGTATCCAAACATTTTCAGTTAATTTCTACGAAATTCGGTACCCAGGGACCATAGTCAATCACATATAATAAAATTAAAATTTGAAAAATGTTAAATTGATGTCTTATCCGTCTATTCCAGACGATTTTGCCTTCGGGTAATCCACACTCTAAAAAATTCCCCTTGAAGTTGCCTCCATTTCTTGGGGTAAATTTACTTCAAAGTGTAATTTTCATAGGAAGTGGGAAATTTCAATATTATATATGCATGGCATATAATACCGAATTTGTTGAACATATGCATTCTATACGCAATTAAACAATGATTCAATAATAATTACATAGAATGTACCCTATTTTTAAATATTTATATTTATTGGACTTGACCTTATAGTGAAATTGTGCTCTAGAACAAGCACAAGCTTTTATAAAGTATACTTTGTTACCTCCATTTTTTGGGGTAAATTTACTTCCAATGTAATTTTCATAGGAAGTGGAAATTTCAATATTAGGTCAATATTAGGTAAAGTTATAACTTTACGCAGGTGTTTTAATGTTAAAATGAAATGTAAGATTGCATTGAGATCGTAATTTTAATCTGTAAATTTATTTAAAAAGGAAACATGACAATGCAAATTTAACCTAATATTGAAATTTCCCACTTCCTATGAAAATTACACTTTGAAGTAAATTTACCCCAAGAAATGGAGGCAACTTCAAGGGGAATTTTTTAGAGTGCAGATGGCTAAAATTTGACGTAGATGCGAAAAATCCCAATACTAAATAAATTCAAATGGAACAGAAGCTGTGACCTACAATGGGCCAAAAAAAGTTTAATTGTGCTGAAATCGATATTCGGGAGATTTTTCACAGTACTACCTATAGTTTTTCGAAACTTCTATCGGCTGATCCTAAATCAGTTCTAAAAGGTTCCTGAAGGTTTGAAAATTATTATTTCCCAGACAGTTTTTACGAGACTCGGTATTCGGGGTTGCCTGGTCAAATTACAACTTGATCTGAACTGTTGGCATCCGAGTCGTGTAATCGGTCAATTAGTTTTAATTTTGCTTAATACTAGTGTTGTATAAACAGCATTTGCAAATAGAGATCAAACAATTACAGAGTAAGAACTTGATTACTTGACCATATATGTATGTTGGTCGTACAGCACAAAAATTAAAACAAAACCGTTGAAGTAGTTTTGACAAGTTCAGGAATCGTTTTTAGATTGAGTGTAATGTGTATTGAGTAAAATTGTCAGAATGATAGGCATTATTGTGAGAGATCATTACCAGTACACATTCAGAGCCGTATTGCGTTTGGACCTTTCTGAAGAGAACACATGGACAAAAGAGCTAGCAGAGGCTAGGGCTAAAGAGCTGGAAATAAGAGCTCTAAGAAGATCTACAACAAGAAGGTAAGATGTGAAAGTCTACTATTGATAATGAAGTAACACACCAATAGTAGAAAATAATACTAAAAGGTATTTTAGTTTTATCCATAGTAAGAGTCTTAAGAAATACTTATGCATACAAAGGATCCGCGTGAAGTAACCACAATTAAATTCCTCTTTATTGTTTTGGCCCAGGGAAAAAACTCTTCCTTCCACTAATAGCAACTGCACACAGCGGAACCACCTGCTTGCTGCAATAAAATTCTCAGGTGTCTTCTTCACATTTTACAATTTACCTTTTTTATATAGTCGTCTATACATCTTCCAATTTGTCTTTTAAATCTATGTTTCCTTGGGCATCTCCTTTCTTTTTTTTTTCAGAACAAAAACTGATCCATAAAAGTAACTTTATCCTTGAAAAATACAATTTCCTAAAATATTACATTAAAATAACGCCACCGTAGTGTAACTAGTACGTGAACACCGAGTCTGATGTAAGAGAAAAGAATTCTCCGGTGCATTATAAGCGCCAGACCGTGTCGGTTATAGATAGCAAGACTCCGCCACAACATTTCGGGTGGGTATATATCAAGATCTTGGCACGCTTGAACTGCACACAATAACAATGCCGGGCAGGTCGTCGGTAATACTAAATAAATTACCAAATTAAATATCAAGAATAACGATGCTAATTAAAAAAATAAGAGATTAATTAAGAACACTAATCTGCACTTGGTGCACCAACCCGACCTGGCTGACATGACGACGACGCAGAGAATTACGAGGGAAAATTAACAGCGCTACCGCTACAGGAGAGAAACCGTGTGCTGTCATAATTTTCCAGACGTCACGTGTCCGACATGTCAGACTTAATACAATTATTATTATAATAAAACCTTCTGAAATTTCAGGAACGGTAAAATCGCGAGTCGTGAGACAGAAGAGTAAGCGAGAGATTTCAGCTGTAAAAACTATATTATGAAACGGGCAGGACAAAAAACGACCAGGGGATTATAACGAATGAAAAGGAGAATTTCCTCTAAATGAGAGAGCAAAATGAAAAATAAAATCATCTCAAGGTCCATTAAGTTATTGGTAAAAAATTAGAAATGTTAAAACGTCTGAAATGGGAAAAAACGGCAAAGATAATGTAACAATAACAAAAAAAGGGAATGTTTTGTAGTGTGTATAAAACAGTGTTAAAAAGAACAAAGAAATTCAATGCTGTCTGTTGCATTTTGAAAGTGAGGATATAACAATACACACGAACCATTGTGCAAGAGTTTTGTGTGTACCGGAATCAGTCACCATAACATAGCAAACGAGATATTATGTACATACATATGTACATAAACCACGAGAATCATTTTATTTTTGGGTTAGTTACAGTCTGTTCTGGGAAAATGTTCTTTTATTTCCAGACATACTTGCATAAACCTTTTTTCTTTTCTGCTTGCTTTAGAAGAAGAATTATTATTGACTAAATTGTTTGCTCACCGAAGCATACTGTCGGCGAACTTGGAGATTCTTTTGGAATAATTTAGGGAAATATTAATTTGTTAGTTATTATGGCAATAATACATTTATGTTGTGGCTACTTTTTAATCAATTACGTGAATAAGTTATGTTTCAGTTCAGTATTTTTCATTATTCCCAAATACATTTCAGAAAAAGGCTAAAATAAATACAGATATACCAACACTTTCCCTACGGTATGCCGAAAGAAATTTGAGAGGATAATGGACAGAATTTGTTTTTTATTTTTGTAACTATTGAAATATCAAGTTGGACACAAATGCAAACAAGTTCGAAATGTGGCGAAAAGTCGAGTCTTTTTTGGAGAAAGGCCAATCAGCTGTAATTATCCTAAGGATTTTCTTAAGATACATTGATTTATGATTAAGGAAGAAAATGAAGATAAAAAAACGCAATATAACGAACCCAGAAGAACATCGAGGCCTCGAGTTATTAAGTCAAACTATTTACTGTACTATTCATTTTACATATTAATCAAACTATTCTGAGAGTTTCAAAATTTTAGAGATTTAGAAACCTAGACTTTAATAGTTCAAAATTCTCGAATTCCGCAGTTTTAAAACTTTAGATTTTAAGAATATTAAAGATTGCAAAACTTCTTGGCATTTCATTTAATTTAAACTATGAAGTTTAATAGCTTAAAATTTACTGTTTGAAAGATTCAATATCTTAATTCAGAGTTTCAGAAGATCAAGGATTTAGAGACGCACAGACTTTACCTTTTTGCAATTCCCTGTTAAGATTTTACAAAACTGAAATTTTACGGGCTAAATATCTTAATAGATTTTTTCTAATATGCGTTTGTAATACGTTTATTAACGTCTATCAGTAGGAGTCGTTTATGGCTATCTATAAAAGTACACTGTACTTTAATGAATTATAGGGTTATTTAGTTTTTAAGGGTTGGATGGGTAATGCGTGCAATGTGACAACTTCAAACTGCAAGTATCTGTCAAAATTGTCAACCTCCGATAAATTTTTAATTAATATCGTTGAATTGGTTCGCTGTTTGTTGATTGTTACTTACATGAAATTTCACTTGAAGTTATGGTCTATTTTTACTTGGAAAGAAGGTTAGGTTTTGGATATTCCTAATTAGTAACATAAACAAGTCTCGTACCTACATCAAATCTGCTTGGACAAATCAGTAAGTCCAATTCATGTTTGTAATTTTATGGTACTATAAACAAGACACGTATCATCGATTTAATCATCTTTGCTTCTTTATTTACTTTTCTAGTAGCTACTCGAAAGACAAATGCTGCTATGTAAAAGGAACAAGTGCCGATGACACCCAATATTGTAGCCGTTTCAAGCAATATGAAGCATCCAAGTTCAAAAATGTCAAGAAATTGATACCCACCTACATTATGTATAATTGATAATAGAGGATTATTTTTACTTTTATTGTTAGATAGATACTTGTGAACTTGTTATTAAATGAATTAAACTGTCCGGTCTTTTTTATTATATTGAACAGTGTTTTGAAAATTTTTATTTGAAGTGACGGATGATGACAAATGATTCAAAAATCAAGTGGGCGCAGAGTGTTACCAACTGTTACCAACTAACACAAAATTCTCTAGACGACCAAAATATTTTTTTTGTATTAAAATAATAAAAAAAGGGGGCGGGGCGTAAATTAGAAAAATTAGCATAAAATACTCGTTTTATAAGGGCATTGGCCCGCGTACCATAGAAAAACTCGCCTGCGGCTCGTTTTCTAACTTGGGATTCGTGCGCCAAATCAACCCTTATAAAACTTGTTCTTTAATATACTATAACCTCGGTACTGCATTTAAAAGCTTTAAAAATTGAGAATTTTACAACTTAAGTCTCAAAATTTAGATAGGGATGCAAGGGATAGCTCAAAGTACTAAAAACTAAGAACTGACATGATTTCAAAATGTTCCCATACTCGAATATCAAGGTTTCAAAGCTTTAGAAAATTTAAGAGTTTCGCATTTCAAGAATTTTCAAATTTTCTGAGATTCATATGTTTGATGGCACATTTACAGAATTTTAACAGTTTAAGTTCAAGTTTTAAGCTTACCGGGTCAAAGACTAAGTTATTTTAAATGTTCTCCACTACACCCCACCCCCACCCAGAAACATTTGATTCAAAATCTGCAAAACTAGTCTCAAATATTCAGTTTAAAGTACACAGCTGCCCATATTAAGTACCATCTTGATATTTTACTTTAAGATAATCGCTGCTAGGTGGAGCTTTTTGTATACATTTCAACTATAATACAGATCTAGAGAGTCCAAGGACAACATACTCAACACCCCCAGACGAAGCGTTCAAAAGCTATAAATTGTTCGAAATTGCTATCTTTAATCCTATGGAGGCCAGGTAATTAAATTTTGAGGATAAAATGGGTAATTTTTGCATTAATCTTAGTAAATTCGATAAAGTTTTAAAAAATCTCTTTTCCATAGGTTTTCGTAGATTCTGAAATGAATTTTGGGAGTGGAAACTGTTATAGGCAGGTACAGGGAAATATCGTAGTTTTCAATTGCAAACCTAACCTAATCTAATAACGCTAATCTAAATGTCGCCTTGCAGCTTCAATTGACACCAATGAAGCGAATCCGAGAATCGCTGAAACCGTACTTGACACTAACTAAATTTGCCTATCCCGCCATAGCCTGCTCTGGCCTATCCTAAACTAACCTAACATAAGCTTAATCGAATTTCACCCTAACCAACCCTAATGTAACCTTACATACCCATCCTAACATAACCCGACCCTACCTCAACCCTAACCTAACCCAACCCAATCTAACCTAACCTAAGCGAACCTAATCCAACTAGACCTAACCAAACGCATTTTTTGTGTTGTATAATAGATTCTGAGAACTACGTGTAGTGTATGGTAGTTTATGGTTTAGTGGCACTACCTACTTGTTGACGAAATTTAATTACCGGCAGTAATTCATTGTAACTAGTCGCCTGATATATGCCATTACTGTCGATACAATTATTCCGATCAAATGGTTATGAAAATGTCCTTAAAGGAATAAAAAATTGTCCAGTACCATTAGAATGAATTAATTTAACGCTCTAAACATATGCATTTGTTAGCGGTTATAATTTTAAACCGTTTGGGCTTCAGCTACACGCCCAGTTTGGACAGTGGTGACATACACAATATGAGACTTTAAACCATAATAAGAGTTACGAACTTGAGACTTCTTCACGCGTATCTACTGTATGGTAACGGAAAAACGCAAGGGTTAACTATCGAGAATATAATAATCCTAAGCGTATCGAGCATAAAGAAACTTACTAATTTTCCTATATCGACTAGATTTGTGGCCGTGGTAGTTTTTACCTGAAACAATAAATAAAAAGATGTTAAATTCATATAGGGTTAGGCATAAAAAACTATCAATCAATACGTACTAAGATTCAAAGTCAAAGCCAAAATCAGCACAGATTTTTACGATGGAGGGGGGGATTTTTATACTCTCCTTGTATATATGTATTTATTTTATGAGGTTTCTAACGATGTTTTGCTTTGTAGGGACTTAGGTTTCAACAGCATCATCATTTAAGTCCCGATCTTTACCGTTAAGTCTGGGGCATAGTTGAGACAAGTTTCATGTCAAAATTCGCAAACAATCGATATCGAATCGTAATATACTTCTTGCTTTTTACTGCGGCGTCAGTAAAGAGGTCACTTTGAAGATTGAAAAGAAACAACTTGAAAACTGTAATATCTAAGATATTACATAAATAGATTACATTATGTAAAAAGATCGTTCTTGTAGAATTAGATGCGGTTAATAAAGCACGGTAGTTCACAAAAGCAGAAAACGATGCATTTGCTACGATACAGAATTCAACTGATAATAATAGATACATCAGGCTAGAATTACTTCATCTGATTTGCTTTTGTTTCTAGATTCTGCTGCATATATGGGAAATGAAACATCATATTCCCATGGGACTTTTACTCTTTTACTATAAGTCGTGGGGTAGTACAGGCCACAAAAAAGAGATATACAAACAGAAGGTATTAATTATTTTCAAGAACAGTTATAACTAATGGAGACGTGCATTTTAGGTGACCTCGCCTGAAAAAACCCTTGATTAGCTCATCTTTCATAAGCGCCGTCGATACAAGTTATAGGACATACATGTAGTTGACTAATACAAAAGCTGTTATATAAAACTTGCTACACCACTGACAATTTCTTTTTTTTTCCCCCATTTGTGTTACATCGTACTATTGCAGATTAAATTATTTTACTTCTTTGACAAAGTGATTTTATGCTTTACTAAAATGCACGTCTGTAGTTATAACTGTTCTTGACGTTTCATCATTTTTCTATATATACTACGTGTCCGCGTAAATTGGCTACATATGGAAAACTTTGTTATTATTGATTTTATGAAAAACAGTTATTCTTCATAAAAAGTTCTGCATGTTCTAAAACCCAAAATTCAACTATCAGATATTAAATTATATCAGTCGTATCATAATAATAATAATTAATTATATCATTTTTGTTCAAGAGTAAAGTACCTTCATTTTTGACCATATCGAAAAGTTTTAATAAGAAAAGATGTTATGGATTAAAAATAATTTTTAAATATTCAATATTGTTTATTTACAATTAAAAAATATTATGTTTACATTATTATTATTATGATACGACTGATATAATTTAATATCTGATGGTTGAATTTTGGGTTTTAGAACATGCGGAACTTTTTATGAAGAATAACTGTTTTTCATAAAATTAATAATAACAAAGTTTTCCATATGTAGCCAACTTACGCGGACACGGTGTAGAAAACGCCGTATAGAATATACCGTACCTTAGACTACGTACAACTACTATTAGACATATATACGACCGTAGCGAATAAAGAGGCCTACAGTGATTCTAGGCCGAGGCGTTGGCTGTATGTACGTAGTTTCTACTTTACATAGTATATGTAGATCTATAGTAGGTAGTGGTGCATTATGCAGCGGTGTATATAGTATATAATATACATATTGTATGATATGGCGTTTTATTTATTTTTGGGCGAGGAATCAGGATGGCGGAGCATCCTATGTACCTCATGGCACCGATTACTATGATCATTTGGCCGACCCTACTAGAATTTAGCCGAATCTGGGGGAATTCAACCCCCAGTAGGGATTTTTATCGTGCCAAACATCGCATTGGCATGAGACCTTCGGTTTACAGGACAGGTTTACTTGGTATCCGAGAAGAAGGCATGTTTTTAATTTTTCTCCGCTATGAAAAATTACCAGCTCGGCCGGGGATCCAACCTGCGACCTTTGGATTATGAAGTAAACATGCAAACCACTAATCCACCGAGGCTGGCATGATATGGCGTTAACCCCTATGAACTGCGATGTCTATATATATTTTCCCGGTGGATGCCATCTTCAGGACAAAAAAAATCCAAAAGCCCTTAAAGAACTTTTCGCGTCATCCGCTGCTAAGAGTCTGAACTGTTTTCTTTCTAATTCTTGATCTAAAATTTGAAAGAATTAAAAGGAACTTTTAATAAAGAGACTTATTTATACCGAGCATTGCACAACTGCCACTAATCCTAATATCGCACGTCAATCTCACCGCTAGATTATACACTAATCTGTACTACGATAAAATGACGAACATGTCACTGTCTATCTATATTCTATAATATAACCCGTCATTCCAATCTCTCCTTTTGTATTCGTACCCATCAAATATCTCATTTGACGGATTTCTAATCAAAGTAGAAAATCACAAACTATTGTAGTAACACTCTCCTCCTTTCCTCATGAAACTAGTTCGTTTGTAGGAGCTGCTGTTGTTGCTGCTACTTTTGATATATGCAATGCGTTCTTAATGCGCATTGCCATTACTTAATAATACGTAACAAACATTTATTTATATCCGGACTATTTTTACTTTTTTTATATAATACAGGGGTGTGGTTAATCTGACGCAACAACTTGTACTCACGATATTTTATTACTCTTTACGGTTAATAAGTTGCAGCAGAAATTTTCATTCCCTTGGCTTTTTCTTTGCAGTCTCAGCCGTATCGTCTTCGCTTACAACAAACTGTAATGTAACCCGAGCTAAAATAGCTACAACAATGATAAGCCCTTAAGGTAACTTTAATACAAAAAGCCTTTATGGTTATGGCTTGTTTACAAAAGTAGCGGTAACTACTTTCATAATAATGATATTGGTTATTTTTTTTAATTTTCCTTTAAAATTTCCTTAACCATAGAACAATGCCCGATTTCTTTTTTAATATCCGAATATACTTGCCTAGTTGATTGATATAGGCATAGTAAATCAAGTTTGACAAATACACTTTTATATCCAATTCATCCAGGTGATGAAATCGGTAGAATGTAGGTGTACGCACACTCACATCTCAGTCAAGATTTCGCACCAATAAATTTATTATTTTAATGTCCAGATATTATGACAGAATAATCGATCAAGACAAGTTTTCGAATTCATTTTTAACCGTATGTTGATGTTTGATTGGATACGGCGATAAAAAAAGGGACGGCTGTCGTTATGAAATTTAAACAGAAGCATAAAGAAATCGTCAACACATCTCTGCAAGTAACTCAGTTAAGCCGAATAAAAAACCCCAAAGCCTTATGCAAATTAGTCTAGAAGTAACAGAGGTACAAAAGAAAATATTAGTATCCATCATTATTTAATAAAGCACGTCCATTTCATCTCATGTAGGGGATGGGTTGTCAAACAAAATAAAAGCACATTAAAATCGGCCTATAAATAAAGAATATACATTATACATAGAGAAAAAAAGTTACACATGTATAAATGTTAATTGTAATTAACATTGCCAAGCCACTGAAGTAAATACATACTTGTGCGTGGTATAGGGCGGTGTTATTTTTAACGACAACCACTGGAAGATGTTTTATGTGGTTATCGAAACCGGCTCCTTAACGTGCCCATCTGACAGCACGGCGAAGTGTACTGAGACTTTATCGACAAGAAACATTCTCTAATAGAGCTCCATTATACGAACTTTCGTCCTCCGATGAATCTGGAATCATTACACCCCCAGCAATACGATTGGGGTTTGAGACTTTTTGTTCAATAATTTTTGGTCTACTGGGCTTTTGGTCAAATTACGTTTGGTACAACTTAGTATTAGTCTAATGGACGTTTGGTCTATGCGACTTTTTATCCAATGGGACTTTTAGTCTAGTTTGGTCCAATAAGACCTCCTTTCGTGCATTGGCCTCTTTATTTTAGTAGTACTTTTAGCTGAACTAAAATGCAATTACTGGATGGTCTTAAAATATAGTTCCTATTATTGTCCATCTGTTAACCTAACCTAACCTAATTTTGTCCATTGGTCTGTTGAACGTCAGTTCAGTTCAGGCTTAAAAAAATGGCTGTGGATCAGAAGGTCCATTAGACGAAGCGTCCTACTTAAAACTAAACACACCACTGCACGTGAAGTCTATTAATAAACCAAAAGTCTTGTGGTTAGTCAAAAAGTTATTTCAACTTCCAAACATTTGGCCATAACTGATTTTTCAGAGATGTGCAGTGGTGGGTTCACAGCCTACATACTGAACCCCAAGAAATCTCGCCAGCAACTGACCGAACCATAAACAAATCTGATGATTTTAAAATTATTTTGTCAAAACATTAACGTGTTCTAGTCAATATTCGTTTCCGTAACAGTGAAGTACATACTTCCTTTTCGGATATCGAGAGTAAATCGTTGACACAGCCATAAACATTTACAAGGAAAAAGGACGGCAAAACAGACCCTAATCTATAATATTTGTTATGAATTATGAAATTTATTTATTCTTAAAATTGTTTTGTCGTGGTAAGGCATCTTCCTCGATACTACTTTGCTATTTTGACAGCTGATATCAAAATGCTCAAAATGCCGACAGCAAAAGCATCACGGAATTCCTAAAATATAAGTAAGATTTTATGAGCAAGAAAACGCAAAATTATTTTGTTAGTTGTGGCGAGCAGCTTCTTCGATACACATTTTAATATACAATTTTGATAGCTAGTATCACAATGTCCAAAATGATAACATTTCTGAAATATAAGAGCTTATAACCAAGAAATAGCAAAATAGCAAAGATAAAGTACGACGCCGGTTACTACTAAACGATCTCCAGAACTATAAGGTTTTAGGAAGATGTACTTGCTTCCCATGCACTGTTGAACTTACAAACGTTTGGTCAAAGAAGAATTTATGAATTTTGAAGACACTACCATTGAAGCTTTTATCGTTAATTGTTAGTTGAAGGAGACTACCAAAGGTGCTGGAGAGAACTATTAAATAAGCATTCAACACTGCTTCCATTATGAGGAGCTATGCAAAATTAAGTAATTAAATATTCTTTCCCTAAATATACCTAAACCTCCTCAGACCCTTTTTTACTGAGCCCATAACCTTTAGAAAATTTCTTTTGTTTTCTTCGCGACTGTTGCAAGAATCGCGTTAGATAGCAACAACTCTATTAGGTATACTAATCTAAATATTACATTTCAAAAACTGTACAATAACTCTCTCTTGAAAATAATTTGACTAATCTTCTCTGGAGATTATTATTATTTGATGTCTATTCCACTATAAAGATAGTATTAAGATGAAAGTTTTATTTTATAAAACCAATATTTGCAGCACAGATAATTGTAATGCATTTGAAAGTAGTTATAAGACCCAGGGTCAACGCTAAATTTCAAGAACAAAACGGAAGTGGTGTGGGTTTTGAAAAACAATTATAGTAATAGAAACCGATTAAACCTTCGAACGATTAGAGTAGTACGCCCCTGCACACACATAAATTTAAAAGGTGATTGCACCTAACTTTCTAAATTTTTTCGTTTCAACTATTTTAACCCTGTCCATTAAAGCCGCGTTATTATCCTATCTATCTAAAACACGGCATCGATTAGGTTGACAAGATAAAGTGACTATCCTAACCTCACATTATCTTAAAATTTCAAATTGTTGTTGTTTATAGTTTGCATTTAACCAAAAGACACCTGATGCTGCTGCTACTGGTGCTATAACAAAAGGTGTTATAGCGTACTATAAAATGGTCGACGTGCAAGAGAATTTTGTTTGAGAGAACGAGATGGGTTGTGGTTTCCGTAAGGAGATATAGCGGTTGCACCTCTGAGCCTTGTATCAATCACTATATAATTAGTTTCTGAAGTTGGCGCCGCCGCCGCTACTGCCACCTCCATCCAGTATTCCAGACAGGACCGATGTTCACTTGCACTTAGTACACATTTAATCAATTAAATACACAAAGTTCTTATACGTGCTCTGTTAACTCTGTGGAAGGAAAAAGTTCTAATTACAAAGTAGATAGGTAATGGCGGCGGCGGTTGAAGTGCGGTGGCGTCGTATTGGTTTTTAGATAATGGCAATAATTAAGGTAAAATTGCGTAAATATTTGCAGAAGGTTCTTAGTTAGTTTATTAATAAAAGTCTCAACTTGTATGAATGACCAATCTTTAACAAGGCTCCATTCGATTTTTTATCTTTCCTCTTACACACCGATCTCTTTCAACTATGAATATGTTAACACCTTTCAGTTTTCAGAACTTTAATTTACCTTTGCATTAATCAGATGACCAATTGTTATTGTTGAACTTAGAATTGGGAAGCAAAGACAATACCTATCATGGCACTCTTGGACAATGATCCTTTTACGGTGGCATTCTCATATGCTATCAAAACACAAGAACAATTACTAATACTGCTGCTTTTCATATGTCGTCAGAAGACGAGGACAATACCACAGCATATTCAATCGATTATCAGCAGTTTGAAGTTGTTAAGCTAGCTTCGATATCGCGTACACCACGATCAGTTCGTTGAGGTTTGTCGATTGCCATCGTTTATTGCATGCTAGTAACAACAATTAATCTCATAAGACTGTTCTTAACTTCTATTAGAAAAAATGACTCGTCTTCTCTGATATCGCCATTAGAGGTAATGATTACTGTTGTAGAGCCACCTAAAGACAAGGACATACCGAGCAAGGCAAGCAATATCGCCGACTTCACGGCCATCTGACAATTTTGAGATTAGAAATTAGACAGCAAGAATCTATTAATAACTAATAACAGTCACCAGAATTCAAGCACAATTCTTAATATTGGCATTTTTGGTGTCTCATGTCATTCTCATATCTCATCTCTCATGTCTCAAAACATGAAAAAATTGTCATTGGCGACGGAATTAAGAAAGTAATCTAATACATACGTACATACATAATACATTCCCCTTTTACCGCATTTTACAGTGTCGGGGTTCACACAAACTCTTATGGGAGTGCAACGGAGGTAATGGAGCTATTGTAGCAAGTACATTACGCTCCCCCATACTTTATCACTCATACAACTTTCATACCTTATCCTAAAGAGCTCAAATACGATTGTACTAAATTTTTAAAATTTAGTCGCAACCGAGGTTTGAACCCCTGTCCCTCTGAACGAGAGGTAGGATCCCTACCACTCGACCACGGAGGGCCTAGTAATCTAATAATAAGATAATAATTAAGAAAGTATCCAAATCTGCAGCATAAATAATAGCCTTCGACTACAATCTGGGATATCAACATTAACCATTCAAAGTTGAGGGAAGTCGGCGAACGTCGGTTAGCAGAAAACCAGAACCAACAGAATCTTCAAATGTTTTCATAATACAAAGACAATCGGTGCCTTAGGCAACGATCGGTCATTTCCACATTTGCTCAGAATTTGTAGAAAACAATATCGTCGAATACTAGTTCGGCGACCAGTCAAGCCACAGCAGTCCTCAGAAACCAACCGCAATTGCGATATCATCACATGTCGTTGGGCAATTCGCTATATTATTTTCTTTGTTGATACTGTGGTAGACATACGAAAGACCTGCATGATGGATAAATCTTCAATGACCATTAAGTTGCGTGTTACAGAAGGCCCTGACAAAATCTCTGCCTTTGGCGAAGTCCATTAGTCGTTAAAAATGATTGTTGACTTTTGGTGGTCATCGATCGGGATACTATGCTAGCCATTCGAAGTTGAGGGAGGTCAGATAGACCCGCATGTGTAATTTTCCTATCGTCAGTCACTCATCAGTGAGGCAAGTAAGTTGCTGCCCTTGGTGACAACCGATATATTCTCAAATATCATCACAATCGGCATTTTCTCGTGAATATGAATCTGCCTGCTCCGTCGAACCTACGAGAAACCTTGTCACCAGTTAGCAAGTTGGGAACGTATCTATGGATCCTCTAATATTTCGAGTAGTGTCCACTGATTAAACCCAACACTGCGATCCGTAGAATCTCCTGAGCTATTATACTGCTGTCGAAGGCACACCAGGCCTATAACTAGGGTATAGGTGGACAATTGTCCAAGTACAGGCCACACTTGTGTTGGTTTCAATGTAGCAGTGAAAAGAGTTCGTATACTGGATAAGGGTATGTTTATAGGCCAGGGAAGCTGGATTCCTACAAGTGAGCAGGTAAATAGCTGCGGCACTAACTTGAAGAGTTAGTTGAGAATGGACAGTAACCTCGTTCCCACTAGTGAGAATTGACAGCATTCACGTAAGACAGTGAATGACGCCTTGATTCAGCGTATCTCAATTCATCGTCCATTAGGGGGTCGTGGCAGTAAGCTATTAGGCAGGTATGGCACGTAAATATATCAGAAGTTGCCAATGCTAAATTGAATGTCACCCAGATATTAATACATAAATAATATGTGCATATCATACATGACGATGTTTTCTATCCTTAGGGTGGTTTTCTCGATAGTGTTAAATGTTTAAGTTGATTTTTAGTGATTTCCAATTTAGTTGTTTCCTTATATGGCCTACAATTTGCATGTAAATCAGTTAAACAGAAATACAAAGTTTCCCTTTATGATAGATACATCTCAAGGTTAGGAATGGTATAGGGAGTTTAAATAAACTCCCAAAATTGCTCTTCTTATTTAATGTAAATAAAACTGCGGTAAACATTTATTAAACAAATTTTGTTTATGACATAAATGAAGATAAACACTTCTCGATTTATCTTCATTTTGTTATTATTTCATTATTTCAAAATGTCATCATTTAACCTATAACTTTAATGTCAATGTCAATTTTATTTCCTTTTTCTGGAGGCTGGAGTACTGATATAAAATTCAGTACTACCAATTCTGAAAACAGAAAATTCAAACATTTCCTCATAATACATTAAATGCTAAAGCGCGATCACTCTTTAAAAGTATGCCGAAAAAACAATACTGGGCACTTTTTTAAATTTATAATGATCGGTAAAGAGACGAGCCCCCAATGACTAATTTTGTGAGAGCGACCGCAGGAATGTCCGTGTGTTTTATATCTCCTCTGGTGAATTCTCGATTATTTTTTAATTTCCAAGTAGTATTAATAGAAGTAAACAAACAACAAGAGAGAGATCCAAGGCCTACGTGATCTCCAACATGCGTACAATGAGCTGCGGAGCAACCTACTCAGGTTTTTGGTCACAACCTCTCTTCGGCCAAAGATGTTTTCACTGCATAATCGTGTAATCGAATAAAATTGTAATATTCAACTGGGCAACTGTAACTGTTGTACTGGGTCACGCCTCCTCCAATGTTGCCCTACTATTTTTAATAGTAAAAAGAAATTCTAGTTTTATTATAGGAATTTTATGTTAATAGGAAGTTGTTGCCGCTGCTTTGTAACAAAATTGTACCTTGGGTCTATAAAGAGAAAATAGTCAAAAGGCAAAAAATAAATTTCAATTATAAATGTAATAACAACTTCAAAGGCTATCAAATGTAAGCATATCAATTGTATTATGGGATGTGGGGGAAGGGAAGCCGTAAAATGAAGAAAGCCAGATTGTAAATTAAAATTTCATCGGTTCAAAACCAAACAAATAACAAAATTGCACAAATGTTTTGGCATTTACGCAAACATAACAATAAGTACGGAGGTAGTTAATATTATCACATACATATACACAACACGACGAGGTCAGAAACCTCTACGTTATGTTCACTTCACGCCCGTACTGTTATGTCTACTACACCAAATACGAGACAGCCTTCGAGTTATTTGTTGAATTTTAGCGAATGCATATATCGAACCTACTGTATGTATGCAACAGCACTTATTTGTATTATTGCACAAAAACATGCGTGCAATCATGGCTACAGGTGTAGTTGCGACATCGAAAAGTCTCTGTTTTCGACATATTTGGGAGTTACATAACAAAGAGACTTAATATGGTTGCTTGAGATGTATAAACACATCGCTCTTTCGTGTCCTTCTGAATTGATTATTTTATTTATAGTCAAAATGTGAATTACTAATGAACTGCAAACAAATAACAAGATGTAATGGAAAATTTCTCTTTAAATAAATAGTTTTGTATAAAATAAATTGAGATATAAAAACTATTTGTTAGGTTATGTAACTTGGAACATAGAAACGCATACTAATATTAAAAGTTGCCACACCCAGAAATAACGAGCAATGTTTTTCTTTTGGTTTATTAACGAGGAAGAGAATTGGTTCTAAAAAACAGTTTATAAAATTTGTATGATTGAATTTTTTTAAACAAAACAAATTTTGCGATGCATAATATTTCCAACACAATTTTCTCAAACAATATCATTGTTTTTCACGCCTTCAATTGCTCTCTCCACTTGTTTTTCCTTAAAACCTAACCTTGACGATCTTCCCACAAGCCCACAAAATATTTCGCTGTTTTTCCCAAGAACTTAATCTATGGCTAAAATGGCATCATAAAATAGCTTTGAGATTTGAAATATTTCAGATTTCAAAGTTTTAGACGCAACAGCAATATACCCCCGATCTCACACGATCGGTTCCCGAACTTTCGTTCAAACAATCCTAGAAAGAACCTATCAGGGCAGTTCTTGCCTTGCTCTGGAAAAAGAAATTCCAAATGTGGAAAATTTTAACAGGCTAACAAATGCAATTATGACTATGCAATTCCCTATGTAGTTTGCAGTTACTAGGAGGCTTAATATATTTTTATTTTCTTAAACCTACGATTAATCTGCTCAAAATTTACAGCAATCCTGTACATTTAACATTCCAGTATTTTTCTGTACTGCTTTGAAATTGCGCCAAATTTTTCATTCTGTTTAAATGACAAGTCTAAATTGGTTTAAGACCAATGACAACCGTGCGGGAACCGTTATAGATTATCACAGGAAGATTAACCTGAAAGTTAGATTAATAAAGGCCATGACAAACATGCTACAGATTATCCGCCACAAGAAATATTAGCTACTATTTTTACACGGTTACTTGACAAATATGAGAAATAAGCGGATAATCCGCGTGTCAATCTAAAGTTTGCACACAATACAAGTTTGCCATAAATAATCCGTCCGAGATATTCGCCTATGGAAAGTAAGATGAAACGATTGATACTAATTATCCGCGACGGAACTCCATCGCAAACAATCCGTTGCGAATTATCTTCAGTTTTAGCGATATTTAGAACACCGCGGACTGGTGATTCACGGTATATTAAAAAAAGTCCGCGACCAATATTACATTTGTCTTTGCATTGAAAATCTTTTCGAGGATTATCTACTTACTTATAATAATCGTCAATTTTCACGTGCAAATTCAACGCAACCTATCCGTTGCGTATCTTCCGATCATTTCGAAACAGATTAATAATTACGCAACAGATTATCCGTGGATTTCTAATTGTATTTTTGAGTTATTGAGTGTGACAAATGGACGAATAATTCGTAATTAAAGTAAAGCGTCGACGGGTTTTTAATACTAAATTATCGTTTCCACGGATTATCCGTTATTTGCAAGACCGTTCGTAAAAACCGGGTTTTCTTATTTTACTAGTATTTGGAAAAATAATGAAAATGTATCATTATGCGGGTGGATTCGATATGGAGCTTGTTTTTAATGATCTCATTTACCCAGCAATAGAAACTTCTAGAAGAAAGTAAATGCAATACAAAATGGCTGCGGTTAATGCGTTGCGTATTTTCTATTTGTCTGAGAATAACTTTTCGTTACATTAAAGTGTCGCAGACTATACGATGGTTAATGATCACTCATCAAAACTTAATATCTCCACTGTAAACTATTGAATCGTCATGTATAAACCAACGCGGGTAAGGTGACAAACGGATAATTCGCGGCAACGCATTTTCATTGAAAGTCATCACGTTGTCAACTTCCAACTATGTATCAATTTCTCACTCCCAATTCAGATTAAATATAGTATAAATTCACCGCGGATAATCCGCAGTTATTTCCGTCGATTTAGAAAAAGATATTTCACAATGAATTACCTACATTAGATATGTATTGTATTTAATTTATACTGATGGTTGATGAGTGCGACAAAAGGGCGGATAATCAGAACTTGTATATATATATGTATTATTAGAAGTCGACAAATGTGACGGATTACCAACATACAAATGACAGATAATACATTTTATTTATTTATTGTCTGATAATTCTTTATAAAGAGCGGAACACATGAATTAATGACCCCGACTCGACTTGCAATACTAGATAAGAACAGTTACAAACACATGGAAGATATGTAATAACGGATTATCTGTGCCGTTTTTTTTAAATGAACACGTATGCAACAGTTTTCTTTGAAAAAAAGTTTTTGATAAACCTGTGAACTTTTCTTGTAAACTCTTTCTCTTTCTATTTCCTAAACTGACGCAGTATAGTTAAAAGGGTGTACACGTTTACAATTGCACCCTTAAAACAAAAGATTGCAAAATTACATCATTTCCAAAACTATTATGATCTTAACAAAAGTCTTGAACGATAATTTATTCATATTAGAATCCCCGAGAAAATCCGCACACTTTCCACATTACATTATCTACGACGTGAAAGATCTTTTATGTTACCATTTCCAACCCTCAAAAACACGCACTTAAGACTAATAAGAGTGGCGAAAAGGGTTTAACTAACTGGTGTTCGTACATCCCGGTTAGCGATCTAAATTAAACTCTTCTCTTGCCACAGCACAGCAGTGATGAAGTTTTTCAGCATGAAGTCTCCGGAGTAGTAGTAGTAGGAGGAGGGCTGCCCTTGATGTCGTTAAAAGCAAATCTAACGAGATGGCACATCGTGAAACCGCCGGAAACTAAAAGACCGCAGTCGTAATTAAAGTAAAGCTGAATCGGGCACATTTGCATAGGAAGAAGGAACGCAGAGCTCGTCTTCTCTCCTTGCAACAGCCTTCTACGAGAACGACGTTCTTCATTCCAAAGACGTGATGGAACATTTTTATGTGTTATTTCCAAGTTGTTAATGAGATGTGACCCCTTTCTCTCAGCGCTGTTATTTTATACTTGTCCTTTTTCTTTCTCGAGCTTCTTTGTTCTGGCGTTAGAAAAATGTTTACGTTTTAAAAGAGGGTACAGATTATTTACATTGGAAATTGTCATAGGCGTGTGATTATTTTTAGAAAATGTGTATGACGCACTGCTTAATGAAGAAAGAAGACGACGTCGAGATATGTGCGATATAATTAATATGTCTTATGAAACCAGACAGACGTTTTAGTCGTTTTGTTCTTCTAATAGAGATATTAAGACATTAATTACAATTTAATCGTCTGGAGACCCCTACAAGCCGCTCTGGTGGCTGGGTAGGGTTTCTCTGCTAGGTCTGAAATTTACGAACATATTTCGTTGTATTATCCGCTCGAATAAGCAGAGACTCGCTACCAAAAAGTGATGTTGTTGTCGGGGTTAAGTTGGTTGCGGAAAATCTTGTTATTATAAAAAAGAAGAGTTACCAACATAAAGCAACGACAAAAACAGGATCTCTCGTTGAGAAAAGACAGACCTGTTGTTGTGTGTGATTTTTGTTTTGTTTGGTGCATTTGTATTGGGCTAGGAGTTGTGTTAGTGGTTTTTGCTGTATTTTTACTGAAAAGTTCGTTTCAAGTTTGACGGTGGTCGGAGATTTTTTTTCTTTACTAGTCAATACAGCAGCCTTTTATATTTATTGAAAGTATATTATTTTGAAAAGCAGACGTCTATGAAGAGTTTATCTTTGAAAGAAAAGCAAGTGTATTGGAAAAATTAGTTGAACACTTGAACTTCATTAATCGATAAGTAGGATATTTACGTATAACTGTTGCTGTTGGAATATTCTTTTCTAATGTACAAACACAGTGTACGCTGGTTACCCGCTCCCTGGTTACCAGCGCAGACCAGCGAAAATGCACACGGTAGAGGTAGACGCTGATAACTCAGTGCTGGCTACCTGCGCCAATTAGACGTGGATTTTTATATTGAAGTTGTAAAATTATTTTTAATACCAGAACAAATTTCAATTAGTGATCGACCGATATCACTTTTCTTGACGATACGATATATCGGCCGATACCGATATTTACCTGCCGATACCGATATTTACGTGCCGATAAACCGATATATCGTATCGGCAAAATACACTTTTTCCATTTCTAATCTCTATAGTTTTTAGCTTTAAAAATATTTATAAAAATGCGTTCCTGGTTTTTACTACATTATGAATTAACATAAACGTGTTTTTAAGTAAGAATAATTTTGGGAAATTGCCAGTATGCAAAGACATTTTAAAATAATATCACCGTATTGAACCGCTTAAGTAATGAATAAAATTCTTTTAATATTTTGTTACGGCGAAAAGTGCTGTTCTACTCGACAGCTGCAGCGGTGTCAGATTTCATAAATTTGCTTGCATAATTTACAATCGTTACAATTTATGGAGGATGTAGAAAATAATCGATAAACGTGAATGCTAATTAACTATAAAAATAAAATACTGTTTTGGCCAAATCTGCATGCATTCTGTGCGTATTTTGTGCGAATACCCGTTCGGCAGCCTTCATACGTCACGCCTCTTTAAAAAACGATTGCAGATTATGTTTTTTTTTGTTGTATTTTGATACATTATGTACAGGGTTATGATAATGTAATGCACAAAATTCATAAAACGTACAACGATCACTTTGGAACAAAATGCAAAAACACGTCAAATGTTTTTTTTTATTCCGCATCTTTTGACATAAGTTACAAAAATAACACGTCAAATTTGTCAAAGTTATGACGTCATTAACATATTTTTTTAATGGGAAGCTAAGATTTTTATTACATTATTGGAGAAAGCTTGTTTTGTTACACTAGGGAACAATAGTTGCAGTAGGGCTCACATAAGAAAAAAAAACGAGAAAATGAATAAAAAACGAAATAAACGTAAGTTTCATAATAATCGTTGTACGTTTTATGAATTTTGTGCATTACATTATCATAACCCTGTATATGCAATGAAAATCCCGAAAGTCATTGTTACTTGCCGATATACCGGCAAGTTACCCGCCGATACAATACGATACCGATAATCGGCCGCAGCTGCCGATATGCCGATTTACCGATATCAATATCGGTATCGGTCAATCACTAATTTCAATTGTCTACGAAAGACCACCATTGTGGGATAAGCAGCTAAAGTCTCGTTAATATTCACTACCAAGATTTATATGATTATAAAAAAATCAACATAAACTTGACATTTTTCCGACTGGACTGATAGTAAAACCATTTCTTGCTTTTTGGCAATGCAAACCGTCTGGCTCTGTTGATTTACAAATTTTTATAGAAGAATATTTCTCTTAGAACACTCAATCTACAATAACTAATAATGTTATGTGCTGTCGTTTGCTCCAAGTCAGTAACCGATTCTACAAAATTCTAGGACCCTTATTTCTTTCAAAATTTGTTGATCAATAGAACGGCAGTAATAGTCCAAGAATTGTAATGCTTTTTCTACACCCAAGCCCGAAAAATTAAGATATCCAAAATGTAAGAATTGGATGCCTTTGAATTGACTCAAGCAAAAATTAGATTGTTTTCAATGAAGAATCATTCAAGAAAAGGAAGAAATCATTTGCCAATTGTTTTTGGTTCAAAATCAGTAGCGGCAGTTGCAGAAGGCTATGTCCATCTGATTTTTCTCATTATCAAAGCTGTCCGGAAGACAGTCCAGGTGTAACAAATAGAAGCTTGATATATTCCTCACTTCCTCAGCCAAAAAAATAATTGTAGCGATAGAAGGGGAAATTGTCAGTATAGACAGTTTTTGGGAAAAAACAATGGTTTTTTAAACAATTCATCCTAGAATGTTGAATGAAATTTGGTAACTTTAGTTAGGCATTCTGTTTGAAAATTCTGGGCAATAATTGTATTGCTGAGAAGTAACTGTCTTCGAGGTTAGACAGTTATGAATGATTTTTAGATAAACTTGCATGTCAGAATGTTTACGCTTTACGTATAGAAAGATGTCACCTTCAGAAACTAACAACTGAGAAACCAAAAACAGATACTTTTCAAATTGCTTGAATTTAATTAATTGAATATAACTTTGGATTAACACCAAGTGTGGGCTCGTATGCGTCTTAATTGACAAGTATAACCAATATTTTCTGAAGTGTTTTGGTCAATTTAACGATACCATTATCCAAATATTTACAGGGCACGCTTGAAAAGAGGAGGAATGTAAAGGAATTATGGCACACACCAAACCGGTCAAAGTAATTTCAGATGTTACCTTGATCTATTTTTCTAAATGGTCTTCTATATTTGTGGACTTTTAAATTGTTCTATTCTAGTCAATTTTGGAGATAAACTGTATTTTAAATAGCTTTATCTGTGTGATCTTAATACTATTTGGGTTACGGTGTAAGTTTTGCCAAATTGGAGCTTAATCTTCATACCTTAGTATCGGTATCGGTTTGGTGAAGAGAACTCCGAGATTAGCTAGTAAGTAAACTTCGTTTCAACTGAAGAACTATGAAGCCATTATCTAAACGCTACAAGTATAAGTTGTGCACCATATACCCATATATAGTAAACCATAGATTATAGATTGTAGGTTAGAGGTCATAGATTTAGGCCAGGCCCATAGGTTATAGTATTATAGCACAGACTTAGTATAGAACATACAACAGTACGTTTAGATATAGACTATCCGTTTACTTCAAAAAATCGAGACTCTAGAAGTCTAAATCGCATGACTAAACAAAGACTATAGAACAAATAGACTGCAGATTATGCAGTGTACACTACCTATTGCGAACTATAGATTGATTAAGAAGTATATGCTATGGCGTTTATACAGAATATAGAGAATAGACTATACAGGATAGTCAGAATTTAGACCTGTAGCTATTACTGAAGAAAAGTAATAGATTAGATACCATAGACTACATAGTCAGTATATGCTATAGATCATACTGAATAATCCACGGATTGAATACCATATCTTTTAGACTATATACAACAGTACATGTATAGGTACCACATACTGCGAACTGTAAGTTATATTAAGGTGACATCCAAATTACAGGAAATTTTTTTTAAGTTGCGTGACAATTATTGCCTTGTTATGGGTTCTCAAATCTTATCAGAAATAATTTTTAGGCGCATGCCTATTTCGAGAAAAATTCAAGTGTGCGGATTCTAACTTAACATTAAGCTTTCTCCCATTTCCCCCTATGATACTTAAGACATACCTGGTTCGTCTTGGTTTTTGCTCACAATCGGTACGGGGCAAAACATTATTTTTGGGAGGATTCAAGAGCCCATAAAAAGTCCATAATCATCAAGTAGGTTAAAAAAATTTCTTGTAGTGGGGGTGTCACCTTAATATACGTTACAGTTCGCAGTATGTGATACCCATATATGTACTAGTAGTACATAGTCTAAAATTTGTTGGTATTCAGTGCGTGGACTACTCAGTACGGTATATAGCATATAGTAACATTGTAGTCTATGGCATCTAGCCTATTACTCTTCTTCAGTAATAACTACAGGTCTAAATTCTGACCTATCCTTTATAGACGCCATAGCATATATTTCTGGGCTATGCACAATATTGACTATAGGGTATAAATTGGGAATTGCGGATTGCAAACTCCACACTATTCATAGACCACATAATGCGAATTGCAGATTATGTACTATGGAGTGAAAATTGGGTACTTGTACTAGAGATCTGTACTATTATAATAATAATGACACTATAGGTAGTGTAGCGTAAGCTATGGCTGTGGACGACTGGCTATGAATATATGTATGGATTTTAGCATGTAGACTAGGATACACGGCCTATGGGCTAGTGAGATAAGAACTAGTATAACTTTGTAGACACTAGAGTGTGTACATACACTACTGAAATGGCGGTTGCACCTAGTTAGTAATAATCCACATCAATTGCTTTTTCTAAATAAAAACAATCAACACCATGTTGTGTTCTCTTTCTATTATTACTCCACCACAACACCAAACAAACACCAATCATCATTAAATGTAAATGATATAAACAAAAAAGCTTGCTTATTCATTCCCATTTTGTACTAACTACTATAATTACAGTTGGTTGTCACGCAATACGCATTCACTCACTCGTTGATGACACAAATAAATTAAATAAAAGGCGAGATTTTTATCAGCAGGAATCATTTCCACTCCGACTATCAAGCATCGAAAACGGTTTTCTCCTATTACATTATACAAAAAAGGCGTATACACTGTACGCGAGCGATTGCAATACGCAAAAAACAAACCAGGGGCCCCTTCTTCAACTTCCGCGTTTTATTATTATTATTATTATTATAAAAGCAGATTATAATCGCCACTGCATTATAATAAACGTATTTAATTAAAATTCGACCTATAATTTCGAATGAACCAACCACGTTTTAATTATGGATCGTTCAGCTGGAATAAATTGAATAATGTCAAAATGAGGAGCACTATTAATGTGGGCAAACAATATAATGAAGCAAGAGCATGCATATGATCACATGGCAAGTCCAGCACACGTAGCTTTTTTTTTGTTTAAACAGCGTAGATTTTGAAGGGCACGGCAGGTTGGACCCTCAAAAAAAAACACTAACGGCACCTGCCTTATATTGCTATATCCGCCATGTGTTTGTATGCATTTTAGGACGATACATTGTTCTACTTTTTGTAGGTTGAAGGACACAGGGACACACCATGTGTTATTTATTTTTGTCTCTAGGTGGTGTGTGTAGTAGACCAAATGAATAGAAAAGTTAAAAAGGCGCAAGCGAGATAAGAAAAAAAATTAAGAGTTTGTTTCTTGGCGAGTAATCGGGGTGAAGAAACATTCTCGCGTTGACACTGAGCGTACGTTTTACTTCCTTATCCCAGAAGAAAGCATGATTTAATTTTTTCCTACTATAAAAAATTGTCATCTCGGCCAGGAATCGATCGAACCTGCGACCCTTACATCAAGATGCTAATAATCTATTTAAGAGCTAATTATAGATTTACAAAAAAAAAAACACAGGAAGCGGCCGATCTACCGATCTGAATAGCAAAAGTTTGTTCAGTAGGTTTTATTTAATAGCTACTAAGATTCTTTTTCAGATCTCACTGTATCTTCCAAGTTTTCTGGGCCTTTCTCTTCTACTTTTACAACTTATGAAATGTGTAAGCAATTCATAGGCTAATGATAGTATTTTCAGTTAACATTTATTTATAACAAAGTCATTTTAGAAACGCAGACAATTTCTTCCTGGTTACAATTCCTGGAAGTTCATTTATGATGACGTTACGACGCTGTAAAGTAACAAATTTAGTGTTCGAGCTAAAGGGATACGGACCATTATGTTAGGCATTTTATTAGGAGCAAGATCCCACCTTATTGCTTTATGTAGTATTTTGTTGTGTTGGCGTTTTGTTCACTTGAAATTACCAATTTACTTAAAGAGACAAAAGGCTTCTTTATAGTAGGCCATGATATTAAGACAACACGTCCATAAAATATCCATTAAAAGTGTTTTTCGGTGGAATTACTTTCTACACTTTGAAATGATGAATGCTCTTTGAAGTCACTGGAAACTCTAATGTGTCAATACTAAAATAATCTGAAACTACAAAGTTCTAAACATTGAAATTCTGATTTGGCATTGTAAGGGTTTTAAAAAACAAAATGTTGCCCTTATCTAATCTTGATACCTTATATCTTTGGATTGTTTGTTTGAATTACTTTGAAATACTTAGTTACTTTGAATCCCTGAAACTTCATTTTAAGATCCGATCAACATAATAAGGAATCAGTAGTATTGTGTATTGCTAACGAAATTACAGATATTAGTCCTGGAACTTATAGCATTACTTTGATATTACTGTTACCTAATAATATTGTATTGCCTTATCTGGTATTGCATACTATTACTGACAGTATTACTGTGGTACATGTTACTATATTTGCAGTAGAATCTTAATGTTGTTATGGTATTACCCGTATCAGTGGAAAATTTCCTGGTATTACTGGAATTAATTCTGAATTTATCTGGTATTAGCGAAACTAATAGCATTACTTTGACATTACTGGTAATAATTTTGTATTACCATGGCATCTTAATGGAATATCTGGGTATTTGACTTAGTATGAGTGGTAACACTTTACCGTAATGGATTAGATGGTATTGCATACTATTACTCCGATACTGTGTTTATGACTCGGGTATTGCAATGATATATGCAGTAGAATCTTAATATTATTAGGATATTACCTAAATTACTTTAAAGTTTTCTGGAATTACCGCAGTTAACCTCTTACTTTTCTGATATTAGTGGAACTATTATAAAACGATTTTGCAAAGAGATGAAAACGTTAATGAAGAAGTAATTGATAAAGCGAAAGATTGCATACTATTACTGGTATTTCCGTGGTATTACAATATTTTGCAGTAGAATCTTAATGTCGTTATGGTATTTCCTAAATTAGTGCTAAATTATCTGGTATTACTGGAATTAATTCTGGATTTATCTGGTATTAGCGGAACTAATAGCATTACTTTGACATTACTGGTAATAATTTTGGGTATTTGGCTTGGCATGAGTGGTAATACTTTATAATAATGGAGTTCGATGGTATTGCATACTATTACTGGTATTGCTGTGTTTATGACTCTGGTATTGCAAATGATATCCGTAGTAGAATCTTAATATTATTAGGATATTACCAGAATTAGTGCAAATTTTTCTGGAATTACGAAATTAGGGAAATTAATTTACACTATTCTAGTATATTAGTGTTGCTAAATTTGCTTACTACTACTGGCATTGCAATATATGCAGTAGAATATTAATGTTGTTATGGTATTACCTGAATTAGTGCAAAATTCTGTGGTATTACTGGTTATTAACTGTGAATTTATCTGTAATTAGTGGAATTAATACGTATTACTGATAATAATCTCGTAATACGAAGACATGTTAGTTGAATTTCTGGGTATTTGTACTGATATGAGTGGTAATAGTTTACAGTAATGGAATTTGATGGTAATGCATACTATTACTAGTATTCCTGTGGTATATTCTGATATTATACTGATATTTCCAGTAGAATCTTAATATTGGCATCGTTATGAAATTATTAATGCATGATAAGAGTCAATGGTATAGAAATAATAGTATTCTTTGATGATACATTGAATATTGGTATTAAGATGGAACTACACTGATAGCTATTCGTATTCCCGAAGTTTCTAGGAGATAGTACTGGAAATGAAGAGCATTGTGATAGTAATGGTATTAAATGATAGTACAGTGATTTTGTTACGTTTATGTAATACTCAGTATAATTACTTGGAATACTATGATAGTACCTTGCTGTGATGGGAATTACAGGGGAATCTTAATGGTACTATTAGTATTACTTGAATTCGTGTATAAGACACTGTATTACTCAATTTAATTGTTTACTTATTTTGGCATTTACTTGGTATTAGCACTGGAATTACTTCTATGATTGTTGCTATTGCTATGCCATTATAGATATTACAGTGGCATTGCTGTATTATTGGTCGTTAGTCTTATTACCTGATAATGACATTACTGATAATACTGTGGTATTGATTGTATCAAATAAATATTATAGCTGTATTGTCATGATCATAGAACTAATGGTATTACTTTAATTGTATTAGTCATAGTCCTACTATACATATTACTTATATTACAATAGTATTAGTGGAATTACAGTCAAGTTTACTTAGTTTTACAGTATTTTGATTCTTGGCCAAAACTTCTACATGAAGATAATTTATTTAATTTATTTACAGAGAATTTACAACTACACAACAACAAAGAGTATTTAGTAATTGTTTTGAACGTAGGATGTCTTGTATGGGTACCATTCAATGACAGCTCTCCATTTCGTCACCTAGTCACCCAGGTCTTGTGGCCATTTCCTGTTAAGGCGTCGTGCATGTGGCGGTGGATGGAAGAGTTCTCGGATGAGGTCATGAGGATGAGTTGAATGTCTGTTCTTAGTTCTAGTAGCGTGAAGGTTAATGACTTCTGTTATGAATGGAATTCCAAGGTCTGCATGGATGGCGTGGTTTGTAACATACCATGGAGCATCTGTTATCATCCTGAGGGTTTTTGACTGGAAACGCTGGAGGACTTTGGTATGTGAAGGTTTGCTACATCCCCAGAGTTCTATACCGTATGTCCAAATGGGCTTTATAATTATCTTACAAATTAGTATTTTGTTTTCAAGGGAGAGTTTGGACATACGACCTAGTAACTAGTTCAGTGCCCGGACTTTTAAGGTTAGCCGAGTTCGTTTTGCTTGTATATGTTGTTTCCACGTTAGTTTCTGATCCAGGTGGAAGTCTAGATACTTTACTTTTTACTTTATTTTTGTGGTATTGGAAGATTGTTTATGGAGACTTGGGGACAGAGTTGGTGCCGTGTAGTGAAAGTTATTTGTGTGGATTTTTCGGTATTAACTGTGATTTTCCAACGATAAAGCCATGGCTGAAGGACGTTCAGGTAATTCTGCAATTTGCTGGATGCTCTGTGCGGATCTGCATCGGATGTTAGAATTGCCGTATCATCAGCAGTAGATTGGGCTATCAAGAAGATAATTTAATAATAATTATTCCATTAGGCGAATGGATGATGATTGTAAACTTCTAACAATTAAACTCTCTCGTAGCAAAAGCGTATACTATATGTAGATAGAAATATGTATATATGTAGATAGCATTTGGTACATATCTTACAATTGTTGAGATACCACTACATGCAACATACCTGCGAGATTCTACCGTTGCGTTATTGCTTAAAATTCTGCGAGTGTGGTGTGACGAAAATGGTAATTCAATGGAATGCAAAAAACCGATATGTTACAAAAGAGGCCTTTTTAGGATCAAAAAGTTTAAATCCGAAATACACTACTAATTCTTAAGCATTAGCAACAAGGTACAATAACTCTACAAGGTTTGGAAAATTCAAGAACGTTTTAGAGCAAAACTTAAAGGTTCTTCACAGCTTCAAGAAAATAATTTTAGAAGCCATTTCAAGAGATTCTTTGAGTTTAAAAGGTTGCTTCACAGCAAGAGACCAGTTAATTCTAAATATAAGGATATTAAATGACCGACCAGAGACGCGCTTTACAATTGGAAAGTTACTGCTCCGATCGTTCACAAATAATGCATTAATTTTAAATTTCTATTTTTAACCGTATTTATTTTACAAATAAACTTGTTTTCCTAAAAAAAATAACGATCTACATGTTGTATACTGGTTTTACTATATATTTCTTTATTTGTAACACGAAGAGAATGTATCTACCCACGAGTTGGTCTGGAAGGCAATCAATCACATCTTATTGTTGCGAATTCTCTGGAAGAAAACCAATATTTTCCCAAGCTACAGTTTCTATAATTTAATATTCAATTCCTATCAGATATAACATTATGCAAAAGGTCAACTGCACCGTTAAAATCGTGAATCTTGTTGAAATGCTAACGAAGGAGGTGTGAAGTGGATGGGTAAACATGACGACCATCAGGCAACACTAGAAAATACTTAGCTATTTAAAAATATTTGTTTCAAATTATTGTTTAGAATTTTTATCACTTTTGTAGAATTATGATTGGTAAGATATCCAGCGTGTGTACGTGCTCGTAAGAGCATTATTACTATCATCATCATCGAGATGATTCGATTCAGAGCTATTATAGTAAGAACTGATTTAGTTATTGTAATGTATGTATGTAGCATAGCGAGCCAGATCTCTTCTTAAGTGTAGTTAGGGTAATATTAAATTATTCACCTGGCAAAAGCCACTGCAGGCGTACAACGTACAAACAACTGCCAGAATAACAAACATAACTATTCTAATTTTTGCGTTGCCCAATCGGTTCTCTATAAATAACCAGTCAATGACCGCATACTCGAGAGATACTGATAAACAGCACTCGATAGTGGCCCAGGCCAGGATTTAGCGCCTGCCTCTCACAATTTTACATCAACCGCGCCTTAAAAATGTTCTTGGCCGGTACTACAGCACTCTAGTATGAGAGAATGATATAAAACACACACAACTGGTATATTATTTAAAGCGGGTAATTTGTTTTAGTTAAAAACGAGCAAGATTTTTAAATTCGTGAATGTGACTAGAATTGGAAGGTTAGTACTTCCAAATTCGTGAAGAAAACTACATGATAAATTAAATAATTAACAAAACACAAGTGACGTGCCTACTAGAATTTTTGTACGTTATGTTGATTTATTTGAAGATGAGCCTTGGAGATATCAGCTGCTGGCTGTGTTAATTTGTGGTAGTTAAAAGATTCAATCACCATAAATTTTATAAATTTTGAGGTTATAGAGGTTTTTGCATACGAAATAAAAGTGCCGCGCTTTGATAATCTGCGATCTTGCATACAAATTTGAACTAGAAATCGTTTATAGTGTTAAAGCAGCAGCGAAGCCGGTATTTTATAACTATTATAAATAAAGAAATGTTCAAATAGTTTTTGTGTAATTTTGGACTCGAAAATCTACCATCATTCTGGAGATATTCCCCACATCTATGGTCAGAACATTACTTTAGAAATGAAGGAATGATTCCCGTTGACATCTAGTTACGAGGAGAGAGGATTCTCCTAAAAACAGTGTTTATAGGTCACAAGGCCTCCTCACCAATCAAGCAGAGTATCTTCTCATCCTGAACCTTCTCACAATGTTTAGCGATGAGTGATGTGGCTTCTTTACTTGTCTTATCTTCCGTCTAGCAGGTTTGGTGTGTGTTAGAATTACACCGATAAATAATTATATATTAAAGAAAAGAAAACTCTGATAATAATTGTGACCTCTTTTGTCGAAGTTGGTTTCTTCTAGAAATCAACAAATTCAAAAACGGATAAAGCTGATAGGAATAATCGATCTAAGATTTTGGTTCGTTGCCATAAATGCAAAATATAGGAATAATTCCAAAATTCCCATAGGAGTATTTCCATCTTTGTTATCTTCAAAGGCAGCAATATTAGAAATTAGAGTCATTTTTGACTTCCAATAACTAACAGGAATAGGTTAGAATTCGCTACCAAAGACATTGATACCAGAAAGCATTTCTTAAATCTACACTATAACTGACATAAGGTCGCAAGTGTCAATTTCATGACAAGTGTCAAGTTTTCATGGCTTCAAATAGTCAATATAGGAATACCACTGTAGACACCAATATACATATAACCAAGTCTGATAAACAGGGTGTTTTAGTTAAGATTCGTATCCTATGGACAGGCGATAGTACTCGCCAATAGGAACAAAAATTCTTATTTTAATTTTACGCATATCAAAAACATTGGTTCAGAAGGTCAACTTTTGAGAACTGTTGGAAATAATAATAATAGTCCCCTTTTACAGACCTTGAAAGTCCATTGGGGTGTAGCAGTTTAGGCTGCTGTTACTAGAGCCGTTCGGTACTCAAGTGTGGTAAAGTGGCTAGCTTTACGCATCGACCGCCTATTATTACCCGAGGAAATTATTTCCCAGGTACTCATTTTCACAGGCTGAGTCGACCTGGAAGCCTTAGATATTTTTAAAAATTCCAATGTATCCAAATAATAGCCAAAACAAACTGTGACATCGCCTAGCATCAGCTGCACAATGTATCAGATAACACGTTGAAAATGTAGTTAGGTACGTCCAGCTCCAACTGCTATTCCTAAACCAGTGACCAACAATCCACTTTTCAGAAACAATTTTTTTTCGGTTATTATGAAAAATAGTCACTAATGATATTAAAAATTTTTTTGTTGCATTTTATGTGTGGTATCAGGTGATACCACACACTTTGGACAGGTGTCCAAAGGATACGAATCTTAAGTGAAACACCCTGTATAAGTAACTCTAGGCTTACGATGACTGATATAATAAAACTGTCCACAGCCAAAAGCTAAATATTTATTAAGAATCGTCCTAGGCTTTTGATACCGAACGAATACATAAGACCGACTATAGCTTCTATAGGAATCACTGTTCGCTGTCAGTAGTAATATTAGGTATTGCCCTGAACTAATACCGAATCGTCAAAAGCGACCATTTTAGAATGCATTCGTGATTTTCTTGATTTTCGGCAATTGGTAGCTATAGATATAGATTTCAATATTTTGAATGGTTCTTACTTGGTTAGATTAAAAAAGAAATAGTTCGCAATGCAGGGATAACTATTGGTATGGGTTATAGGAATAACCGTTAAGACGTCAAGGTGGCGATATTAGGAATCGTTTGACGACTGATAATTTCATAATCTGATGACAAAAGAATACATTTAATTTTTAGCCAACATAAAAGCGGCGGTATTAATGAAGAGAGCACTGTTTTAAAGTTCACCGACAGCACCACTCGGCGTCAAAAGTGACCACATTTGAATCGTCCTTCACTTAAGATGGCCACATATGGACTTCTGATTAAGATTTTAGGCTAACAAAAATGATATAATTACCTGAATTAGCCAATCAAGAAATTCACACATAAATAAGTGTAGCATTTAAAATGGAAATTACATTCAACTTATTACTACTTCCCTTTTTCTATAACCGATGCGAAAAAACGGGTGTAATTAACCTTTTAAGCAAAATATCAAGGCGAAACGAATAAAACCGGAATAATATTCAAATTTTTGTTATAGTTTTATTTTTCTGTCCTCAATTTTGTTATACTATTAACCACTACTGGCTACGGTTTGCTTCATTAATTCAATGCGACGAGACTTTCATCGAAAAATGCAACGAGAACAATAGACATGTATGAATCATTAAAATGTGAAATTTAGGTTTTGTTTCGATACCTGCAAGTGCGCCGACTTTTTCTTTCTCTAGGTTATTATTTGTGCACATACTATATAGAGGAGATTTTGTCAATTCTTCTGTTCCTGAACATTTATATTTTCTCTTTTTTACCAGAAGAAGTAGACAACCTAAAGTGGTTTTTTATAGTAAGGAGACGACGAACAACAACAAATTGAAAACTTCCCCTAGTAGCTGTAGCGGACGAAGAAGAACTAATACTTTTCTCTGCTAGTTCTGATTGAATGCCCTACTAGTACTGTCAGAGTTTACAACGAGAACTTAAGAATTGAGAGATAGCCCCAGTCAGTCGCGTCTCTTGCTTGTAGTTGCTAAAAGCGAATAGTTCTCTCTTTTCTAAAGAAGGGAAGTTTGCTGAAAAACTTAAACAAAAATACTTTTCAAAAGAAACGAACAACTCTTTTTACTTTAGTTTCGGGAGAAACTTGCAATGCTTTATTTAACGAAATTTGTTTTCCAGATAAGAAGGGAAGTGTTGTAAAAATGGGAAGAATGCAGCTTGAATAAAAAAATACAAAATTAACATTGGTATGGGTTTCAAAAATAAAATATGTTTAAAGATCACAAAAGAAACTAACAAATGCACAACGACTTCCTAATGTTTTACAAGGATCAATACATGGGTCAAGAGTTATATTATTTTCATTGCATGATTCTTAGCGTTTTAAGCCTTGGCATTAAAGTGGATACCATCCATATTCGACATTAACGATGTTAAGCGACTCAGTAATAATAATAATAATAATGTTCACTACAACAATAAAATTAAACATAAAAATCACTGAAACAAAATGGAAATCGAATCGGAAGCTATGAACAAGACTCTATAAAAATAAAGCTTTAGATGCACCCACATTTATTAAAACACTCATAAAGGCAATGTTTTTACCAAAATTGTTTATGTCTTGAAGATCTTAACCTCACGAAAATAAAAGCCCAACGTTACTTAACCAAAGTAAAATCAAAACTAAATGGTGATAAAGAAAAACTAAAACCTAAGGTAAAACTAAAATAAGTTTCTGCGCTATTTCTGACTGACCTCGACCACTAAAGAAAATAAATGGTTTGTTAACACGAAAAATTACCAAAGCGAAGAAGGTCAAAGCTAACTGAGACGAATTAGAACGACAAACTCAAACATCAACGTCATAACTATGCAGCCATATCAATACATCAATCGTTTCCCACTGGCTCTCATTGCCTGGCATCTCCGAGGCACATAGTCTTCAATATCTTCATATTCTTTGCTTGGTATCTCCACCGTAATTTAATTTGATATATTTTGCTTTTACGATTTCAATTTCATGTAAGCCCTTTTTTTCGATAGGAATACCATGAAGAAGTTTGCAGAAGACCACCAGCAAACTTCTTCACGCAGGACTTTTACTTGTACTTCATGTAGCGATAAGTGTACCAACCTTCTTTTGTCTTGCCTTGGCATTTTGAAATTTTTATTGTATGCCACGTTCCCGAAGATCATTGGTCGTTTTCTATTCTTGGGAGAGTTTCATCCACTTCTAAACAAATTATGTTCACTTTTTCAATTATTTATATGCTTCTCCTAGTGACATTTTAAGCCCCTTTTGGGTGCAAATAAATTCCTCCAGTTCTTGATTCTTGGTAGCGCTTTACGCCCTTCTGTACAAATGATGCTGACTTTCTTTATGTTATCAGGGTTGCCACTTCTTTTAGAACATATTTCCCTGGAACGGGAACAGGAACGGCGATCGGAAACGAGAGTGGCGACCAGATCGATTCCTTGCTCAGACAATTCAAGAGATACCTAAGGCATCCCTCAGACATTCGGCGCTGCATTACAGCACAAGTTGGCGGAGGTGATTTTACCTTTTCATACATTTCGGTTAGAAAAAGGACAAAGTTTTTACTTTTCTGCTATAACTTTGTTAAGTGCTAATTTCGTAACACCCTGTATAGCTATGCTTTTGTGTTAAGTTGTATAGAGTTTAGGGATTTTTGCATTCTCTCTCCTTGTAGTTGCCATTTTCTTTTGGAACTAACTTCCTGTGATAAGAGATTTTGTCACTTGGTTTTGAACGCTTGTCAAGTTAGTCCTTTTTAAAGAATATTTTAGTGAACATCGCCGTTTAATTAATCTCTTCCCTTATGTTGTGAATTGGGAATTGCATTGGTGCAGATCTGTGATTAATTTGTGGCGATAGTTTTTATTTACTGTTCTTTCTTGAAGGTTAGAATCGCACGTGCTCGCAAGTGTTTTTAGGTTAACTTTTCTATCATTCAGTCTCTTATACTTAATTCTTTTGATAGGTTTCGATGCATAATCGTCGTTATATGGAGGCGATATAATTATCTCTTAAGGTCACATTACACCGAAGGTATTTATAAAGTGTTTGTGTAGTGCATTCTGGTAATTTGATTCTGTTTGTTACAGACCTTTTTTTCTTTTGGGTTTATCTTTACTCATTTTATAACTTCCTGGTTGTCTTACAATAATTACATACACTATGTTGTATATTTGGGTTGTTAAGAGACCATTACGCTGACTTGGTTGCTGTTGTCTTGTTGGATCACGCTACGTTCGACCTGGTTGGTGACGTTCCTCTTCAGTTAGAACACACATCTGTATCGCGAGTTAGGTATATTGTAGCAACTATTTACAACATCTATAACGCCCGACAACCATTATTGTATATAAAACATTTCTGTATATTTGTATATTATAATTTTATGTGTTAAATGGTTTTCTCTAGTGTGCGTGTAGCACTTATATTTACGTATCTATTTAAGATATAATATTTTATCACCTTACTTTGTTAGGAATATTTGCGAGTGAATACGTATGACTTTGCTCCGTAATAAATTGGCAATCAATTAAAAATCTGACGATTAATGATTGCACAATCTACATCACAGGTATTCGCGTTAATTCACCGTGCTTGTTACGTTTTGAGACTTGCAGTCAAGTCAGTCAGTCTAGATTAAATAAATCGCTCGCATCAATCGTCGCCCAGATCAAATTTGTAAATAGAAATCAATAACTTACATTCAATTTTTGCCAAGGCTATTTCACATTGGTTAATTTGTTTTAATTGATAATTTGTTTAATTAATAATAAAGCACTGTAAAACGCTTACTTGACGACTTATTGTTTATATGTTTGGTATTTGTGGTTTATATTTTCAGCAATCGAGAAGCCACTATTAGGAGAAGTCGACCACATTGGTAGTAGTCGCAAATGTGTTGTTCTTTTCAGATTTTGTCGGCCAATACTGTAGCTATTTTAGACGATTCTTGGCGCCCATTACAGAAGACCTTTAGTGAGACCCACGACCTCACACTAGTTAGCTGGCAGCCGACAAATTTAACTGCGGTTAAAGGTTGTTACCGTTTCCCAATAAGCAGTCCCCATTTTGTGGGTAACAACTTCTTCGTTTTCATTTGCGATACATGTTATGAAGAAAAGCTTTCAATTGTTTCATCCTTTTTTCCGAGAAAGCTTTTAAAGGTTTTAAAAATGTATATCTTTCGATACGCTATTAGTTGTTTTCGGCCGAATAGTTCCCGAGAAAATTTTTAAAAATTTCGAAAATGTATGTCTTTTCGGTCAAAGAAACTTAAAAATGCATGTCTTTTGATACGCTGTTCGCCCTTTTGGGTCGAATAGTCTTGAGAGATAACTTTTAAAGATTTCGAGAATTTACATCGTTGTAATGTAAGTACCATGTTCGTCGTTTAAATAGAACAGTTTCCAAGATACAGCCCTCCCGAACCAATGTTAAAATTTCGATAGTGGTGAACTTCTAAAAAAACATGTTGCAAGACGTCCCGAGATATGAAATTCCCCAAAAATTCTCGATTCTCTTACAAAACAAAATTGTGCAACCCTTAGCCCAGAAGACAGGAGGCGCGAGAACTTTTATTAGGTGAAAACATTTGGAGAGTAGTAGCACTTTCAAATACTCCCACAGAATTCCCTGAATTCTCCCTGTCAACAAGATTCCCCAAGTTTTATGTTTTCAAAAAGTGGCCACCCTGTATATTTAACTACTTCCCCAAGCGACATTTTACTCAATAAATAATATAAGAACAGTCGGGCTGTCTCTGTGATCTTCAATAGCACCATTTTCAGAGATACTTTCCCTTATGCAGTTCTTTTAGACCTTTATCTTATGAAACTGCAAATTATCAAAAATACTTCTTACAACAAGTTTGTTTTTATACTGGACAAGATTAAGACTTGAAAGAACGTTTAGAAACATATGCAACACACCAAGGTTTATAAAGTCAAATCGTAAATAAGTTTTTCATCAATTGTTGCAGACCAAAAAGGTTTAAAATTATTCGCCACAACTGAAGATTTTCTAAGGACATTTCTTCTCGAATACTTTCATCACCATACCTTTTCCTGAACCAGGAAGCGCAAGCATTAAACAACGTTGCTAAACCAACAACCAGAAAAATACATCAAAACAAACGAGACTTTTTGAAAACCAAATAAGATTCAGTATCTCATGGATTGCAGGACTAAAGGCTAAGTATTTAACTGAGAAAGAATAGTTCTTGAAAAATATTTCAATTAACCAAACCGCGCAGCATACAGTATTGGCGAAGAAAGCACACTCTGTTGTTACAAGATAAAGAGCTGCAACCCGAAGGCGTTGAGGATTATTTGACAGATTTGTAAAGATACTTTCCTACCAGAATCCGTAATTGCTGTTCTTAAATTAATAATCAGATCTACCTTAAATATTCCAGATCAAAGATGATCTAAAACAGCAAATGTTGAAAGATGTACAAAAAGCTGCAGGCTAAATGTCTATTTGTTAAATAATGAGATAATCTTTTTTAAACCTCTATTGTAATGGGTGTATTGCGAAATATTACAACCTGGCACGCAACGTGGGGTACGTGATTGTAAATTGTTATAACTAGGCGCCCAACCAGAGGCTATTAATTCCTTAATCGTTACCCCAATTCGATTCCATGAATAAAATTAACTTCGATTTGAACGGAAATGATTCATAAAATGGCGGCTGCTTTACCTTAGAAAAGAGGAAGCGCTTAAGGCTTGCATATCAACAGCATTAGTAAATAAATATCGCCTCTGGGAAAGGCAAATTTTAAATCTGTCCAACAATTACTGGATGTAAACGGTAAATGTCCAAAAAAAAGGTCCAACCCTGCCAAAACCGGTAATTAGTTGTCGTTTGCTTCGAACTTTAGGAAACACAAAATACGAACTAGCAAATTAAAAATCTCTTCTAATATTAGAAAATATATTCTCAACAGTACAATTCTTAAAATTCAGTTCTCGTAAAACGGAAACGTGAGTTTATCCACCCACTTGCCTCTGCTAATTTATTTGCTAGCTATTCATAACTCTTTTTTTTATTCTTTTTTCTCTCCCTTCAAATTTTCCTTTTCGCAATTCTGCTCTTGAATTAAGATTTATTAAATAACATTTTTATAATTGGCCAATTTGGAGTTTCGGCATTACCTGAACAGTATTCCCAAGCAAAATTCTCAAGTACAAGTCGTTAAGGGTATACCACCACCTATAACATAACCGACATGTACTTTTTGAAAAATCGCGTAACTTTCTCCATTCTTTATCTTGAAGTGCTGACCATAAAGCTCGAAAATGCCTTTTAGTAAGACTTAAAAGGATAAGATGTAATGCGAAGGAAGACAGACGGCCATGAATATTAATCTCTGTTTTTAAACACAGTAGTGGAAGCGGTAGCGTTGATAGCCTTCGCGCCATTTCTAGAAGGAGAACTCCACCAAAACCGGGAGGAGATGCATCACCGCACGCGTAAATACCGATAAATCATGAAAACATGGGAGCGTCCGCATAAAACATAAATCAACATCAACAAATGTGTGACACATAAATCGTAACATAATATGTGACCTGGGTGGGGCGATACACATATAGTTTCTCTTCGTGTTATTAAAACTCTTTCTCTAAATTGGAGTAGGTACATAAATAAATACTCAAGAGATATGTTAGATTCATTCGCTAAGTTCCAACAGATTATCCTGTTTTAAGCTTTTCTCCATCGACCTTAGCCACTCCATTTGGCGGTTTTAGAGGTGAGAGAATTTCAATGTTGCTAGTATGTTATGCAAATCCACTCTTGGAGTTTGTGTATAGAGTATAGTTAGTTACCTATACACAAAGTACTTTGGAAAGTTTCAGCAAAACGAGATTAGTCGGGGGGTAGGAGTGAGCATAAAGTTTTGGTCGGATTTTAATTATGTTGAGACGCATCCAGTTTAGAATTAAAAAATGTAATAAAACCCGGAACGGTAGATGTAGCATTTTTCAATAAAAAAAGAAGATCTAATTAGATCAATTAATCCAGTTAGATGGTAACGAATGAAAAAGGAAAAGTATAAGTATCTCTCTTAATCTTGATTAATTAAGCATAAAAGTTGCATAACAAGATTATAATGAGAAAAAAAATCTTACAACAATAAAACGAAATATTAAAATCTAGAACTTGAAAAGGAATTTAAAGTTAAGTTACTAAATCAACCGTACAATTACAATTAAGAGCCTTTTGAATAAAGTGACAACTAGGTATTATTATTACTCGCTCTGCTGCTGTACGAAAGAAAAGTAATTACGAATAAATCGCCATCTTAAGACTGATTAAAATCGGATTTCCTTAATTCTATAATTTAGTATGAATGCATGGGGCGTACTTTTTTTTAATTAAAATTGTCGACAGCATCCGATTAATGGGAACTTGCCGAAAAATATACTTACCACATTTTCTCTTGCAGTTAATTAAAATTACGGAAGGCTCACCTGAAACAAAAATAAGACTTGAAAAAGTGTTCTATATTACACAAATTACAATAATTATTATCATGCGTAAAAGGGGTTTTTCTTATCTAAAGGTGGAGGGCGCGAGCTGTAACGGTATATTTTTACAAGCTCTGAATAATTGTGGTTTCGTCCACATATTTACAAACATCTTAAGTCCGGTTCTGAAAATTTGAATTCTTTTCATAATGTAAACTTGCGTTAGCATTCGATATAAACATCCCTATAAAATTATTTAAAAAAAAAGGTTGGTTTCAAATCTTAGAATTATAAAAAATCTCTTTGGTTACTCATATAAGCGTTTGCAGTTTTAGAGGAAAAATCAATACTTGCTTTTGAGTTGCTGTGCTCTGATTGGTTAATCCAAAACACGCGATTCGTTGATTGGGTACTAAGAAAAATCAATACTTGTTCTTGAAGTGAGACTTCGCCGCTATTGGCTAATTTCGATCAGCATCTGGTAATGTATTTCTACGCGAAAAGAGAACCTTGAGTTTATTTAAAGTGGACTTCCGATCGAAATTTCAGAGAAGACAGTTGACTTCGGTCGACATTATAGAATTACCGTTTTACTTTAGTTAATTGGAATTAAAGAAAATTCTAGATCTAGTTCTCGTACAGTTTGGTCGACACTTGCCGTGAAGTGAGTTTTTGATACAGTTTTGTTTTGAATAATTCAGTTTTGTTATTAAAAATCTTGCAGACGGACTTATAATTTAAATAATAAATTCCCGTTCTACATGTAGATAAAGATAAACAATTATCCGTTTTATTGGAAGAATTTAAAGTAGCAAGTGTTATCTGTGTTTAAATTCGTTTAAGCTTTTAAAGCCATTACCGTTATTTCTCGTGTGCAAATTATAAATAAAAACAATAACAGAAACCAGGATTGTTTAAACTGTGTTTAATAAAGATTGTTGGTTAAATCATATGTATTATTTCAACGTTTTGTGTGATTGAACTGAATCTGAAATAAAAATTATTTCTTTGGACCTGCTACATTCAAATAACAATTCATAACCATTAAGGATCAACAACGGTCTTTCAAGGAGAGGCGTTTCCAGTTTCTAGCAGTCAAGAGTAATGTTTTTTACGTTGCAAGTAAACAATGGCTTAATTGCAATTCGATTTATAAGATTTAAGGTATTGTACTTTAAGAAATATCTATTTTTGTAATATTTTTTTGTGTTTACGGATTATTTGGATAATTGAATTTTTATAGTTTTCTATAAAAAGAGAGCTCTCTAATAGGATTCAATTTTAGTCTGTTACTTTCAGTGAAATTCAAATATTCTAACTTCAGTAATATCTAATTAAATTCATTTCCGTAATATTTTAACAATTATATGTTCGTTAAATTTCAAATGATTTTGTTTAATAAATCTTGATCTTAATAAATTTCTGAATAATTTATGTTCAATAAAATTTAAATAATTTTATGTTGAATAAATTTTAACTAAATTTTGAATCATTCTGTGTTCAATAATTCCTGAGTAACTTGAAAATTAATTACTGAATGACTAATTTAAGTTTAATAAATTTATGTTGTCAATGTTTTTTTATTCTATATGTATATGATTTTTTTTAACTGAAAAACATATTTATTGAATGGTCTATGGTTATTGAATGGAATCTATTACAAAAATAGATACTTCTTAAAGTACAATACCTTAAATCTTATAAATCGAATTCCAATTAAACCATTGTTTACTTGCATCACAAAAAAACATTACTCTTGACTGCTAGAAACTGGAAACGCCTCTCCTTGAAAGACCGTTGTTGATCCTTAATGGTTATGAATTGTTATTTGAATGTAGCAGGTCCAAAGAAATAATTTTTATTTCAGATTCAGTTCAATCACACAAAACGTTGAAATAATCCATATGATTTAACAAACAATCTCTATTAAACACAGTTTAAACAATCCTGGTTTCTGTTATTGTTTTTATTTATAATTTGCACACGAGAAATAACGGTAATGGCTTTAAAAGCTTAAACGAATTTAAACACAGATAACACTTGCTACTTTAAATTCTTCCAATAAAACGGATAATTGTTTATCCTTATCTACATGTAGAACGGGAATTTATTATTTAAATTATAAGTCCGTCTGCAAGATTTTTAATAACAAAACTGCACTAATTTTAAAGCGCGAGCGGTAAAAATGATTGTTTTAATGGCCCATTACAATAAAACAAGCCACATATTATTATTAGCGATACTGTATATTCAAGTCTTTCAAACTAAATTATTCAAAACTAAACTGTATCAAAAACTCACTTCACGGCAAGTGTCGACCAAACTGTACGAGAACTAGATCTAGAGTTTTCTTTAATTCTAATTAACTAAAGTAAAACGGTAATTCTATAATGTCGACCGAAGTCAACTGTCTTCTCTGAAATTTCGATCGGAAGTCCACTTTAAAAAAACTCAAAATTCTTTTTTCGCGTAGATATACATTACCAGATGCAAATCGAAATTAGCCAATAGCGAAGTCTCACTTCAAGAACAAGTATTGATTTTTCTTAGTACCCAATCAACGAATCGCGTGTTTTGGCTTAACCAATCAAAGCACAGCAACTCAAAAGCAAGTATTGATTTTTCCTCTAAAACTGCAAACGCTTATATGAGTAACCAAAGAGATTTTTTATAATTCTAAGATTTGAAACCAACCTTTTTTTTTTAAATAATTTTATAGGGATGTTTATATCGAATGCTAACGCAAGTTTACATTATGAAAAGAATTCAAATTTTCAGAACCGGACTTAAGATGTTTGTAAATATGTGGACGAAACCACAATTATTCAGAGCTTGTAAAAATATACCGTTACAGAGCTTTGTAAAACATAAAAGTCCGTGTAAGAATTGGTCCATAAATAACATGGGTAAGAAACAAGATAACCGCGCCAAGATGGTGGATTCTTGATCGTGGCAGTTTTTGTTGGTTTTTCTATTATTTGATATATCCCTATGAACTTTTTTTGGCTTAATATTGAACGAAGCCGCAAATGAAACACCATTGCTATAGGTTTAAAGGCCGGCAGAGAAAAGAAACTAAAGCAAAAAATATTTCTTCCAAACTTTTGGGAATCTCAAAGATACTATGGGCGCTTTTCATTTTGTGATGCTGAAGATTCAGACGTGAAGAGAGACAATGTTTCAACTTTGGTGACAAGACAAAACTTTCAGCCAAACAATCCCAGTCTTGTTCCACTATAGCCATGCCCATATTGTCAAAAATTGCCATAAAAACAAATTCCCATTAAAAACGTAAACACCCTCCATTCAGACTCGCACTCGTGTTAAAAAAATCTAATCGTGTTAATGAATAAATAAGAAAAAACCGAAGTAGATATGCTACTGCGAGGGCAAAGTCAAAGTTCAAGTCAAAGGTCAAGTTTTTGTGTTATAACTCGTACAGCTAAAAAAAGAGCAACAATGTAGCACAAAGTTCGACTGTATATCAACTCGATATCAGTCGTTCAAACAAGCCTTAGAGCTCAGCTTAGGTACTTTGTATTGAACTACTGATCTATGCCCCTGCGAAGAGAAGGTCAATTTTATAACCTGGTTTCTGAGCAAAACCTCTTAACCGAAAAGAAGATTAACAATCAAGTACATACAAAGGTCAGTTCTCAAATTCAAAACATCCAACTCGATATGTTATTCAAACTACATTTTGTGAAATTTCTATCAAACCCTCTGCAATAATAAGATCAATTTTCTAACCAGCATGTAGAAGTTCTTTTATCTGAAAGAATACTAACATTCGAGTACAACGTTCGACTCTAATATTCTTAAGCACCCAACTCGACATCAGACAGTCAAACAAACTGCAGCCTCTTATTGAGAACTTTTCATCGAACTACTTATCTATGCTTCCGCAAAAACAAAATCAATTTTCTAACCATCATCTGTGGTATCTGAGCTAAAGAGATGAGTGACAATGGAGTACAAAGTTCGACTCTAAAATTTTGAAGCACCGAACTCGACATAAGTCACTCAAACAAGCTTTAAAGTCCTATTACGAACGTGATCCATAAGAGGATCTATAAATCTCAAGAATATTGAAAAACTGAAAATGTAGTACATAGAGAATTAGAGACACCACAAAGGGTAGCACACGAAGTAGACAGGAGATGGCACGCCACTTTTTGCGGTTGTCAAGATCCGTAGATGCAAAGCAAGCTTTGAAATATAGGTCATCTCATATACTTCCACTATGCAGTAGCGCGAAAATGGCGGAACATATTAATTAACATGAAAACAGGAATAATCGACTTGTTTTCAGTTGGGTAATAAGCGTTAATCCAACGTTTTAGAACGTAATGCGCCTCATATGACGATCCTGTCGGCTTCGATAGCAGTCGTATTGCAACTTTTACTGAGCGCGAAAATGGCGGCATTTCGATAACCTATATTTCAAAGCTTGCTTTACATCTACGGACCTTGTGCAGTTGTCCCGGCACAGTACACTGTAACACTGTAACGGTTTCGATGGTTTAAATGCAGACCATAGAACGTGGTTGTCTCTATCAAGGAGGGGTTCTATTAACAACGATGATGTTTAAAAACTCTTTGAAAACATGTTGTAAATTTTTGACAAAATTCAAAAACTGCGAGGTTATGAATCTAGAGACAGTTGTAAAATTTTAATAAAATCCAGAATGTTAACCTGGGCGGGGTTAGACAAAAGAACGGGTACCGTATGTTGAAAACTTTCGAAAGATACAATAAAGTACAATTTTTGGTAAAACGGAAAGATCAGGGTGTAAAAACTATTACAAAGATTTCGCGGTAAAAAATTAACATTCCGAAACCATGTTGGCGTTTCAACTGATTCATATACAAAATATTAGCCTATTCGAACAGGCTTGGGCAATTAGGCCGTAGTTAATCATACCAAAAATGTCAAAAAATATCAACCGTCTAGGTCAATGTGAAACAAGAACGTCGACCTTCCTAACTTAACCAAGCGAGTAGAGAATATACCTACGTAGTTCTACTAGCCTGTTTTAACTTTCTAAAACTGTAGGTTTTAGTCAATGGAAACAATTTAAAACCTTAATCTAGAAGAACTCTGAAATGCCGTCTCTTATATCTTAATATCTCAGAACTTTAAAATTGAGAAACCTTGAAATTTGGAATGCTGAAGCTCTAAGCCAAGTTGTAACTGAAGCTATAAAACAACGAAAAGAAAACGACAATATTTACTATTAAATTAGTTTTAGCTGTTGTTCTGAATATTCAGAACTTAGAACTCTTAAAGCATTGCAACTGCAAAAGTGTAAGGTTCCGATTTGTAACAAACAAATAAAAATTCAAATTCTCGGGATTCTTAACTTCTTGCATTTAAATTTCGAAACTCGAGGCTAGGAGGTCGGAAATCCTTTGTTTACGAAATTTAAAGCTTTCAAAATTAAGTTTTTTGATACAAACAGAATTCCATGTGAGAATTTAAGGACTGAACAAATCTATCAAGAAACTTTCCTTGCACATTTAAAATGTCACTTGACAACAACAATTATGCAAAGTCGATCAATTTTCATTGCCAAGAGATTCCCCTCCTCTCTCTCGCCCAAAGGCCTCGAACCATTGCAAAAACACATAAAACACGAATTTCTCGCAGATTATCGAACTTGTTGTGTCATATTCCAAAATTAGCAGCAATGCTGATAGTTACTATAAAAACCAAATAGAAAATGTGGTAAACATGTTGACACATTAATATTTTCTTTACTGGTTCTGTTAACAAAAAAGATTAGTTACGTTGTTTGTGATTATAATTTGGAACGCTGCTGTTTCTGTGTTTTTCTTGGGTTAAGTTAAAAAAATACATTCATATATATGTTTTTATTCTTTTGGTGGTTATTTTTATGGTCCAACTCTTCTCTGATTATTTATTGTTGTGGTAGTAACTATTTTTGTTAACTCGTTCTCTGCGATTATTCTATTATTATTTCCATTTGCCAATTTAAATTGGGACCCTGTTGTTTGTTGCCAATTTAGGATGAAGTCATGTGGACGTAATCGAAATAATTCGTGTAGTAGTGAAACGGATTAATTTTAATAAAATTTAATTGTTTTCATTGCTTTGCTACTTTGGTTCAGATAGACAAAATTTTATTATGAAATTATCTAAAACAAAATTGGATATACCTACTTAACATCGATACGAGTGCCTCATCTCGTCTCCTAGTTCCGTTAAACAACCGCATTATCGCAACCTGGTTCTTCCTTTATAATTATGGAGGTGTCTATATTACCCAACTCCTTAATATCTTCCTTAATTTAATCGAGAAGTTTTTATTTTTTTACTTTATAAAATGGTATCGAAAAAGAAAATGCTTTCGTGATATGAATTAATTAATTTTAATTAAATTATAAAGCAGAATTTCTAAGATCTTCTAAATGGAATAGCAGTTAAAAAGTGTTTAATAATTTTAATTCTTAACTGTAATTTCACCAATTCCGTTTGTAATTTTACCGTAATTCAATAAATAATACCTCACTAAATGTCGGAAAGCGAACTGCTTACAGAGAACCTAGACGAAGACGTTCGTTGAAGTGGTTCTACATATAACCACCTCGGTCATAGACCTTCATAAAAATAGTTCTGTTTAACCACCTCAGTCGCCAGACTTTCGGCAAGAATAGCAAGAATCCTAAAGCACTGACCTACATGTAGCTCTTAGGTAGCACAGAAGCAGATACACCTATTAAAGATCAGGTGCCGAGCTGGTTTTACAAAATTCTTAAATATTTTCAAAGTATTCAAAAAAATAAAATTCTCATAATTTAACATCAGTAGTAACGCCACCATAACTTTAAATGCCTATTCCACTACAATTCTCCTGCATTTCCACAATAGCGGGCTAAGCTATAATACAATTATCAACAGTAATGATAGTTCACAGATTTTCTTTAACTTCCATTATTAATCTTTTCACTATTGTAATAAAATCCAGTAATATCAGTGAAACTATAAATATTTACATTGTAATTGCACTGTAACGTAACTAATAGATCTGAACAATTAAATAATTAGATTACCGCTTCTAAAGACTGATAATTACTAAAGCTTATTTCTGATGATATTCTAGTGATTCTAGTATATTTCGTGTATTAAGATTCTATTAGTGGAATTACAGTGCCATTCCAGTCTAAGGTATGTTAATAGCAACCATACCAGCTGATTCCCTTAATTATACCGTAATTACTATAAATATAACTTTACCATGCCGGTGATATAATAATACTAATAAATTAATTCCTGTAGTATCACTGTAATTCCACCATAACTCAATAATTATTACTTTAGAGTACCGGCAATGTTATTGTAATATTAGCTAGTTCTATGTATTTTACTCTAATAAAATTAATTTGTGCATCGTAGTAACACTATAGAGTACTGGTACTGTAAATCTAGAATTACCACTACTAGCTAGTTAGCTATTGAAATCAATACAGCATCAGCATTCTTATAGTAATTTGAGAAAGGTTCAGCAAAATTAGTAATTTCACGAATAGCGCTGTAATTTCAGAATTTACTATATATAATTTGTGTCAATATAAATTGCAGCAACTTCAAATCTGTGCATTTAGTTGTAATTTCAGAACTGCCCCGTAAGTTTTACTGTAAAGAATGCTGCTAATTGTAATACCAGAAATATTATAAGGCACTATCGTAGTTAAACGTATAATAGCACTGTAATTCAAGCACGCTAGGTTGTATTGCATATAATCACTCTTTAATTCAATAACACGTGGAAATAGTAGTACAAAGCTTATTGCTGATGACATTGTAGTGATACCAAAAATGTCTACGTAAAAACATTCTATTAATGGAATTACAGTGCAGTTGCAGTCTGAGGTATGTTAATGACAACACCAAATGATTCCATTAATCATATTGTAAATAATATAAATATAGCTTTAACAAGCCAGTGATGTCATGATAACAGTACTAAATTGTAGTATCACTGTAATTTCATCAATTTAATTGTAATTTCATCTTATTTCAAAAGTTATTACTAGCAAGCAGCACAGTGCCAGTAATATTATCACAACACTTAGTGGTTCGATGTATTTTACGCTAATGTAATCAACCATGAGTGTAACGTAGTAGCACCATATTGCTGGCACTGTAATTCTAGATCTGCCATTACTAGTTTCTTAGCTATTATTACAATGTCCATCAATAAATATTAATTATAATTTGAGACACGGCAAGTAAAACTTGTAATTTTACAAATAGCGTCATAATTTCACTAATTACTACGTTATTCTAGCGTCACTACATTCTACACAAATCAATACAAATTGTAACCTGTGTGCATTCAGTTAAATTTCATTAATTGGACTGCAAGTTGTACTGTAAACAATATTGCACAACAACAAACATTCTGTTAGTTTACCAAGCGAGTCCTTTAACATGCCAATACCAGCTTTATGTATTTCACTCTAATGTAATCAATTACAGTTATCAGAGCCTGGTACGAGTCTATTGTAGTAACACTGTTATGTTATTCTAGTGTCCAGAGAAGTTGTTACATTAAAGTATAGGTTTTATTATAAAAAATATTACTTGTATTAAAGAAACAACAGCGATATCGCAAGGCACTATAGCAATGTGTATAATAGCACTGTAATTCCACTTCCAATCTCAGTTTACTTCAATGCTAATGGCAAACTAACGCTAATATTTGCAGTAAGTAAATTAGTACTTTGTAAATCTTGCAGAGCCAAGCCAATCAAAGTGCAGTAAGAAAATAGTAGCACTGTAATTTAATATTTATCGAAGTTTATTTTAGAAAATGTTATGTTAGCAATGTTATAGTACTAATTACAGACCTCCCTAGTTTCTATAATCTCGAACAGTCCTAGAGTTTTACACTGTAAATATCAATTGCACCACAAGCTATTGCACTGTAATTCTGATATCAAAACTGTATGACGCTGATATCAAAAAAAGGTATGCCAGAATGGTAGTAAGACAGGATTAACTTCCATCTTCATCAAATTAATAATTCACAGTACTGAATCATAAATAGCATGCAAATCTCAGGATTATAACAGAAAGCTTAATAAAGCACTGTAATTTCGATTATGCAATATTAATCATAAATTAGACGAAGTCAGTGATATCATACTGGAAATGCCAGCGTAATTCCGAGGCATGTCTATTAGTGTCGCTGTAATTCTGATGCAATTACATTAATTCAATTGTAATTTTGTAATTCCATAGCTACCTTAAAGATGTTTTGCAATTCAACCAAGAGACTATTTTTTATAAATTACACAAACGCGCGAATGTATCCATACACTATGATATAACTGGCAATTCCAATTAAACGTTAATACCACTATAATTGCATTAATACCATGTTAATACTAGAATAATTACACCGATCTGACAGATTTGCTCTACATTAATGTCACATCGATAATACAAATGTCTCGGCACGTCCAGAATTATTCCTGATAAGTTTTAAAAGTTATCTTGTTGCATTATCCTTATTTGCAGTGTAATTCTAGTTGAGAAGTTTGCACACCTGGGTCCCCAAGAGATAATAACAACTAGTTTCCAATGATATGTGTACAACTCCATAGAGCTAGCTAGTGTTTCTAAAAGTTTCTCGTAACTACATTTGTGTGTGAGAGAGCGAGTTCGAGTTGATCGTTAATAATAAATTCCGCTTCCGTCGTCTTTCCTCTCTTGATATAAATTGATAGTTATTTTGGTTTATAGCATGGTTGGTTTCTCGTTAGAAGACACCGCAACGCATAAATTTTCTCCAGGTCTCGAGGTTTTTCTAACATTTCTTTAAAAAGTTGAATTAAAATTATATTTAGCTTTTATTTAAAAGAATGGTAGATAAAATTCTAAAGTAAAATGAGTGACACGCGTTCTGATGTAATTTTAGGCCCTCTAGCTGTGTAATTCGGTTTATAAACGCGCAAACCTCATAATTCAATGTGATATAACTCGAATGCTTTAGATAGCAGAATGCAATGCATTCAGACAAATATTTCGTGTAGATTGCATAAAACGTACTAGTGCACATTCTCAGACTATACCCGTACAAAGCCTGATCGAACGCTTCCTCCACAACATCATTCCTCTTGGGAAAATTAATTTGAAATTTCAACGATGATAATTCTTTAATGACGAAATCGAGTATTTCGACTTGAATAAATTTCAAGGTTTCGCCAAGAGAGCGCGTCTGCTATACATAAGAAGCTAGAAATGTGGGCGTAGTGACAGGGGCCGGTAGCAATGTGGAGCAGTGTGTCTGTGGTTAGGGCCCCGTTGGAGCCTCACAGAGAGAGATCAATACTGCACGCACATTTCCCCATGCGTCACCTCATCCTGATAACCGGCGAGTAGTGAAGAGAGAGCGTGGCTGACTCATCGCCCCCGCGTTTTGCAGCGCAGAGAATTGGGTGGATGTGTTCCTCACAAAACGTTTTAAAAGGACCCTTGGAAATTTAGGGATGATTTAATTTCATGAAACCCTATGTACAGTTTTGAAATTTTGATGTGATGTGTGCATGCAGTAGGTAGTTTCAATAACAACGCTCAGTAGGGAGTCTGTCTCTAATTGGAAATATTATTATTATCAATTCGTCGCCAATACAAGGGCATAATTAACATCGTGCACAATATATTTGCGGATGAGAAAGGTTGAGGATTTTTAACCTTGGAGCTTGTTGATACGAGATTATTTTTAACGTTTTAAATTTTAAATTATCTATCAAGGTTCGGATTTGTGTATGGCTAAAGATCAGAATTTGAAGAATTTGTTTATGCTAGATAACGTAATCGGTCGAAAATTAGGAAAACTAAAACATAAATAGAAAGATGCTACTGCTATTGTCAAAATAAGCAGAAACGAATTTAGGAAAACGGTACTTCAGAGTAGGTGGTAGTCGAAATCTAAACAGGTTTCTCTGGAATGCAATGATTGCCTCCTATAGGACAAACTTAAGGCTTGAATATTGGAGAATATTTGTATTCTAATCCAAACTGACTCACTTCTAGATCATTCATATCAAGTACTACTCTCGTTATGATCGAAGTTCATTCCTTCGAAAACAATGAGTCTATCGCAAAACAAGTTGGCTGATTCTGCCAAGCAACACAGAACTCGTTCAAACCTTATTAGAACCCAACTCACCAAAGTTCAATCTAAAACGATTTAGAAGAAATTACTTAAAAAGTGACCCAAGTCATCAACTTGTGCTGCAATCAATCAACAACACCAAAGCTGCGTTAGAACAGGCCAAATTGGGACCAAAATGATAAGACCGCTTATGTTCGAAATGTGATATAGGTGTGCAATAGGAGCGAAAAGTTAGCACATCTAAGCTTGAATTTTTGGATTAAACTACTCCAAATGTCAAAAAATTTGATCTTATAAGCTTACCTTTATAGATTTAATTAAATGATTAAATGAAACATGCTCAAAATAATTATGTACGAATTTCCCGTGAATTTGGTGTTTCCAAAACTATTTGAATACAACTACACTTCCAAGATTTGAAATCAGAGTGGATGCTACTACAAAAAAGTACTTATATTAGTAACTTTCGGGTGTTTCAGTTTTCAATTCTATATTTCCTCAGGCATCCCTTGATCTTACAATTGCATATACTTAGTTTCGTCATTGCTTTTACAAAAGTGTTACTATAGTGCCAGTGCCTCGGTGAAGAAGAGTAACATACCGTAGATCGACATTGACGCCCTTAGTACCAAGACATTTAGTCGGTGATTGCTACTCATTGTACCTCTCAGAGAGGTAGAAGAGTGGCCAGAGATAAAATTTGTCCTTGATGAGGAAATATTAAGATTACGTATGGTCCCGTTGTCACTTAAATATTACTTTTGATCTGTGACTCCCCTCGACAGGGCGAGGCGGATTGATGGAAGGTTAAATGTAACCTTGAGGGGGGGTTTCCAGGTCCGATTACTTACATACATATAGTCTGGCCATCTTTTCAAAAAATATGACTTTTGAGCCATAACTCTCTTCGTAGGGGAAGGGAGTGAGTCAAGGTTAAATCTGATCTAAACGAGGAGGTCTCCATGTTGGATTACAGTAGTCACTTTTTCTTATAATTATAATTCCAACACCTCGGCGTCTTAGGCATTTCTGTAATTCTGGAACAAAACACCTAAAAAGTAAAATCTTGCAAACATTCAAAGCAGATAGAAAAATCTTCGAAAAGCCGGTTTCAAAGTATGACTTAAGTTACGTCCGTAAAGCTAGCAGCTGCATTAAAGCAGAAACGGTTCTAATTATAGTCGTAATTAAAAGCTAAATATTTAAATGCACAAAAATTAATTTTTAGGGTCTATTACTTTTTTAATAAATTATGGATTCTGGTAACTTGAAAAAAGTCACCGCCCATTAAAGAAAACGCAGCTTAACAGTCTTGAAACGATATGTTTCTTGCAAAATAATTCTAGGGCTAATTATTGTGTAATAAACTTCTTTTTAAAGGTTATAAATGCCTAAAAGTTCATTTTTAGGTTCTATTAATTTGTTTTAATTACGAGTTCTATTAACTTGAGTTTAAAAAGCAAAGCGTAAGAGCCTTGAAACGAAATGTTGATTACATTACAATTAAAGGCTACTTAAAGATTAGTAAGATCTACGATTTTACATTTTTTATTAATATTAAATATATAATTTCCTATTGATATTTCTTCTGAAAGGTTCAGCAGAACCCAAACATCCAAACAGTTAATACACGATATCAATAGGAGAAAATATTTAATATAATTAAAAAAAATTCCATGGTGTAAACTTTAAGTAGCCTTTGGTTGTTTTGCAATAAGCAATTCATTTCAAGACTTTTACACTTTGTTTTATAGCTCAAGTTAGTATAACCCGTAATTAAAAAGTGTAAAAAAATTTTTTTGGGCATTTAAATAGTCTTTCAAGCGATTTTAATGATTTTGTTACGTTACGTTTCAAATTAATAATTTCTAAAAATTAACAGAACCTAAGTTTTAACTTTTAGTCGTTTAAACAGTCTTTAAAGGGCCTTTAATTATTCTGTAATCAACATTTCGATTCAAGGCTATTATAGGCTCCGTTTTTTTTTTAGAGCGAGCTGCTTTTATTAAAGCTAGCAGAACCTACAATTTCTAAAAATTAATAGGTCCTAAAAATTAACTTTTGGCCACTTAAACAGTCTTTAAAAAGTCTTTAATTCTTCTGTAATCAAAGTTTCGTTTTAAGGTTGTTAAGCTCCGTTTTTTTAGTGCGAGCTGCTTTTATTAAAGCTAGCAGAACCCATAATTTATAAAAATTAATGTATCCTAAAAATTAACTTTTGGCCACTTAAAGAGCCTTTAATTCTTCTATAATCGAAGTTTCGTTTTAAGGCTGTTAAGATCCGTTTTTTAGTGGGCGCTGCTTTCATTAAAGCTAGCAGAACCCATACTTTCTAAAAATTAATAGATTCTAAAAATTAACTTTTGGCCATTTAAAGAGCCTTTAATTATTCTGTAAGCAACGTTTCGTCTTAATGCTGTTAAGCTCCGTTTATTTTAGTGGGTGCTGATTTTATTAACGCTAGCAGAACCCATACTTTCTAAAAATTAATAGATTATAAAAATTAACTTTTAGCCATTTAAAGAGTCTTTAATTTTTCTGTAATCAACGTTTCATTTCAAGGCTGTTGAGCTCCGTTTTTTTTTGAGGATGGCTGGCAAAACCTTCAGTTATTCATTAATAAACATTAAAGGCTGTGAAGCTCCATTTTATAAACTCGCAATTTCTAAAAATTAATAGAGCGTAAAAATTAATTCTTGTGTATTTAAATAGCCTCTAAAGGGCCTTTATTTCTGAATATAATTAGAACCCATTCTGCTGTAATGCCGCTGCTAGCTTTACGGACATTCATGAGAAAAGATTAAATACCAAACATCCTAACGTCTTCCGGTGGTATTATAAATAAGACTTCATAAACACAAAAGAGTATTATAGAATGGGCTTTCTAAGATTATTATAAAATTTTGTCAAAAATATGATAATAGTAGACCAAAAAACATGTCAAACTCCATATTTGAACAATGATTGGCTTGACATTCAAAGTCCACTAGAGTTTTAATATTTCGAAACCAATTTTTGGCTTAGAATCTACAGAATGGAAAATTCTTTGACTTATCAAGTCTATGGAGTGGTCACATTTGTCAGAATTTTGCATCAAAGAAAACGCCAAAACATCGTTCATATAGAGGGTCTCGCAGCAAATAGTGTTGGCATTACCAAAGAAAATTACTATTGTCAGATGCTGTGAAACAATGAAACTCTATGTATTCGTTCTTTTAAAGATTGGGAAAATTGTCGAGATTTGCAAAGTGCAAATCAAGTTACACATGCGTGTTACACACTTTTAACTTAACACTCTAAAACTGAGCAAAATTGAAATAAAAAAATGAAAATAGTTATAACTATGTTTTAACTTTTTGAATTTTAATTAGTTTCAGAGTGATATAAAACTTAAAATCGTGCAACGGGTGTGACATAGAATGGCTGTGAACTAAGATTGTAATAAACTCAAATGAAATCGAAACAGGGATACATGCATAGGGCAAACCAAGTGAAAGCTTTCTGAATCAGAGCCAACCATCCAAACATCTTGGGAGTTTTTGGGAAAGGCTAATTTACAAAAGCTAATTTCTATCATAATGATTTCAAGATGTGTTGTGTTTCGAAAAGGATCATTTATCTATTTGAAACAACCAAAACATCAATCATCCTTTAATTAAAAACAACACAACATCCAAATGCAACTCCAACACTGCAAAATGGTGCGTATGATGCATCCTGTGGTGTATTTAAATAAAACCAAGTCTGTTGGAGGTGCTCAATTTTAAAAAACGAAAAACTGAAAATCCCTGACATTGTTAGCGTATTTATAACATTATCAATTTCAACAATACATCCAAAAAAATTTCCATAAAAAAAACAAGCCAACACAGACGACGATGAACTAAAATTTATAGCAGCAGCTGCCATGTTGTTACAGCGCACATATGCGAGAATTATTAAAATATCATCCATTTTTTATAGCACAGTTAACTTTTATGGGTTTAGTTTCTCATAGTTTCTGTGGGCAATGGCCCGTTTCGCATTACGAATTATGCATTTTATATTATAGCCTATCTCTTGTTCGTGTCCCTTGGTGGTGGTTTTACTACCATCGGAACTAAAACTACTTTTGTTATTGTTAAGCAGAAGAGAGAATACATAATGATAATAACAATGGATTTTAGAGGTTTTTTGTCTTTATGTAAATAGGGAATTTTATGTGTTTTTTTACTAACCATAATATGTATGCAGGAAGACGCATGCCTCCAAACCAACCAACATACATAATATCTGAAATGAAAATAATTTAACAATTTAATTTGTGGTAAAAACATAATAACACTCATTAACCAATAAAATTTAATATGTGGGCTTATGATAACGATTTGGTTGAACTGATTAAGATTAACAGGCTTATTTGTCACAATTTGAGGATGAAAAAGTAGATTATTATTGATGTTTGTTATTTGACGTACCAATGGATAGAATTATTCAATAGAAGACAACAGGAATGGGCCATTATAGGGGTGGGGTGACAATAAATATTATTATTTACTTTGACATTATTATAATTGTTATTAGTTTCTTTACCTTTAAATAAAAGAAAACTTTCACAATCCCTGAATACGCTATAAAATTAATGCAGTGTTGTTGACTGACAAAATTAGAAACTAAATGTAATTTCGGAGTACCACAAGGGTCAATTTTAGATCCATTATTATTTATACTTTTAAAGTTAAAAACGTTTAGATAAAAATTGTAAACATCATTTTTGATGTAAATAAAGATAAATATTTAAGTCGTAATGCTGATTAAGATTACCTAATCATTATATATAAATATTTTTAAAATATTTTATTTTATAACGGTTTGCATTTTTATAAAAATATAAAAATATCTTAGGTATTTCGCAATTTATTAATCACAAACAACAACAATATGTTATTATAACTTAAAAGACATAATAAAAACATTATGGTAATTATTCGATAATAAAACAGCATAATAAGTTGAATGTTTATATAAAACTGTGTTTACCAGTATCTAAATTTAAAACATGTATTATAAGCAAGCAGCCATAGCACTACTACTTGTTATTTGAAATGTAAATGGAAATTTAAATTTATTATTTTTACCTTCACACATAGGACTTTTATTTTACAATAAAAATTTCTTTATTATAAATTACACAATAAATTAGAATTTTCCTGGGAGAAGAAAAACAAATAGCAAATGTTATGTGTGCGTATGTGAGGTGCTTATGGTAGTGTAAATAACCCTACCGTGAAGTGCGAATGGTTCGTAGGTATATTTACATACGAGACAAATAAATTAATTATGAACAATATACCAACAGCAAACACAATGCGGTATTTTACGTTTTGTATGTAATTATGTTAGCTTGTACTCTCTTTTGATGCTAGAATTTTGCTGATTGCATGGTTACCCCCAAAAGTACTACATCTATTAGTGTATCATAACGTGCACCTGTTTACAAATCAATGCAAAACGAAATAACTGAGCTTCAAAACTAGAATTTTCAGTTATTTGAATAGAGTATGTTTAATGATTGACAAGTTGATGAGAAGTTAAAAAAATATTTTGGTATTCGAAATGGACATTCTTTGTATATTTGTGTAAAATGGCCACTTTTACATCCAGCCCTCTTTAACTTCTTCTCAACCTGTCAAATCATTGACCAGATAGTTCCGTGTCAGTCCATCGTAAAAATATTATAATAGGAAGAACGGTAAATATACAATTAATTACTGATCGTTTCGAATATAGGTGCGCAGGTACCCCGACTTAGCGGGCATTCCCAAACCCGACCATGCCCGCAGGAAATGGCCCGAAAGAGGCTTCTCAACATCTTCGGAGTAGCGGGTTTGGGCGTGCGTCTGCTCATAAATAACGGGTCAGGCACGGGCGTGCATGCGAAAAGGCGAATGATAAATGAAATTTATCTGATATGATTTTTGTAAACAAGACTAATAATAGAATTAATCTCCTTTGTGTTTGTCATTCGTGTGCTTGTAGTTCGTATCTAATTAAGTTGATGCATGCTTTAAATGTTTTACGCATCATTACAGTTTTTGGTTATCAATGATGAAGCGGACTTTGAGGCTCTGAAGAGGGCGGGCGGTCGAAAAAACCGTTGTCCACGAATACGGGCGGGAATCATATGGTTGCTGCCGAGCAAGACTATAGGCATGTTCACGGGAACATTCAACGGGCACGGGGTGGGTAGGAGGTTTAAAAATCGGATGCCCACACCTTTTAATTTCAAATTCAATATGACCTATAATATTCCATCAACTAATATAACAAAGTTTTGATAATTTCTGTATGAACCCTGTATGAAACCTCTAATATGTCGCCTTCGGAGACGAATGGGTATATATCCCCTATTTCACCATAGAACAAGGTCAACCCTACCATGCGCCTTTGAAAGTAGAAAAAAATCCCTATAATTTTTCTATAATTCCTGTATGAACCATTGATTAGCTAATAGGCTCTAATATGTCTCCTTTGGCGACGAATGGTTATGTGGCCCCTATTCCACCATAGAACAACAAGGTCAATTATCATGAACCTTTGAAAGTCGAGAAAAATCCTTATAATGCTTCTATAATTCCTGTATGAACCATTCGATTAGCTAATAGGCTCTAATATGTCGCTTTTGGCGACGAATGGTTATGTGTCCCCCCTTCCACCATAGAACAACAAGGTCAACCCTACCACGAACCTTTGAAAGTAGAAAAAAATTCTTATAATGCTTCTATAATTCCTGTATGAACCATTCGATTAGCTAATAGGCCTTAATATGTCGCCTTTGGCGACGAATGGTTATGTGTCCCCTATTCCACCATAGAACAACAAGGTCAACCCTACCATGAACCTTTGAAAGTAGAGAAAAATCCCTATAATGCTTCTAAAATTCCTGTATAAACCATTCAATTAGCTAATAGGCTCTTATATGTCACTTTTGGCGACGAATGGTTATGTGTCCCCTATTCCACCATAGAACAACAAGGTCAACCCTACCACGAATCTTGGAAAGTAGAAAGAAATCCCTATAATGCTTCTATAATTCCTGTATGAACCATTCGATTAGCTAATAGGCTTTAATATGTCGCCTTTGGCGCCGAATTGTAATGTGTCCCCTATTCCACCATAAAACAACAAGGTCAACCCTACCATGGACCTTTGAATGTAGAGAAAAATCCCTATAATGCTTCTATAATACCTGTATGAACCATTCGATTAGCTAATAGGTTCTAATATGTCGCCTTTGGCGAGAAATGGTAATGTATCCCCTATTCCACCATAGAACAAGGTCAACCCTACCATGAACCTTTTGAAAGTAGAGAAAAATCCCTACAATGCTTCTATAATTCCTGTATGAACCATTCGATTAGCTAATAGGCTCTAATATGTCGCTTTTGGCGACGAATGGTTATGTGTCCCCCCCTTCCACCATAGAACAACAAGGTCAACCCTACCACGAACCTTTGAAAGTAGAAAAAAATTCTTATAATGCTTCTATAATTCCTGTATGAACCATTCGATTAGCTAGTAGGCCTTAATATGTCGCCTTTGGCGACGAATGGTTATGTGTCCCCTATTCCACCATAGAACAACAAGGTCAACCCTACCATGAACCTTTGAAAGTAGAGAAAAATCCCTATAATGCTTCTAAAATTCCTGTATAAACCATTCAATTAGCTAATAGGCTCTTATATGTCACTTTTGGCGACGAATGGTTATGTGTCCCCTATTCCACCATAGAACAACAAGGTCAACCCTACCACGAATCTTGGAAAGTAGAAAGAAATCCCTATAATGCTTCTATAATTCCTGTATGAACCATTCGATTAGCTAATAGGCTTTAATATGTCGCCTTTGGCGCCGAATTGTAATGTGTCCCCTATTCCACCATAAAACAACAAGGTCAACCCTACCATGGACCTTTGAATGTAGAGAAAAATCCCTACAATGCTTCTATAATTCCTGTATAAACCATTCGCTTAGCTAATAGGTTCTAATAGCTAATAGGCCTTTGGCGACAAATGGTTGTGTGTCCCCTATTCCACCATAGAATAACAAGGTCAACCCTACTATGAACCTTTGAATGTAGAGAAAAATCCCTAAAATGCTTCTGTAATTCCTGTATAAACCATTCGATTAGTTAATAGGCTCGAATATGTCGCCTTCGGCGACGAATGGTTATAGATCCCCTATTCTACCATAGAACAACAAGGTAAACGCTACCATGAACCTTTGAAACTAGAGAAAAATCCCTATAATGCTTCTATAATACCTGTATGAACCATTGGATTAGCTAATAGGTTCTAATAGCTAATAGGGCTTTGGCGACAAATGGTAATGTGTCACAAATTCCACCATATAACAAGGTCAACCCTACCATGAACATTTTGAAAGTAGAGAAAAATCTCTACAATGCTTCTATCATTCCTGTATAAACCTTTCGCTTAGCTAATAGATTCTAATAGCTAATAGGCCTTTGGCGACAAATGGTTGTGTGTCCCCTATTCCACCATATAACAACAAGGTCAACCCTACCATGAACCCTTGAAAGTAGAGAAAAATCCCTATAATGCTTCTACAATTCCTGTATGAACCATTCCATTAGCTAATAGGTTCTAATATGTCGCCTTTGGCGACAAATGGTTATGTGTCCCCTATTCCACCATAGAAAAAAAAGGTCAACCCTACCATGAACTTTTGAAAGTAGAAAAAAGTTCCTATAATGCTTCTATAATTCCTGTATGAACCGTTCGATTAGATAATAGGCTCGAATATGCCACCTTTGGCGATAGATGGTTACATATGTCTTATTCCACCATAGAACAACATGGTCAACGCTATCACGAGCTTTGGAAGTAGATAAATAACTTTATAATACCTCTATAATTACTGTATGAACCATTCCATTAGCGAATGTACTCCAATATGTCACCTTTGGCTCTCTATGAACCATTTAATTATAGAATAGCTTTCAATATGCAGCCTTTGGTGGACCACCGTTGTCGCCTATTAAATGATGAGAAATTTGTGATCAGTTTCTAGTTGCCGCTCTTGCCAATGACTTATAATACTTTTATAACTCGTTAGAAATAAAAAAGGCTTACTTTTGGCAATGACTTTATAATATTTTTATAATATTGGTGTTATAAGATGTGTCCTTATGCATACGATGGTGACGTGCGCAATAGTCACATCGAATGCAAGAATTCAGATGCATCCTATTTTCGAAATGAACAACAACACCGTTGATTACGATATAATCAAAGAATTCTGTTTTATGCAATCGTACACAGTATTGTACACATGTCCTTGAGTTTGTACTTCTTAATGTTTTTTTTAATAATACCAGATAAGAGTTTTAATATCATGCATTCTACAGTTCTACATGTCCTTTTTTATCTCGTAAATGAGCAATTGTTAAAAGAAATGTCAATAATTACAATTGCCTGGTTATAATTATAATTCTTAGCTCATTCACATAATTAAATTGCTTTTTTGCTCCATATAAATATAGAAAATTAATGTCACACATGGTAATATTTCACGTTACAACGGCAATACGTTTTAATTTGTAATTTAAACCGCGCAAGAGAGAAATATTTTAATTTATGGCTTTTCTGTTAAATATAAATCGTGTAGATTGCTTTATTAGATTAATTAAAGAAGAGAACGTATTTTAATTAGTAAGGTATCTCGATCGATCTCGTTTTGCAATCATAAAAATGCAGCTTGTAAGGCCAGCTTAGGTTTCCTTTGTAGGTACCAGACTCACATGTCAGTCGTATATGTAACTAAATAGTGACGACGACGTTTAGGTATGATAATCGGTTATGCAAATTAGTCCAGTCAATGGATTCCGGACTACCAAACCCGGACTGATATACTACCAACTCGACCGAAGTTGCCTTTAGAGTACAGGATTAAGAGGGATAAGGAGGTGAGAAACGTGCTGAAATTGCTGGTAGTTACTTTGTAAGGGTGTACTGTACAGGCTCGTAAATCTTTTATTTTAGGTGTCCGCGCGTGGTTTGTTCTGGTTGGGTCGGTATTAATTAACAAATGGTAGTAATTATTTATTTAAAAAAATACAGTTTAGTTATCACCTACAGGTACTTTCTAGGCAAGCTTAGAGCTTCAAAAAGCAGATGTATCCTGCTCCTGCCTGCGGTAATTAATTATTTCCACTTATGCAATCAAAGTAATTACTTAATTTGGTTGATAATACTACGATTACTACTACAACTACGTTCAAAGTATTTCTTGTGCCAGGTATGGGAAGAGGTTGGGTGGAAGGTGGTGGATTTCGAAGAGTGAACTGCAGGAGATTTAGTTTGCGGTTCATTTCCAAATGGGCTTCGGGTTTTGCTCGGGCCGCATTTAGAATTAAAGGCACGGATAAGAGAGTTGTTTTATCGTAATTGCGGGAGGGAGTGAGAAGAAACGGTAGTTACTACTACACACCGGGAGCATTAGAGATAATTGTACAACCTGCTAACGGCTTATTCTTTTTAAATTTACCTGCAACACACCGACCGGCCAAACTAAACTTCTTCAAGTCCAACAGTAGATTGGACAGAAACATTAAAGCTTAATTTAATGAACTTACAGTGAATAGGATTTAGAAATGTCTGAAATAGGAGAAAAGTATAAGATGCACTTCCTGTTGTTACGATCGTTAATAGATACAAAATCTACAAACCAATCTCCTCGTTAATGTAAGTTACGGATTTAATTATCTCAAAGTTTTAAGATCCCATGCAAGTATCAAAAGCTTCAAGTATAATTAGTTTAATTAGGGGAACTATACACGCACGCATTCACTCTTGATAGAATCATCAGAAATTCACCACAGCAGGTACTGTACGTACATTCATTATTCAAAGAAGCTAACTCTACAACAATTGAGCGCTTTTCGCTGTGTAATTCAATATTTAATATAACCAAACATTACAGTTAATTTGCTGATACTGCTCGGAGCTAGTCAGACAGAATTTTCGGCAATTACGTATTCGTTTACGTCTGTAACGATGAGAATGGAAACCACTACTATGTTCTATTGTATCTTTGTGTATTACCCTCAGAAGTGTTCATAAGATGATATTTTAAGATGTTCTTATAAATGTAAATAGGAAAGGCTACAATGTTGAACCTTATGGCATCCTCACTTAAAGAATTTTCAAGATTTTTGTGACTTTTTATAATTTCTTTTTTGTTTGCAAACTTCACAATCTGGTAATTAGCAAATGACTTCCAGTCTCCATTCGACGTCTGACAGTAGAACTTTAATAGTTCTCGAAAAAAATGTACTATTTCTCAGAAAACTTTTTTGACATCTCCGTTATTTACTGATCGATTTTCTTTGAACTCTGTAGGTATAGGAGGATAGAATAATTCAATCTCCCTATAAATTTATTCCAGTCCAGGCAAAAGAAAAAAAAAGCGGGAAATGGTTGACGAATTGCAATTTTCTGGAAAGAGAATATCTGCAAGAGAGGAGTAAGAAAAGCAAAGAACGTACGGGTAAATAAACTTTAAATACATTTAAGATTAAGGTTTAGTTCAAACTGGACCTAAAATCTAAAACTATACAATTTATGTATAGTTCGAAATGAAAACCCGGTTCACCTTTCAATATGCAGTACAATTCAAACTACCATTACTTCCGAAAGCTAGTTTATCGAAATTCATAGAACTCCCATAGATGGGAGTACTAATCGTAATAAAGACACTATATCTAATCGCTCTAATATAGTGCAGTTTGCGGTACTCTGATTCGGTGACTGGATTAGACGTAGTGACGCTAGTCTTTTCAAGGGAAAAGACTCGAAAACGAATTGCTACTAGCAAGAATGTAGGAAACCTGTTCAACACGGCTCCCCCTTCTACTATGACAGTAAGGCAAAAAAATCTAAATTGGACCATACATAAAAAATAAAAAATTTTAATAGGGGGATAAAAAAAATCACCATCTGGCTGCAGTTATCTTCTATTGCAATTTGCGAGCCGATTTGGATCAGGGTATCAGAATCAGACCATAATTTTGCTTTGTGGCCAAAAAATGCAATTCTGCATGTTAATTGGTCAGAATTGGTTCATAATAGGGAACGTAAATTAAAAACTAAATGGGACCGTAAAAATCATAAAATACATATGCTTGATCAAAAAAGATTTATGAAAATTTTTGTTATCCAAATCCGATCTAACGAAGTAGTACCCCTTGGAACACAATCTCAATATCCACATTCGAATTTCATTCGACATCCAATTTTTAAATTCGATATCCGCATTTTTATCCGATATCCGAATTTTATCCTACATCTGTTTTTCATCTGATATCCGAATTTCTTCCGACATTAGAGTTTTTATGCGATATCCGAATTTTTATCCCATATCCGGTTTTATCCTAGACAAATTTTTATCCGGCATACAAAAGTTAGTGATTCCGTTCGAGTTTTTGTCTGATCTTTGTTTTACGAGTTTTATGCTTCATCTCTCTTTCAGCAGACAATTTATCTTTATTTCAAAATGCAATCAAATAAAAATATTATGTGAAGTTACTATTTACAGAACAGCCTTGGTAGTGTAATGCCTGGCGTGCCGGACTTTCACCCAAGCGGTCCGCGATCGACTCCCGGCGCCGGCAGATCTGGTTAAGGTTTTCTGCAGTTTTCCTTAGCTGTGACACAAATGTGGGATTTGCGCTGTATCGTCTGTAAGTCGGCTGCAGCCGCACGTAGGGCCTACGTAATAATAATAATCGCCCCCTCCCTCCTGCAGAAGCTTATAGCTTCTGGGGCCTGGCTTCCAGGTTATGGGTTGTAGCAATTACTATTACTATTACCTTTTTAAGTTGAAACCTTGTTTAAAATTGCATAAAGATGCATTGTCGAATTTAAATCAAACTTGGCATATTTATACACAAAAATATCTTCAAATATTTTTTCGAATGATACCTTCCGAATAATCAAGACAACTTTTATATAATCGGATGACTTGGATAATCGATCTCTTTTACGATAATCGATCATTTTTGGATTATCGAAAAATTTTCGGATAATCGGATATAAAATACATTTGACAAATATAACAAAACGTTACAATGCGAAGTAATCTAGCGTGGCTGGCTAAGTAGTGGTCAAGGAGAAAAAATCTTGATTTTGAGACAGTGGGTAAAAAATCTATATACCTCCAAAATTAAAATACATACTACTCGTACTCGGAAAAGCTTGGGCATTCATAAAGAAAAAGAACTTTCATATATCTATCTCGTTTTGATAGAAGAAAAAAAATTTACTTATGACACCTTTGCTCTCAATCCTTAAATTATTTTGCTGTATGAAGTTTTATTTGTGATCAAATCGATATTATTTTCATTTCCAAGTAGGAGCTACTCTTCTTCTCTTGAAATCTATTTCATTTTTTCTATTAAATTACTTCTATCAAGGTCTTCAACAATTATTGAATTATTGACCATTATGTGGCTGCATAAAATATCTCCCAATTTAGAATCGCCCCCACCCCCTTCAATAAGAATAGAGAGGGATCATTTGGAAAAAACGTTCATCATGTCGCGGATTATTACATTGACGCTATCATCATCATCCAAACACCACTTACAATAGTTGCACAATAAAGTCATACAATAATTACAATATATTTTCTTTGGCCTTTGAAAAATTTACTAAATTATTCCGTTTCAATTTTTGCGTACTTTACTAGAAGGATACTTAAACTGTATGATGATACACGAAGGGGAAAAATATGCACAATAAGATATTCATTCTGAATACAACAACAGCAGTGGAAGCACCACCGAGCAAAAGCGGCATTTGGAATGGGAAAAATAAAGGAAAAAGTTAACAAAAGTACGATTTGCATAATAGCGTTACAAAGAATAAGCAGCGCTAAGTGACATCCGACATATAAATAAGAGATAATCTGAAACAGTCGCAGTAATTTGCAAGTTACGAGCTTAATCTGGGGCTGGGAACTTTTTCCCTGTAAATTCTCTCTTTCCATTTGCACAGAGGAGCAAGCACACTTACACTAAGTCCGTTCGTTTTGCGCGCAGAGATTTGTAGATTGGAGGAGAGAGGCTTATGCACACACCGTCCTTACTTCTCTGGTACTGGGATTATCTTGGGAGAATTTAACTTGCAATTAAGTTTAATCTTTTGCTTGCTGGATGCAAAATTTGGCGAATTGTGAGACAATAGTAACGCGTTTTGCCATTTTGCCACTAAATATATATTTCAAATTAATTTAGATTGCGGCTGGCCGTGACAATCTGTCAGATTCCTCTCTGGGTGATTTATGGGACTGTATGATGATTGATTGAATAGTGAGGTTATGTATATGTAAATGTATATAATAATGATGAGTTGTTTAGCTACATTTTAAATAGCGTTGCCATTTTTAAAATCGGTTTCTTTTCTTCTGTTTTTCTCTCTAAATCCTCAAAAAACGCGTATGGAAATATCATAGTTCATCTATAAATTGAACGTCAAAACAAAAGCAAGCTAGTGTGTGTGTAAAATAGATTGCAAATATTTGTAATTGCACAACTAAAACATTAGAATAGTCAATTAATACATGAGTTTTCCCACAAAAAGAGATAAAAACTTCCCAGTATCGCAGGCAAAAATACCCCAACAAAAACGAAATGAGGGTTAGCAGATACACAACGTGGCCGGAATTGTACGCACGCACGCACACAATCGTTGAACAGAGCTCCCGTCAACCAACCAACCAACGACCGAACGCGAACCGGGGTGTGTGTGCGTAACGCACCGGAGGGTGAGGTAGGGCAGTGTACATTTCAACCCCTGCAGCAGCAGCAGAGCATAAAAAGCAACGGCGGGCGATCACACCGGCAAGGGCAACTGCGTTGCCCTCCTCCGCTGCTCGTCACTTTTTTAACCCGCAGTGCATTAAAAATTGTGTTTGTTGCTAGGCGGATTTGAATTTACATGGATTTCCATAAAAGGAATCGGGGGGGGTGATGTACGTATTATTGATTAGTAAAAGGGGGGCCCTCCGCATCATTGTGTGGTGGTCGTGGTGCGAGTCCTCTATCGCGCGCGGCATTTACAAGGTGGGGTTGTGTAACTGCATTCTACAACTATAGTCGCTCAGTTTAATAATGAATTGGGTTCGTTGGAGCGATTGGATAACGATAGTGGTTGCACCGCTTGAATGCAGTCGGTTATCTGGTCAATATAGTGGCATACATTATCCTTTGGCTGGCTTAATGGGTCCCCTATAGTATAGCTATACTTTATACCCTAAGAGTAAAAGCCCATTATTAAAATGCTTACATAGGTCAGGGTCGACAAGATTGTTAGGAGGAAACAACAGCAGGTTCATAACATTGCTTTTTAGAAAAGAATTTAATATATTTCATCGTAGATTTTAATACCTTTGGTGGCAGTGGTTTGTGAAATTTCGTCAGGGTGGTTATGAAATCTCAATTTAAAATTTTTGAATTTCCACGACACTTAAAAAAATTTAAAATAATGAATAAATCATGGTGTCAATCAGAAAGAAGGCTTGCAACAATGTTCCGAACCCGCAAATGAACCAACAGAATTAGGTTTTTGTGCTCCGATGCCATTTCTGAAACATTTCATAGCACAATTTTACTGAGCTATTGTAAGAAATTTTTTTTATCTGGGAGTAAATAACAACATTGACGTTTTATTAAGCTAAACTTGTTTTTCTGGTCTTGACTTTAAAGAAAAAACAGCAAAAAGCCATAGTCACAAAATTCTCAAGGCCAGAAGCTTTCCCTAAAGTAAATTTGAATTTCTGACCAGAACATCTTATTCTGGCTTTTCAATCGAAATGATTATAAAGGCACAGGCAGACGAAACTTTTGATTAAAATCTTGTATCTTGATTCTTGAAACCAAAAACGTAAGAAATATACCCAGCATCCCTGGGCATGCCTTAACTCATACAATTTCTAGTTAGGAATCGATTTAAATGGAATTTTCAGCATGAAAACGAATTCTTGGACGCACGTATGAACGTTGAGCCACTTCGGATTTTCATTAACTTTGTTATTTTAAACGGAACACTCTGTCTATTATTAATGACTTGAATGTGTGCCATTTGTCACTTTTTTGAGGATTTTGTGAATGATTACAGACTAGTGATGAACCTATCACTAGTGAACCATGAATTCTCTCTTTAGGGAATTTTTTTAAAGATAACTATGGAACATTTGGTATTATTAGATTCGTAATAAACTTCCGCATAACTAGGCTGGAGGAAATGAGATTCCATTTGAAAAATACGAGTTTCACTGCATTGAAAAATTAAACTCTTCTTGTAAAATGTCGAAAGAGCAACATAAGCAAATTCGTATTTTTCTTGATCAGTCTAGTAGTAAATAAATTGATGCATAACCGTCTAAAGATTCAATAGGTAAAAAAGTCCCACATTTAGGTAACTATGGCAACAAAATTCGTCAAATTTCGTCACATATTCGTACTCAAAAAGATCAGTAGAATCGAAATATGTAAAAATATATAGGGTGTTCCATTTAAAATAAAAAAAAGGTGACTTCCAGTAAAACCAGAAGTGCGTCAATATTCGCATCCAAAAACTCGCTTTCATGTTGTATTTCAGCCTTTTAAATTTTGTTCAAATCGATTCTTCATAAATGAATTCTATAATGGTAAGGACATGGCATGGAACACCCGGTAGACTCGTAGTAATGACTTTCTTCAATCTAATGTAGAACTTTGCAGATAGAAATAGCAAAAGAAATCAATAATTGGCAATTTCCGTGTCTCTTCTAAAATTATGGAAGATATCTATCTGATGGTACTACCACTACTGGAGATTCGTATACCAATCAAACGCAACGAAGTATGATCGTAACATGAAGTGGGAAACGGTGATTCCTGCATCAGGCATACAAATTAGAAGTCAACTTCACCAACTGAGAACAATCTTTAATATTGTCGTTTTTCTCTTTGGCTACAATAAACTCCGTTACCTTCGAGATTGGTACACCTCGTCATCATGCGCATAAACAAATTTGTGAAAGTGCGCTTGCGTTGCCTAGCAACAACATATTTCTGAACAGCTGAAATAAATTCAGAGGCGTCGCTTTGTTTATTGGAGTCATATTTTTATACCTGCGTTCGGTTTGGTTTATCATCAGTGTTTGCTAAATTCTTCTTCTTTTCACCAAATGGTTGCTATTAGTAAGCAGTTTTAGAACATTTATTCGTTTATTATTCACACAAGGACATTCTAAACTGATACGCCACTGGCAACAGCTGAACTATGTCCGTCATAATCGCGCGGAATTAATGACGTGCCTGTCGCTTTCTCTAAGGTAATGGAGTGTACGACGGCAATTTTCATTATTTATTCAATTATTTTCATCAGCATAGTCGTCATAATGATATGATAACCCCACGTTACCATTTACCATGTTATTCACGTCCCAGCCCCGTTAAACCACCAAAAAGTTAATATCGCAGCTTTCGGCAAAGAATGTTGATTCTTGTTATTAACTTTTGCTAATGACCTAGACTTAGGCACGAATACTATTTCCCATATTCTTTCACATCACAGAACTATTTGTAAATGAGTCGTCTAAAACAAAATGGTCGAGCAATGTGACTAACCAAAAGTCTGGCATACTTCTATTCCTACATCATCAAAAATTTTGGGTAGCAAATGACAACAACGTCTACTATTATCTCATTCGGTGGAGCACCATAATCCATGTGCGGCATCAGTAATTTGTAGCAAGCGACCAAAAGTTGAAAAGAACCTCCGATAAGGGGCTAAGCCTAAAATCTAGCTACAAAGAACTTAGAAACAACCAGCAATATCACAACCTTTGGCATGGAACGTAATATTTCCATTAACTATTGAAATCCAAGAGTCACTTCTAATATCCCCGTATTTGGTAAGAATTAGTAATTCTCAAGTATCAAATGATATGACAGTAGCAATGATCATCGACTTTTCACAGAAATCTCGTGTGGAGGGGGGTAAGGTTAGGGTAAATTATAAAGTCTTTTGCGACGGATGGTACTTAAGCAATGTAATACATGCAAAAGCGTTTGACATAAGGCAGTGTAATTGGACTTTTCGGCATACGAGAGCAGGTTTTAGAATCGGTCTACGGTCGTTGTATGTATTATTGGAACCAATTGAACGAATTAAAGTAATTTTATGTTAACTATTGTAAGCCAGTGTTGTTTTCCAATATCACTAGATGTTTGTGACGAATGATGATATAGAGTGAGAATAATTTCTAAACACCAAAGATTGTTTTCAATATCAACGCCTTTGGCGATGAATGATAATTCTTATGTGGGTTATAATTAGAGTCATTTCAAGGCGAATGTAAAGATGGTGTAACGATTATTCTCATATAAGTCAGCAAGTAGTAAACATTTACTATCCAGTTCCTACAATGAGCAATCAGACATTAAAAAGGACTCGACACTTTGGAATATGCAGTCAGTCGCACCTTATGACCCATCAGAAGTCGGAAACAACCCGGAGATGACGACACATATGGCGAAATGGCGATGAACGGTACTTCCTATACGAGCAGCTGTAAATGTCATGCAGTCCACGGTGATGGACGATTCCTAATGGAATAATGAGCAGAAACAACCCTGATATTGCCAATAAAAGGTAAACTCAATGCTTGACGATTTTTATAGCTCATTTCTATCTTATACAGAGAATTAAGACATCAAGAATTTTACAATTTTATGTTACTCCTCCTGCTCTTAGCTTCAAAATTGAAAATGTACAAAGCTTGAAAAATTGGCTATGCCTTGTTGATATAATAAAACGAGGTCAAAACGTCCACCCAAGCATACCTTATATCAAGTTTGTAATACTTCATGTCTATTTGTCCATTTCATCCTCTCTACGCTGTAATATATATTAATAAAAGTTGAGCTAGGTCATGGTGAATTATGCTAGGTTAGTTCAATTAGTTACGTTAAGACTTATTAAATCAAAGAAAGTGCATTGTCAATTAACAGTAAGGTCATAGATTTTTAATTTTGCAGACTTGTGCAATACCTACAGCCTATAAAGAAAGATTAATAATAATCCCACATTGATAAATTAAACAGCACTTCCATTCAAACAAGGTTTACATATATTAAAACGGCAGTGACTATATTTTTACGAAAGTGGGTTGTTGATATGAATACTCCCTTCACAGAATTCAGTAACTCAATCCAAATGTTAGTTATATAGGCTGTCACGTTTTGGCACAGTGAACCAGGAAAGCATTCCTTTAATACGACACACACGACAGGAAAGAGACCGTCGTCCCACAGTTCCACAATGTAACGAACGCAAATTATGCATAAAAAAAGAAAAATTGTCATTATGCAAGCTCGAATCGTTCAAATCATTCGTTTTCCTCGTGTGCAATCCGCAAAATAAATGCGATCAACTCGAAACGAAAGTGTATGCCTTTTGCAACACTACAAGCAGAGCTATATAACAACCGAGCAATTCCAAACGTGCATTGCATCTCTTAAAAGACGTGATGAATCGGGACTCGCAGTGTTCACGATTGTCTCAGGACCAAAGCGTCTTCGTGACGAGAAAATACGTGACTATCAGTACCAAAAACTGTCGACACAATCCACCGCCGAGATAAAATATCCTAAATTCCCTTCAGTTTTTTTAGGTTCTTTTTTTCCTCATCTTTTCTTATCCATCTCGTCGACGGAATTTCATAAAATAACTCACACACCGACCGCCAACGTGCTTTCATATTGATTTCGTTAACTGAAAGGCTGACCGTTTAATAAATCACCACGGTGTGGATGGGCAGGGTGACTGCCAATTATATACCTATCCTAGACAATTCTGAATAGTACTATTCGGAGAATTTTAGAAAAGGCCTAAATAATAAATAATTGGTGTTTTAACCCTTGTCGTGCTTTTTGAAGGACGACGTTGGGACGTCAGGACGACTGCGGTGGCGGCGGCAGAACCGGTTTCTGCTGCCAACACAGCACATAGAGAGAGCGCAGCGCATCCGGTTATTTTTACGTGCTGGGGAAGGTCGGGGTGGACTGACCTACCCTTGCCAACTATAAATATCAACCGATAATGTCTGGCAAACTATTCGCCTTATAAATAACGCGCTCACGCAATGGGAAATTTTATTTTCTACAGCAGAACAGCACAACCCATTAAGAGGAGATGGAAAACGGTTTTCGATCGTGATTTATAAGGATTAGTCTTCACATAATATATATTTTTAGGGTCGCATAAACACGATTGAGTAATGCCCGGCTTGAAATTTCTTGCATGAATAAACATCGTGAGTTTTGGAGCCCTCCAACAAAACGTTCAAAGCTGGATCGGATGATACCTACAAAAATAACTAAATTTATTGCTAATTCTCAGTACGTTAGTGAACTTCTATATTTTATCTTGATTGAACATCCATACTAAAAGGAGTAGGATATCGTGTTTAGATTTAATTTCAAATAGATAGAAGATTATGACCTCTAGAGCAGTAAGCCTTGTTTAGCTATCTAGCAGATGCACCCATATACAAATTTTGTGAGACTTGCAGGACTCTGAAGGTGATGGTTTCCAGATTGCACTCCATACGCAATTTGGTGACAACTGTTACATAACATACAATACACAAAACTGTTACTCCTAATAACTTTTCATACCTAGGACCTTAGTGATCTGTGAAGTTAATGACTTTTAGAAGTTTGTGGTAATTCTTCAGGGTACTAATTTGCTAATCAGGTATATTTTTTAACGTTTATATTTTGACCTTTAGTGACCTTTCAAAGGCATTAAACGTTAGGTTATTAGTGACTTCTACAGATCTGTGGAAGATTTTCAAAGTATAACATGTTAATAGGGCTTCTAATTCTTACACATTCATTTCCGATGCCTTTTTATATTTTGACCTTTCGAAGGTTACAAAAGTTTGGTCAGAGATCTGTAGATTTTCAAGTAATTTGTTAATCGGGGTGGGGACTGTTTCTGAGGAGCCTACAATCCAAACAATCCGGTATTCCATCCCCTGGTTGTCAGAGTTTTTAGGTCGCGCTAGCGCTTCCGACATGACCCAACGGCTACCAGTATAACACTGGTAACCGGGACCGGCTTAACGCGCCCTTCGAAAGCACGACCGGTTGTGATTTTCGTACCACTACAGGGGTCGTCTGCCCAACTTCTGAGCCGGGCAAGGTATCTTAACTACAAATACTGTTTGGCCAGTACTGATAGCGCTAGGCCATGCAACCCATAGTTTTTAGATTAGTGACCTCTAGACATCTGTGGTAGATTTCCAGGGTTATAATTTGTTAATCAGGCTTAAAGCTCCTATATATTTATTATCGATGACTTTCTATGTTTTGACGTTTAGTGACTTTTCAAAGGCTCCAAAAGTTTGGTCATTAGTGACTTGACTTGATATCTGTAGATTAATGTTAAGTAATTTGTTAATCGGGTTTCTAATTCTTACAAATTTATTTCCGTTACCTTTTTATATTCCGACATTTAGTGACCTTAGTGATTCTCAAAAGTTTTTAGATTGGCGACTGCTAGAGATCTGTGAATGATTTTCAGGGTTATGATTAGTTAATCAGACTTCAAGCTCCTACATTTTTATTGTCGACAATTTTTTGTATTTTGACCTATGGTGGCCTTTCAAAGGCTCCTTTGATCTGGCGAATCTACAGTCTGGAGAAGATTCTTCAGAGTAATAATCTGTTAATCAGATTTCCAGCTTCCGCATATTTATGTTATATCTGAAGACTTTATATGTTTACCTTGAGTGGTCTGAGACCAAGAAATATCAAAGGAATCTTTTCTGGAAAGTAACCCAAACAGCATTTAAGTAGCAGTAACTGACATCAGAACTTAAATTTAATTACTTCAGTTCGGAATATTTTAGTATGTAGTTGTTTCTATTATTTATTGGAACTATGTAGTTCCATTGCTTCTGAGTAACTTTTAAAGTATGTGGAATGGTATTACCACTTAATATAGTTACTTTAGTCGTTGCAACTTCAAAAACGTATTATGATTGTAGCAGTAACTTGCCCGAAGCTACTTTAAAGTTTTTAACACTTTAAAGTAGTACTGAAAGTTCCTGACACATTTCATCGCTCTTTGTATTATTAAGTACGTATTACAAATAATATAGTAATCCATTTTTTAACATGATCGCAGCATTAATATAGAAAATTATAGAATATTTGTTAAGTTGCAAGAGTAAGAGAGATCAAGAGAAAAGAGTTCCACGAAAGTAGCAATTACTACGCCGCCACGTTCCCACTACGTAGCCTAAACTGAAACCAAAACGTACCCTGCTACCCAAAAATTGTTCCCCTATTTAGTTCCAGGCACGTAATAAAACCGTAGTAATTGCGTGACTAAAAATGCTGCTTGGGAAGGCTTACTACTTACATTCACATGTCAAGTATATTTGATCCGCTTACATTTACGACCTGTTCAATTTTTCCACTCTACTATAAACATGCACATCTTTCTGACCTTTAAAACTAAATTTAAAATACCTAACAAAAAGACTAATCAACATTTGCAAGAAATCGTATGTGTATTATACCAGTTAAATTAGCAAAAATAAAAAACGAAATGAACAAGTTTTATGAAGTTGGGTTAGGTTAATACCGTTAGATAATTTATACTATTTAAAAAAAAGTACAAATATACAGTAACATACTATACATTCGTGCATTTCGATATTATCGTTTCTGCACAGAATATAATTAATTGTTAGAATGTAACAATACTAACATTTTTCTTCTTGAAAAAAAATATATAAAAAGGAAAAGTATGACCTTTATTCTTCCTGGTCATAAAATCTAAAAAATACACTTAAACAACCATACAAAAAATACCGCATATCGCAATTCTACATCTTAAGATATTTTAACCTTCTATATTATAGGCAAGTCACAAAAAATCTATTCGGTCTAGTTGTTAATTTGCCAAATAGTAAACCTTGTTCTAGCCCAACTCAAAATAATTAAATTTAGTATAGGTCAGGTATCTGTGCTCAGCAGTACCAAACGTGTTCTGCAAACGTGCCAACCCGCGATAGCGTACGTTTTTTTTAAATAATAATAATAATTGCATACACATATAAATTAGAAATATTTAAGATGACGTAACCTTAAAAAATTCTAAAGAGAAAAAACTGCTTAAAGATTTTGCTAGTATATCTTAATAAGATTCAAGTACACATCAGAAAATACTGACCTCGCCAACTTCCTACTTGTAAAGAAAGAGTCGATCGTTCATAATAATGCCTTAAATGCTTGCAGTTTAGCCGTTTAGAAGCAGTCAGTAAATTTAAATATAATACATTATGTTTGCAATAATTATAACCATTAATGCCTTCACTGTTAACTATAAAAGATTAAAAATAAATTATTTACGTAATTTCTGTTTATTCTAATAAGTAATTATAATAATAATTACTTATAAAATATGATGGCGGGTTTACGCCGATATACTTCAGATAAAAGTTGAAAGCTGCTTCTTTCTAATAATATATTAGCGTGCTAATGTGTTTATTGTCCTTCATTTATGCAATATTCCACCATAACCAAGGATCTTCCGGGATACTTTCAGACAGACGGTTTTAGACAACCGTAAGAAATGAATGCACTGGCTGTGAAGTTGTTAAGTGTACGCCCACGGGATTTGGCAAATCTAGCTGTATACGATTTGTAAACTAGTGTGCATTGCAAAATCTTTGGTGTGGAAAATTTGGAAAAACAAAAGTTAACGCGTTATTTTAAAAGAAAATGAGCGACGATTTACAAAACGGATGACTGGCATGAGAAAATTGTTTTTATCTCCGAAGGTCATTAGGGATGAAAATAAGAAAAGTTATCAAAGGTATCATGTATGAAGCTGTGCATATGAAAAAGTAACTGTGCAACTACATACTTAACAAACTCGAACTTGGAAATCTTCGACTGATCTGGAAAACTCAAATAAAGGCAAAAATATCAACATTAGCAAAAATAATAATGAAATAATGAAAGTCTAGGCAGACTTCTTTTGTATTCAAGAGGTCAAAATATAAGTCATTAAAGATAAGTATATACAGACTTTTTAATAAAAGTGGATACCATACAAATATGAAGCTGTCTAATGAAATATAAATCTGTAAATTCTTCTTTGACCCTTCGAGACTTGCCCAACGAGGTCGAATTGGATTTCTGATCACTTCCCCCAGTCTCTACTGGCCACGAGTCAAAAGTGATACATTTGAAAAAGCGACAGCGGGACTGTACCTGCACAAGACCTGAATTGAAGTGATACTTTACAGAAAGCAATAACAGGACTATGGGTAATGTATCCTAAAGATCACTTCAGTCGAGTCAAAATTTAACCTCTGACCACTCTCTACGCACCCCAACTCTCTATGAACGAATCATAGCGCAAAAGTGACACGTATAAAAGAGCACTCCCTTCACCTTATACCACACGCAGATAGCTTATGGGTTAAAATCGACTATGGAAAAATGAATAATATGGGACAATACGTAATCGACTCTGGAGATCTCCCTGCCGAAAGTTAAATATCATCTTCGGTCACTTTCCTACGAAGATGGGTCAAAAGAAACACTTTCGAAAAACCGACAACGGGGATTCTGGGGACCTCCTTGTTTAGGTCAAATTTGACCTTCAGCTACCCCCCGCCCCCCCCCCCACACACACTACATGGGTGGTCATGTACCAAAAATGACACTTTTGAGCATGTGGAACATGTTTCTAGGGGAATCTTGAATATATCTATAAGGTTTGTCTTGACCGTTTTGTTTCAAGCAGACAGTAGTACAAAACGCCTTAACTCCTACTATTTGGACACATGTACTTTTCTCAACGATCCTCTGCTCCAGCTTGAAGTTTTAGTTTTGGACCTTACTACTTAATACAATCGTGCTTGGTTATCCCATATGTAAGGTAGTTCATTTCGTGCCCTCTCGAATACACAATCACTTTTTACAAAGCAGAGCAAAAAACTGCCCGTTACTGGACAAAAGGAGGTTTCCAGCAAAAAAACAACGGGAAATGCTCACGGATGTACAATAAAAAATCTTTAGTAAATTAATAATCGGGAAATACGAGTGTTGCATTTCAATTTTCCCAAATTCATATTCCAGTAGACCGAAAAGTCATTTTACAAACGTATATTAAAATGCAGTCTTTGAACCTTTCCATATTCAAACGAAGAATGGTGTCTAGTTTTTTTTTCTTTCATTATTTTATATTTTATAATTTCAAATTCAACATTCAACAATAAAAATAAAATGATGAGTAAAGCTCAAACAACGAGAAAGAGAGAGATCAGAATAGTGGGAACAAAAACTAAAAGCTGAAGAGCAGACGGTAGCAGCAGCAAAAGCAAGCAGTAACCTCCATAGCAAAAACACTTCAATGATCAGTCTGGAGAGGTATTACGGTCGCCATTAGCGACAATTAAAAACGTTTTATGAAACGTTGTATCTATCAAATTCCCAACTACTAAATTAATAAGTTTTATATACCCACTTAGAATTTACTACTATTGAAAGCATGATTTTTCAGATACGTCGCCGCTCTTTGTTTTCAGTCGATTCAAAGTGCAGGAAACTGAAAACGAAGGTTTTTTAAAACTTGATTACGTACAGAAATACGAGCGGCACTAATAAGAATTTTAAAAAAGCGAACCAGACAGATGTATATATGTAGGTATGTATATACATTAAGTACCGTTTTAAGGCTGCTATAATTTCTTTTAGTGGAATTAGAGGGCCCGGCTCGACCATATAAGAGAAGTGAAAACGGACATAACGACATCGGACAAGTTACGACTACCGCCATTCTTGTACAGTTAGGTTTAGAACTGGTTGTGTTGGTAAGTATTGCAGCAATATAAAACCTGCAGTAGACGTTTGCAATAATTTCTATTAAATTGTGATGGTGAGAATATCAGTAGAAACTTTTTTTTCTTAAAACAGCATTACTTGAGAGAACCTTTCTCTTTATTAAGGGGCACATATGTTATTTGAAATGACTAAGTTACAGGAAGAGAGCATGAGATAACCACCATCGCAAAACGTACAGTTTTAAATGAAGCAACGCGATCATTTATTCCAGTTGTATTTTCTAATTAGGTACCAATTAATTATATCGTTAATGCTAGGTAATTTTTAAGTGCTCCCAAGGGGAATGATAATAAATTTATAACAAAACACGTTTTTGTACACATGTAGTAAATTGAGACTCGTTTATAAATAATAAATATAACAAACACACAACAGATAAATAACTTATTATTATTATTATTATCGATCTTGCATAAATTATGCAATCATACTCCGATGAAAGTCATCAATACAAGTTTAATTAATTAAAATTGCAGCATTTTAATCAGAAATAGGTAAACAACGATCTAAAAACGGCAAATAAATAAAAACAATATGTGTTTGTTAATAATAATAAATTCCAACTTGTTTGTGTTCAGCGTTCCAATTAAAACATAATACAATCGTTATAAAAAGGTTCTTCTGTGAATAGAATTTAATTATGCAATTATTTCTTTGATCAGAATTTTCAGAAGACAAAATACACTTACCTAAATGTGTGAATTAGTATTTTATACAGCTAAGTTCTTCTAAGTTGGTAGATGGTGCTGGAGTTCGTACGATAGAGGCATTATGTTTAAGTAGCCTGTAATTATTGCGCAAGAATTTGAGGTAAAATTAACGATTTGTGATATCGTTACATTCGATGGTGGTTTTGCTATTAAAAGTTTCGCCTAAAAGTCATAATTAGGCGCATTGTAGAGCCTATAGCCTGTAATTATCGTCCAAGCAATTTTGAAATATCGTCTTCGAGAATGGTAGTTCAGCTTAAAAATCGTAATTAAGCCCATTGTAGAGTCTATAAATAGCTTAAATTATTGCAAAAATGTTTAGTGTATGCATCATAAAATTAAAGATTTTTGGTATGTCTTCAAGAGTGGCTGTGCTATTACTCGCGCAGTTTAAAGGTAACGATTAGGCACGTTGTAGAGCCTATAAATAGACTGTAATTAATTAACGATTTTTAATATGCCTTCGAGGCTAGATTTAGTATTATGTCCATAAAAAATCGTGATCAGGCACATTAAAGATATATCCCATAATCTATTCATAAGTACAGCTATTTATAAGTACTATACATTACAGGCGATAATTACAGACCATTACACGCGTAATTATCGCGGAAGAAATTTTGAAATATCTTACAATTAACAACTTCTGATATGTCTTCGACGGTGTTTTTCTATTAGAGATACAGGCTAAAAATTGTGATTAGGTGCAATTTTGACCATTCAAGTAGCCTGCCATTATCGTGCAAGCAATTCTGAAATATCTCAAAATTAATCATTTTTGATATGTCTTAGAGGGTGAATTTTTTATTAGGAGTGAAGCCTAAAAATTGTGATTAGGCGCAATGTTGAGCATTTGCGGCAGCGCAATGCGGTAATATCACAAAATTAAGATTTTTTATATTCTTCGAAGTTCGTTTTTGATTAGGAGTACAGCTAAAAAAATCGTTATTAAGCGCATTGTAGAGCCTCTAATAGCCTGTATCATCACGTAATTATCGCACGAAAAATTCTGAGATCTCAAAATTAACGCGGTGCTAGTAACGACCTACGTTCAACATGCATACTTTTGATGTCTTCGAGGGTGTGTTTTTATTAGGGGTACATGGTAAAACTGTAGGTTAGTTGCATTATAAAGCCTATAAATAGCATGTAATTATCGCGCAAGAAATTCTTGAGATATCTCAAAATTAACGGTTTTTGAGGTCTTCTTGAGGGTGATGATCTTATGATTAGGAATACAGCCTAAAAATTGTGAAGAGGCGCAATGTTGAGCAATTAAGTAGCTTGTAATTATCGCGCAAGCAATTTTGAAATATGCCAAAATTAAAGATTTTTGCTATGTTTTGGACATTGCTTTTTTATTACGTCACGAGCTAAAAATCGTGGTTAGGCGCATTGTAGAGCCTATAGATAGCCTGCATTAGCGCGCAAGAAATTCTCAGATCTCAAAATTAACAAATGTCTTCGATTTTTTTTTATTACAGGTACGAACTAAAAATCGTGGTTATGCGCATTGTAGAGCCTATAAATAGCCTGTAATTATCGCCCAAACAATCTTGAAATATTTCACAGTTGAGGATTTTTGATATACCTTCGAAGGTGGTTTTTCTAGTAGGGGTTCTGCCTAAAAATCGTAATTAGGCTCATTGTAGAACCTATAAATAGTCTGTAATTATCGCACAAGCAATTTTGAGGTATCTCAAAATTAACGATTTTTTAAGTCTTTAAGGGTGGAATTTTCTATTAGGTGTACAGCCTAAAAACATGATTGGGCGCATTGCAGAGCCCATAACTCATCATAAGTATAACGAAAAGTTTTTCAAAACTGAATAGCAATGAGTTTTTCATCATAGAATCAACTTAAATGAAGCGTAAAGACAAAAATGCTTCCACTTCTGCTAAAAGAAAATCCCCCCTATCTCCCACCCATTCAAATAGTTGTAAAAAAATGATATAAGGGAAAGACAGACAAATTAATATGAAACCTAAATAGAATTGCAGTAACAGAATACAGAGTTAAACGTAAAAATAATATTCATGTTAAAAAAGGGAAGAAACTTTCTTAAATATTAACAACTGAATAAATTGGAGGGTTTTAAATGTATAGATTCAACTTTCTTCTTAGTTCATAAATCTTCGTTCAGTTTCGCCTCAATGATTCTAAAAATTAATATTGCAACTACATACACTGAAGTACACCCTGTACACCGATCTATCAACAAATAGCGTTTTAGTTATGTATGTAAAACCAATTTCTAAAAACACAACAACAATACTACCCACTCAAAGTCATAATTAAACAATAAGCTCGATTAACATGCCCACACTTTTGTAATGCTGGCACACCACTTTTCCATTAATCTTGAATTTACTAAACACACAACGTGGGGGATGGACATAACAAAATGGAGGGGTTTGAATTTATTATAATAGGCATAGACTAGAGATTATGCAGTCTTTTTCAAAAACAAAATTCAAATAATCTTTTAATAATAGTATAAATTAAGACATAGTATTAAGAAATTCTTACCTTTATTTGATAGGAGTTGAGCCTATTCAACGGTAACGCATTGAAGGAACTGAAATCTAATCGGCGGGTGAAGATACCATTAGCACCACCTCCAATTCTGTAAACAAAAAGAAACAATTATTATTATTATAACAAGCAAACAGAATAATAATTCTTCTTTAAAGACGTTGCCGATGCCGTATATGTATGTACGAAGACTGAAAGAATGAAAAAGTGGCCGTTAAGGTCTCGCAGGAAATTCTGCACACGCTGGCCACCTAACACAGGAAACGTTTTAATGGTGTTTTTGTTTAGGGAGAAGTTTTTCAAGTGATCAATAAAGAAAGAAGTAGTTGTCGACTTCTAGCATTTTCGTTTTTTATCTTCTTGATGAATCAAAGAAAATGATGAATTAGTAAAGGAATTGTTGCGAAAAACTATAACCTCATTAGAATCTTAGAATCATTTATATACCTAACATGTATTCCAGGATTAGTAGTTTTTACCCAATTTAGATTTCAATTAGCGTTAGATTGTTATATGAATGTATTTACTTCGCAAAACACCCCACATCCATATCAAAATACTAGTAATAACACCAAGGTAATTCTAGTAATTCGCCTGTATCACTTTTGATCATTTTAATAATAACAACCTCTAATATTTGTTGCTATTTTGTCATGTCATGTCAACACCATTGTTTATATGTATAATAGTGATACCGCGATGGTGCCAGAAGCAGCATTGTAATTCCTGCAATTGTAACAGTATCACTTTACAATTCCACCAATAGCGTTCTACAGTAATCTCAATTCTATAGTAGTAACCATGTGAATAGCAAACAATAATAATAAACACATTGGTATTTCTAGACATACTACTGTAATTCCGATTATTCCCTGTAATTCTAATATCACTTCTGGTCATTCTAATGATACTATCGTCTTGCGTCAACTCATACTTCTATAATACCATGTCAATAGTAAAATAATAACAACACATCGGTAATTCTACATGTACAATTGTAATTCTAATAACGACTATGTGGTTCCAATAGTTTCATCACTTCTGATAACTTAAATACGAGCCTCTTGTAGGCCTATTCTTCTAGTAATATCAGAATATTATCAATAATAATAATAATAATTACTACAACCCATAACCTTAACCAAGGCCCCAGAAGCTATAAGCTTGTGCGGGAGGGAGGGGGCGATTATTATTATTATGTAGGCCCAATGTGCGGCTGCAGCCGACTTATAGATGGAACAGCGCAAATCCCACATTTGTGTTACAGCTAAGGGAAACTGCAGAAAACCTTAACCAGATCTGCCAGCGCCGGGAGTCGAACCCGGGCCGCTTGGGTGAAAGTCCGGCACGCCAGACATTACACTACCAAGGCTGTTGGTAATACCCTAGTAATTCCAAAAACACCTATGTAATTCTGGTAATTCCAGTGTATTTCCTAAATAATAATAAAACCTAAGTAATAAAACCTAGTAATTGCAGAAATTCTGTTGTGATTCTTGTAATACCCTTGTAGTTCCGATAATTTTAAACATACTATTCTCCTGTAGTCTCATCTAGTACTAGCACTGTAATAATTAAAGATAGCTAGTGTAATTCCAAAAGTGTCTCCGAAGGTTTGATTATATCACTTGTAATAATTTTAATATAATACCCCATCTTCTTTTAGTCTCATACTTCAAATAATGCTAAATCAGTCCAGAAAATTGATAATGCAGCAGTAGAAATACGATTGTAGTACCAGCAGTTCCCCTAAATATGTAATAATTTATCTATGATAATTCTAATAATATTATTCCTTTGTATTCTCATACTAGTAGTAATGCCAAATCAGATTCAGAAAATTAATAACACTATGGTATACAGTATACATAATCCCAGAAATACACCTTTGTAATTCCGGTAGTTCCCATGTAGCCCTAAAATAATTAATTCACTTGCGATAATTCTAATAATACCATCCTTTTGAGTCTCATATCTAGTAATGTCAAGAAGTACCAAAAATTAAGAACACCCTGGTAATTCGTGGTTATTGACGCCAAGTCAATACCAGAAAATAAATTAATACTATAATAATTCCAGAAATACCACTGTAATTCCGACAGTTCCCATGTAGTTCTAAAATATTCGCATGCGATAATTCTAATTATACCATCCGCTTGTACTCTCATACTTGTAGTAATGTCAAGTCAATATCAGAAAATTAATAGCACTACGGTAATTCTAGATGTGCCATTGTAATTCGGTAGTCCAAAGTAGTACCGGAAAATTCGGAATACCCTGTTAATTCTAGATATATCGTAATTTCGGTAGATACTTTGTAGTTTTAATAATTCACCTATGATAATTCTATTATCTTAATCTCTTCCTCTTGTAGTCTCATACTTATAGTAATGTTAAGGAAATGTAAAAAAATTAATAACACTACGGTAATTCCAGAAATACCATTGTAATTCAAGTGCAATGAAGTTGTAATTAATTGCAAAGAATAATAATAATAATAAACTAATTCTAAATATTATCATCCTGATTGTAGTCTCATCATAACAGTAATACTAATTGTCAATGCCAGAATATTAATTTATATTCGTGTATTTACAGAAATTTGATTGTATTTCCAGTAATTCCTTTGTGGTTAAATAGAATTTTATAAATTATATAAGTAAGTAGTAGCCTCCCAGTTAATATAATCCACAGAAACACACAATAATCTCACTAAATCCCCAAAAACTATTCCAGTAAATAAATAAAATCAGAAATACCTCAGAAATGGTGAGAAACCATTCAAGTATAATGTAATTCTGATAATAAAATAAAAAAAAGTAAATCCTAATAGTAGTAAACAATTTGTATTTATAGTATGTAAATCGACATAGTCGACAAAAAACAATACAATTTATAAAAACTGCTACTCATAAAAATGTACAATGACAGTGGCGAAAAACCATTTAATGTTTCAAGAATCGATATTAAAAATTTATCCAAAACTTAACTTGCTAACTTTTAACCACAAGCGAATGGAATTTCTCGAAAAGTGTTACTACCCAAACAGAAGCAAAACAAAAACTGGCCGAAACTACTGCAGTGTCCGATGGGTATACAATACCACATGACGTAACATCAAAACACAACCTTTTAGCTTGCCATCCTTTTTATTCCAAGAACTGATCCATTATTAAAAAGAAACTGCATAAGGTTTTAGCGGAATCTTTTTTTATAAAATGAATTGGTTGTTGCAAACTCTTTTTTTGTTCTGTTTTTTTACCGGCCGATGGGATGACACGAAACAGAAAGTCACGCTTTGGTAAACAATGCGTAAAAGCCTAATGTTCACAATATAATTACAGATTAGTAATGCTAATTTTTTGATTACATGAATACCTTTTTACGTAGTCTGGCATGGTTTTATATAGGTGACCTTCACAGTGCAACTAATTTTAACTCGACGCACTGGAGCGCGTTAGGTGAGACTTGATGACCTTGGAGGGCTCGATCTTGTGGTGGGTATGGATATACGTATGGATGTGTGAATACATGTAGATGCAAAACATTTAGGAGATTACGGCTTATTTCTGTTGTCGACCAGTTTGCTATTTTTTTACTTATTTCAGATGTAGGTATTTTAGTGAATCATTTATAATATATTTTCGACAAACACACAAATGCGCGATTATTTAAATGTGTGAGTAGCGCTAAAAACCGTTATTATTTTCTCGATAAATATGTTCAAACACTACTCTAACAGTGACGGTTTTTCAATTTCTCATTCCTTCCATTCCATTACACCCCGTTTTTGCGCTTTAACAATAAATGTAAAATAGCGTCTGCTGGGAGAATAGAAGAAGACGCGAGTAGAAAGGACCATTTTTATATGCCAAAACATAATAAGGCTCTGTGCTGTGTGCATTCGACAAATATTGTGAATTTCAATTTGAAAAGAGCGCGACATGAAGTTATAGATGTGAAGTTGACATTTGACAGCGATCAATGTAAATCTAATCCGGGTGTTTCTCAGATATTCCTGTTCGACACAGTTGGCCAAAACGAGTCAATGATACGATTATATCGGTTTCGTCGATTGTGTTTGCTGTGTGTGAATGTAGCACCCAATAGATACGGATATTTGGGAAAATGCGTTCGTAACTACAGAAGAAAATGAAAGATATTACGTTTTCAATATCCCCTTCCTCCCTCTCTTATGTGTCTGTTTCCTTTTCCCCCCTGCAGCTAATTCGCTTGATGCTTTAAATATATTGTTGGGTAACAAACGGGGAAATTTGCATTCTTTGACGTTTCTTCGAAAATTGGCGTAAAGAGATGTTTTTTTAACAAAAGCATATGTAATAAACGCAGGCATTAGAATGCCTTAACATGAAGATAAAAAGGGAAAAGCTAAATGTAATGAGTATTAGAACAGCTAAACGAAACTTATTTAATTTGCTTGATATTAAGCCAATTCGAAAAGGTACAATTGGTCGTCCTGGGCTTAAAAGACCAACCAGTATCGTTCTGTGCGAAGACAAATCAATGTGGGCGTAGATAATGCGGCTCTTAATGGATCATGAAAAAAATGTTAATAAAAATTCAATTTCGTCGTGAAGACTCGCGACCTAACTAATTAGGTTGGAAAATCTGAACGGCAACGACTCCACTGAAACACTTCTAGGTTCATGTTATCCAAAATAATCCAGAACGCTCAATTAGTTCAGAATCAGAAATTAAGGATTTATAACTCAAAGAAAATATAAGAAGCTCATCTAAACAGCAAATTTGATATTTTGATTGAAAATGCTCGAGTGGCTCAAAAGGTCTCCAAATAGAACTGTAGAATTCAGATTAAAATCCTTATGGTGCTGATCTATAATGATCCGACTAGATTTTTAGCAACGTCATTCTATAGTAAATCAGGCTACTAAAAAGGTTAGAAAACCCAAAGAAAAACTTACTAATAGACTAAAATATAGCAAAAATCATATACATATGCAAGCTGATAAGAATCAGGAACGTATCAGAAAGTCAATTCATTCTTCAGAAATTCAAAGCTAGGAGTGTAAATTCTGTAAATACCGGGTGATTTTTTAAATTTCTGATCTAGTAAGTCGTGATTTTTACGCCGTATCGAAGGTCACCGAAACGTAGGGCGTAGCGTTGATCACACTGCTATTCCAAATGTCATTTATGTGACAAATTGACTACTTACTTTTACATTTATTAAACAAATTGATAAATATTTAAACAGTGATCATTTGCGAAACATGCTTTTACCAAAGTGTGCATTTTATTGCGAGTTTAAGTGCAATTTCGATGTGATTATTGACTTGAGAAGTTTAGGTTATGGTTACAACTCGCTTCAATTTTTATTCCTTGGATTTAAGAAATAGCAAGATTTATTCACAATTATAACAATTTACATTGTTAACACAATATTTATTCAAAATTTACAACAACAAGACATGCTCCGGCTTCATACACCCATTGACCATTAACTTGATGACCATTACGAAAGTAAGCTTCGATCATAAATGTTTTTTGTTCCTGTGTGAACACCATTTTGTTGTGATGAAAAACACTCCAAAATAACGTTGAAAACTAAGCGTTCAATCACAAACGAAAGGTTAGTCTTGAAAAAGACTGATTTTTGATAATAACCGAGATAACTGGCGAAACGGAATTCAAAACACGAGGAAACAGTGAAGCACAAAAGACGTCAAAAGCGAGAACAACACTGGAGTAGGTTATGTTTATGTCAACATTTTTGAAATCTGACAGTTGTGACAAATCGAACGATTCAAACTACGCCCTACGTTTTCCGCATCTTTTGTTTTAAAATTATGTCATGGCTTTCTAGATCAGAAATTTAAAAAATCACCCGGTACATATAAATACGGAAAAACCTAAGAAAGCTTCGAGGATTAGAAAAAATTCATGATGCAAGAAGTTTTAGTCAAAAATAAAATCAATTTGAAGTAGTACCTGCTCTCAGAAAACCGAGAATGTATCTTCCGATGTTGCCAAGTCACATAAATAATTTTTAGAGATAATAGATATATCATCAAAGTATCGAAGAAGTCGTAGCTTACAAAGAGGAGTTGCCGAAAGTTGTTCAAGATGATAAAGAGATATTTCTAAAAGAACCACATACTTCACACAGATCAACGCATACCAAGAGACTCGACTACCTTTGACACGAGTGTTTGGTAGCATTATTATTCTTTACTACCTGAATCTTACAGTAAGCCGTGATTGAACTTTTGGTATGTGATTTATTATTATGCACTAAACATCCGGATGTTTCGTCCCGTTTTATCTTTTAGACACGAGTTGAGCTACGTTCAATTAGCGCGCAATTGCTAATGCAATGTTACAATGTTAGCTCACTGGTGGGAGCGGGGTTACTATCCATTTTCTACTAACTGTCCAGGTTAGTGCCGAAGCAGTAAACGCGCGATGTCACCCGTCGCTGCCTTCTCCTAGGAGATGGCCCCTTGTTCAGTTTCGAAGTATTCCCCAACTTTCTAGGGTTGGGGACCACTGCCTGATCGACCAATTGTGGCCAACCTCAATTGTGGCAGGACTTGGTTTTATAGCTTTGCCACCCCACTCTCCCAAGTTACAGACCTGGTACGACTTTGACAGTGCTTCGTATATAGTCTACACGTTCTAGATTCCCGGTGTGTACCCGTTCGAGTGAAGTTGTCTTGAAATGAGAGATCTAAAGCCCTATCAGACACCCATGTACTTGGACTGCAGATCTCAAGTCATAGTGATCTCCGTGCGACATTTAAGAAGCCAACTCCCTGTTGGCATGCAGTTTCCCATTGATTGGAATTTACCCCTTTCCAACCGGGATAAACCTCTGGATTTCTCCGGATCAGGATCATCCGAATCATCTTGGATTCTCCACCATCAGATTAGGTCACACAGCGGATTACCTAACGGTAAACAATGAAAATAACTTCATCTTTCAGGTAAGAATCCAATCCACCCACACCAGTACTCATGTCTGTAGAGCTTCCTCCACAACGTTAATGAGGAACCGTCGAGAACACTTACGTGACTCACTACCACACATTATTTCTGGCATTATCATCTGTTACCCAGATTTCTGGGATTGGATAGATTTGGGCGCACCAGTCAGTTTTATGGGTTGAACGCCGTGTCGTCTGCACCGTTCACCTGGGGACTAGACTACCGTCAAAAGTAAAAAAACACCAAGTTATTAACGAATATGTCACCTATAGTAGTTTAGTACATATTTTTTTTTTGTAATCAGTGCCATAGAAAAACAGCATGAGGAATCTATAATTTGGGAAAATGGTGCCCGAATATATTATAAAAAAAGTACAATCAAAAGTGGCCATAAAACGAACAACAGTAATTTGATTAATGAACAATTTTTGTTGGAAGCCCTAAAAAGCCGTTGGTATTCAAAAATGTAACACCAAAAGCTTTGAAGAAACCGCAGATAACAAAGGGTCTATCCAAAAGTTGATAAGAGTTAAAATGATGATTTCAAATCAGTATAGGATTAAAAAATAGTAAGCATGAGACACGGGAAAATTTCTCTGCAAACCGAACATCTTACCAAACAAATAAAAAACATTCGGTGGTGTTCGATAAACGTCTCGAAAGCATAAAAAACATGAATAGAGAATAATTTTTTAAAACATGAAAGAATCATTAGATGTTACCAAATTTACGAGAAAGGTGACTTCAAGATATTACATCAAACGCAGAAAAAATAAGTTAATAAGGTGATCAGCTAAAGCAAAACCAAAAGCAGGAGGTTCAGTTATTGATGAATTTGAAAATGCTGAAAACATGTTGTTGACGACGAGGGAGGTGGACTCTACATGAACTTGAATGAACCCTATCCTGTACATACTTCTTTAGCAGAGTGAAAACAGGCAGTGGTAAAGAAAATCCTTTTTTTTAATCCTCCAATCACTCCCATAGTGTCCAGCTGGCATTAAGGCCAATAAATAGCCATCTCATCTGACTATCGACAATCAAACCATGATCAATGCTTTAGGGTATGGTGAATTGGCTAGCGTATCACTACAGTAGAGTTGGCATAGCTCCGACAGGTACAGAAATTAATCTATCAAACAAGGTCAACAAGAGTAAATCGTTGCCGACCTGTAAGGAGAGTTATTGAGAGAGCAAGTGTGCCTCTCTCGCTAAACAGGTGCTAGTTCATGGCTTGCACAGAAAATAAGACTAACCTGCAAAATTTGTTTATGTTCTCTCCACTAACAGCACGAATGATCTAGAAGTCTTTAAGGGAGCTCATAAAGAGGCTGGCACTTGAACTATTTTTGCATGCTGTAAATAGTACTGTCGTAGCCTTAGCTAGAAATACAGACATACTGGTTCTTCTCATCCACCATTTTCTTCTCACATAAATGGAAATGGAATGGAAAGATGACAGTATAGCTTTTATTCTAGCCCCATCCTTGGAAAGATCTTGAATCTCCCAATTAGGAATTTATGTAAACTGCACATGTATCACCAGGATGGCCAGGGCTCAGTCAAGTCAAGTCAAGACAAGTCAAATATAGCTATACATACAACCACATATAAGACTCTCAGAAGTGCGAGCGCAATTTGTTTTGTCGTTTGCTTTGTAACGCGAATGTTGGAAGGCGTATTACCGCAACAATAATTCAATGTCGCTGCACAACGCAATACCAAACACGAAATCCACCCAGCGACAATATCATTAGAAAATGGATCAAGATGTTCGAAACAACAGCCTCCACAGTAAGAATTCAAAACACAGACTGCCTACGATCCGTAAGAGTCGGAAATAGGAACAAGGATCGGTAAGACAAAATCCATCGCTAACGTAACCAGACGCTCAACACCACAAAATCGTTTTTCCACAAAATCATTAATCCAATTTGCGTCTTAATGCCTCCAAAATTCAACTTATGTAGGAATTGTAGAACACGTAATATGTGTACCGATTGAACTTGACCCACTTGATGAGCCTCGAGCATAAAAATATTACATTTTGTGACCTACTCGATGCCCATATCTACGACCTGTACGTCGCAGATAGACAATTGTATATATCCTTGTATCGGAAAACCAAGATCATTTCAACGATACTCCGATTAATGGAGTAAGAGTGAGAATAAGAAATTACTGTGCCCTGTTATCCATGTGGTTGCAAATGTGTAGTTATTATTGTTATATTCTTGATTGGGAGAACGACCTTTCCAATGTCGTCCCACTTGAGAGGATTAAAACACAAACAGACGTTGTGGGCTTCTTGAGGCCCTCATATGTGACCCATAGGTCGCAAATAGGACTGTTTCTTAGTCAAAAGACCGAAGTCTTTCCAAAGACATCCCTTGATTGGAGATTGTAAAGAAATGAGAGCTGTTGCGCGGATACGGTGTCAACCAGTAACAGGATCGTGTTAGGGACCACTAGTCCTAGAATATACCAAAAATTCGACAAGAGGGCTCGAGATCGTGTTATACTACAACGAGTGCTTTATTGGTAAGGTTTCTGTCAATTCTGGGTTTTCGGTCGATTTCTCGAATTGAATATTCAAGAAGAGCCAGTTAAAATATTTTATAAAACGCCCTTTGGACCACTAGTTTTCTGAATATACATCTTCTAGACTATACCCTGTTCCATTCATGCAGAATACATTATCTTAGGATTTCTTTTAATAAAAATATGAACTAGCATAGCTACTATTTGAAATGCATTTCCTAATTTATCAAAACTACCAAGAAATCCTATTTCTATTCCAATTGGGGATTTAAACCTTGCCAATATTAACTTTGAGATTGCTCCGCTGCAAAACTGTCCTTTCTACGATAGAAATTCAAGTTTGCTACAATAAAAGCAGCTTCTGAATGGATTTTCCATAAACTGTACATTATATGCTCAAGGTATGTTTGCCTTGCAAAGTTTCAGTATAGATTCCGTTATAGATTTTTAACAAAAACAGCAGATTCTTGCAGATTTTCATTTTAATGTATTATACTATTCAGCCAAAGGAAAAATATAGAATTAATTAAATATAAAGATTGCATTTCCTCTTTTATTAAAACGCATCAAAAATAATTAAAAGCAAAAACCATTTTAGCGGTTGTATGTTAAAGCTAAAATGGAGCAAACTAGGGATTAACTTTGCTAAACGCGCTTTAAAATAACAAAATTGCACAGAGTCGGTTTCATTACCGCGTCACGCCGAGCGTAAAAAACCTTATTAACGAAAACACGTAATGGAACCGGGCCTTTTAAAACTGCGCAAGGGGGGGCTGCTAAAAACGTGGAGAATTTAAAATAAACACTAATAAACGAAACCACACACACACGGCTCAGGCTCCAACCCTTTACGAAATTACCGGGATTTTCTCTACTATAACGAATTCGGAAATGCACCCACCACCACACTTTGTTGTTATATGTCTACATATACGCCAGGGATAATTTGAATTTTTTCCAACCCTCTCAACAGCCACCCAGCTTTGCATAAAAATAGAGAGAAAAAAACTATAATTTCTCGTTAGTAGAGCTAACAAACTCAAAAGGAATTCTTTTTAAATAGAATCAGAGTTTTCAGAGAGGAGAAGGAAGAAAAAGTAGTATAGAGTAAGTACTTTTGCTAAAATTTCAGTTGAAGTGTAATCAATTTTTGGTACTCGAGACGTTCAGGAAAACTTCTGGGCGAACTTTGCAATATTCAAGTTATTTCATCATTCCTAACTCTTGAAACACTCAATACAAAAACGTCGATTTCAAAACTTTTCCCCCTTTAACTTTGTGAAAAAGAACTTGTTTAATTAGAAAGTGTCGAGTTTCTTTGCAGGTAAGTAAATAAATACGTTTTCTTCATCTAATTAGCAAAATCAATAAGTAAAAAAGGTTGTTTTATATTTATTACTAAAATGTTGTCTGTAACTATAAAACGTTTTTCATTCTATACCAGTCTTAATTTCAATAAATCCTTGAGGTAGCAGCCATTATGGTAAACAACAACTAGATAAACCAACTAATCACGGTATGCATTTAAATTAAGCGTTACGTGCAGATGAACGCGTTATAAAAAAGTTTTCCTGCATTCATTAACCGCTGTAGAGAGGTGTGTATTTTTACGAAAAGGTTTTCAAAATCTTCCAGCTGTAGCAAGTTCAACGGGTTTGTAGGCTTTCGAATCAGAAACGAATAGAATTTTGATGGTTAAAAATAGAAGGTACGGGTGGTGTGGATAAATATAAAAATAAAACCGTGTGTATACATACAAAACCTGCGTAAGTTTGGTAGTGTTTACAAAATTGCATTCCAAGATTATTTAACTCGGACGAAAAGCTTTAGGGGTATATTTATCTTTTGAACATGTATATGTTCTTATTTCAAAGTAGGGATGCAACGTTTAGTAATTTTCACAGAACGTGTAAACGCGATATAAACAAGGCAAACCGTAATTTAAAAACGCAAGTCGTTTTCTTTCTACAATCCGCCAGTGATTGAAGCGATTTTGATGATTTTTTTCGTTAGATTTAAGCTACTAACCCACATTCTGTTTTTTCTTTTATCACTTTTTGCGCGTGTAACAACAACAGGAATTCGGGCGTTCATATACTATTCCGTACTGGTCGGATTCGGAACTAACTAACTATAATAACTAACTAACTATTAGTACGATTGTGTGTTATAAGTGCATATATATATAAAAAATCTTGCTATCCTTGCAATATACCATTTTTGTGTCTTTCCGAAATTGTTAATAACATTTTTGTCAAGTTTTGGTAACTTACCATCGTCAATAATAAATTGTCTGTGTTTTAGGAGAGTTTTTTTCTTAACACTTGTAACTTGTTCTGATACTGACTGACGACTTGCTTTTATCACCTACAACATCTTTGCAGTTTCTGCAATCCTTTCTAACACCACTAACTTCTTTTTCAGCTGTTGACAACTTTCTTTTATTACGCACATCTTTGCTTTTGTAAGGTTGTCTTCATCCAACCGCATGGCTTGCGTTTAAAAGAGATTCTTTTGGTAGCAACAATTATTTTTTCGGTTTGACTTTATCATGATACGCAAGTAATTTTATTAACCTATTTTCTAAAAATACTTTTTCCGTTTGGAACGACTGGCATCAGTAATAACAATTATGTGCGTTAAGCAAGTTCTTTCCAATATTTATTTCCCTCACTAAGAGACAGTGTTGCCAACTGTAACAACTTTTCCAAGTCCGTGAACGCGCCTGCTGCCGATTGAATATAAAATAGCAACTTTTGTCGCTTTTATACTCAAATGACAAGAAGTTACTATTTTTGGCTGAATCAGCAGCATGGAACTTGAAAAAGTCACTGCCGCTAGCAACATTGCTAAAACCTCACTTTTACTCGCTCACTAATTTTCTACTGCTTTCAATAACTGGCCTTTATTGCAAACAACAAGTTTCGTTCAACCTGTATAACATACAACTTTTCTGAGATTTTGTTAAAATTTCCCGATACCTCTATGTATTTACATGAAGAAGTTCCTTTTTTTGCTTTTGGTGCCTTGTTTTATCAGTAAACATGTTCTTCTATGAAGTTCTAACTACCAATAAGCTCTTTTGGCATCTTTTTAGCAACTTATTGTCATTGTTTCCTTCACCTTTTGGGTTTTCGGCAAGTTTTCTGTAACACCAACAATTTCTTATTCTACTTTTGTCAAACTTGTTCTTATTATACCGGAAAAAATTTTTAGATTTCCTACTTTGGGAGACTCGACTACTTACCACCAACACGTCTTCTCACCGCAAAGAACAACTGGCTTAGCCTTCTGCTTCTTTTCTGAACATTAAACTCCTTTTCTGAACTTTCATTTTTGAAATTTTGTCATTTTCTATGTCGTACCAATTGCTTCCCAGCTGCCTTTTTACTTTTCCGTTTTAATACTATTTATACCGCTATTTCAATTTTAGGTAACTTGTCTTTGGCAATAAGAAAACTGTGGGGCTTCTGTGAAAACTGTGGTGGTTTATTCCCAACTTCAAGATAAGTGTGCTTTTAGAAGTTATTTTCAGCACTGCTGGGCATTTTTGTCGGTTTTCAGTAATTTGCTTTGCATCATGGTATAGTATGGCTAACATCAAGAACTTCTTTTTCAGTTTTGACAAAATGTCTTGATCAGCAACGTTTTTGAGGCTTTAAGAAATTTTTCAACATATCATTTTTTCTCTATCTGTTTCGAAAATGTTATACTTTTTTCTGCTAATATCGGTTGTAGTGTTTGACTTGCATCACCAATACTGTTTATACTTTTGGTCTCTCTCTTGGTCTAAACCAGAAAACATCTTCATGGTACCATTAGGCGATGGTACAATTTGGTTTTAATAAGTTTACATTTTTATATTCGAAAGTATTGTAAGTTAAATATATCGCTATGGCAATTCTAGGTCTTCTTCAGTTTTGCAATATACTGTTCTAAGTTGCAAAATTATGTTAACGGTTAAGGATCAATACTGATGTAGCATGTCTTAAAATTGATCATTTTAATTTTAAATTTGAAGGTTTAAAAAAAATTTGCAGGTGAAGGTTTTAGTTTTGATTTACAAAATCGGCACCAATGAGTGTGGTTTTAATAAGTTTTGCATATGCTTTTGCCAGAAGTCTAGAAAGATATATTTGATGGAGTAAAGAGGATTAAAATTGTTTTAAATTTTGTTGCCCCGAAGGCTTGCAATAAGTTACTAACAAGTTTTGGCATAAAGAATCTTAATTTTGGCGCATTCAGCCTTGATTTTGCCCAACAATATTTCCAATGGGTTATCTAAACCGCTCTTGATAGAGAATCTAACTGGCATAATTTTGAAATAAAAGCGTTTAGCTTTAGGCATAGAACATTTCCAAATCGTTAGAGTAATCAGAACAACTGATTATTATATATAACCCAACACCATAAAAGAAATTAAGAATCACCTGAAGGCAGACACAAAAATGGTGAACCGTAAAGTTTGGTTTATACATTACGATTTGTTTACAAGCCGATGATGTTACACAATTCTGATTTAGGTTACTCATCGAGAGCTACTCAATAACGAACGATCGAGTCTACGCCCACTTGATGAACAGCAACTATTTGATAATTACTATCTACTCCATCAATTTTTTCCACTCTGGCATCTTCTAAATTATGTGAATAAAAATTAAAAATAAAGACAGCGTATAATTAAAAACCATTTTTTAGAAGGCTACAAACAGGAAATCTTTATCTCGAGTTTTGTTTACATGTCCGCTATTTTTAGCCTTTTAATTGCACGATAAAAAATAGGCAGAAAATTTATCTCCGTCCTGTCCTAGATCAATGCATAACATATAAATATATATCTTTAACTATGGTGTGATGGGATGATGAAAACTTTTTTGCTGTTGTTGTTGTTGTCGTTTTCTATTCGGAAATAAATATAACAAGTTTTCTTTTTCTGTTGCTCTCTAACCTTGACACTGCCCAACCAGCGGTAAATTAAATCAAGCGAATAAAAAACGCGGAAAGGTCAGCTTAGGATCAGGAATTGAAGCTCTACTTGCGGAGTAGGCAGAGCCGGCCGGCCACGGCCAAGGTCAGATTTGGGCCGCCGCCACAATTAAACTACGGCTACGGTGCAAATTTGGTAGAATAATCATACGCCATAAGTTTATAAAAAAAAAAACAATAAATAATATAAATTACGTAATTATTTGGAACAATTACCATTATGTGTAAATTAGGTTTTGTTTATTGATGAATGATGATAGTCGTTATACTAATCTTAATCTATAATCCTAGCGGATATAACATTTTATTGCTGCTGTTGTTTTGTTAAAGACTTATCAGTTATCACATGATATTGTTAGCATAAATTCAAATAGAAATAAATAAAACGAAGTGAAACTTTAAATGAGTGATTTTGTCTAGATCAGTGGTTCTTAATCGGTGTGGTGTGTTCAGCAACATTATGAAAACCAACCAAAAAATTGACTTTGAATTTTCTCAAACTGGTCATCCCAGTACCTACTTGGGCTATCATTCAGTAGTCCGATTACAAATGAGATGTTGCGAGCAATGGTCTTATTACAAAAACTGAATATGGTCCAGTCTACTGAAGCTTTTAAGAAAACCTTTTTTAGCGGAATGGAATAAAAATAAAAAAGTAATTGATGCATTTAAAAAATGAAGCTTAAACTTGAATTCGAACTTTGAGTATCTGAAACTAAAAATTTGAAAATTTCGAAACTTTTGAAATATTGTATTTTTTAAATTAAAAATTGCAGGTATCAAATTTCTTACATTTGTTCTCATCTTCTTAAGTTTATTCCTTAGACACTGAAATTAAAGAAAATTCATCTCTGAATCTTCATCCTGAAAAAAGTTTCTGAGCATCTGAATCTTTCTTCTCCAATCCTTTTAAAACATTAGAAACATGGAAAGCTTGAATCTGAGAAAGTTCGAAAATCGTGACCGTCAGAATTACAAAACTTTGAAGTTTAGAAGGTTCTGTAGTTTAAAATATGAGAAAAAAAAGATTTAAGAAACATATTCAACTGCTTAAGTCACCGAAACTTAACCTAAGATATGAAAAATTGTTTAAGAAACTACTGAGCTACATATTTTCCGAGCAGTTAGATCTCATAATGAAACGGCGATAAAAAAATAATTAAAAGTTCACATTGCATTACATTTTTTTCCTTTAACAAATGCATTTCTTAAGTCTATGAATATTTATTGATTGGTGCGCACAATTTCCTGTGTAATAAATCAGTTTATTTTTGTTCATTTCAAAGGTGTGGCAGTTTCATAACAACAAACAAGCTACTTGTTAGCGAGGTATTTATAAAATTGAAATAACTTGAAGTATTAAAGAGATTTTTGATCCTAACTTTTACTTAATCCCCTAGATAGGCCTCGGATCTATCGATTTTAAAGTACACAGTTAAATATATAATAACTATACAAGAGGTGCGTATAACTTGATACTAATAACAAGTTTATGTTGTGGCATCACTGACAAATTATTAGCTATAAAAATGCACTCTCTAGAAAGTTATCTCTAGAGATAGTTGTTCATATCTAGAATCGATAAACTGTAAGAAAAACAAGTTGTTGCTTCCATCTCGTTAATTTGGCAATGGTTAATTTGGAATATTTTCAGCACAGTTAACGCTTGTCATGTTGCAATTTAGCAGTTTGGCAGAAAAACGAATTCTTGGTGTCCTATTTAATGGCCTCTGCATGTTTATTGTTTACAGAGTACATCTTGGGAATGCCTAGGATTTCAGTAGGTTCATTTTGATTGAGACATTTAAGAAAATATTTTTATGGACTTGAATATTCATTTTAATGTCTGACTTTTTTGAAGTTATATCATAACATTTATTAAATCAGCCTTTTTATTACCCTAAGTAATCTAGATGCAATACTATAAATGTTTTTGGTTTATTGAAGTTTTCTTGAACAAATTAGAGCCTTTATGTAGAAATACGTAGTTGATCCTGGGTAAGTTTCTTTAATTCTTAGTTAGACCGGACTTTTAAAGCTGGAAGAGTAGTTTCAATAAATCAGAATTTTGAATTTTATTAGCAAGTTCATAGTGTTCATATCACATTTTAACAATCTTTTGATTGATTGACCATTTTAAACAGTCTTAGCTTTCAGAATCAACGCATCAACCAAATCTTTTTAAGCAAGCTGCTGGGATATTTTCTGAGGCTTTTAGACTTATATGAATCAAATATCTTAGGAACAATTTTTAATTTGCTAGCTTGTTCAAATCTTTTTGCTAGAAGTCTGAACTTGTTAAATCTTCAATCCTGATCAATTCTTATCAAACGTACCAGTCGTTCAGTTTTCTTAGCTGGGAAGCTCTTTTTATTCAAGATCCAAATTTTTGGTGGAGTAATATCTGTGTTCTGGAAAATCTAACTCCGATTTTCTGGATGTTTATTGGATGGTTGAGATTAATCGAAAAACCTTTCGATCAGTTCGAACCCTCTACAGAAATGCGTATCAAATTAATTAAACTCTTTAACTAGAGAAGTTCAAGGAGATTCAATTTTCTCTTATTCTGTTGATAACTTTGAGATAGACATCCGTTATCTATTAGTTTTTGGGATTTACATAAGGATCAGAGATTGATTTCAAATTTAAATCTAAATCTTCTTGGTTCTAAATCTTTGGAATAAAAATTTACAGGAGGTGTGATAATTCTTCGTATTTTGAGCTCATGATCAACTTGAGCTTTTTTTTTTCAAGAATTCATTTAAGTTTCAAATTAACTGTCTAAGCTCTCTTCGTAACTCTTTTTGGTTCAGTTCAAGTCAATTATGTTAAGAGACAAAATTATTGGTCGAATCGTTGTACGTTAAATGCTGATTTTAATTTGAACAGAATTCTTATACTTAACGCAATTTTCTGGATTTATATCGACTACTTTAGATCAATCGAGAACCTTTCTGTCCGTTGATCTTTCTGGTCAAAATAATTCTATTTGACAGATGGGACTAGGTTTTTTATACTCTTCTGCATCATATTGCTTGGATTTATTCTTATTACATTTTAGAATCAAATGTTAAGATTATATGGTTGCTTTGCAGATTGAGATTTCTTTGGATACAATTTGCTTGTCAGTATATTTGTTCCTTTATAGACTGGGCCCCTCCCAGTCCCTCACTTATACAAACTATGTGGTTGGACTTGGCATGAACTGACCAGAGGAATTCAATGGGTGGGCGTGACTTCATGTTAATGGGTGTCATACATTTTTTTGTCAGTATGTCTCTGTCTTTATAGACGATCCACCTTCGAAACACATGTATAGTTGGTCCTGGAGGGCGTGGTAAGTAAAGTATATTTAAAATTATATTGTATAATTCCAGTTCATTTTCTAATGATTTTTTGATATAAATCATCTTTCAATAAATGATTAACTAAATAGTTTATTAAACAATCTTAAGTTACAAAGACCAACTACTTTAAACAATGTCACAATAAATTATCAATCATCACTACATACGTGCATTTTAGTAAAGCATAAAACCACTATGACAATTAAGCGAAGCAAAATAATCTGCAATACTACAATGTAACACAAGTAGGCGCTTGAAAATGGTGGGTTTGGACTTACCATGCTGCCAAAATATAAAGTGAAAAGGGGTCTACTTAAAATAAACAGCTTTTGTATTTCTAAACTATGTCCTGTAACTTGTAGCGTCGGCGCTTAAGAAAGATGAGCTAATCAAGGGTTTTTTCAGGCGAGGTCACCTAAAATGCACGTCTCGAATCATCACCCTGAAGCCTCATCATTAAAAATATAGGCGTTGTTATTGCTTGTGCTAGATAAGCCTAAAGCCGTAACTATTGTATTATAATTTCATACATATTGTCATGATATTTGACAGGCATTAGAAAGTATGCACCCACATATAGTATGTTACCAACAAGATGTTAGATGGGTTGCATAACCACAAGGAGAAAAATATGTAATTTTAATTTTTTTTAATGAAGCCAAAGAAAAGGTTTTAATTTAATAAATATGCACTCTAGAACACACTAGGCAGTAAAAGGACAAATTTTAAAGTTGATCTTTCTTACAATCTTGGCAATTTCTCATTGTTTAGCTATGCATATGCAAGAAAAAATAAAGTTGAGGCCATTTCAAGGCAAGTTTTGACCTAAAACAGACACGGTGTATGGTAGTGATGATGTATCCAAGTATTTGCTACCTTATTAATGTAAAGAAATTATGTAACAAGTTAACGAGATAGTAAAATCGTTAAATTCTCTTCTTTAGACGGATTGCATAGCTTGGGGCTAACTTGTTTCATTGCGGTTTTGTCAAGCAGTTTCTTGGACACAATTTTAAAACAACTGTAGATGTTGGGGTTGCTTCGTGTAGAAGATATCATTGAAATATGTAGTGAGTTCGTTATTTTGTAAACAAACTAAACGTCAAAATGTTAGGCTATATTTTGTTGAAATGTCAAAGTGTTTAATAATCATAGAAGGTCTTTGAATTTGATTATTTTTTTAAATAATAATTACATTTAATTAATGTAACAATCAGTGATGTGAATTTATTTGTGGAATAATATTTAATTACAAGAAGAAAATTTTATTTGGATAATGAAACTTTTAACCTTCGTTATAATTTGGATGTTGAAAGGGAATTTAAAAAAATTAATCATTAAATGGACTTACCATATTTCAAGCAAGCAGTTGGGTTTGAATTTTATTTATTAATACCATTTATTTGGACATTATTTGAAAGAGAGGTAGGTGGTTGTGCTTCCACCATTTTAGTATTAGACAGAGAATTGCTGTGTTGTTACAATTTCAGTTGGCAAATTGTTGGCGCCAAATATTAATTTGATTTAAAAATTTTAAGGTACCTATTTAATTTTAAATAAATTTATTAATTAAGATTATGATGATGCCAGAAATATTACTTCTCGGATAAAAGGCATTAAAGTTTCTTAGGATTGATTTTTCATTTGTTCATAGCATCTAAAATTTATTTTTTAAATTCTTTTGTTGTTTGCTGTTTGTGTTCAATTTTAAATAAAATGTCTGTAATTTCAATTTAAAGAAAATTTGGTTTATATTTTTTTGTCCATTACTTGTGTTTCCTAGATCTATTCAAGCGACCTACCTGCCTGAAAGTCTCAGTGTGGTGGAGAGTTTAATTTTTCATCACATTTGTAATTAGCTGGAGCTAAAAATTTTTTTAAGAATAAAGGTAGATGCTTTATTTTTTGTATCTATCATCACTGTGCTACTACCGAAGTTTGTTGCTGTATATTTTGTTTGTACTCTCATATATCAATCAATTTAATTTTATTAATATCAGTCATAATAATTTGTAGCTCGATCATAGGGGCTTTTCTAATAAATCACCTAAATAATTATAGCAATATGTTGGTGGTATAGACGTTGCGTGCTCCATAGTTTACACCGTATATTTATACGGTGTATTCTTAAGAATACACCGTATATTTATACTGTGTATTCTTGAGAATACACCGTATATTTATACTGTGTATTCTTGAGAATACACCGTATATTTATACTGTGTATTCTTGAGAATACACCGTATATTTATACAGTGTATGCTTAAGAATGCGGCATACTTATTTTTTTATATTTGCGTTGTTTCACTTCTACAAAGTTTCTTATCAGCAAACATACAAATCGAAAATAAACCCAACGTTAGGTTAGGTTAAACGTAATCTAAAAACCTTGAATTTTTTAATAAACTACAGCTGTTTACAGACGTTACGAAAACGAAAGCACAGAAGTGCATAAATAACTTGTTTTATTTAATAATAAGCGAAAATAAATTTATAACATTGTTTCAACTTTACGATAGCCTTCTCTCCTGGAAAACAACAACTATTTATAAACAAAACTGTTATTACTTAACACGGTGCAGTAAAAATTATTTATCATCGCAAATGTAGCTGTAATTGGCGTTAAAATGTGTATGTTTACATCGACAAATAAACATATTAACCATAAGGAAAGGCTGTCCTTGTTGAGAAATCATTTTTATGGGTGCTACAGAGTTATAGCTTACACACATATCAGTATATTAAAACTGATGTTTGTGTTGGTTGTTGTTATCACCGCTCACGGTCGGAAGGTTCTTTCTCCGTCACACTACATGACGTCCCTAATAACGGCGTCCTTTTTTCGTTATGGCGAAGGCCTAACAAAATTACGAGCCTCCTTGTTGTCGTGGCCGGTCGAACGGAGTAGCACACAAACCTTGAATTAATCAACCGAGTTTATTAACCACTTTACACGCAGCAATTCTTCAATGGCAAAAAACTGCTACTTATCGCTATAGTAACTAAGGGAATTGACGTTGAGGTAGGTTCTAGTAGTTAGTGAAGTTGTTGTATTGTATAATAGCGGTGTTATCGCCGTGTCGAATGGCCTTATCAACGCTCACTCTAGACTGTTCTTGTTGCCCATCGAGGACGAAAGTTTCTGATTGGCCATTTGCATCTTGTCATCATGCAAGAGAGCATTGACTACGGTTATATGGGGTATAAATATGAATCCGTTGCGGTGCCTTATGCAACTCGGTGCAGCGTGTTTTGAAACTTGCAACAACTACTTGCATTGACTCGAAGTAGAAAGCAAGCAGCAGTGATGAGAAACTTTGTCGTCTCGGGTTTATATTTCGAGTGTGACGGCGCGACATGACATCGCACTTCTAACTGAATGTACATTTTACGTTATTTGGACGTTTGTTCTACTACAACGTTAGTACCTTGACAATCGAATTTTCCGATCGAGTAAAATGAGATTTGATTATGAGACATTTCAAAAGCTTTTAAAATCCTTCAAGTGATAGTTTTTAGAGTGACGCGAAAAATTGCGTTTTAAATACATTATCTTGAAATGATCTTGTTTAAAGTAACTGAAAAATGATTATACAAAGAGTAACACCATAGTCAAATATACATGACATGCAATAGTTGATTATTTTACATATTTGCGTAATGTCTCTGTTTTAGACTATTGGCCAAAACAAACATTCCAAATATCAAAATCAATAATGCCTTTCTCCTTGCTCTAAGATACAAAACGTTCCTTCCTAACCTTAAAATTATAAGAGTGCTCATACAGTCTTCAGAGTAATAGAAATTAATTTAATCCAGATACAAAGACCAAGTTTCGGACGATAAAATGCCTCTGTGGCATATTTCGACTTTTTTAGATTAAAACCAACATCTTATGATGCAATGCACTGTTCTAATGTAATGCACTTCCACCATCCTTTCAGCCTTACTTGAAAAATCAAATAAATTTCTCAATTATAGCATTCTAAGCTAATTCAAAGCACATGCGAGCGATATGGAAGATCTTTTTGTGAATATAGTATACCTTTTCAAAGCGCAAAACATAAAGGTATTCTCAATTTTGAAGAATAGAATCTGGAAATTGTAACTATATCGTTGTTAGACAAGGACTTTTGCAGCTTAGGATAAGACCAAAATCTTGTTCAATTACGAGTTTACATGAATTTTGGTTTTAGTTTTAGTTCCAGAAATAATCTTCTGCGAATAAGTCAGTGTTGGTCGGAAACTTGTGTACAATTGATTTGATAGGATTTCAACGTTGAAGAGGACACTCTAAGGTCAATTTTTACGAAAGAAAAAAATTATTTAACACGATTTACATTTGTTTTTATCATATGACTCCCGCCGTAACTAATTAGTAGTAGTTCAGCTACTTAGAAGAAAAATGCTTTCAGTATCAGATACTGGAGAAAAACCTTTTAAATAAGTACATATTTTCTAAAATAGTTGTTTATTAACTATATCAACAATCTTGAGTGCAATTTTTTAAAAGAAACATTACTTGAAAATATTTGAACGGCCCATAGTGATAAACACAAAAAATCTCTTTATTTACAAATGCAATCTTATCTGCACCAGGAGAGATTAGATTAAACAGATCATTTTCGGAAATAGATGTTTACATCGCACCAAGGATAAGAATAACATTATTACCTTTAACACAATTATAATATTTAATAATAAATGTCGTAATAATAATGCAGTTTCTTATCTAAATTGTTTACATTGTAAAAACATCTCCACAGATATACCAGATTCTTATAAACAAATGGAAAACATCAGCGTTTTATGCAAAATTCACCCAAAAGGAACTTCACTTGAAAGTAAATGATTTAAAACTCTCCACATTTCCAGCAGTAAATTTTCTCACCAGACCCGTAACTTATACGTAAACGCAACTTTAGCAAAGTTTTCAAGGTCCTTTCCCCAACTCTACACGCCAGTAGTGGTTTATGTGTTTGTTATCCTGCAGTGACAAACTAACAGCTAGCTTTTCAGGCACGAAACTCAACAAACACACACAAGTTTTCCCTTTGTTATTTTCCATCTACTCGCCTCCTTATACATACGGACGGCTGCCACCATTATATATTGTGCTGTATGTATGAACAACTTTTTTAAAGCAAAAGAATTGTCTGATCTCAACTTTTTCTTTCGTGTTATACTTGTGAATAATAATAAAAGTAATATATAACAAGCAGAGAGAAGCAAGTACGAAAAAAAACGAGTAGCGCACGTTCTCTTTCGTTGTACCTTGCCCATTCATCATAACTTCTAGGAAAAGTTTTAATAACTATTCAGTTACTTTTGGTTGGTTCTCTCTAGACGTCCCATTTACACACGCTACAAGTTAGTGAAGCAGAAAATGTAATATTATTTTTCTAGTGTAATGCAAATTGGCGAAACGTAATTGGATTTTTTTTTTGTTAATTTAATGCAGCTGCTATTTTTTATGCAAACTTTTAAAATTGGATACTTGGTATAATTTTTGATTGATAATTGTAACTGATTCTGTATTTCAAATGAGCACATTCATCAGAACATTTACTCAGACTGACGTTCTTTAAAATTAAACCTACTTGAGAAATTTTACAGGAATTTCAAGTATTGCAGGAATTGCTGGAATTCATGAAGAATTGCAGGTAATTTTGGTACATTAGTCCGACCGTTACGGAACACAGAGTTGTGAGTATAACACCGCAAATGAGTTTCAGCACATCTTTCAGTGGAATATATTAAAAGTTTCTGGGAATTTAAAGTATCACGGAAATGCAAGGAATTTATACAAAATCTTATCGATAGAGTAGGAGGAACAGCCAAAAAGAAATCACAGGAAAATTCTGGTGTACAATGCATAATCATTTAATATAAACACACCGATTTTCTTTAAAATTCTACACTTATCCGAAAAATTTAACAGGAATTTAAAGTATTGCCGGAATTTATAGAAAATTGCTGAGAATTTATGAGGAATTTACAGAACAGAGTTGGGAGCATAACACGTCAGATGAGTTTAGACATATATCTTTGTCAGAATAGTAGTAAATAGAGATTTCTAGGAATTTCTGGAATTTACTATAAATCGTATTGAATTTACAAACGATATAGAGGAATGTTTTGAAATAATGTTTCTAGATAAATAAGTACGAAACTCTTCTTGATTATAGACCTAAAACAAGTAGTAATAGAAAAACGATAAGAAGGGCACCCGTGAAATTTAATGGGAATTTAAAGTAAGATGACAATGCTTTAGACATTGTCAGAATTCAGTTTGCATTGCACGGAATTTACAATAAATTAATTTTTATGAATAAATCATGTGCTTTTATTAGCTAAAATTTTACAAAACAGAGTACTAAAATCGCGAAAACAAGAAACCTTAGCTTATGCATTAAAGCAATAAAAGAAGTAAAAAGATCTTGGGAATTTAAAACATCCTACCGTGGATATTTCCTATTCAATATGACCGAATCAGACAATCGATACTGTTCAACAAATGAATTTCTGAACCATTTGCATTGATTGATAATTTTTTAAATACTACTTGAAACAAAAGAATGAAAACAAATGGTTTCTATGGTTATATAATCCTCAAAGATTACCAAAGATGACATGGTTGTCCTTTTGGGAAATATTTAAATATTTAAAAAATTACACCATTATAAGGAAATGTCACCATTTTGCCTATCACAAAAAGCTTCATAGAACCCATGTAAATTTGCTGAAATCTAAAGGAATTTTGAAGAACTTTTCAAATGAAGAACTTGTACTGATTTAATGCAAATTCGTCGAAAATGGAAGTGACAAAAACATAAATCCCACGCGGTGAAATTGAATTTCATTCAATGATTATATCCTATGATTTAAAGAAGTTAAACCTTCCCTTGTGGGTATTAAATACGGAAACAAAAACAAATGGCTGGTTTTGACTAACAGTCCTAATATTATTCTAGATCTATTGAAGTGCTCAAACTCAAATTAGAAATCCCCCTAAACCAATCTACAAATCGTGAAAGAATGGTCATGTTTATTACAATTTGAACAATTTTAAGTGAGAAAAAAAATAGCCATTTTATCTACGGAAATTGCAAGTAAACAAAAACTGTTTAATCATTTCAGTCTCATCTCATGTTATTTTTGAAGCCTAAAAACAGATAATTTAATCGGTAGTCATTATCATCCAAATAAAATCAACATTCCGAAAACGTTCGGAAGAAATTTACCTTATGTACCAAATACAATTGTCAATAGAGGCAGCTGTGTTTTATTAAAAAATAACTACGCATCTGGTACGTGTTTTGATTCCCAAAGAGGCTCTCCGATCTCTGATAGCGTATCAGAGTAAATAAATGCGATGTTTAGCTTAGCAAAAAATTGTAATAAACGTTACGCTATTATATGAGTGCGAGAGAGAGTCTAATGCATTTTTTTATCAAAGAAACTTCTTCCTTTATTTTTTTTTAATAACCTTGGCGATCCTGAATTTATGGACTTCTTCTTTTTTTGTTGCTCTCTCATTTTAATTTGAAGATGGAAAAACACGCTTAAAATGCTTAGTTACAGGTCATATTGTTTTTAATCATACCATTTTTGGTCGTCTCTATATAAGGTATAATATGCATAAACGGGACTAATAAAAAGAAATTACCCTTTTCTAACAATATGTCACGTTACTCCGCAAATAGCTTTCGTTCTCTTTATCTAACAGTCAATGCACTGTAAATGTGTTTACAACGCTTATCTCGAAAACCACGATGATGATAACGTTTAAAAACTAATAGGCAAATATTACGCAATTTTTGTTTTACAAATACTACGTACAAACTAAAATAGGATCTGCACATACGCAAGCATGACAACAGTGAAACATTACTCCAGCATCATTATTAACATGTTAATTTCTAACACTGTCGAGTAAAAAGGGCTATAAGATGGATCCCTGTGGTATTCCGAACTTCGGACATAATAGTTTGATTTTTATAATTCAATTACTAATCTGGTATAAATTCATTGCCAATATGGAACTGAAATGTAGACGTTCTACTTTTATTAACTTAATCCTTTAGACGGCCTTAAACTTTATGTACAAGTTCGCTATGTTATATGTGTACTTACTATGCTATACGGGAACTGACAACAGCACACACAATATATGTTACATGTCTTGCTCTAATCCTGCAGCCACATTTATGCAGCTTTAGCTAAATTGAATTAGTGCCTGGCTAATTAGTATGCAAACCGGCTTGTTTATGTCTAATAAGTTAGACAATTGTTGAAAAGGTGTTTGACCTAAAATAAAATAAAAAGTAGACAGGGAAAGATACAGAAAATGCCATTGTGATCAAATCTTTTGTTTACTAATAGCTGCTACTACTGCTAATAATACAAGAGGAAATCGGACTAAATCCTGGTAGTCTACCAAATAACACGTTCCGAAATAGCACATACATACAACAATACTATCCAACAACCAACACGCAAGCAGCGCAGTGTTAACATTTAACCCTCTCTCTCTCCCGAGATTACTTGACCAATCCCGAAATTTCCAGTTTACATGCAGCTCAACAGGGGGTGGAAGTTTACGTGTATACACCGCTAAATCCTGAAACCGTTTCGCCCCAACTTTAAAAACGTTTTGCGATAGTCTGATAGTGATATTGTATAAAACCCTCCCACGGCGGATCCTAGGCTCTTTTGTTTTTACAATACACCTGAGAGTCTGGCGCTATTGATGCTTGCAGTTCTTTTGATAATATCAATCGAAAGAGAAAGACAGGAAGACGGAGAGGAAAGGTAGAGAAGGATTCCGGTATGGTTCATGTCCTTAATGTAGAAGAGTTAGTATAAAGAACCTGCCTGAACACCGTTAACAGTAATTTCTTAAACAAACGTTTAGACTAGTTCTTAAACGTAGTACTAACACTAAGTTTCTAGTTATTATGAAACTTGGTTTCAGTTTACACATGTCTTTTCTTTCCAGCTTGTTCCTCGCTCTCACTTTACATTGTAAGCAGAAGTTCACAGACATTACTACCTCTACATTTTATTCAGAAAAGGTTTTACGATAGAAAGAGAACACAGGATGCGTCTCTCTGGGTAGATACCGAGGTACCGACACATCACGAGATCCAACAATGGTTTTTGGTGTCGTCGGTGGAATCATACTGCTGCGAATTGTGTGTACAATGCAACTGTTGCGGGAAGTGAGAAATTGAAACTCCTTTGTTAAAATCTTGTATTGTACGAATGTAATGGCGAAGTTATATTTTGTAATGACAAAGTCGTTCGTGTGTATGAGTGCGAGCTGTAGTTAAATGCCCTTTTTTGGAGATGTGTCTGCCATTATAGAAGTAATAATGAACTAGCAACCTCGACAAGAACAATTTATCAATGATGATTCAGTTTTTCACTCGCCCGCCGATTCATAATTACAAACAGAATAGTTCAAGCCGCAATTCTTGCGACTTGAACAATGCTCACAGTAGGGAAAAACCTTATAATTGGGTATCTAGATTTCCTGAGAAGTGGTGGGTGATAACTCGATAAGAATTTATAATTTGCGACATATTTCTTCATAATCAAACATCCCGTGTTTATTAAGTAAACTCGCGAAACAATTCTTTTAATAACTATAGCAATTTCTTTGTTATTATCTTGCATTTATTTACTAAACGTTTGATTTCATCAAAGCAAGCATTGAATTAAAAACCAAACAGATTTAAGTGATAAGGAAAAGAATGTTGCGCATTTTTATAAAGCACTGTTCGTTATAGCTGAATGTTTCTGGGAAAAGTGATGTATAAATAATTCAAGAGCAAAAGTTCACAGACCTTTGTAGTTATTTGGAGGGGGAGTCTAAAAGTTTACATACCAAATTCTCTTGATACCTATTTGGCAGTTGACATACCAAACTCGCTTGGTACGTGTTCGAAGGAAGAATCTAAAAGTTGACTTAGACCAAGCTCTAGTGGTATATATTTGGAAGAGGAATCTAAAAGCTCTATGGGTATCTATTTGATGGAGTCTAGAAGTTAACATGTCCAAACTCTATGGGTACTTACTTAAAGAAGGAATCTAAAAAGTTGATTTAGAACAAACCTTCTTGGTACCTATTTGGAGGAGAAATCTAAAACCACTCTTGGTATCTATTTGAAGGAATCTAGAAGTTAACACTTACCAAACTCTCGTGGTACTTATTTGAAAGAAAAATCTAAAACTTGACTTAGATCAAACTCTCTCGGCACTTATTAGAAGGAAGAATTTAAAAGTTTACATATCAAACTCTCTTGATACCTATTTAGAAGAGGAATTTGGAAATTGACTTCCAAACTCTCTTAAAACCTATTTGGAGGAAGAATCTAAAAGTTGACAGACCAAACTGTCTTGGAGCCTACTTTGAGGAGAAATCTAAAAGCTCTCTTGAAAACGATTTGAAGGAGTCTAGAAGGTAACATGTCCAAACTCTATGAGTACTTATTTGAAGAAAGAATCTAAAAAGTTAACTTAGACCAAACCTTCTTGGTACTTATTAGTAGCAAGGTACTTTTGAAGAAGTCTAAAAGTTAACATATGCAAACTCCCTTGGCATTTATTTGAAGAAGGAATCTAAAAAGTTAACAGACCAAACCTTGGTACCTATTTGGAGGAGAAATCTAAAATCACTCTTGGTATCTGTTTGAATGAGTCTGGAGGTTAACATGTACCAAACTCTTTTAGTACTTATTTGAAGGAGGAATCTGAAACTTGACTTAGATCAAACTCTCTTGAAACCTACTTGAAGGAAGAATTTAAAAGTTGACCAACATATTTTCTTCAGTCTATTCAATATAAAGAATATATATTTGAAGAAGTATGATGCGATCTTTAAACGAAAAATAAGTTATAGCTAAAGATAACTAAGAACAATGCTTAAACCGACAAAAAAAAGTCATCTTCAGCGAACGTAGATTTTCCTATTAGCCATTAGAAGTCAACGAAGTTGACGGAAAATATTAATTTCAATCTCAATCACTAGAAGTAGATGATGCTTAGTATGCCTACGTCTAGGAGTATACTAAATATCGAAGCAACGTCAATGATATCAACTATCAGAGCTCAAAGAAGATTCAGTATCATCCATTGCTATACTTGTCCAAATCATTTGTATGCTAAAATCTCTGTGTTTTAATCGAGAATTGCCATCTCACCAAAGGAGTGATCATCTGGAATATTGCTTTTAAACGATTATGACGTCGCCAGTAGCAAATCAGTGATTGAGTAAATTTTCAAAATTTCACTTGTAATTTTGGGCAGGTGTTTGGTATCGCTACACTAGAATGGTCTCAGGATCCGTCCGTTAGTTTGGAGATGGGGCTAGCAAAGTTGATCGCGGCAGTGACCCCCAGATCGCTGTCCTAGAGGCAGGTCCTCCTCCCTGGATGGTCGCATTGCACTATAGATTGGATGCCGCGAGGGCAACCTTGCGATAGACCAGTAGTTTGACACACTTCGGTGACATTAAGATCTATAGGTATGGCCGATCCCAGGAAAGCTACTACCTTATAAGGGGCTATGATGCAAGTATAGAGCCTCTCTTAGACAACCTCACTTCTTAGTTGGTATTGGCCGGGTCTCTACTTTTAGGTGGAGTCGGACGGGACTCACCAAGCCTTAATATGATAGGACGGGGTGGCTAAATTCTGAGATATCCTAGGCATGCCCAGTTTCCAAGTCCCAGCCACACTTGAGGTTGAACTTCTCCGGGCAGTGAAAGTCGGCATGCTGGACAATGGGACTCCTCCAGAGACGAACCTCAACGGGCGAGCACGTTAATAACTCCGGCACTACTCTGAAAAGCGAGTAGATGGTGGATAGGCAATCTCGCTCATGTAGCTATATAGGTAACTGACGCACTAATTGAGCGTAACTCAATTCATATTCCCCTAAGGAGGGCCGTGGTCATAAAGCTAACGCAGGTGGACCGCGTTAAATAAACATCTTGGATTTTGTAATTTTGGGCACGAATATTGGGTATGTTACTCAGATTTTGTAGGTTATTGCAGCATAATTATATACTAAGTGCTACAGAAAATAATTTGTACAACTATTACAAACACCATCAAAATTTGAGCAGCCGTTACAGCAGAAATTACTAACTTCTGAAATGCTTAGAAAAGCTTATTGGCCTTTAGCAGTGTGCAGGATTTACTATATATTTTAGATAATGGATACGTAGGTATTTCATTTATAACAGAAAAAAAGAGCACAATAATAAAATTATGACTATATTGATGAAATTATGCTAATATCATTATGGCGTATACAATGCTAGACGATACCTTGAAGCATTTCAATAGATCTCTTCAACGATTATCTTTTGCCCACACAAGCTTTGCTTAATTTATTTTCAATTATTCTCCTCTTCTACATCATTCTGACCTAAATCAATTGATGAACGAGATCGGTAACGCTTTTTTTTTTCCTAGAAACGCTAAATTCAACCAACTGTTTTTATTATCAGTTGAAAACAGTTGAAAAAACCAAACACATTCAATTTAAAACACACAATAGTTTTTTTACAGTCATTGAATAACACTTGATAAGACTACTACGCCTTGTTCATTAACTTATGCGGCTTTTATGATTTTCGTGTGGGCGATACGCCACACGTTTGTTTCATATTATTATTGTTTATGCAGTTGTTGTTGGCGACTTTTGGAGGACAAACAGAAATATTCTTGTGGTAATGGATTTTTTTTGCTGGACAAAATCAACCAGCACTTAATTGTTTTCCTCGTTTTGGGCTCTTTACTTAAACAGCATCCCAAAACAGTGAAGTCATTTATTAGTGTGTCAGAGGCGCATTTCCGAGCTTTCTCCGGTTGGCTCTTTTTTTCCCCGAGATTTTTTTTGTCGTCAGAAATAAAGAAGGGGATGTTTTTAGAAAATTGAAGAAATAGTTGTTATTTATTTAAAATCGAATAGAGTTAAGGTAAAATACGAAAACAACTTAATATTAGGAATTAATGTGTGGAACAGAGCGCTACAGAGCGTTGTATTCTTATTATACTAAAGGTAATAAAACAGAACAATACTGAATTACCATGGTCTAGTGATTGGCTGCACTCCCAAGTCCCAACGAGAATTTCTTCACGTAAAACGCAAAATAATTAAGTACTTCTCAATACGTTCAACTTTTATTAGAGAAAAGACGAGGATAAAACGAGCGTTTAGTGTTATTAATTTTATTGCAGTCCATGAAAATAGTTTTACTCAATTCATTGTGTTGTGCGACGCGTTGGAGTGGTCAGGAATTGATAACGTTTTAATAACTCCTTTGTTAACTATTTTTAACTTTTTACTGCCGCGTCCGCTGCTGTGATTTTCTTTCCTTTTCCAACGCGACTTCGTTTTAATAATAGTTTATTACAGTAGCAACGGAAAATACATGAAACATGTACATTCGAATTAATGGAAGAAAACATGAAAATACGGAGAGGAGATGCACGTCTATAACATGGGAGTAAAGTAATCCTATACACCACACACTACTTCTTGGCCTTCTTGCAAAACACGACTTAGATAATGGAAATACGTGGTCAGCACTTGCTAATGTTGCAGTTTCTTATTGCGCGCTCTTATTTTAACCTGTTTACTGACCTTGTTTTTGTATTTTCAATTCGAAACGAATATTACTACTCGCGATTGTTTTCTGATTTGTTTGAATTATTACGTTGTTTTGAACGTTTCAAGGCCAAACAGTAAATAATTTCTTATTATACAATAATTTTTAATTGTTTTCGAAAAATGGATAATTTATTGCACACACCGGAAACATTTTATTAGGTTTCTTTTTGGGTTAAAAAGTGCGGTATGAATCAGTTAGTCCACAGAAAAAAAAACTATTGGTAACGCTGATATTTTGCTACAAATTCCTTAATAATTAAACTCCGCCTACGCTATTCTTTTGTTTAATAATTTCTGGTCAGTTTTATAAGCTTTCATCACATGTATCCATTACGCAGTACACACTGCATATCCTCTTGCGGTGGCCCCAATTAAAACAACAGTCATGGTACGGTCATTATCAAAATTACAGCAGTACAGGTGAAATTATAGTAATATCAATGAAATTACAGTGTCATTACCGACACTACTATAGTGTCGTCGTGTTCCACTAACGCTAATAAAGATCTAGTGGAAAGGTTGGGGTTCCTATGTTAGTATAGAACACTTACTTGATTTATTCATCTAGTGTTCTGGATTGTAGTTACAGTTGAATTTATAGAATTACATCGCTTTTTACTAACATTCTTTAATCAATGATGTGACTTTAACGTATATTCAAGTATATTACTACGCTAGGAAGATTGCAATATTTACATGGCGCTATGAAATTACATCGAATGTCATGGTTGTTTTACGTGGGGTACCTGTGTGAACTTACCCCCACGTTCCCTTCCAGAAGGAAGTGATTGGTATACGCCCAATCAGCGCGCAAGTTGCATAACCGGCAGTACAGCAATTGCTACCAGATCAGCTCACTGGTCGGAGCGAGGTTGCCTATCCACCCACTACTAGCTAACTCGGGACTAGTGCTGGAGCAATTGACTTAACACGTTGCTCACCCGCCGGTACCGTAGTACCTCGTCCAGCAATAGGACTATTCCCCAGCTATGCGCTATTGCAAAGTGGGACCACTGCCCGATCGAATCCAACCTCAATTGTGACGGGACTTGGTTTTTTAATGGTTTTGCCACCCCGATCTACCAATTTTAGGCTTGGTGGGCCCTCGACAGAGCTTCGTTTAAGTCTACACGTTATAGACTCCCGGTGTGTACCCGTATTTGGTGAAGTTGTCTTGATTGTGAGAGGCTATGTATTCGCTTCAACTTTCCTTAAGTGTAATGGCTTTCAGAGCTTCTCCCAATCACTGTACCTGGCTGCAGTCCGGATCATAGGGTGGTCGGGATAGCTCCTAAGCACATTTACCTGGCGGCCTGCAGTTTCCCATTAGCCTAAGAGCAGGGTAAACGTCACTTCCGATTCTCCGCTCTTGAGATTCAGTCAAACAGCGGGTTCCTTTGGTGACCATAAATTAATGACCTCGGTTAAGCAGCGGGTTCCGTTGGTAACCATAAATGACCTCGGTCAAATAGCGGGTTCCGTTGGTGACCATATATGACCTCGGTCAAATAACGAGCTCCATTGGTGACCATATATGACCTCGGTCAAATAACGAGCTCCATTGGTGACCATAAATAACCTCGGTCTAGCAGCGGGTTCCTTGGTGACCATAAATGACCTTATCCCGGGCGAGATTCGAATCCGCCCACACCGGTCTCATCTACCAGGGCTCCCCCTGATCGGTACGAGTTACCGTCGAGAATTCTCACGAATTTCTCCACTGCTTCATCCATTGCCCTTTATAGGAGTAGGGTAGAAGACAGCCAGTTTTATGGGTGAACGTCGTGTGGTCTCCCGAACACCCCAGCTATGAAATTACAGTGCGATAAATGTTATACTACAACACTAAATTATAAGGAAAATTACGGTCTCTATAGGTTTTCAAAATTAGTGCGAAGTGACTCTGCCGTTAACATGGTATTATTGAATTATGATCGTTTGATTGGATTTGATAGTGAAACTAATGGAATTACAGTGATATACACTACTATTAGGAATTACAGACACATTAACTTAATTACTGTGAACTACATGTATTTATTGGATAAGGAGGCACTATTCAGGTATATTACTACAATAGTGGTGGTAATAACATAGTGCAGTAGAATTACAGTGCAGTAAGAATGTGTTATTAATAGGATATCTACCCTGGAAATTCAATTGTCGATTTATGAACGTCAAATTATCATCAATATGGTTATACTTATAACACCTAGTAATATTATCTAGTGTAGAATTACAGTAGTACAATTGATAGCACTGTCTTCAATCTTCCTATCTACCATTACGAGTAACACTGTATAGCATTTCCACAATTAGTTACTAGCCGTATTACTAAGGTATTATCAGCATTACTATGCTGTTATCATGTTGTTATTGAACTATGATGGGATTATAGTGAATCGAATAGAATTACGGACACGTTACTTTGATCAGTTGGTTTACAGTATGCAATTCTGTGAACTACAATGTATTTATTGGATAAGGAGGCACTATTCAGCTATGTTACATTACATTGTATAGTATTCGTAAAATTATAGTGGTTTAATAATATGCTACGACCATTGATGAATTAACCACAGTACTATTGTGTTACTGCACTATCGCGAGTTTACTCTATGGCATTTCTAAAACTAGTGTAGATACACTATCGTCTTGGCGTTATTCAACTGTTATTATGGTATTATTTAATTATGTTAGAATTACAGTGAAGCTAATGGAATTGCAGTTATATTATAAACATTATGGACATGTTGCTTTGTTCCGTCAGTTAATAGTATGCAATTTTCTAAACTATTACAATGTATTTACCGGATAAGGAAACACTGCTCGGCTATAGTACTACAGTAATTCCGGTATTAACAAAATACGGTGAAATTACAAAGTGATAAAAATGTGCTATGAACACTACTGTATTTCAGGCTAATTACAGCAGTACGATTCATATTACTGTTCTATTACTGCATTATCACGAGTATTACTCTACAGGACTCCAAAACTAGTGTGGAGTTATACGGCATTGGTGTTACACTGCTGTTACCATGGTATTATAGAAATATGACACGATCTCAGCTGTAAAACTAGTAAAATTGCAGTGATATTATAGACATTATGTACACGTTACTTTGATTAGTCAGTTAATGGTAGGCAATTCCGGGAACGACAATATATCTATCAGATACGAACGGTAATTCCAGTATGCTTCGGACATTAGGGAATTACTGACAATTGCACCAATACAACTTCTTGGTACTCCTGTATCACTGCATTATCACTAGTGATGGACTCGAGCCGAGCTTTCCTCGAAAGCTCGACTCGATTTGAAAAAAAATATTCAAGCTCGACTCGAAATAATCTGTTTCAACTCGACTCCAAACTCGGCTCGAAATCGAGTCGAGTCCAGTTTCGAATCGAGTCGAGCCGGCTCGTTTTGGAATCATAGTTATTTTCCAAATTCATATAGCAGTCGCGAAAACTTTTTTCTCCTCTTAGTAAGAACCGCTGCGGCGTCTTAGCCGCTTGCGGCGAGTTTTCTAAAGGACGAGTGCAATAATGACTTATGAAACGAACTATTTATGCTATTTTGCCTCTTTTATTCCCTTTTTAAATAAAAAAATCGCTATTTTAAAATTTAGGAAATTTTGTGGTAGTTGACAATACTGATCTGACATTTGAAAATTCAAAATTAGGGTAAAGTTTTTGTCAATTTTCTGTTTTTTCAATTTTATTTTCAATGCTACCAACTTTGGAAAACTTCATTATGTTTTAAGTGTTATAGTGTAATGAAGCCATTTAAAGAAAAGTGATTCCGCAAATTCTTAGTTATAATCCGTTAAAGTACAAAATAGGGGAAATACTGTAAACTGTACAATTTTCTCGAGCCGGTTCGAAAAGCTCGAAAAACTCGACTCGACTCGGGCTCGACATACGTAAAGCTCGACTTGACTCGAATAAAGAATTGTCGAACTCGACTCGAAACTCGGCTCGAAATCGAGTCGAGCTTGGCTCGGGCTCGAGTCCATCACTAATTATCACACATTTTATTCTGTAGGATGATTTCCAAAATTAGTGTGGATATATTGTGGTATTTCCTCTGGTATTAGAGGTATAATACTGTAATTCTACAGTAGAATTACAGTGCATTTCTAAGGAATTACTTACCTAGTGATTGTAATGGTATTACTCTTGATATTATAGTTACAGAATTTATAGCATTACTCTGGCGTTACTTGTATGGCTTTACAAAGCTATTGGTTGAATTCCATTGGAGTTTTTATGGTATTAATGGAAATAATTGTGCATTACAGCAAAATTAATAATTACGTAAAGTATTGGTATTAAATTTGTGACTATTACTGACGAAATTACTAGTATTAATTTTATATCTTAATTGTAATAAATTATTGACATTGTTTTGGTAAGGATATGTTATTTCTGGCCATACATTGGTATTGCAATAGTTTTAGTAGAATTACAGTAGAACTGTCATGATATCATTCAAATTAACTGAGTATTACTCTGATATTAGTAGAATTAGTGTGCAGTAATATGACTGCGTGTGACTAAGAATTACTAATATTGCGGGTCACGCTATGACCAGTAATTGTCATAGTATGACGATGCTTTTAGCTCAATACAATGAAATTTACATAGAATGACTGACTATTGCTGTCAGGTTTTTTATACCTAAAGTATCGCAATCACATTTTAAATACTGGAATTACAAGAAAAACTGGGAATTACAGTGAAAATAAACTGGAATAAGAGGATGTTGCTGAAATTACCTTAAATGGCTGAATAGACAATGAAATTACATATTTTAGCAGTTCAGACAAACTTAGATCATTTTATTGTAATACTGATTCTTTTCAAATACTTTATAAGAGTGTAGTAATATATATCGGCAGAGGTTCGTGTATTTCTTTGCCACTGTAATTATTTTAATATAATTATTATTTCAGGCCCTTAAGAATCTCTGATCATATCCCCCTAATCAACGTCTCTGAAGACATTTCTCAATTAAAAACTTGGAACATTAATCAAGCCAGCCTGTGAATGTGCAAGAATCGAGAGCCGAACTTGTTTCTTTTTTCATTTAGAAAATAAAATGTTAATAAATACTAATGCATCGATGCTACCAGATTGACTTGATGAAGCACAAGGATGGATGTAAAGAGTTCATATAGTATTCATAAATACGGAATGATATAATTAAAAACTAGTTTATCCGCCGTGCTACTTAAGTAATCATAAATATATGAGACCAAACTAGTTGGTAGATATCTTTTAATATATTCCATCAGACCACCGCTTGGGGGTATTACGAAAACACGAAGGTATTTTCAGGATGCATTCTGAAGGTTGATGCTGATACGCTGCCGCCGCCGCCGCTTGTGCTCGACTACTTATATCTAAAAATAATTCAGATTCTTGGCTCAAAGAATGGTTTCTTTTTGAAAAAACTTGACCAAAATGTATTAAGGTATTTAGAAGTATGACTACATTAGAGATGATCGGTACAAATGTAAATAGGGCAAAACATTTCCAAAAAGTTAAGAGGAGAAATTTATTTACCTTCCATAAATTTTGCATACTAATTAAGGTAGCAACCTAAATAAATAGATTAACATCCATTTTAGCAACGAACCCTTCTCAACTTACCCGTAATTACCTAATACGTTTCGTGTTGAACACTAACATTTTAGATAGGGGGAATCTTGTTACGAATTTTGTATATGTGTACGTGGTGTTCGGGTAATAAAAAGATATTAAACTAAATGTGCACTTGATATAAAAGCTTACTTAGATTACCGCAAGGCGGTAATAGTATATTGAAGCTAGCCCTAATTTCAAAGTTTTCTATGAAGCTGCAACTTATGCAGGTGCACTCTATTTACCTCCAGAATAGAAAAGTGTCAAGGGAAATAAATGTGTTTCTTCGGACAAGATTCCAATATGCCAAATAAATATTTTCTGGTCTTCTGGCTATACAAAGACCTGGTATGCAGTAGTACGTTAGTGTGGATCCCACGGTTTGTTGGAATCAGTGTAGCTATTCCTTATTTGAGATTTGAGCTTGAAGTGAATGTTGTATCGTCATACTAAAGATCACAAAACAAAAGCATACTCAGTGTTCGTGATATATTTTCTAACACGCATATTTAACATCCTATAGTATAATCAAAAGAGACAAAAATTTAAAATAAAATAATTGATCATGATACCTACTTTTCATGTGCTTTCCAAAGGACGCCAACTCGATCATATTTGACAACTGCAAATTCTTGATCTCTGATGTTTCTGTAAGGAAGAAATTTTCTCAGATAAGAAATTGTAAATCTAATAGTATTAAGAGCCGCTTGTTAACAGTCCTCATATGGCAGCATTCAACTAACTTTATTGTTATACATGTGTTATTGTGGGCGAAGAATGACGTACATGTTTCTGATATGGATAGCCCCTCAGAAGATTCATGCAAAAACATACGGAATTACCTCGGCAGTACTTGGGAATAATTATATCCCGAAGGGATTGCAGGATTAATTTAAATTAAGTGGCATTACTTATGTCTGATTTGAAATTATGATTGATATTACAAGGAGTTACGATGATCTACCAGTATTGGTATCAGTGGCGTATTTAAGATTTTTTTTAGATTTTCACTTAACATAGAATTTGATATAATTGACCGAGACTATTAAAAATCTTCGGGGGAGGGGGCTCCAGCCTGTTAGCTCCCTCCCAAATACGCCACTGATTGTAATGGAATTACTGACCATGCCAGGGAATCATTGGCAATTTTCGACAGTACTAATAGAATATTTAAATTTTAGATTACAAAATATGTAAAGTAGGATTACGGCATCAGTAGGGAATTAGAGGTAATTCTGGTATTACTAGAGAATATTAAATTTTGAAAAAATAAAATTTATTTTATTTGGTACCTACCCTTCACTCGGGATTACATAAATTGTATTAATGGGAATTACGTGAGATTACTTCAGAATTGCCTACGATTACTGGCATTACGTATCAATACGAAGACATTACTTGATTTTTTGGCATTAATCACTAAAAAGTTACATATCACTATCCCTTTAGCATCTATTCCTAACTATATGGCATCACATTAAATGTATTGCTATTAACAGATAGTATCTGATTACCACTGTGGTGATAATTAGGATAGCAATAACAATACAAAAGAATTGCTGTATTGTGAAAGAATTACTTAGTAATTCCAGGCATTATTAATCATTTTTAAGTATACTTCAATTTTGGGAACGAACAATAATTCATTTCAATAATCCTTCAGGCAATATATACACAAACTAGAATTATGTAGAATTACATTAAAACTATTTGAGAATATTATAACCATGAAGTTCTGAGTAATATCCGGTATTGCTTAATATTCGTTTGGAATTGCACACACACAATTATCAGGTTAGCGTCAGTCAGTCAGTACCTTACATATTGTACTAGCATTACTAATACTACTTGTATTTCTGGCAATTACGTTAAGTATACAATTCCATAACCTTTCGATGATACATTTCAACATTTCAATGAATTACTAGCTACAGAAGGCAATTAAGTAAGTGATTACTACGTATATATATTTTTTATAGAGTATACCTATCGGACATTCATGTAGAAATTGGTTTGTCCAGAATAACGAGAAATTACCAGAATTACCTCTACAGTTTTTGAGACCGTTGCATTCAGAAGGAATTAATATTACGTGGCATTCGTCACAATTAAAAAAATCTAATTTTTAATTTTAGAATAACTTACATTACTTGCGATTGGTTGGCATTACCTAGAATTGCGTGGTATAATTCATTTGCAATTACATATCCTTATGATATGATTTTAAGGAGTTTTTAAATTGTGCCAGTCTGTCATATTATATTGTCACTGATATATTTGGAATTGTAATAATATCATAATTAGAACAAGATTAGTCACATTCCTATCGAATTACCTACAAACTCCATGTATTACTAAAATATGTACCTCAATTCTCCATATTTGTTCTACCACATTGACTTCGATAGTGCTACTGCATATTACTAGGATTATGTTGTGGTATATCTAAATTACAAGGGCATTTCCAGGGAATTAGTTAAGACATTACTAAGAAAACTGAACGTAAATTGGTTTACAAAGTGAACTAATGACAAATGGTACACGCACGGATTGGTTTACTAGGTGGAAATACGGCGGAATTACACCAGAATTACTTAAAAGTTACATGGTACATGAACGGATTGGCTTCGTTACGTGAAAATACGGCGGAATTACCTCAGAATTACTTAGGAGTTACAGGCATTATGAAGGAATTACTTGGTATTATCTTAGATATAACTTTCTGCAGTTAGCTTATAATTACTCAGAAATATGTACGTGTAGTGCATCATCGCGTTACCTCAAGTTTGTGGCATTATTTGATTAGAATTACTTCTAATAACAACTTACAACTTCAAGGATTTAAACTTTCGCTTCACATTATTACATTACAATGTAATAATGTCTTGCCGGATATTACTGCCATTATACATATACTACCAGAATTATTGGCATTATGAGGGAACTAGCGAATAATTCTAGGAATACATGTATCTTTTTTTTAAATAATAGTAATAATTAACGTTTACTATCAACGATTTTCAAGCAAAGAATCCATCTCACACAACAAAAAAGTCGGACACTGCCGACTCAGATTTAAAGCTTGTTTGGGGGACTCTAGTCTACGGGGCATACTAGTTTTCATGTTCATGTTTTTTTTTATTTCAAACAAAACTAATAATAACTCTAGATGGATATTAAATCAACCTAATATTCATGCCATTCAGGAAAAAAAACTTAATTATCTCGATTCAAAAAGAGAATAACAAATAAATCAAACGTTTTAAAATAGAGAGGAAAAATAGCCCGGTTTGTAAGCGTGGGTTTCAACTTAAAATGCCGTGGAGCACGATCCGGATAACTCCATTCGTAATACCAACACACCAAAATATAATCATCAACATACACAACATAGAACGAAACTCAAGAAGGTGTGGGTGTGTTTAAAAACGTTCGGACGTGACTTCTATAACTATGCTGATTTAATCGAAAAATTCGAAACCAGTTTTGATGATGAAGATGATGGTTTTGACTTAGTTTCACGTACATAAAAAAAGGTTCATTTGAAAGATTTTAATTCTTGCACGTTGTTGAAGGAATTTTTTTGTGTGCAATAAGCAGTATTTTCTTGGTTGGGATATATTTCTATTCTAGGTTTCTTGTTTGTTTGGCTTTTGGAAAGTTGCCACATGTGAGGAACGATGTTTATTACTTGTGTGTAAGTGGTGGTTATCACACCATATAAGATTTTTTTTACATAACTAATTGGCCTCGATTAATATTTTCAATACATAATAAGTCCCTATTATTCGTTGCTTTAACTCCATCTTTTATTCCAGTTGTTGAATGGGAAAAATGTTAAAACTCGGAAAGATTGCAAATGAACCGCTTCATTTATGGGCGTGTTCCTTTTAAAAACATTTTATGTATGAGCGAGACTTACGTAATAACTGTTTGTTGGCAGTTTTAGTTGCCTTTCTCGTTTTTAGACTGTAAACAACTTAGGTCAGGTTTTGTCGGATCTAACCAAAATGTGCTGCTATGAATAATAATAAATTAAAATGGACGCCGGTTGTTGTTTTTGAGTTTATTTTTCGGATTTTAGTTGTGTTTTATGGGCGATTTAATTTTCTTAAATTACTAACTTGTCATTCTTGAAAGTCTCCAAAAAGTTAGTGCAATTTGAACTGATTGGGGACATTGATAGTTCAGGGTTGGTTCAGAAAATTTGTAATTCGATCGGAAGATTTAGATGAAATTTCAAATTCTAAATCAATATTTTAACAAGCGAAGCTTTTATTTCATAGAACTAGAAATAGAGGATTTCTGAAACAATAAAAGTAGAAACAATTCTTAAAGAGGATTAACTATGAAAAATTGAATCTTTAAATCTCGAGTTTTCGAATTTACAATTTTCAAGTATTAGAGTTAATGGTTAAAGACCCAATCTTCCAATACATGAGATTGCAATTTTGGAAATTTTAGAATGTCAATGCGCCAAACTAACAATCAGTTTGAGCTCATTGAAGATTTGTAGCTCTGTATTTGTTAAAATTCCAATACTAACACATATCGAAGGACTCAAGTTTTGGCAATTTCTGAGAATCTAAAATTTGTGAACTTTGAATATTGTAATTTCTCGATTTTAGTTAACGACTTCTGGTTTCGTGAAATTGAATCCAGTAGGGTCTACTCACGGCCGCGCCAAGCCGTGCAAGGCGTGTGAGTATGCCACCACAAGGGGGTACCAAAATGCCGAAAGACGCAAAAATACTATACAGCAGTCTTAATCTAAAGTTGAATTTGAAAGAACATTAGACCCAGAATGTTTTCCATTGTAATACGCTTTTCAAATCTTTTTTGTAAAATAGGCAAAGATTTTTACAAAGATGCAGAAAACTGACTAACACTGTTTTTGCCAAAATAAAAACATTAATAAATACAAAACATGATTTTGGAGAGAAAATGTTATCTAGTTGATGTGTTAAAAGAGCGATTGGAGCGAAATGTCTGACTGAAACATTTTCAATTAAGCTCAAAATGAAAACATTACAAAAACAATAATCGTTAAGCAATACTCTAAGCGAGTAAAATTCTAGCAAAAAATTTTTGTTTAAAAAATAATAAATGACAAATCATGAATAAATGTCAAAAATTGCACTTTGGGCTAAGATATTTTGTTAGAATTCTTGTAAGAACAAAAATAAATTTAAAAAAAACGGCGCAAGGAAGATTGTGATCCAAACCCAAAGCATCAATCTTGAATTTCGCAACAAAGGAAAAAGCTACAATACTACTACGTAAATTTAGGGCCTATACAAGAAAAGCTAACCAAAAACATAAATTTAGTCTTGGGATTCGTAACAAAAGGCATTATGAGAGAGACACATTACTTTTAGCCAGCTTATGTTTCGTTAAACTAGGAATCAGAAAGAGAGAAAATCGAAAGGGTCTAATGTTTATAATATGATAACGCTAAGAAGTCCGAGATAAGTAAAGTTTTATTAAACCAAGTTTTTCGTAAATCAAAAAGGAAGACAAGTAGTCTTTTTTAGAGATGTTTCATGTTGGTCGCACTAGCCACTATCAAGTAAAACAAAAATCAATTTTGTCTTGGTTGCGTTGCATACCAGAAGGTACAGCAATTACAGGAAATAAAAATTGAATGTCGGTGGCTGTAACTCTTTGAAGTCTTTTCTTCCTTGATGAATAGAACCTTTCTTCTGAATTTTAGGCTTTGAATAGAAGAGTTGAAGTTTTGACACAATGATTAATTCACTGTGTAATAAAATTAAAACGCAGACAAGAGTTGAAATCTCATTCTTTTAAGAGGTAAGAACTAAAATTCCCTACTTTCGCCTTCAGTAAAAACACTCCTTAAGATATTTTTTCGGGAAAAAATTATATAAATAGTGGTGAACGTTTGCCCAGAAATCTTGGATTTTTGATCTGCACAACACTGAGAAACAAACAAGAATACTTTGAAAAACTTATTCGTTTGATTTCAACTCCAAAAGTATTTAATCAAAATCATATTGCGTGATCTTGGCAAAATCCTCTGCTTTAACTTTAGGTAAAAAGGCCTGTTAAAATATCTTTTTCGGAAAAATGACACGGTATTAAAATTTTTGCCCAGAAATCTTCACAGGTCTTTTTTGGATCTTCACAACTCAGAAAAATAAAAATACTTTTATAATAATTTATTCGTTTATTATTATTGGTTTAAACCCCAAAGATATTTAATGAAAATGACATTGCGTGATTTTGATAAAATCCTTTGCTTTGACTTTAGGCATAAAAAGAACTTAAAATTTCTTTTTCGGAAATGAAACAAGTTTTAAAATTCTTTGTTCAGAAATTTATTTAGTCTTGATTTTGATGTTCAAAAGTACTTTGAAAGACAGAAAAACAAAAATACTTTCAGAAAAACTTATTGGTGGCTTAAAATCAATACAAAAAGAAATTTTGACCAAAACCATTTCAATCGAGTTTTCGGGCAAAGAAATATAAATGTTAAAAATACAGAAGTTTCAGTAGAAAACTCGAGCTAGGTTTCAAAAAACAAATTAAGATTTTAGGGGTAAGTAACTGAACCATTTTTATCAAAATATAATTTTATTGTTTTTATACCAAAATAAGTAAAAAAAAGTTATAAATCAATATTTCGACCCTACATTTTTGATAGATCTCGCAATAAAAGCTTAAACGTTTCCAAAGCAACGCAACATAAAATCAAATCAAAAGAGAGTCATATTCGGAGGTCACAAAATCGTAAGAATTTTCTGGCCAAAATAAAAAAAATATATATTTAAAATTGGATAAAAAAATCGTATCTTTAAACTTTGATATTACTTTAGTACAATTTTTTAATTGAGAAACTTCCCGAAACATTCAAAAATCGAGTTGATCCTAAACTCCTTCTAACCGATTTTAAAAGTCCCAAGTCAAAAATCCACAGTCAACGATACCTAATACAGTTAACGTTAAGTTTATCGAGTTACAAAGTACTAATTAGCAATTAAGAGCTTAAGCCCGTTGATGCTAGAAGCAAATCTTGCTGCTCTAACAAGAGGAGAGAGAAATGAATTGAGTACACACACAACACGGCACGCTGTTGCTGTTCGGCAATACGTTACTGTGTCGTTAGCGAGTGGATTTACGAACCTAATCAGTGGATTCCGTTACCCAAGTTAGTGAATTGCTTGCTGATAGGATTTTACCCCTCTGGTAATTACTACAGATGTGCCCATCTTGCTCGCGTTGACTACACAACACACAGGTCAACGGTGCGTCAAATAATTCTCATCATCATAACCACCTATATTACTGCAACCCTTCTTCCGAATAAAATGAGCTGAATCAACTGAGAAAATTCGAAACCAAGCAGGGAAATTATTCAGGATCACCACACGATCATGATGATGATGATAATTAGGCAATTTGCGTTCGAATCATGTTCGTGAATTTATTTTCGGCCCATTGTAATTCACGACGGTTGATAAATCATTTTCACCTTGTCCACGAAGTGGCGACGAGGCGGACGAATATTGAATAGAATGCGATTGGAATTTCGGAGTGTTAGATGTGAGAGCGAGGGCCGCAGGGTTTTCTCTCTATGCTACGTATAACGAGATGAGGTGGAGGAAGGAAGAAGCAGAAACCCGCTGCTCGTAAAGTCTGAACTTCAATGTAACGGACCCCCGCAACACTTCGTGAATGACGAGGGTTAGAAACGGTTTGAAACACCAAGAGTTTTACTAGGGGCGGGAACCGTCGAGACGACGGCGGTATTTTTGCGGACTTTATAGAAATCGATAGGCGCGTTTATACGTCTTTTACCTTGACCTACCAGATTCAGAACTCATGTCTACTATACAATAACAGAGACGACTAAGAAATTTCATTCATATTATTCCCTTACACCGGAATCATGAACACCCATCACGACAAAACTTTGACCGTTTATTAGTTAAAATAGAATTAAGACCTTTTTAATATACTAAACGAAAAAAGCTACTCACCGGCACTTTTCAACAAATTCGAAGCCAGTCTTCTTCTTCGAGTTTGCATGAACCGGCGAGACGCTAGGTTCGCTAACAGTAGCAGGCGGCGAAGACGAGCCGGTGCTGGAGGACAAACTTCCAGCTCGTCCACGACTCTCATTGGCTGTTGGATGATAAGTATTTATTGCTAAAGATGGTCGAGCGTTTCGATTTCTGCGTTTTTTCTTCTTTCCGTTCTCGACTTCTTCGACCCTTCCGAAGATATTGCTAGTAGGAGGTGGTGGCATCCAGTCCAAATCCTTTTTCAGATGTCCACGGCCGCACTTGCAGCCGCACGCCTTATAAGCCAGATCGTAACCCTTTTTCGTCCACAAATTCTGATGCCTCTGACGCTCGGACCAAGAGCGGGCGCGGCCACAGGTCTTGAGGTAGGCCAGGACCGTCTGCTCCCAGGCGTCAAAACACTCGCGGTGCATGAAACGCCCGGCGGTGCACGCGTCGTTGTTGCAGGTGACGCGCACGGTGTCCCGTAGATCGTCCAGCGAGATGAGCATGGGGTCGTTATTGTTGGGGTTCATCTGCTGCTGTTGTACGCGCAGACAATCCCCCGTGGGTACGCAACAACGCGTCACACCGGCCTCCTCGGGATCGATACCGCCGAGGCCTTGAACTTGGCCGTGCTGCCGGCGCGGGGCCATGCTGCCGGTTGGTGGTGCGTTCGCGGGGAACGACGTCGCTTTTAATAACGTGATGGTTGGCAGTTTTGAAACTCGGCGTGAAAGAGTACGGATTTTCAGTGAGTGTGTCCTTTGGTGGACGTGTGTATCGGATTTTAAACTGAAGATGCTGTATGCTGACCTTGGCACGCGCGTCTTCCAAGCAGCTCTCTCAGTAACCTACTGCATGTGGTGTCCGCTGCACGCACAGCCGGGGAAAGTGTTCGGGAGGGGAGTTCCGAAAGCGAAAGGTAGGGGCAAGAGTGGGGCGTCTTTTCACTTTCCGTTTCCGTAAGCGACGCAAGCGCCGGTTTCGCTCTCGACAGCCCTGACCGGCGTCGTTACTACCACTTTCGTTACAATACTGCAGTTCGATTGTTAAAAAAAGAGTGTTGCATACGAAATTACCAAATTAGCGTGACGGCAACCTACGCAACCATTCTGTCTATGTATGCATTGCAATCATTCCAGACGTTTATAAACAAGAATAATGTACACACGCAACTGTATGCGTACATAAACTTTGCGAGATAATATCTAGGATTATTCTTCAAAGGGAGTCTTTTAATGAAACATTTTCCCGAAATTGTAATTTATCTTTTTAGTATTGCATTCTTAATTTCAAGAAATATTTCCCTAAACATCAACAAATTAATTGATATTACCTAGGAATTGTTAATCAAATGTTCGCATTGAATAAACCTTCTTGAAAATCATCAAGGAGTACGTAATTAATCAATTAACAATTATAAATGAAAAGAAATTATATAATAAAACAATAATTAATTAAAAAAGATATTGTTGGTTTTAATGATTTGCTTTTTAAAGATTAGTTGGCTAATTTGATGGCTACTCGTACAAAGTAAAATATTTAGCGGATTGTCAATCCATAGATAACTAACTACACTTAATTTGTTGAAAACCTCAACTTTAAGGTTATTGCAAAGTGGGGTATTTGCACACCGGGGAAATATCTGAATGTTTCCACATGAATACAAATTGAATTGCCAATATCTAATGCTCAATTTTAACAGGAAAAGGCTCATATCTCCATGTTCTTCTTGAAATAAACACATGCTTCCTTTTATTTTCTTCTCGAATTGAGACGCAACCCATATACCGGGTGACACAAATACTTCCAACCTGGGCTTCCGGTTTTGTAGGAAAGTACCCCAAATCTCAGCTTTTGCATGGAATACCCTGCATATTTTTCCATCCGGTACAGGTATGTATAATACAAACATTATATTATGTATACACCGTGTCCATACAGTATGGAACAAAGCTACTATAGGGAGAACAGTTTGCTCGATTGAAACAAAATTTGACACTTGAATATTACAAATTACAACAATCTCAAAAATGATATCAGCAATTCGTTTATCTTCCATTTCATTCCAACTTTAAGTTTTTGAACGGAATATTTAATGGAAGAATCCCAATATTCCTTTTTAATAGTCATCTGTCATATCAATCCTTAATATTCGGATATACAAATATATGTCAACTTTGGTGTTACTAAGGCGCATGAAATCCACCTTACAAGTTTTTATTGACCCCTACTACTTTATCTACATAATTAGTTGGTTTCTTTTCCTTTAGGCTGTTTTACCACAATATTAGATTCTTTGGTACAGGATCACAGTGATAGTTATCGGGTTTCAAGTCATCATCATCATCATCGTCAGAACCGTTATGGAAATCAAAATCAATATTGATCTACATCTCTATCTATTTGTTTGTGTTTAGCACTATCGCTTTCGTCAGTGTTTCTATTTTCTGATATTTTAGACTCGGATTCAGTTCTTTTATAGTTGTGCGTGCCACTTGTAGAGGGCATTATTTCTGTTGCAGCATAAACTAGGAAGCTTTCGAAAGTGTTGTTGCAAACTTCTTTTATGTTGTGGTGTCTTGCAGCCATGGAGCCTTGAAATTCTAGGATCTTAAAATTCCGAAAACTGGAGTTCGGAAACTTGAAGTCTTGTAATCTTGAAATTTTGGAACCTTGCAGCCTTGAAATACCTGAAGCCATACAATCTGGTAGTCTAGGAATCTCCAAATCTTACTAGCAATCAAAGTCGCAGTTTGAAATCCATTAATGAAGGTTTTATTTGCAATTTTGCATAAAAAGTATCCGTAAATATTAATATTATTATACGGAAAGGTATCATAGGTACTTAGAATCTTAATAATCTCTGACTATTGGAATCTCTGAGCTTCGCAATCTCGGAACCTAGAAACTCTCGACATCAAAACTTTGACTTTTGAAATCTTAGAGTTTTGTAGCCTTCGAGTCTTGTATTCTTGGAGTTTTGGAAACTTGAAGTCTGGGAAATTTGGTGCCTTGGAATCTTCGAAACATGTAGTTTGAAATTTAGTGCTTTGCAATTTTGCAGTATTGCAATTATGGAATGTTGTTTTGGAATCTTGGAACCTTAGAACCTTGGAGCTTTGGAATATTTTCCTAAAAGCATGAATTCTCGCAAATTTGGTGCTTTGGAATCTTGGAAACTTCGAATATTACAATCCTGGAGTCTTCCAAATATGGTGCTCGGTCTATATAGATATAAAATATGGTTTTAGAATTTTGTAACCTTACAGTTTTGGACTGTAGAAGTCTTAGAAGCTTAGAGTCCTAGAAATCTGGTGTCTTGGAATCTTAAATTCTGGGAATTCCAGATCTAGAAATCTCGGAATCTTTGACTCTTGCTAGACACTAGAAATAAATGCATAAGAGTCTTGCTAAACACAGAATTTAATAAGTCTGGGAAATTTGGTGCATTGGAATCTTAGAGTCTTGGAAAAGCGGAATCTTCGAAATATGGAGTCCTGGAAATTTGCGGGCTTGGAGTCTAGAGTCATAGAATATTGCTTTGAACCCTAGAGTAAACTTGCAATCTTAGAATCTTGGAGTCTTGCAATATCGGTCTAAAAACTTGAAGCCTCGAAAACTTGGTTCCTTGGAAACTTGGAGTATTGGAAAACGAAGTCTGTAACATAGAACCTTTTCGATTCTCAGAATTTTTATCTGGTATTCTGGATTTTCGAGTCTTACTAGCTCTAGAAATAAATGCTTAGAGTCTTGCTACACAGTTAATTAGTGCTAAAACTTGGAACCGTGGAGTAAACTTGGAACCTTAGCATCTTGGAGCCTTGCAATCTTGACCTGGAAACTTGAGTGCTCGGAGATTTGGTGCATCGACATCTTGGAGTCTTAGAAACTTGGAAATTGGAGACCGAAATCTTAAAAATTTGGTGTTTTGGGGTTATAGAATAGGCTTGGAATCTTAGAAACTTGGAGCCTTGCAATATTGGTGTAGAAACTTGAAGCCTCGGAGATTTGGTTCCTTGGAAACTTGGAGTATTGGAAACCGAAGTCTGTAACATAGAATCTTGGATTCTCAGAATTTTGAATTCAGCAATCTGGATTTTCGAGTCTTACTAGCTCTAAAAATAAATGCTTAGAGTCTTGCTAGACAGTTAATTAGTGTTAAAACTTGAAATCTTGGAGTAAACTTGGAACCTTAGAATCTTGGGGCCTTGTAATCTTAACCTGAAAACTTGAATGCTCGGAGATTTGGTGCCTTGACATCTTGGAGTCTTATAAACTTTGAATATTGGAGACCGAAATCTTGGAAATTTGGTGTTTTGGGGTTATAGAATAGTGTTTAGGAACATGGAATCTAGAAGTCTTAGAAGCTTAAAGTCATGGAGACCTGGTGTCTTGGAACCTTAAATTCTGGGAATTCCAGATCTGGAAATCCTGGAATCTTTGACTCTTGCTAGACACTAGAAATAAATGCATAAGGGTCTTGCTAAACATAGAATTTAATAAGTCTGGGAAATTTGGTGCATTGGAATCTCGGAGTCTTTGAAACCTTGTTATAGAATATTGTTTTGAGAACTTGCAACCTTGGAGTAGGCTTGGAATTTTAGAATCTTGGAGCCTTGCAATACTGGTGTAGAAGCTTGAAGCTTCGGAGATTTGGTTCCTTAGAAACTTGGAGTATTGGAAATCAAAGTCTGTAACATAGAATCTTAGAATCTTCGATTCTCAGAATTTTTGATCTGGTAATCTGGACTTTCGAGTCTTACTAGCACTAGAAATAAATGCTTAGAGTCTTGTTAGACAGTTAATTTGTCCTAAAACATGGAACCTTGGAGTAAACTTGAAGCATTAGAATCTTGGAGCCTTGCAATCTTAAAGCCTTGGAATCTTGACCTAGAAACTTGTATTGTATTCTTATAAATTTGGAATATTGGAGACCGAAATCTTGGAAATTTGGTGCTTTTGGGTTATAGAATAGTGTTTTGAAACTTGGAACTTTATTTGGAATCATGGTAAAAACTTAGAGTCATGGACATTTGATGCCTTGGAATCTTGGATTCTCGGAACCTCAGGATTTTGGATCTGGCAATCTCGAATTCTTCGCGTCTTGCTGGAAATTCAGAAACACATGCTTAAAGCATTAAATAATAGTTTGAGTGATAATTTTTGCATATCCGCAAAAGGCTTGAACAAATTGCAACTTTAGTATACGTAAAGGTATCACAAATTCAAACTTAGATTTTAGAATTTTATTACTAAAATATTGGAATCACGGAACCTGCGATCATAGATAGCCATAGTCCTCGGAGTGACGAAATGTTGGAATCGAGGATGATTCGAATCTTGTATTGGAGTTTTAGAATTTTGGAGTTGATGAAATCTGAAATCTTGATGGAAACCTTAAGACACAGTTTCAAAGCATTTAATGAAAGTTTTAATGATTACTTTACATAATATCAGAAAAAAGGCCTGCACAAATGTTAAATTAACTACGACAAGAAATCACAGCTACTTAGATTTTGGAGTGTTAAGAATTTTAGAATCTTGTAATATTAGAATCTCAGATCTCGAAACCCATAAGCTTCAAATTTTCTGATCATCAAAATCTAGGAAACTCCGAAACTTCGTCTTTCGGTATTGCAATCTTACAGTTTTAGAGCTTTGGAACTTGGAGTATTTCAATTTTAGATTCTTGGAAAGAACGTGTCCAAATTCTCCAGTGTCATTCTCTTTTGAGAATGACGTTTAATAAATAGCGATCCCGATATAGTAAATCAACAAGATTATGATATCAAAATTATTAGTGAAAAAGTTCTGCAGCATTTCTCGACTTGAAATGCCACCGAAGAGCAATGAAAAAAGGTCTAACTAAAAGCCATTTCAAAAGTTGTACAGCGTGATGTAATAAAACTACAAATCATGTATATAGAAGGTTTTAGAATACATATGGGAAAGAAATTGCAAAATATATTTCCGGAAACGTTTTTCTTCGTTCTTTCTTCGCAGTCAAAACATGCGTAAAATACCGATCTTTAATTTTTAAAAATAATACGTCGTACGTGTCTGTGACAAAGATATATGCATGATCTCAATGATGAATACTCATGCTTGACTACCTGTCGAGTCATTTTCAATCAAAAATTTGTTCTTAGGGGATGCTACTGGGAATCATGATCACACTATTTGGATTTTAAAATCTTGGAAACTTGGAATCTCGGAAGCTTGGAGCATTGGAAACTTGGAATCTATTCTTAGAATTTTGGAATGGCCACATCTCAGCATTTCAGAACCCGGGCATTCTAATTACAAGTAGTTAATTTCAGTAACAGTAATAATATCCCGGGCGCAGTCTTCCCTTCGCACATCCTAGTTTTCATTTTTCTAGCATTTCTATCTAAAAACTGTTTAACCCAGTGTGGACCATGTATGTTTTGCTTGGATTTTTTGGATTACCTTTCCGTTTCTGTTGAAAGAATTTGTTGAAAGAAATGAAAGGATCTGTTGAAGAATTTGTCAAAACATTGAATTGTTTGGGGGGGGGAATTGTGTGAAAATAATTGTTTTAAATAAATATTAATTAAACAACCATTATTGGTTTTTAATCTATATATATTTATTTATAAATGTTATATATTGCACAATATTTAATAAACATTAGCTACTTTTCCATTCAAAATTTATTTAACTATAATACTGAAGTATATACCATCAAAAATTTGGGGGGGGAACTTCCCCCATCCCCCCGTGGATCCGCGCCTGCTTATATCCAATGTTTTAAATCTGTTAGCCCAGATAAAATTGAAAAAAGTTGTCACATAATTAAAACTGCTTCTCAACAACCTTACAAGATGAACTTTATTCCCCAACGAATAAACAGTACTTGCATACAATTTGTACAAATCATAGCAAGTAACAACAATACGCCATTTTAGTGATTTAAATATTAAACCAACAAAATATATAAATAAATAATGAAACATAATATTCAAAAGTTCTGCTCTCTGTAAACAGATAATGCTTTGCTATCTAATATTGATAACTTCTATGCGATTTAAACAGTGAATGTTGTGTTTAAGGTTGAAGTAAATATTTACATATTATTACACATTTCAACGACCACTTAAATTAATAATTTCAGAATCCAGTCGTAAAATATAAATTTGAGATTAGTCTGGGTTAATTTCAGTGGCGAATTACTGCGGAAATAATGAATGAAATAGTATTTTATCTATTACATGCATACATACAGGGTGGAAGGGGTTACTATGCGTTAATTTTAAGGGGTGATAGAAGACATCAAAAGGAACAAAAATGTGTATACAATTTTGTTCTAGGATGTATCACTTTTTCAGAAAAAAATTTAAAAATTAAAAACTTTAAGATCATTTTGCCGCGTTAATAATATTAACTTAATTATGGGTTTTTGTCAAAAGATGCATCTCATCTAGCACAACAAAAAACCTTTATAACATTTTTTCGTATGATCAATCGTTTACACGTAAAATCAAATTCTTTTGACATTTAAAAATTAAATTTTTTCAAAAAATTTGTAATACCTAGTATTACTGTTTGTATTAGTTAGTTCTAAATTCTAAGCAAGTTAAGGTTAGTTCTTGGCAATTTCTTTTGAACTTGAATCGAAGAATTCTCATTAAATTCTAATTTATAAACTTTAATCATAAATTCGTAATTTAAATTTTAAATATTGTACTCTAGATTTGGTATGACGTTCTAATTATATTCTCAAAAATCTTGCTGAAAACTCTAAATTGTATACCTATATGTATTCACATTTCATTGTATATCATTTCACAATTCCAAATTCGTAATTATTCGTAAGAATTTAAATCCCAATTATTAGATTCTGATTTAAGAATTCTAAATTAATTTTGTATTTCTAGAGTTTATATTTCAGACAATATTCATTTTTGATTCCAATTTCAATACTAATTTCAAAAGTTGGTATAAATTATAAGTTTTTAACATTAAATTGTAGAATTTCAATTATGATTTCACCAACGTAAATTCCAAATTATCTGTAAGAATTGAAATTCTGAATAACGGATTGTTGAAATAAGAATTCTAAATTAATTTTGTCTAAATTTTATATTTCAAACAGACAAACTACATTTGTTATTTCAATTTCATATCTGTACTGGAAAGTATAAATTATAGATTCTAAATTCCAATTTCGTCGAAAATTCTAAGTTGTATATTTTCAGTTATCATTCAACAATCTTAAATTGCGGATTATCCGTAAGATATTATATTCCGAATACTAAAAATTTTGAATTAAGTAAAAATTCTAAATTGACTTTGTTATTCTAAATTTTATATTTAAAATAGACACTGTTTATTTTTGATTTCAATTTCAATTCTGCATTCTAGATTGCATATTTTCAATTAACATTTCACAGTTCTAAATTCCAAAATAGCCGTAAAATATTAAATCCCGAATACTAGATTCTGAATGGATAATTCTAAATTAATTTTGCAATTTTATGCAAATTTTATATTTGAAATAGACAATATTCATTTCCGATTTCAATTTAATTTCTGTATTAGAAAGTATAAAAAAGTATATACATATTATAAATTCCAACCTGTGGTATATTCTAATTTCTGTACCATTTTCTTTTTATTATAATTTCATAATTCCGAATTAACCCTAAGATTTTATTAACCCTCCGAATTAGGTCTAGAATTTGAATTAAAAATTTTAAATTGCATTTGTTATTCTAAGCTTTTGTATTTCAAATACACAATCTTCATTTGTGTTTTTAATTTCTATTTTGTATTAGAATACTTATATAGATTATAAATTCCAAATCGTTCATAAAAGATTTTAAATCATAACTATAACTTGTACATTCCAAATTGTGCATGCTGCATATTAATTAAATTTTTATTCTAAATGCTACTGAATCAGATTTTAAACTCATTTTTTTAATTTAAAAATTAATAACAAATTATAAATATTACAAGTAGATTCTAAAGCATTGCATTCCAACGTCATATTCTACATTTTAAATTCAAATTGTGTGTTATAAATTTAAATTCCATTTAAGTTCTATATTGTACGTTTACTATTCGACTCTGTAATCTCAAATTTAATCAAAATCTTATGTTTTAAAACTTCTGTTTTCAAATTTATATTTTAGATCTATGTATTTTAAACTATTCCGTGTTTATAATTATATATTTATCAATGCATTTAAATTTTCAAAATTCTTATTTGTAAATTTTGAAATTTTTTATTTTAAATGGTGAATTCTATATTTTCATTTAAATTAGAATATTCAAATTTTAAAGTTAGTGTTTTAAATTTTAAATTTAATATATATACCTTCCAAATTATATAGAATATGACCATACAAGGTACAGTCCAAAATGACATTCTATAAAAACTAAATTAAAAAGTATAATAAATATTTACTTATTTATTAAAAAATAAAATAGCCTCGTTATGATCAGATTTGAGTGTTACTGAGAAGAAAATGTTGGGAACTCTTGTAAATTCAGTAAGAATGCTACGATAATGTCACATACATACGTTCAAACAATAAAACAGATAGGTTATATTATTTTAGCCATTTGAAGAACTGTAAAAGACTTTGCCGTGTGATATGTACACTAAAATAATATGATTTGTTGGTATAAAAAACAAAAATAATAAAACATGAGTAGCGATGGGAATATTCCCTAGTGACTTATCCACGTAATGTTTACCATTTGACACCGATACAATTAATTTCTCAAATGCAATTCTGTCAAGAATATTAATTATATCAATAAATCAACAATTGTTATTATTTCTTAAAAATCAATTAATTAACTTACGAAACTATTACCTCGACAAACTCAAGTTCATCAATGGGTGCAGTATATTAACTTTGCAATAGTTATTGTTGTAAATGAAGACTTAACATGAAGACATATAAGCAAAAATATTTCAAGGTATTGGTCTATGGTTATTAGAAAATGTAAATTGTTAATCTAACTGCAAGTCGTATTAAGACAAACAAGTCAAAATGCAGAAACCTCGATGCACTATATGTATTCAAAAGTCAATAAAGCTTTCTCTCAACTATTCAAAATTATAAAAAATAAATTCATTTGCCATGAGAAATATCTTTTCTCAGTAATTAACATGATTCTTTTGTTTTGCTTGAATAACTTTAAAAAAGCGCACCTAGATCAGTATTATGGAGCTTTTTAGGCTTAAAGTCAGGATCTTCCTCTGTTATCTTTTGTCTGAAGGATGAACAAGTCTGCAATTCAGTGTCTGAATGGAGCCTCGCAAGAGGAACTAGTAAATCGGTGCTAGCGAATGATGATGGCGATGGTGCGCTGATGGCGTTAACGTGTTACAAGACTATAATTAGAAGATAAGAAACACCTCCTCCTGTCTTAATCTCGCTCACACGTCAGCTACACAAAACCTGTAACTTTGTTGCAGTACATTTAGTCGCTATTTACGACTATTAGAAGACAAAAGGTGCACCAGCTACTTGTATGGTCTTACACGCAGAATGTACGACCCTTATTTATTACGAAAACCGAGGATGTTTGTATTCCCAAGATAATGCGATATATCTCTGTATGTATACTGTGCGTCATTTAAATTAGTTACGTGATATTGTTCTAAAGAGGAGGGGGACGCAACTAATACAATCATAAACGTTTTGCAACAAATTTACAATAAAGATATAAATCTAATGTTGTCTTGTTTTATCCAGCTGATGGATTAATTAAATAGAAATATATTTATAATAAATCGCTCGAAGCAAAAAATGATTCATCCTTTGAGTTGTTTTTAATTAATTAAATAACTAACCACTAAAAATAGTATCTTATTAATACTCTGAAATGCGTAAAAAGTGCTTCCTTTCATTAATATGAATTATTTTTTTTTATAACAGCTGTTATTATATAAAGCAAAACTTATTCATTTCCTTATACCCGTATACATTTATATGTACATAAAATTAGTATTTACCATGAGTGCATTTGACGGTTAAATTACACCTATTATTATTTGTAGATTCCCCACTTTTAAGATCCCCCCTATTGATAAGCATCCACCTGTCTAGAAATAGGTCAATGCTAAGTTACTGTTCCATAACAGATCTACAAAAAAACACACATTTTTGTAAATAAATAAGTAAACAAGCCAATTTCGAAGAGTAAATAAAAAATTAGTTTTATAAGAATTTATGAAATTAGAGATGTATACAGGCTTTACAAAGTAGTATTGGCAGTATTCAAATTATTAAATGGAATATTGATTGTTATTATAAAAAATATTAACAGCGCGCTTGATAACGCGAAACTACAAATTCCATTGCGCCTTAAAAGAAAATTAATTAGATAACCCATCTTACACTGGGTTCTTTCCTTTCAGACAGAAGATATGACTAATTCAACATTGGAATTCCCAAATATTCCGACCAGGCCGTTCGTAAATTACTGTATTATAAACAACACTAAACATATTAGGTTTCATTTTCATTTTTTGAATGTCTACTGAAATCTCTTTCCTTAAATTAAAAGTATTTATTATTATATTATTAAGAATTACGAAATAAATTAATAATATTAATTTAGTTTCATATTATTAAAGGGTTTACGTTTAATTCCACCTATGGATGTCAAGGTTATTGCTATTATGCTTATCAACTATTATAATAGTTGATAAGCATTAAGTTATAATAGCATAAGCTATTTAAAATACATACTTCTAGCTATTATTAAAATAAAAGATTTCTAGTGGAAATCAATTTTCCAGTATGTGGAAGTTTCAATTAAAAAAAGCATAGAATGCAAGAGTTACATTTTGTTAAAAGACACAGTTAGAGGTTACTATACAGGGTGGCCTAAGGAATACATACGTATTTATTTTTCTAAACAAGAAAATCAAACAATTAAGAGAAAATATTTATTAAACATATTTGTATGTCGTAGGCTTTTGGTGTAATGCGTTATTCCGCAGAAAACATGGTAATATTATCTATGTGACACCATAAAAGACTTATTTGAAATATTGTATTCGGCACATATTTCACTGGGCCATGGTGCTAGAGATAAAATGATTTTTGCTTTAAAATCAGATCAGATTCCACGACCTGTTTTCGGATATTTCTATAATCGTGTGAAATTTGTCTTAAGAAAAGAAATGGTAAAATCGAAACAAACAAATTTGGTTACTAAACCTATAGTTTTAAAAGAATTTTGTTCTCGGGGCCAAGTTGATTTGATCGATTAGCAATCATGCCAAGATGAAGAATAAAAATGTTACTAAATTATTAGGACCATCCCACAGAATTTATTTGCCTACGTCCTTTGAAATCAAAGAAAGCTGTTGAAGTAGCTTAGAAGCTTTTGAAAATCTTCCTTGAATTTGAATCTCCAGCCATATTACAAAAGCGACAATGACCTCGAATTTTTAAACTATATAATTGTCGAATTAGTAAAACTATGGCCTGAGTTGGAAATTATTCATGGCCAACCGCGACATCCTCAATCACATGCAGTATTATAGCAAGAAGCAATCAGGATGTCAAAAATATGTTGCCAACCTGACTGCAGGACAATAATTACACAAATTGGTCAGTTGGCTGTTATTTCTAACAGTTTCAGTGAAACTGTTCCTTCCATAGGATTATTACATGGATTGGTACAAGGCAAAATTTGGTACAGACCTAAAAATTAGACTATCCTTATATGAAATGATTAAATCCCTAGGAACTGAAGATGATCTTGATGAGTTACTCTAAAAATTACAAAGTCATTCAGTAGACGTAAATGTCAGTATTAGCCCATCTTATAAATATGTACAAGAAGGTGAACAGCGGGAAATAACAAGTGGTGAAGAAGAAACAACAGAAATGTGTATAACTTTGTGGAAGAAACAAATGTAATAATATATGTAGAAAATGTAAGAACTTAGAATTGAATAACGTTGCTACGATGCCTTGTAACGAACAGGAAAATGACAAAAACCTACAAGGAACAGATCAACAAGTTATTTGTCTTAATTGGGAAAATCATAATATCATATGTGTTTTCAATGGAAGAGGGGTGTCGAGATGTTTCTTACTTGCAAATCTCTCCCTCCTAATGACTAATCACTAAAACAATGGATTTGTACTTTTCATGATTTCCAAAGCATCGTTTGTAGTATTCGATTTGCCATTTTTCGGAAAAATCTATTTGAAAAGCGGCAGCTTTGGCAAATTCGAAAATTGATACAAAGTTGATACACTTTGAAATTTTGAAAACATATTTTTGCTGTGGGGAGTTTATGTAGACGTATTTGCCGCTAAACGCAACTGGGGACCTCAAGTGACTCAATTTGTGAGTGAAGTTCTCTGGTGGACTTGAGTGACTCAAGTCCACCAGAGAACTTCACTCACAAACTTTAGTTACATAAAAGTCTTTCATTGCAAGATAAATTACTTAATAAAATAAGCAGATGTTATAAAACGTATGTACAGCCGCTTCCACCTAATAAAATCAAGAGACAAATCTCAAGGCAGAAATTGTACACGGTACACCAGATTACAAAACACCGCATGATCTCACAATAGAATACACATTTTATTCAGAATTATTTATTTACCTCAGAATTTGTATATCGACTAACCAAGTTTCAAAGAATTGAAATTTCATTATCTCTAAAATTCTAAAGATCAATATTTTAGTTTCAATCATTTAAAGATTACATATCAAGAACTGAGACATTCAAAGTTTCCAAGTTTCTAATCTAAATCGATAATCTAAATTTTCAAAGTTTTAGTTTCCAAGTTTTCATTTTAAACAATAATGGAATGTTTGGATGTTTCCAACATAATGACGCCCAGAACATATCAATGTAAACTACGGATATGAGTTGAATAGAGTCACTGCATCTAGTTACCTAGTCGGCCTAGCTTGTCGGCCAGAGTACTGCAAACCGCCGCCATATTGGGACAAACGAAGCACGAAATTGTTCATTATTTGTTCTGTATTGAATTTAATCAAATCCACGTTTACTTTAAAAGGTTTTTCTTATTCTGAAAGACCAAACCTCTAATATGTCAAACACGTAAAACGTGGTTTTAATTTGCCCATTATTAAAAATCACCCTTCTCTGCCCCAATATAGCGACGGTTTGCGTTACTCTGATCGACCAGCTGGCCTAGGTGACTAGATGCAGTGACTCTAAAGTTGAAAGCTAAAACGTGACATCTGTGACTTGAATTTTAAATTTCTGAAATTTCGAATTTTAGAACCTTAAGATTGAGACTTTACAATTTAAACTTCTTAAACTACATTTTAAAACTATGTCGGTTTTAGATTTAATCTTCATTTTTGGACTTTAAAACACCCGAATGTAGCATTCTAGGAATACCTTTCACTACGTGACAGATGAGGTTTCGTTTCAAGAAGCTTCTGGGGCCTGGTTTCCAGGCTATGGGTTGTAGCAATTATTATTATAAAAAAAAATCTTCAGCCAACGGAATTGGTATTTACTGTAACATTCTGCAATTTTTAAAGTTTTCGAATATTATATCTCTGAAATTTATAATTTTTGAGATATTAAAACATAGACGAAGTTCTATAATCAATGCTTTAAAAACTGTTGTAATTCTGAACTTGTAATTGTGAACCTCTGAAAGATTTCTGTTTGAGACTTCAAAGCTGCATCTCTGGGCTGTAAAGCTCTTTATCTTTGAAATTACACAGTATTGGAATTATAAATTTCGAATTTTTGATTCCTTAAAACGTTGGAAGTGGGGTTTCAAACTTCTAAAACAGTACCTATGTATTTTAAATGTATACGATTACGCAGCATCCCTTGGCATATATGAATGCATAATATGTTATATAAAATATCTAATAAAAGAATGGACAATGGACATGTTGATATTAACTTTACGTAAATCATGTTATGCTATAAAATTATGTTTTCCGGTACTAATTGGATAATAAAGTGAATCAAAAAACGAAAATGTTAAGAAACGATAGGCTAGTGTACGATATGATTTCTAACTTGCTGGTGTAACTGTTAAACGTTAGAGGGTGTTATAAAGTTTATAAAAAAACACGTCGCTATTGGTACACACTGTATTCATAAAAAAATAATTTCTTTGACAAAACAATTGTACATTGATGTTTTTGAATAAAAAACGTATCATACAAAAAATGAATCATTGAAATCGGATACATGGTCTAGACACAAATTAACTTCAAACTTTTGGTTATTTTTTGGTGGTGCGTTAATTTCTTGGAGAAGTGTATAACATAAAATACCTTGGTAGTTGAAACTTTTAGGTGGCGACTCATGTTCAGGAGCAAGAAAAGATTATTTTAAACCTTTGAGACATGCAAAAAAAGTAACATAATATCAATTGCATTGATTCGGCCTGTACTTGATGAAGATCCATATTAAACACAATAACACCATAAAATACTATTAATCTTCACTAAAATATTTATTTAAAAATTATAACTGTCCTTTCGCTACACGGTAGCTTTTTCAGATAAAGACTGGTTTTAGTTTTAGTTATAACCAGTCTTTATCTGAAGAAGCTACTGTAGTAGCAAAACGACAGTTATAATTTATAATTAAATATTTTAGTGAAGATTTTAATAGTATTTTATTGCGTTATTGTAGTTAACATTATATGCAATAAACAATTAGCCAATCGTGCACAGTGTATAACAATGCAATGCAAGCAATAAACAATGGAATTTCTAGCTTTTCGCCAGTAGTAAGAGGAGTACCTCATGGTTTTATATTGGGACCCCTTCTCTTTATAATTTATACTTCCACTTTTCACACATACGTATGTTAAAACGTAAGTTGAAAGTGTTCGCTGACGATTCTTATTTTCTATATTCCTTTTGTCTAAGTAATTCGTAATCGTATCGTAAAAGTAAGTACATCGAAATGCTATACGTGATATTAACGTCGATCTCATTGCTATAGATATGGTGTCACAACAGCACTCTTTAATTATCAATCCTCAAAAATCAGTTGTTATCTTCTTTGCGAATAAAGACTAATACATCTTAACTGACAATATTAACGTAGCAATTGGTGGGATCCCTATACCTATCAAAAAAAAGAAGCTAAAAATTTAGATTTTAGTTTACAGTGTGTGTCGTAAAGTTGGATCCACATTCCACATGAGAAAATTCTTTAATATTCTGATTGGAAACAACTATGCATGGCAACAACCTCTGCTTCCAATAATATAAAATACGCCATGTCAAAGGTGACAGGTGGCATTATAAGTAGGTATCTGTTAAATTTGCAATTTTTTAAATCAACGAAAAATGACCTTATTTGTTAAAATATGGAAAATATTTTATTAAGAAAAACTGTTTCTAACGACATTTTACGTTCACATATCTAGTTTGAACAAGATATCCCAACATAAGGAAAATTTTGTCTTTTAACAATTTTACACCCCCTAACTGACTATTTTGAAATCATGATGATAGAAAAGCGTCAAGAGTGCCCACGACGCGCCAGCAGAGTTAGTCATCTCTTCGAACAAAATAATTTCACTTTTAACACGTATTTCATACATTTTTTTTACAAACCCTATTAAAGGAGTTAAAAAATGATAAAAATACAAAATTCTAATGCAAAGGCCGAATGGCTTATAATTACGAACGAACGTCTATCAGAACAACCATTGTTATTATTACCACAACAGCAATTGTTGTTGTGGTAATTTATTTATTGAATTTACTTTTTACACTCGTGTCTAAAGTGTAATAGCATAGCAGATTTTGCTAATAATATCAAAATATTAAATGGAACTTTATCGACGATTTTCCAATTTAGAAGAAAATAACGGATAATTTTATACTTTTTTATTAAGTCAGTTTCAGTAATACTAGATAATACCTACCTTCCTATATGAAAAATACATATAAACTCTCGCCTCTCGCATAAATAAAAGTATTCAAGCACTGAAATTAATCTATCCTCATACACAAATTTAACTACTGAAACAAAGACCTTGCATGGTTATTCACTTATTCTATCTAATTTTTTATGCTGTAGCGAAATTTGCGACGGATAAATAAATCCATTTATTTAATTATACTGTACATTTATTTTTGTTGTATTTTTTAACTATTTACTAATTGCTAATTAAAACTTACTTCTTACAAAATACGTTACGTATGTGCTCAAAAGGATATTTATTAATTAAAATTCCCATTCTCTATTCCATAAAAATATTTTAATTCTAAATTTATTTCTAAGAACAAAAAGAATGAACGAAATATTATACACTTATAAATAGAGTTCTAATAAAACATGTACATTTATCTCTAATATTTTTTCTGTCAGAATTTTTTTATACATATAAACATCACAACTGCTCAAATTACAAATACGAATGAAGCGCCCCTAGTGGGAAAATACCTAAACTTCTTATCACCCCTTGGATGTTTTTTTACAGCAATTGTCAGTTGGGTAGTCTAAAATTAGGAGTAACTGTATAAATCGCTGTCAGGAACATGGCGCACTTCGTTAGAGTTCATCACAAAATTCAAAGCTGATAGTGACATGCAGTTTTCATAAACACATTCTCCATTGAATTTCCAAAGGGATGACATATTTTTAATTTTCGAAGAACTTTTAAACTTGTAGAAAATAACAACCTAAAGTTGCCGAAGTTTGATGGGCTGTGTATCAATTATTACAAAATATCCACCGTTGAAAAATATGTCAAGCCCTAGGTTTATCCTTTATCTACAATTTAAGACCTCGAGCAAATTTTCATCTCATTCCTGAAGGTGTGTGAACTCTAACGAAAATTGGTCCGAAACGACACTTTCAGCACGTAATGAAGCGCGCTCTTAAGTAACTAATGCGAATTGCGTAATAATATTAGAAATCTGGATAGTTTAGAAAAGTTTATCAGAATGGTGTATGTATTGTGTTTCAAGCAGTAATATTATGTAAATAGCTGATTATTTTGGTAATTGTAATTTATATTTGGAGCTAAATTTGCTTAAACATATATTTTAACTTAAGTTTTATAAAATATTCTTTTACATTCTCAAGGTCTATAACAATTCTGTTTCAAGTGATTCAAGTGAAAGAGTTATTAAAATATAAACCAATTTCTGTTTTATTTGACAGTGGCACTGTAAACATATGGCACTGTATATTGGCAGAAAGGTGGTAATAGCCTATGGCATGGTCTCGCAGGGACATATCATGCATATCTAAGAAACTCAAATCTTGAGGTCTTAATCTAGGGTTGCCAACTGACCTTTTTCGGAAGGACAGTCCTTCTTTCTAAGAGTGTGTCCTTCGTCCTTTCTTGTCATAGGAAAGGACAGGTTTTGTCCTTATTTAAAACAATCAACAAAAATCATTCAATATGCAATTAAAATTTTATTTTAATCACTGAAATTAGCTTTCGAGAATCAAGAAATAAATTTCAAATTAACCGCCAACATCGTTCATGCAAAATGAATCAAATTTGCTATGAGCTGTACTAAGTTAGGTAATCTACTGCAATATTGTTGTTAAAAGCCATTAAAGTGAGTGAAGCTACAGATTATAATTTACTGAACTAGAAAATGTGGTTAAAAGCTCAGACAAAAAAAAGAAAAACGTATATGTAGTAAATTATTAATCGTTAAGCCGCAGTTGAAGTTTTTACTTTATGAGCCTGATTGACCATTAATTTAAGACTATATTCAAACAGTACTAAACGATCTGCTGGGGGCAGCGGTAAGAGGAACCTCTCGAACTAGGGCCCCACCACACATCATTTTTGGAGAGGGATAGATTCAGAGAAACTAAAATTTTTCAGGTAGTGATACCAGAAATAGCAGGCGTAAATGAATTAATATTAATTGTCGATTAATTAATATTAATCAAATAAATAAGGAATGTAGTCTAATTAGTAATTGTAAAAATCATGAAAAAGTAATTAATAATAAAAAGCAAACAAACAAAAAAAGGATGATAAATGGCATTTATTAAATAAACAAAAGACATGAACATACAATATGGCCTTCTGGAAGGTGCGCTGGACTTACGATTACAAAATCAGAATTCTATTCCCAGTTCCGGTAATTTTTTTTTAAATAAAATCTCATAAACAATTTATTTATGTTTATAATATTTATAAAAAGGAATAGGTAACTTACAATTAAATACTAATATGGTATGCATAATCAATTAGTTTTATTTGTATACCTAGTTTAAACGATTATAAAATTAAGGGATAATTTTATGTAATTATTCTTGTTTATTTATGACATATATTAAATATTTTATTAAAAAAGAGTTACCCGAACCTGAAATAGACCCGAGGTTTTGTAGTCCAGCATGCCTTCCAGTCGGTCATGCTCCAGTCTGTTCATGTCTTTTTCTTCTTTAATGAATGTCATTTATCATCCTTTTTCTTTTGCTTTTTTAATGAATTGTTTATTTTATAAATAAACATTTTTTTATAAATATAATATTTATAAAAAAGAATAATTCTATAAAACTATTCCTTGATTTTATGGTCGTTGTTAAACTAGGTATATTTAATTTAAATAAAAATAAAACTAAATGATTATGCATACCATATTAGTATTTAATTGTATTTTATTTCTTTTTATAAACATTATAATTGTAAAAAAATGTTTATTTATGAAATATATTAAATACTCTATTAAGAAAATTACCAAAACTAGTGTTTGAAATCGTAAATCCACCGCGCCTTCCAGCCGCACATGCTGTCTGTTTATGTCTTTTATTATCCTTTTTTGTTTTGTTTGTTTCTTTTTTATTATTAATTCTTTTTTATGGTTTTTTACAATTACTACTGATACTTATTAATTGATTACAGTGCTTAATACGTATATTTACAATGACGCCACAAAGTAAGTTGCCTGGAAAATCTGCTAATTCAGATTTTCAAAAATTTGTAATGCCAAATAACCGCTTTTAAATTATTTTGATAATATTTACAATAACTAACAAAACTCAATGTGGCACGATTCTATAAATAACGATAATTCGAAAAAACTCTAGTTTCTCTAATAACTATCCCTGGAATTTATACTAGAACTAAACACGTATATGTGGAGAGAACCGCTTCGCGAGCATTCAAGAGAGCCCTTGATGAGGACACTGTCCGGTTTATTACATTGAAGTTTCGTTTGATTTCACGATCGTCGTGACGTTTCATTTAAATAGCATTGGAAAATCGTTATTATTGTAAATGAATATAATAAATAACGTTTCTGGAAATTCTTGATTGTCCTTACTTCCTACTTTTAAAAGTTGGTAACCCTATCTTGATCTAAAAGGTGTTTCACTTAAGATTCATATCCCCTGTACAGTTGATAGTTGATACACATAAAATGTAACAAAAAAGCTTAATATCATTAGTAGCTATCTTTCATAACAACCGAGAAAAAAAATTGTTTTTGAAAAGTGGGTTGGTGGTCACTGGTGGTTTAAGAATAGCAGTTGGAGCTGAATGTACCTAACTGCATTTTCAACGTGATATTTGATACATTGATGCAGCTGATTCTAGGTGATGTCGCAGTTTGTTTTGACTATTATTTCCATTTCAAGTTAAAGCATTGTTTAAAATCTCATAAAGACGCATTGTCGAATTAAAGAGAAATGCAATATTGTATACAGTGCGGGTCAAAAGTAACCTCTCCCTACCTATGCTTCCGACTTATTTGAGCTAGGGCTACAAAATCTGATAGTGTAAAATATATAATACTAATTTTTGAATGCAAAAAGTCAGCTTATGGCAGCTGAGCGCCATCTTAACTTTTCTGGAACTACGAAAGGGGCTCCTTATTTTGGAGATCCTATAATGTTAAATAGATTGCCAAAGTTTAAAGGTGCTGACATTTTTCAAACAAAGATGGCGGATTACCTCCTTATTCCAATTTTGATCTGCAGTGTATGTAAATAACAATGCAATATGTACAAAATGTTTTCAAATACTTTTTTAAATAATCCGTTAATTTTGGGAAAATCGAAAAAAGTAACTTTTGGTAATCGAGTTACTTTCCGATATAGGGATAATTTTTAATAACATTCCGATACTCGTCGGATATTCGAATATATCTGATCCGATTTCGAGTAAAGTATTATGTATGAAACCACTACAAACAAATGTTGCAAACTCCTACCAGTCTTGAATGTTTCTGAGCTTCGTAATCTTAACTTTTTAATAGTTTGATTATAAAATACATCTAAAGACTCTCAGTATCTTCTCAGTCACTTCGAAGCTGTCTATATATCTGATACTCCGAAACTCTGGAAGTTTAACATTCAAAATATCTAAACTTTAAAATTTAAAAATTCGTTAGTTTGTATGGTGAACAGTGTTTATCGAGTGTTCAACTAGTTTTCGAAAGTTTGGCCAATATATTTCAATTCACAGTTGTTGCATGGTATTTTATAAACAACATTGAAGCTTCCAATTAGTAGAAGTTTTTAATATACTAATTTTTTCAATTTTAAAATTTTTTAGGCCATATACGGGTATCCCACAATGCTGTTTACACGCAATATCTCCCTTATTTGAAAAGATAAACAAATCAACCAAAAACTATTGTGAATGACTAAAAATGGACCTTCAGAAAACATCTTTAAATGCTGGTTGCATAGCAACGTTTAAGAGATCATGCCAACTTGATTAATTTTTCAAATTGCACTGTCTGTTTTTTTTCACGGAAATGTATTCTTAACTTCATTCTGCATACGGGAGTATGCCTTACTTAATTATCTAATGTGCATTTAGGGCATTAAAAATATTTTTTATAAATTGTACATTTCATAATCACTAACTAAATTATTTATTCAAAAATATGATTAAGCCGTGTCTACAAGGAAACTACCGAAGCACTTTAAAGCCCGTGTAGAGTCCACAGGAGGGCATTTTGAGCATTTACTTTAAGTTTAAGATAAATTCAACTTATAAAAAAAATTTTTTCAACCCCTAAATGCACATTATAATAATTAAGTAAGGCATACTACCGTATGCAGAATGAAGTTAAGAATACATTACCGTGAAAAAAACAGAGGGTGCAATTTGAAAAATTAATCAAGTTTGCATGATCTCTTAGACGTTGCTATGCAACCAGCATTTAAAGATGTTTTCTGAAGGTCCATTTTGAGTTATTCACAATAGTTTTTGGTTGATTTGTTTATCTTTTCAATAAAGGGAGATATTGCGTGTAAACAGCATTGTGGGACACCCTGTATAATAACAATAAGAGAATAGTAAGAAATTTTACAACAATAAAAGCGGTTATCTTGAAAGGGTTTTCGAAAGGATTTCTGTTCACTTTTTTATACGTATCAACATATATTTATGACATACGTTTAGCATAAAACTAAGGCCCAGTTTTTTTTTAATAATTCAAAAGAACCGCCTTATGAATACTACTTCCGTTTATTCTACGATAGTTCTCAACAGATTTGTTATCCCTCATAACAAAACCATCTTACGTAACCATACTAAACGTTTAATGTAGGTTGCGTTTAATTTTTTCCATTTATTCATTTTATTCTCTACCCTTCGTCGTTTCTTATTGTTTTATCTGGAACAGCTTTTTAGATAATCGTTTTGCTTTACTATATTTTTATATAATAAAGACCGGGCGGGCGGTCCTGTTATGTAAGAGGAACGCCAAGGTGAACGAGTCCGTTTTGTGTGTGTTTTATGTTTCTGTTTATTTCGTTTTTTTTTCTCTCGTCGTTCAGGTTTGTTGTGGACGACGAAATTCGTCTTTTTTATTACTTTCCTTCTCCGCCGGTGGACAAAATACATTCATTACTTAACTATAATTGCATTTGATCGTATATAAAGCTTTTAGCTTTTTTACTTGTTTGTTTGTGTACTGCGAGTTGTAGAAGCCATTAAGAAAATAATTCTTTTAAAGTATCTTCAAGTAGTATTTATTATCATGGCATTATTTGTTTGTTAATTGTAATTTTATTCAAGTATTTCATGTGTTTATTTGCATTAGATAAAGTATGACTTTACATGCATTCTTTTGTTCAATGAATACAAAAATACATCTCTTTACAAACGTTGCAAACGTGCCAGTGCAGTATACTTTGAAATGGTGGAAACTATATTAGAGGTGTGCGGACATCAGGTTTTTAACTCCCCCCCCCGACCCCACCCGTTGCTATGTTCTCATGGACGTGTGCCTGTCTGTACTGAAGGCCCACGAAACTTCCCATAACTCATTGCGACAATGTTACGATTTACTGCTCTAATTTCAGGAGTGGTGGCTTCAGGTGTCGAATACACCTTGGCGGCCATAGAATGTCTTCGAAAGAAGAAATTAAGTGATTTGAAAGAAATCTTCTTAAGGGTCTACAGTACGTGGGAATTTATGATAGCTAAAATGCTTTTCGCTCTATACTTCTCATTCAGTTATTTCATAAAATTTTCATACTCTATTTGAACCAAAATAAAAAGGAAAGTCCATTCTATAGAGGTGCTTTTTCGGATTTAAGAAAACAATTTTTTTTGTTGTACAAAGTTTACAAGAAAAACGCAGAAAAATTAATTGATGTTTAAAAAAGTCCTAAAATATTAACCAAGGGTAATTCTGAAAAAAATCAAAAGCTCTGGTGTAGCTTATTAATCGTACTTCACTTTGCTTTTTGTTTCATTTTATTAGATCAATTAATAAGATCAGGAGACGAATAATTGGAAATCAATTTTCTTTGGATTTTTTAGTTATTATTGGTGTCAAAAGAGGCCACTACATTTGCTAAATACTGTAAACACTAAACGTGGTCCCGCCTACTTTAGAGACATGCGTGCGATAATAGACCATATGAACAAAATGTAGCAAATGCTTTTATTACATATGTAGCTAATTAAATACTTATACTTTATTACTGCTTTACTAATTAAGTATCGTATGTTTCATCTTTTATTCTTTATTCATAATTGTAAAAGCATTTGCTGCATTGTATTCATATCGCCCATTGTTTAAATTAAACTATGTATATTTATGTTAATTGAAAATAAAACTAAACGATTAAACGTACTATGATATATTTAATTGTAAACTGTAAAGCATAAATAAAATCTAACATCAGCTCTAATGGTACTATAAAATGCGCGTTAGCTTCAAGACCAACTAAACCTTGTGGCTTGATGTCGAAGGTGCTTGCATCACAATTCATGTATCGCAGGATCGATCCCTGCTCGGGTAGTTTTTTTTAATTTGAACTTGTTAGTTCTTAAAAAGAATAATTATTTACTTAATTATTTGAATTATATTTTTTAATGTTATTTGTTTTTATTATTATTGTTCTTGTTCTTGTTCTATAAAAAAACCTACCGGACAGGAATCGATCCTGTGACCTTCGAAGCATAGGGGATAATTGTTGAATGCGCTCACCTACATTGTAAACCATTAGAGCTAATATTAGATTTTATTTATTTATGCTTTACAATTAAATATTAAATGACGTGACGCCGAATTCAAAAATTTCTTTTTTAAATGAAAGTAAATTCAAAATAACGGAATATGTGTTTCTGCATTTAATATAATGCGACACAAATTAACGCATATAAGATGCAAGGTATTAACTTGGTACCTATAAAAGAATTCTCCTAACGGAAAGGCGCGGTGGCTGAAAAGTACAGTAACCGCCTTTACAGATTTCCGCCAGCTGAATAATTTTTTTTTAGATTATTTTTAATAAAACTACATCCTGTTTAAAATTGGATTATTTTGTAAATTTAATTCAATAAAATTTTTAATCGTATATTGAAATCGACGTCATGTCAGCTCCCCTTGTTGAACAATGACTAAAAGGGATAATTTTATGCATTTTATGTAATTATTTTTTTGTAAATGTTATAGTATTTACAAAAAAAAGTTTATAAAATATATTAAATAATAATTAAAAAATATTTTGCATTAGCTGAGATTTGAACTCTCGTTCGTTTATTCGAAACTAGTACGCATAATCGAATGCAGCATTCGACTATGAAGCTGTTGTCATACATTTCTTCTTTAATGAATGTTCATTTATTATACCTTTTTGGTTGATTCTTTTTTATTATTACTTGCTTTTTAATTCTTTTTTACAATATTACTAATTACAGTATATTTACTTATCAATTGATTAACATTAACTAATCAACAATTAATATTAATTCATCTACGCATGTAAGATTTATGCTTACTAAATATAAATTTCGTTGAAACTCTATAACAAAGAGGGGAAATGAGTAGGAGAGAGATGCATGATTTTTACTACTCAATATGGGCGTGTAATTTTAGCAAACGAATCCACCCATATTTCAGATAATTTTTTCGAGGTTATGTCAAAAACGATAAATGCTCCTGCATGGTATAGGCCCTTAATACGGTTATGTTATTTCTAGCTGCGTGAGCAGTTCCTCCGTCTTGTTGAAACCGTACTTATTCTACTTATTTACTTCTAAGATTCCATATTCTTATGTAATTCTTTTCTTGTCCTTTTCTATTATTATTCTATTCTTCTGTTATTGGTTTATTGTTCGCGATTGAGAAGGTCTCAATCTCTTTCCCGGACTCTTATTATCTCTTATTATATCGCACTTAATTTTGTCTTTTAATTAATTTAATCTTTGTCTGATTACATTTTTTTGGTTTTCTTCCCTTGCAATACCTTCTAATCTTGAATTGCATTTTGCTCTCTTCCACTGTTAGATAATCTTCGACGTATGAATATGTTTTTCCTCTTCGTAGGGACTTGTTTTCATTATTTCTGTTTTATTTATCACACATTTTTTCCATATTTATTTCCCATTTCAAAACGTCCTGTACCTCATTTTCTATTTTCTATCCCTAATTTAATTCCGTTTATTGCTATATTTACGCTCTTTCTTTTCCTTCTCTTAACCTTCTATTCAATTTTTCCATTTTTCGTTGCTTTATTTCTTTTTCCACTTTTTATCCGTCTTCTCTCTTTCTATAATTTCGTCTACAGGACGTCTTACTGCATGATTTCTTTCTCAGTTACTCAGTAATTGGTGTCACCATCTCCTTTAGCTCTTTTATTGCATTCGCTTCCTATTTATTTATATCTATTTCACTCTGTTCGTATTCTGCTGTTATTATTATTTCCTTACTTCTTACAACAATCTTTCATTTTTTTTTGTCGCCTCATTTTGTTATCTTGATCTTTTCTTTGCGTGCTATCGTTCTGTCTCGGTATTTTAATCGTTTCTACTTGACACCATCCATTTTCGTAAAAACAGGATTCGTTTTCGGGATCTTTCAGACTTTAACGATTTGAGAACTTAAGGATTGTAATACATGAAAGTTTCATAATTTCAGAATTGAAGTGGTTCTGACTGCTTCAGTTTATATCAACTCCGAGTTAAAAGGTTTTAAGATTTTCCTATATCTAAGGTTCATAGACCAATATTAGATTTTACACGTTTTAAAGGGTGGTTGTTTCAGACACCAAGATTACGTATGTTGAAGTTTTTATTAAATACGAACAGTTTCAGACCGCTTTGCAAAAATGACAATATGTATGTACAATGCAATAATGCAACTACTTTAATTAAATCATTAAATAATATAATAAACAATTAATAACAACCAACAATCTTAACAACTCAATAAACTGTTTGGCATGCACTATACCTAAATGAATTGTAAACTTCAGTTATAATGGATTTTTTTCCAACGAATATTTCAATTTTGTATAATTTTTATTGAATCATCAATTCAATAGGCTGTTTGTAACTGATCTTGTGTATTCTAATTAACTTGTTTGATTCGATGAGATTTAATTTTTTTTCAATATTCAATAAACTGTTTTTACCCTCCTATGGTATTTTTGCTATCAGAGTTTTCCGACTTACGATCATTCATCAATTCATTATTTGAATTTGATTATCGCATGTTTTGTAGAATTTCTTATCGTATCTTTGTTTATATCCGGGGAGCACATTTGGATTTATAATTAGAATCCACTAATCTCCTTTTTGTTTGTGTTGTAATACTTAAACTCAATTTAATTGTTGTTTTGAGTCGTTATTTTTTATTTAATTTTTGATACATAATTAGAAAACGTATACGTTATCTTGATACAATTTAGTTTAGCACGAATTACTTTACAGGTATCAAGCAACTGTTTCACGAGTGTCACTAATTATCTTATGAGTCCCGATAATTATTGTGTGGAATAATAATTTATCCAAAGCAGTGAAGCTTTATCGATCTCGTCAATAACCGTACCCGGTTTGATAGATTGCTTGATTATGATACGGGAAGTTTATTCAGGTTTGAAGATCTACAATTCTAGTTTAATTGTACTAATCAAAAGAGTAAAGGAACATTTAGATAGAAAGCAACCATTCTAAAGTCTAGTACTGTATTGTATTTAAATTATATTGTAAATATTTGGAGATCCGTCAATTATTATTTGTGTAAGTTACTAGTAACTACACAGTAAAAAATGGAGTGTTAACTTTTACACTCAAATAACACCCAGAGTGGTTCCTATTTATCCACACTGATGAGTGTAAATAACATTGGTCTTAAAAGTGGTAAAATATATAACAACTTTAACCTTCAATGCAGGTTAAAGTCATGGACACTGAGTGTAAAAATGACAACCATATTGTTGTGAGAAAACATTTGTTGAGTGTAAAGTATGCACGAACTGAGTGTTAATTTCCCATTCTTTTAGTGTAAAAATTATTGCTTATAACGGTAAGGAACATTTTTTTAATAGAAAAGGAACCATGTGGTGGTGGTAGTGGTTACAATCATTTATTGGAGTGTACAAAAAGAAAAAAGTAAAAAAATAATGCACACAAATATTAGTTTTATTTTAAAACAAAATGCAAAATATAAATACATTCTAAATCTAAATAATCCAATGTAAATACATACTGTGATGATTTTCCTTCATTATTTGAAAATCATGAATTCTTAATTTTGTTACCCAATGTAAAAATGTTCAAAGTTGACTGTTTGTGTTTATCATTGTAATTATGAGTTTCTGTAATTAAAGTTTTATTAAAATTATTTACACATTCTAATTTACATTACAAACCTTACCTGTAATTATAGAAACGACATTTAATGTCACTAATCACAATGTCAGTAATCACATGTTAATAATCACACGTTTTATAAACACATGTGCGCCATCTTTTTAAGCTGAGTTTGGCCGTCCAAATACCGACCTACTATACCGACATATACTTCATCACATATATACTTATGTAGGTACTACATAGCAGGAACCAGAAACGGTTTTACACTTAAATGGTTCTTTGTAAACCAAAAATCTGAAAATAATTTTATCTATTATTTATCCATAATTCACGTAAACATTATTATTTATATTTATGCATAATGATGATTGAAATTACAAAGGATCAACATGGCTGCCAAAACTCTTACATAAGAAAAAGCTGAATAGACACAACCAGGACTGGAAATTATAGTTTTAAAATCTTACCTAATTGCACAATATCGTAGAAAGATGCATCCCCTTCTATTTTAGCATATTTACTTTTATTGGCTAGTTGAATCTTAAAAATCATTGTGACTTTCAAAGACAACTAACTACATTCAAACACAAACAGTAAATAAAAGTGCTCACGTCCAATCGTGATTATTCGCGTTGGAGGTGAATGTTCGGTGGACGACACTCGCGAGGGTTAAATCGGTTTTGTTGGCAATCTCATTAACACTCTTTACTGCTGTTAACATGCTAGAATAGTGAAATACATTTTCTGAAAGATGACTCTTACACTAACGAGAATATCTTTACCAAATTCAAATGATTTGTACACCAAAAACATTATTTTTAACCATTTTTTAAATTAAGATAACACTCATAAGAAAATTGTTGCTGCGTGTTAATTTTGGTTGTTAATTTCATTCACATGAGTGTAGAAATTCACACTCAGATATTTCACCACACCAAATATGTTTTTCACCACCACTGCATTTTTTACTGTGTATTAAAAGTTCATTTCTTATTTTATTAAACTACCAAATAAGAGAGCATACAATCTTTTTCCAGTTGAAGACGTGGAGGTACCAACGTACAATTTCTTATTAACAACTTTCTTAACTCGATCGATGTTTTCTTTCAAGTATTGAATAAACAAATGAAATCTACCTACTCTGTATTTTTCTGTAATAATAGAACAGAAAAGAAATAGGCACAGTATAAAATAACAATAAGGCTTTGCAAAGTTCGTCGTCAGAGTTTTAAAATTAAAGATTTAATCCTACCGATTATTAAACATGTCAATATTATTATAACCGTAAGTTTCTTCGTACAGGTTGTTATAAAAAAATCGATTGATTACTTCACAATCAGGTTCAGAAGGTTTTCTGAACTTATAAAACGTTTACTGAGAACAGCTTGCTTCTGGAAAGATTTTGGGATGTGTTGATTAGGCAAGCTAATAACACATGGCAAAATTTTCCAAAACGGTTTAGATACCCAAGAGGATGGCTGCATAATTTAAAGGGTTTTTTATTTTATTTCAGGATGTTTGTTTCAACCTGTCACCTGCTAGAACATTCTATGCTAACAGCTTAACAACCAAATTCATTATTAGCGATAAATAACGTATGTACATACATACGTTATTTATGATGCACTTTATTAGTTGATTAATTTACTGGCTTGAGGTGTTGTACACTTGTCTTTCTGTTTCTGCTTGTTTTTCTAAACCATTGTTGTATAGTTCTTCAATTAACAATTCTTCAATTGCAGGCAGCTATGTTACCGTTGCCTGAAGAAAAATAAATACATTTTTGTCGTTAGAAAGTAGACGTTTACTTGATTTTCATCCTTAATTATCTAGTTAACTGTACCCGATCCTCCGCCCATATCGCAATCACGTGTAAAAGCAAGATCGAGCAGAAATCTCGATAACTTGGTGTCACGTAAGAGATGTTCCTAGGTGTTGTGTTCAGCGATAAAACTACCCACTTTTCGAAGGTTCGATACTTTTAAATAAAATTCTTTAATTCTCAGAACACAAAACAACTTGCACATTTATTTTTGACGTTACAAAGCAAGACACTTGACAATTTCAACAACGCTCTTTCTAGAATTGAATGAAGGTAACATTGTTTCTGAAAGGTCATAAATCCAACACTAGGAGTGGGCCCCTTCAAGTTAGTTAACACAAACACGTAGATCTTTTAAGTGTTCAAGATAACCAACACTTACATATAGTAGACGTACAGATAGGAAAATATTACATAGAAATAAGTACCACCCATATAAAATGCAAGTCCTTTGGGAACTTTTTGAAGACGATTTGGACAAACATCTTGAATTTTGTGAACGTTTACAAGGAATGTGCCATGCAAAACCAAATGCTCTTCAAAACATAGTTTATTCTGATAAGTTTAGTTTTTTACCTAAACGGTGGTGTAAATACTCGCTACTGGTATTACACAAATCGGTACTGGACGAGGGAGGTGCATATTCAGTATAATCAAAAAATAAATGTTTGGGCTGCCAATGTCAGAAACATTATAATAACAGGACAATTTCTGGAAAAAGCTTGAGCGATATTTACGATTTTTACAAGACGGTCTTGTCCGTGCACTTACCATACTGTTTCATGCGGAAAAAAATTCGGATTTACCCCATCAAGACATCTGGTTTCAACAGGATAGGGCTATCCCCCTCATTATGCGACAGAAGTGCGTATTAAAGCAATATATTTCAAAACAGATGGATTGAAAGAACATGGTTGATTGAGAGGCCACTCAGATACCCTGATTTAACGCCTCTTGATTTCTTTTTGTGGGGATACCTCAAAAGTACAACGTACAAAACAAAACCAACACACTGAGAAAAAGGTTTATTTCCAAATACAAAATATATTTACTTAGGTACAATTGAGAGTTCTTTAATTAAAGCTAACAAATGTTTTTTAGTTTAATATTGCTGTTTTTAAAAGAACGAAACAAGATATTTTGCTTCAAGTTGGTACTTTATTTGAGTATAATTTATTTCAGTGTTATAAATATTTTTTGACTTAACGCTATCAGTTTAGTTGACCAGCTCTTTATTTAAATAAAATGAATTATTATAATGGGACTGATTTAATGTGACAATTGCAACAACTGTGTGATAATGTGATAAAGTTCTCCGAACTAAATTATGAATTGCTGATATTCTATCTTTATTTACTGCAAGTTTGCGTTCCGTGCAGAATATAAAATACTTATTTAAATGAATTGCTGTTAATTTAGTTTTACGATCTCTTTGTTCATAAAATGTTCGTTAAGATGACGCGTGCAAAAAGATTGCATCACAACATTTCGATCTTCACCAAGTTTGGAAGTTCTATTACACGGGTTGCAGTTATAGTTAATTGTGATTGCTGATTAAGTGTTTCCTATTTCAATGAGTGACCAAAAAAGTTAAAATTCTTTTAATCTTAAGTGGAACGGGAAAGAACAGCTGATTGATTATTTTAAAGGTAAGAAAAACTTGATTGATTAGTGCAATATTTAAGTAAGTCATTGTGCAATTCTTAGAAGTACCAGTAACTAATCAAAGTACTAACTATATATTCAATTAATTTTTAGATAGTTTTATATTACACTGAAAGAAGGAAATTGTTAAATCAAAGAATAAACCAGGATATTCTAAACTTTAAATATGTGCAATGTGTGCAAAATAAAATGTTAATTTTGTTTTGTTAGTTCAACAATCTGCATCTTTCGGTTAAAGGTTTAAACTGTTTTAACATTCGTTTTGAACAAAATTAACATTGTTGATCTTATATTAAACAATTTCTAATGTTGTGAGAAATGTTTTTACCTATTCGCTTTAAGTTTTAAGAAAATATAAATATCAAACAAAACAATTACATTTAATTATCATTAAAACTTCATTCAAAGCAACATTGGTAATCAGCTTAACAGTCTTTTTGTTGTGTCAACAATAAATAATTTTTGAACAAGAAATTTTTGAATCAACATTTTCATTTCTCTCAGTGTATACATTTATCATGTTTGTTTTAATATTCGGAGTTTGTAGATTCGGGAATAGTGATGAAATTATCACTTATACGAGTATCATCGTTGGTTCCACCGGCACCAGGAGAAAATGCAGTTCAAGCCAAGCAAGGTAACAGCAATTTTGGAATCCTACCACTCATGAAGCAAAAGTGGGGATTATTTTACACGTGAAGGTACAAATTATTGCATTAAATCAAAAAGTAATAGGTATCTTATTCATTATTTTTGTTACAGATTCCTGGTGCACTAGAAGAATGGGTAAACATAAAGAAGACTAAAATAAAATGGCCAATTTTGGATTTACCTTTCAACAATTCATTATATGTTTGTAGTAGTGAGTAGTTCAATAACAGGCATTCAAAATACTTGATAAATATTATGTTGATGTTTGATTTATGAAATTATTTTCATTAATTATTGGCTAATTTCACGCCAAATCACCTAGAGCCATTTGCTTCAAGTGTTAGATTTTTTCAAATTTCTTTCTTGTATAGACACATAAATTATTAAATGACATTAAATTAACTTTTTTAGATTTCTTGGATGATTTCTGGATGAAAACGGCCGAAGATTTTTGAAAATTTCGATATCTTTGCAAATACTGCTATCCTACACTGCGCATCATCTGACTTATTGTCATTACTCTGTTTTTTCCGAGTTATCTGGCTCATCCAGGTGTCAGATTAAAAGCTAGTTTTTAGATCTTTCAGATTATATCAAGAAACGTTCAAAGACATTGCACAGTAGAAAAGCAAATTTTAGTGTTTTACAAATTTTGACATTGCTCCTGTGAGTATCACAGCTTTGAATCTTGTTTTATAGAATTACCTTAGCATATACATGGCTTGGTTAAAAAATAAAAAGGGTGTTCTTTGTAGTTTTAAAAAAATTATTTTTGAAAAAATTTGTTCTCAGAGCCTCCTCTTTTTCTACTGTTCAATGCCTGTTGCACGTTTCTTGATATACTCTGAAAGATCCAAAAACTATTTTTAATCTGATACCTGAATTAGCCAGATAACATAAAAAATAAGGGAGTTATGACAATTTTAGCCAGATGATGCAAAGTGTGGGATAGCAGTATTTTCACCCAAAAAATTAGCTTAGTGTCATTTCATAATTCGAGGGCATCTGATCAGAGGGGCGAATTGTGATTTTTGTTTTGTAAGACATTAATCTGGCCATACAAAACATTCGCCTGTTTTGAGAGACAAAAGATCACAAATTTGGTGATACGTGAATGTATGTATCTATGCAAGGAAAAAATCTGAACAAAATCTGAGATATCGAAGCACGGTCATGTTTTAAAATTAGGTGATTTGGCATGAAATTAGCCTATTACTAATGTAGAAAAATGTTTTGTATCTGTAAATTTGAAATAAAACACATTAAAGGTAAATCAGATGTTTTATTGTCTAAAAAGAATGGTGAAGTTTTGTGAACAAAACATGATTTCATTCAATTTTTATAAATAATTAAAAGAAGTAACAATCAATTCTATTAACAATTTGATTTAGTTGTGACATGCATACTTTAATTACGAATATTTTGCTTGCCTTGAGGTAAATAATAATTTAATTTCTTTTAAACTAGCCAACCTTGCAATCAAATTTTCATTAATGTAAAAGAACAAAAAATTTGGTTGTTACAAATAATCCCGAATTATGAAGAAATAATCCGAAGAATGAAACAATTCTGAAGCATACTTCCGGGAAGACGGCCTACATTTCCTACAACCTAAGATTTAGTTGATCTAAATAATTAGTTCTATGTTACAACTATTTTACTTATGTTATGGCAAATAAGCCATAGGTTGTAGGAATTATATTTAGTTCTGTGAAACAAACAATATATTTGACTTAACTTTCCGCTTTGTTTCTTTAGAAACACTTTTATTTCAGTTACATAATTCTTGACTCTACTAAATTATTGCTTAATTGTAATATCGAACTTAAGCCTTTGGTTCATATAACTGTATCTTTGTTTCGACGTATTCAACTTTAGTATTTGTTTACCTCAAATAAATTTTAGTTACATCTAATAAACCTTTTTCTCAGTGCAGATATACAGCATTTAAAAAATCCGCATTGAACGGGAGTTATCAGGCTTATCACATCGGAAATAGTTAAAAATAATCAAGAGGAATTTACCATTCGTTTAGGTTATTGTTAAATAATTTGAATTTGTGGTAAACTAAAAATAAAATACATTGAAATAATAAGAAAATCTTTGTTTAAAAAAATACTAAATCGCTCAAACACGTGGAGTTAAAAAATGTTACTACCTATCTGTCATAGTTTGTCAATAATTAAAAAACAATTTTAGTTAAAAGGGAAAATACATAAAAAATGTTTAGAGTTTTTAAGTACACAATTCGAAATTGCCGAAAAATTGGAGGTTACGATTTGAAAAATCAGAGTTGATGTTAGACCAGGTTTGTGGAGACACCCAGTATATAATAAAAAATGTTTTAAAAATAAAATCGACGAATCCCAACGATTTCTTTAAACATTAAGCATTTTTGAAATAGTATTGAATTTATTCCTTACTTTTTAACCTCGCTATAATAAAGTGTATAAATATATGAATTAATATTAATTAAAAAATTGATAATTTATCTCAATTTATTGTTATTTTCTAGAAATACCTATAATGTATGTATAAATTGAAAAACAATCTGGAAATACGTAACTGTGTGTAGCAATAAAATTATGTATATACGTAGATAATAATATTTCCAATAAAACTGCTTCAAATTCCAAGAATATGTTGAAAATATCAACGAACCTTGCTCTTTGATATTATACTTTGTATAAAATAGAAGTGCAGACTTTGTTAAGCTGTACGCTATATAACCTATTATATAACCATTAATTAAATTACAGTTAAATATTGTTTCAACGTAATAGACGGCAAATGATACATGTTTGTCCGATTATTATGAAAAACGCTGGTCTGTTATTAACATTTTATAATTATTTTTAAAAACAACATTTTGCTATAATCAGCAATGGGAAACTGCTGATATATTCAATATTATTTTTATTCCTTTAAAACGTAATCTAGCACCGCATTTAAAAATGGTAAATAAACGTGATAATTGTTTTCGTCGAGTTAACCTTGACCTTGACTATAGTTATTTTTAGCAATGCGGGCAGTCAGTCTGCTTTGTTTACCGCTACTTAACTAAAGTTTTTTTATAAAAGAGGCATTATTATGTATTACTATTATTATTAAAGGTGTCCCCTTTTTTATTTTGTTCTTCTTTCTCCGTTAATCATAATAGTGTGTGGAAGCACCTGGTTTCCTGTGGGTCGTGTTCTTACTACGTAATTTGCTCCCCCCCTTTGTTTCGGTATACTAATATAGATTATAGAATCTATACGTATAGTAATTTTTTCAGACGTAGTAAATATGTACGGTATTGGACGATAAAAACGGACAGTGCTAGCAACAAATAAATGGATTTGCATGCTTAGATAAGAGGGCACACCTTGTGATAGTATCATCCTCTTACGCAGTAGTGTTATTTTTATTTTTGACACAATTATTAGCATCTATTTTGCATGTTTTGAAGAAACCCAGGGCTTATTCATTTCATTACCTTAATAAAATAAGACTGTATTATTATACATAATACCAGAGATAGCATCTGCATTTCCAGTAAATAAAACCCGGAATATAAATAGCCGAAAATTTTGTAATAAAATCACGTTTGGCTAAAAACAAACAATAATAATAAACACAACATAAATCTAATAAAATGGTCACGCTATTTACAGTTGACCTCGTAGCAGTAATTTTGCTTAATTATTATTATTGCGCACATTATTAAGTACCATACGTAAAGCACGTACTATTATTATGAATTTTGCTATTTTTTGTTGACGCTGGTCATGTTCATATATGTATTAGATATTTACACACATACTTGCTTGTAAATACTATAAATAAAGTACCGTTAGATAGCGAGAACTCTTATTAGATAATAAAAGTTGTTCAACTTTTTAAATATTTTCTTATGTCATAACTCATAAACAATAATATTATTATATAAATAGTAGATGAGTCTATTAGTCAATCTTATTACAGGGATGATTAGTAATAGAAATTACATAAATATCGGAAGGTGGGCGGGGCTTAGTTTTTTTAGAATTATTATTTATTGTTATTTTTTAATATGCAAACATCATTACGCATTTATATGGACGGAATCATCCCAATATCTTACTATATTGATGACCTAATGGGAAACCAAAATATTTACTTCACTCACGGTTCTTTGCAAATACTACACTGATGGATCAAAATACTATTTGTTAACCGTAAGTTTATTCAAGTTGTACTATAGTGTTTAGAAGATTAATGTAGTAATACAGGTTGCTTGTGTGTGGTTGGTCTTGTACACTACTTATATGTTATCTCTTGTAGAAGACAATAATAGACATGTTTACTTCTATGAGATATTTATTTATATTTCTTGTTGATTACTGTTGTCATGGCAATCACTTAGCATGCAATGCCTTCTTGAGGTAATATGTATGTAATACCATTACATTACACTCCGGGTAAAAAAAGGCTGAACATGTACCAAAAGGTATGAGCCGTGAGTCAAAAGGGCATTTAATGCATTCCTCAACAAAAAAATAGCATACATTAATGTCGTACTTGTATGTATTGGCATGTTTAATGTATACTAGCTACAAAAAATTGAGGTCGTTTGCATCTTTTCAATGGTTCCTTACATGCTATGACAATAAAACTTATGCTAATAATTAGGTGCTAAAAACCAAAGAATTGAAAGGCCTTTGCTGCTGATAGCTAAGGGGCATCAATTGCTTAGGGCCAAACATGTGTTGCTTATTGCAAGGTGATGTCGCAAACTTAACCTAATTAAAATAAAATTGATGGTACAGGAATCACTTGTTAGGACGTTCTGTAATTCTTACTAGAAAGAATTACAATTACAAATAAAATTTAGGAACGTGAACAAAACCAAGGAACAACATAATAAGTGTTTCGTGAACAAGTGATGCTTGCGTTACGATTTATTTGTTGTAACTTTTAAAATTAAAATAACTATGCTAATTGAATCTAAAAGCGTTAGCCTAAGTAGTAAGTTTGTGGTCAACATTGATAAACATTGATCCGTAGGAATGGAAGAAGTGGGGTTGTACTCATAAAACAGATGCAGCATTCATAGCATTGTCCTAAGATTGTAGGAAGTACTAGGTGAAATTGCCTGTTGGAGAGTATGATTGAATCTTCTTGTATCCTGTTATTTGAGGAGAATGAAAACTTGCAGCTTAATCCGCTAGCATATATATTTGGGAGGTCCAAATGCTATTCAGGATTGATTAGTTGAATGTTATCAATGTATGATATCACGTAATGTCGAGTTGACAAGGCTCACGTGGCAAAATATAAGTCACTACTGTTATTTTGCACTTGTGTTTATGGTGTATAACTTGAAAAGTACTTGAAAGTTAGTACACTGCACATAATGCCAAAGTTTATTAGCGAAATGGATTTTGCTATTTTGATAAGATAATTTGAGTTCGGTCAATAGCAGTTGCACTGTTGTAATTTTCTCGGTTAGCAAAAAGTCGAATGTTCGCATTGTTTGAATTACGAGGTAATATGGTTGTTTAATCGCGTGACCTTTGCATAAAATTTCGCGTTTTGACATAACAAAATTTTGTTGGTTAAGTTTGTTGCGAAGTTCGTTGATGGTTATCATAGAAAACAAACTAAACATCAAAATTAAATAAAGAAAAAAAGATATTAATCCTGTTATATCCAAGAAAAATCTCAAAACGCATTCGCTATGATTCAATTTTAGCTGTACCTTAACTGACTGTGATGTTTTTTAATGTTTGTAGGAGATTTTGATTCTGTTTGGTTGTGGAATAAATGTACTTTTGGAATTAAATTATTTGTAATAGTTTCTGTAATGGAAGTATTAACCTGCGAAACGTGCTTTTTAATAATTGAATAGTCAGGTTTATCAACACAGAATGTATCAGTGGATGCTGATACATCTAAAAAGTCATTGAATTGATAAATGACGTTTTGAGTATCGTCACTTAATTGGTGGTTAGAATCCTGAATTTGTCACGGATCGTGCGATATTTGATTACAGTTTGTTTGTTTGTTTGTGTTTGGGCGAGGAATCAGGATAGCGGAGCATCCGTCGTACCTCATGGCACCGATTGCTATGATCATTTGGCCGACCCTACTAGAATTTAGCCGAATCTGGGGGAATTCCACTCCCAGTAGGGATCTTTATCGTGCCAAACATCGCATTGACACGGGACCTACAGTTTTACTTCCTCTCCGAAAAGAAGGCATGTTTTAAATTTTTTCTCCCCTATGAAAAATTACCAGTTCGGCCGGGGATCGAACCTGCGATCTTTGGACTATGAAGCAAACATGCAAACCACTAATCCACCGAGACTGGCATTACTGTTTGTGTTTAAGAAATTATAAGGATAAATGATTTCGTTTTTAAATAGGTTAACTAGACCAAAAAATTCAGGTGAATCATTTTGCTGTAACCAGAAATCTGTAATCTCTTTGGGAGAATAGATAGTATTTTATGTTGGGTTGTATGAAGTAGGTTTATCTAAAGAAGAACCCAAGTAGTATTTTAATAATTCGTTGATGAACGTGCTGTATGGTTCGAATGAAAGTTTATTAATATCAATAAACATGATTAGATTCGAATGGAGTTGCAAAATGTTATATGGCAAGTTTGAAATCAGAACATTATATCTTTGAATCACGTTGTCAATATGTAGGAAGTCAAAAGTATCAATCGATTAAGATTATTGGACATTTGTACATGCGAACTGTCAAAAATAGGAAATTTACTAACTTTGCCATATTGAAACGTAACCAATAAAATATAGTTTACTTATCTTATTTAAATGATAAAAAATGATATTTATAAACTTCTGAAAGTCGACTGCTTGCGTGAGATAATCAAATAACCAATTCAAGGAACTCCAGGTTGCAGGTTGCGTTTGTCGGCAGAGACAGAAAACCAGAGCAATGGAATATTGAAGATATGGTGTTGATCATCTAAGTTCTTCTTACGTAGCGTCGGAGGTCACCAATGTAGTGTTTTGACTACTTATATGTTATCTCTTGTAGAAGACAATAATAGACATGTTTACTCCTATGAGATATTTATTTATATTTCTTGTTGATTACTGTTGTCATGGCAATCATTTAGCACGCAATGCCTTCTTGAGGTAATATGTATGTAATATCATTACAGTACATTATAAAGCAAAAAAGGAGGTTACGCTATTTATACATATTGTTATAATATTTTAATACGGGGTGGTTTGTTTAAATTAACACAGACACATATGATACGTAATAAAGATGCAATAAACAACTCACTACTTGCTTACCTTTAATTGCTCCGGCTAAATATATTATAGTAAAAAGTCTAATTCTCCACAAATTGAAACTTTCTAAGGCTTAGGGTCGCTTCTATAGATATCTAAATTGTTATACTATACATTATAAGCACACAGTAATATAAAAACAGATACACAAAGTAATTTTTCAATAATAACAACTTTATTTTCATAATTTAACAGATACCAAACAACAAAAAAAAAGAAAATTGAAACTAGATACCAAAAATAATCGGTTTTATCTTTTAGTAAGTTAAATTAGTATAAATATTTAAATGCAATCATATGGAAACATTTAATTATTAGCTTCTATCTTTTTAATAGTATCGTTAAATTATTTCTTTATATTAATTCCAAAATAGTTCAGTATTCTTTATTTGAAGATTAATACTTTTGGTATCACCATATTTCTTAATTATTAAAATTAAAACTAACTACTGTTAAAAACTCGCTTTGATATACTATTAGCAATTAATAAAATTTCCATCGCAGAATAAATTAACACTTGATTAATTTGATGCACTTTTTAAATAATCACTCAGATTTACCGAACTAAACAAAAGAACATTAACATTAATTACTATTGAATGCCAAAGTAAGGTAGAAAATACATGCATACCTCCCCATTACAATGCACCTTGTCTGTCTTAGATTAATTCTTATATTAACTTTAGCCTAAACTTAATTTAAATGCAAAATTAGATCATCATCTCCGACATCTTCAAGGAAAATTAACTAAATTCTATGGGAAAATTTATCAAAACTTTAATTTTGAGATTGAGGTTATGCAACCAATCCAACGTATCGCTTCGAAATTTTATAAATAAGTTTATTTCAAACTATACAGTAAGTGAATTCCTTTTTTGGTATGTCAGATATCATGACAATATATTTAATCTAAAATAAACAAATGATAGTACACAGTAAAATACAACAAAAAAAGGCTTAATGTCATTAGTGCCTATCTTTTTATAGTAACCGAGAAAAAAAAAGTTTTTGAAAAGTGGGTTTGGTGCAGTTGGAGCTAGATGTACTTAACTCCATTTTTACCATGGTTACTGATACATTCATGCAGCTGATGGTGTAAGTGATATCACAGTTTGTTTTGGCTATTATTCTCGTTCCGTCTTATTTAATTTATGAAGATCTAAACTCAATGTGAGCTAATGTTTATGTACTTTAAACGTGTTCATTACTTCGATCTTCCCGGAAGTAGATTTTACGGTATTGTTTTGAATTCTTGGTTTGGCGATGCAAACAATGTTACGACCTAACACTAGGGATAAGAAACAGTTATTCAGGAAATTAAATTATTTACTCAATTTTATCTCAAGAAATAAAATTATAAATAAACTACTCCCAACACAGAGCTTTTATGTTGTTTTAAGAAGTTTATTTATTTGCAGATATTTTAAGAGTAACAACATATTTTATATTTATACTTAATTGTAATAGATATACGAGAGTGGAATATATGATAAGTACATTAGGGTGGGTTAACGTTGAAACTTTTATTAAAATTCAGGTTGTTGTTTTTGTGCATAAAATGAAATTAGGGTTATTACCACAATATTTGACAGATAATTTAATATTAGTAAATGAAATTCACAATCACAATACAAGGTTTAACAATAATTTTTATTTAAGCCGAAGAAATTCATCAAAAGCACAAAATTCACTTTTTTATAATGGGATTATTCTTTACAATCAATTGCCTGAACATAAAAAGGATTTAATTTAAAAATGTTTAAAAGAAAAGTGAAAGAATTCTTTATATCTAGCATCTAGTCATAGAATATATACATATACAGTCATTTATATTATTTATTTTATATATTTTTTATATTTATCTGTTGTTATTGTGCTGTTGGTAATTATTGTAAGAAAGTTGAATGAAAGGGATCCTGTAGTACATATATGTAAAAGTTATAGCAGTTTAGTTATGCTAAATAAAGATTATTATTATTATTATTATTATATTTAATACTGAAGAAAGTCCTGGGAGGCCCCCAAAAAAAGTTTGTGTGAATGAAAAAATTTTTATTCAATACCTGCGTTCAAAGTGCCACTTTTCGTTCCAATTATTAGAAAGAAAAGTAAGACTTTTCTCACCCGCACCTAGTTTTTTTCCCTAGGAAAAAAAAACTTTTACTTTCCCTCAAAAGCGGAAAAAAGTACTTTTTTCCCGCTTTTGAGGGGAGAGGAAAGAAGAAAAAATGCTTGGTGATCACATACCTATCTACGAAATGTATAAACTTGTGAAAAGTAACAATCTTGATGCGACGTTTCCGAACATAGAGATCGCGTTCAGGATTTTCTGATCCTAGATGATTACCAACGCCAGTAGCGAACGATCATTTTCGAAAGTCAAACTGATAAAAAATGAACTGAGAAACAGTATGAGTCAGGAGAGATTAAAATATTTATCTCTGATGAGCATAGAAAATGAAGTTCTTCAAGAAATTGATTTTCAGGAGGTTATCGAAGATTTTGCGTCACAGAAAGCCCTAAAAAACCTTTGTAATAACTATAATATGTAGAAAATAAATTTGTTAAATATCTGTGTTTGTTTAAATTTGTGTTGTTTGTTATTAGTATTTAGTTTTAAAGTAAAAGTCAAGGTTACGTTATAGCTAAACTGGTCCCTTATGCAATAATAAAATATTTTTTTCACTACTAGCTTTAAAACATACTATTATCTAGTCTGTTGTCACCTTGTAAAGTTAGTTTTCTTGCCTAGTGGTAAATAATTTTTTATTATTGACTACTAGTCAATAATCCAGATTTTAGTGTAACACGGGGCAAAAATACATCCCATTATACACTGGCATCCAGGAAAAAATCCGTGATCGCGATAGTACGTTTTTTATGTGAGAAGAATAAAAGGAATAAAAGTACTAGTAGTGAAAAAAATAATATATACACCACGGTTGTGAAGTGTTTTCTAGAGCCTCTCATCTTATATCCCTCGATGCTGCGCATCTCGGGATCTAATAATGCTCGGCTCTAGAAAAAACTCTTCACAACCTTGGTATATAATATACTAATATAAATGTAAAAACATTTCATTTCTTTCTGTCATCTCATGTCAGACTAAAATGGTGGGGTTCATGGTAGGTGATGACGCATTCCAGCAGTCCTCAAAACAGCACCTTTTTAGCTATTTTTGTGCGTAAATTAAACATGGCATGAGGATTTTTGTTCTTACTGACGAGTACTATCATTTCTTAAATGCATGCCGAAGTTTTCTCAACCACCCTGTACAATTTAATAAATGCTCTCAAACCATTATAACGAAATAGCACGCGCTATTCAGCGAGCAGGCAATTTCTTACTGTTTCCATAGTGTCTGTGGATAGACCACGTCCATTTTAATAGGAATCGCCTACTTATCCTATTAGATTTTCATGCCAATCTGGTGACTATTTATCAAGTGTGAAGAGAGTTACACGCGCACGCACATATGCACATATGCACACATACACGCTCAGTGACGGCCAAGCACACACACACACACCCACATATCATAAATAAAAAATATTTGATATTGATAAAAGCCTCTAATTATAAGGCAGCCGTATACACAGCCGAATAAATAATAAAGGGAAGAAATAACTGGGAACATAATGCACTTTAAAATAAATTTTTAATATTTCCCCAAAGCTGACAATATTATAAAATTTTAGTTTTAACGTAGAACAGATAGTATGAGGAGACTTACGACTGACCGCCTGTAACAAAAATAGGTCCCAATTGAAATCGTTATATCATGAGAAATAGATATCGAACAGTAATCGTATTAGCATATTCGTAAACAGCATGGAGTCCAATTCACTACGCTTTTCATGCGCGGTGAAGATGACGCAATACTTCTGGTTGTGACGTCGCGTTTGACTTAGTTTATCTTGGTATCCGTGAATGTTATACGACTGTGCGTGGTATCGTTTTAAAGTTATCGATGAGATGTATTTAAACATATGAAGAACACTTTGCAGTAGTTTGATCTGACCATTTTAAAAATTGTTTTCTAACCGGTGAACACGTTTGTGAACAAATTAAATAAACGCTTTCAAACCATATTCGATTAGCGCATTTCAACTGTCAACTCAACGAGAACTGAGCCTATCTGTGTTTCTTTTTATCTTTTATTATTTTATTTTTGTATTCGAACATTCGAAGACTTAAAAACATTAGTTGAGTCTTGTGTTGGCAAACCTCTCACTTTTGGGAATGTTTCGACAATCAATCCAACCATTATTTTATTTGGAGCAGATCACCCTTCTGAACCTCTGAATAAATTGTTTGGACATTTGTTGGATTGAATCTTGAATCTCAAGATTTTGAAAATTATTCTTTACATATTTTACGGTGGTGACGTCCAGACGGTACCACAACTATTGCCAAACTTCCCCTCATTCAGTAGGATTATCGTAAGTTGACACTTTTGCTTGTTTTCTAAGTTAATTGGCGACTACGAAGGAATGGAGACTAGCCATATATTTATTTTTGAATTTTTAAATGGCCGCAAAGGGCACACCTTTTTCAGGTTTTTACTTTGTACTCAAGGAAGGGAAGAAAAAACGAATTGAAAAAGAAAGTAGGAAGAGGCAATGAGGATTAACATGGTAGTCAATTGTCAATGAATTCAGAGGAAAGCAAAGCGTCGTTTTCCTTCAATCGTCACTCGTCATACGAAAGGAAACAAATTTGCCGTCGACTAGGCAAAATAAGTGCAAGGATGCAACCGTCATTTGTACAATTCTTTCAAAAACCCTACTTCTTCAACCTTTTTGCTTTACCAAATCTAATCATATTTTCTCTATCAATATCTGGCGAAAACAATCGCTTTGTCATTGCGTCCTGCATGCAGTTGTGCTCCTTATTTGGATAAACAAGATGTGTTCTGTTCTGCTCCGCTCCGCTGTCGCGGCGCAAAGTGTGTCTCCTGCTTCCTCCAACATGTTCCATCTTTCAACGTTAGCCTTGCATCTAGACCCTCCGGTCCGTAGTCTGTTGAGCGTCTTCCATTCGCCGAATGTAAGTTGGTTTCTCGGTGCCAATTTTTCCTCTGTTGGTATAAGTGGGGCTGTGGATTTTTCTCGCTATCTTCTAATTTGTTCTGCACTTTGAATTCCTTCCAAGGTTGTGCGATGTCTGAGAAAACTGTGGCGTGATTTGAGGCAGTGAGATTTCAGTGATGGTGTAGATCTGGTTGGGAGGTGTTGAGTTTAGGCATCTAGTAACTTAATCTAACTGCTTCGTTGAGGGCTATATCGAGGTAGGGCGAGGTAGATGCCTCACACTTCGCTACCAAACGTAAACCCAACGTTGGCGTTCGCGAAGTGGTTGGTTGGGCATTTCCAGGATTTTCCTGAGGCTCTTCTTAGTCCGTTGCTTCTAGCTGTTACCTTAGCATTAGTGTTGAGGCAGTGGTGTCTAAAAGGTCAGGGTTCGGTCCAAAGTGTAGCCTGGGTATTTCGGAGTTGTGCAGTTTTGAAACTGCAATGTTCTCCCCAGGTTATGTTAAGATTCCGTTTCAGCATTTTCAAAGTGACGTTATCGACAGATTTGCATTTTTTCTGCATTTGTTTAAAACAGTTAGGTTCATAGAACACTGAGAAATGCTCAAGCACTTTCGTTAGTTAACCTCCTGAAAGCTTTCCACTTGGGCTGCAACTGCGTAGATAAACTGCCTTAATTCTGATTTGATCGTTTGATCATTTGTATAAATATTGTGTAAAGGATGAGACAACTCTAATTTCTTCAGAGAACGGCTTCTCAGCATACAGTTGCTGGTGCCTTTCCAAAAGAGGCTTGCCCTGTGATGTAAGACCAGGTATGTACTCGGTTCTGTAACTACGTGGAATAACTACATCACCTGAAGATCACCGTTAGAGTGCCGATAAAAAATTATAATTGTCTACCACAGGAGCCTATATCTTTGACGCATTTAACGAAATCTCCCGTGAAACCGTGAAAAGCTTTAGCACTTTAATTCGACAGATAAGTAATAGGTCTGCGCTGTATTGATAGTATTTAGTAAGTTTAGGATTATAAAACAGTTACCGATCCTTTTTCCGAGTCCACCGTTCTAAACTCTCTGCATTGGCGTAATCTTCGTTGGATCCCCAGGTAGTACTGTGACAGTTTTAACCTCCCAGGACAAGCTTGATGTTTAAAATTTACAGGTTTTTCAAATTCAAAAACAGCAACCCGATGCTTGTAAATAGACTACTGTGGTGTTAGGTTTTTCCATTGTCAGTATTTTGATGTTACTGTTCTCTGATATGCCTATGGACTAAATGTTGGCATCTGGTTTCGCGAAGACTACATTTCCACACTGATCATTTGGTCTTTCCAGTATCAGCCGCATTCAATTCACTCTTGGTCTGCAACTTGTTGGGCCTCTATGAGTTTGTTGTATTAAAAGGATATTGCAGTTGGTAATTTGGCATAGGTGAGCAAGCATAACTTCTTTCTGACTTGGTAGTCCTTCGATATTTATCGAGATCGTCAGTTTGTTTTTAAGGACTTTTTAATAGTGCAAAAGAATTTATATAATCTTTCCTCATATCTTATTTGTCCTTGTTCATCGATGTTGTGTTATTCCTTCTTCGTAATCAATTTTTCTCTTCATATTTTTCCCGTATTTGCTCATTTTTATTTTTGATATTTCTGTTTTTTATTTTCTTTGCTTCTTCTCTTATTCTTTTGATTATATTCCAAAATTCCCTTTTGTTTAATTCATAATAATCTGCCATTCTTTTGCTAAACCTTTTCCAGATTTTTAGATTAGGCTATTAGGTTAGCCACCTTTACTGCTTTTTTTGACGGTTTTTGCACTCTTCTATACCTTGTTTTGTATTTCGTTTTGTAATTTAAATTTATTCAATATTTTGGAATATTGATAGTATAGATTTTCGCAAAACAATTTAATCTGAAAAACTTTATATAAAATAGATGCATACAACAGCTTTACAATTTGTAATAAGAAAGAAATTAAGAAACATTGTAATTAGAGATTATACTTTGTAACTAATTGATGTTGATTATCATAACAATTAACTGCTAATAAGGCGTTAATATTTAATGCTTAAAACGTGAAATAATAATTATGGTTATAAACTAACTGTTCATTATTGAATGTTTCATAAACACAAATGTTACAAAAGTTAAATAAATTGAATGCCGTAAGTATTCTTTATTTAAAATTTAAACGAAAATTGTGGTTGTTTTTGTCGATTAGTTAGTTATCCCCCGAATGGGCTTCAATTCACCGATTTGCATTCGAGACATCAGTTATTACTACACTGATTGCAGCAAAATTATCAAAGTGATCTTTATGCCTTTCTTTTTCCCAACGTGCAACCAACACACAGCATTTAAGGAAAGAGCTTCTACAAATGTTAACATATTCCATGCCGTATAATTTATAAAAGTGCAATTTCAATCCCGTATAAAGACTTTTTCCTAATACTTTTTTTTCCTCGCCCAATTAAGTATTCCAATGACGAACAAGTTAACATCAGCAACAACTAAACACACTATTCTCGCACTGTTTTGCAATGGTTCATTGTCCCATGTTATTGCGTAGTAGTATTACTATGACAACTCAAGGCCAAATTACTCAAGTGCTACAAAATTCGGCCAACTAATTTATTTTTGTAATTTTTTTCCTGTACTGCTACAATGAAATGAATGCTATAAATCCAGACACAATTCTAATTAATTAATGCATTAAAACATTCTTTACGCAGTTAACAATGTCTTGTGTAGTATTTTATTACAGACTGGAGAAATTAATGCATATGCAATAACCGAGCTCTTTATTATAATAAATATGTTACACGATTGATTTAATAGTTTGTTTATGAATTTAAAACGAAAAAAGGAAAAAAAAACTTGCAAATCCAGTTTGCTAATAATATTATTGCTGCACCAACCACATCTGCGAAAACAAGTACATATGAACTTAATAAAATGCCAACTGCGATTTTACTAAATTTAATAAAAATTTCTGATGTATGCAATCTAGTGTGTCCCGCACTATGTAATTAGCGATAATGGTGCAAATTAGTATATGTACAGCCATATTTTTTCTTAGTACACGTCCTATCGCCTAAAAAATGTTTTTATAAGAAAATTAATTTATTATTATACTATTAAGCGACGTAGCAAAAAACTACACGATAAAGTAATATTTGCCTAAAAAGACACCAAAAAACAAGTGTTCGGTTCGTACACACCGTACCAAATTTTCTTAATGTTGATCGTTATTACATTTGTCTTAAGTAACAAGTGAAAACTTTATGTTTACAAATTCTTAGGAACAACAGAAAATTATATTCCTTATTTCCCTAGGGACGTAAGTAATTTACAGATGAATTATTAATCTTATTATAATATAAATCGTTTTATCAAATAAGAAGTGTGCTTTAATGGATAAATTGTAAAATATTTAATCTAACGTCATACATAATTTTTAAATGGATTATATTTATTATAAATTATAATACGTATTTTTGTTCTCTACATAAAACTATGTCATATGGATTTATTAGATTAGATGCATATTTTTAATAATATTATGTACATATTATTTTTATAAAATTGTTTCACTTTAATAGAGAACTTACAAATTAATCTTCTCTTGCTAAATTACTTATAACCAGATTAACTGATCGAAGATATTCTGTCACATTTCTGTTATTCAATTTATTGTGTGTAGTTTGGGTTGCATATACCTTCTTTAACCCTAAAGTTTAATTTAAATTTTTCATCATCATCATACATTATTTCTTCTCTAATAGCATAAAATATTCTAAAAATTTTGTATTGACAGATTAATCACGAGCCTAACTTCCCAAGCCTTATTATGTTGGTCTATACGATTATTATTGTCTGCTAAATTGACACATTCTAACTTTTTTATTGATTCTTCTCGCTAACTACTGTAATATCTGCTTTGCAAGCATAAGGAGCCGTTCAAAAAGAACGTTCGCTGAAAAGAGGAGGGGGGGATTCATTCAAAAGGAACGGTAACGAACGACAGGGAGAGAGGTGGTTAAAATAATGCCAACGTTCGTTTTTTTCTCGGATCATTTAGAAATTTTAAACCAAAAATATGTTCAAATTAGTGAATTTCCATTTACTCATGATTCGTGTAGACGGTAGAGATAGGGGGGGGGGTTAAGGTTTGTGAACGAAAACGAACGTAGGGGGTGGAGGGTGCAAAAGATTACCAAATTACCAATTTTTGCGATCGTTCTTTTTAAATGGCCCCTAAGGCACAATTGTGATTGTAAAGCAACTTGATAGATACGTAAAACACGGCATTTTCTTCTTTGAATGGTTTTACTATTGGTGATTAAAACTAGGATATGGGTCTTAATGTTAATGTTCGTTACAATATAAGAACTTTACGCCTCTCATTACCTTTTAATTCGATTTGAGCTGGATTTGATGTATGCAAATGTAAAGAGAAATTTTCAAACTCACATTATCCGGACTTTATTTAGAAAAACTCAAAATTATTCTCTTCTTTTTACATACTAATGGTAAAAGAAGCGTAGAAGAGATAACGACACAGCAACTTTGATGTAAATGTTCATACAGTGCTATTTTATTAAAGTGCCATTATACTCGATGTTGCATTTTAAAATAATCATCTCAAACAATACACAAAGGCTAAAAACGCTGAATGAATTCAGGTATAAGTCTTTTACCTTGAGAATGATGCACAGAATTGTTTTATAGAGCGTATCATTCATCCCAGACACTTCCCATGTGTCAAATTCTTCTCCACTCGGTTGTATAATTAATTTTTCTTTTATTAGTTTGTCGTTGATTTCTTGGATACATTTCTTGAGCTCGTTATGTGTCCCTTTTAGATTAGTACCATTGTCGCGAACGTTTTGATTGCAATAATACATATAGTTGAAAGTCTGTCGTCAAAGATTCATCAATATCTATATGAATGTCTCAAATATATGAGCAATTAAACAATAGCCCGTATCTTTTTTCTGCGTCCAATACATAATACATCCCAAAATAGTCTACTCCAATGTATCTGCAAGTGGTGGTGCGTTTAGTCGAAAATTCGGACGTTGTCTCATCTAATCTAACAACAATTTTACTTTATAATACTAAAAATAAAAATCTTAATTTAAAATTTTAAGTCCTTGCTGATCTGTGGGATTATGAAGTCAAAGCCCAGCCCCGAGGCTATTAATCAAACAAAAATTTCTTAATTGAAAAAAGAATGTTTTTTTATTATTACAAATTTTAATTTATAATAGTAAAAAACTTTAATTTTAAATTGCAGGTCCTTGGTTGTAGTTTGAATTTTTTTAGTAATTTTTTAATCAAATATAGATTTTTTTTAATGATTTAAAAGTAATTTTAATTCATAATACTAAAAAAAATAAAGATCTTAATACGTATTTTAGGTCCTTGCTGACCCGTGACTTTCTGGGTTGAGAACCCAGCCATAAAGTGATTATTGAAACAATTTTTTTTAATTAAAAACGAAAGATTTTGTTATGATTTAAAAATAGTTTTAGTTTATAATGATTCCCCCGGTCCTTGCTTTTAATTTCGAATTCCATTATTAATTCTTTAAATCAAATAAAAGAGTTTTAATGATTTAAAAATAAATTTAATTAATAATACTAAAAAATAAATTTCTTAAACAAATATTGTCCTTGCTGACCTGTGAGTTCAAAAAAGAAAGACTTTTTTGTGATTTAAAAACAATTTTAATATTTTATATTAGTATAATTAATATAGTAGTAAAATATTAAAAAGATTGGTTTGCAATTTCAGGTTTTTGGTTGCAGTTTAGAATTTTTATATTAATTCTTTTTATCAGATTTTTTTATTGATTTTAACTTATAATACAACAAATAGATGTCTTAATTTAAAATTTTAGTCTTTGCTAACCTTTAAGGTTTAAACCCAGCCCCAAGGCGATTATTGAAACAAATTTTTTTAATTAGAAAAGAAATATTTGTTTACGTTTTAAAAACAGTTTTAATTTACAATAGTGAAAATTAAGAATTTTAATTTAAAATTTCAACTACTTGATTGCCGTTCCAAATTTTTAATTACACACTGCCCATTAATAATGACAATAAAAGCAACATCTCACGTTGCCAAACAATAATCACATTAGTACTTACATTAATGGGTATGCATTATTGCGTATGGGTAGGAGGGGTTACTAATTTTATGTCTTACAATCTTTCATTTTCTTAAAATGAATTTAGGGATTTTATAAAGAATTCAAAGCTTTAATGATTTAAGTGATATATTCAATAACCATTATCACTCACTATTTAATGGATACTTGATGCCAATTTACATAATGTAATGAATGTCTAAATACTCAGTTCAAAAGAGTATTTATAATAGTTGTCTGCAAAATTCAGTTTTATAGAATTTATTACCTGTGAAGACATTTTCATTTTGAACTAAGGAAGCGAAGTGTTACTTTACTAGAAAATCATCATTTGCACTATTTTTACTATCCGCCATCAAACTTGCACATAAGTAAAATATTTAATTGGTTATCTTTAAAAAAATGGTGGTCTCGGAGAGGGCATACATAACGGGACATTTATTAAGTAATTGATAGTTAATAATAAAACATATTTATTAAGTGTAACATAATAAGTGTTCCCTTTATTAATATTATTCATAAAAACAACTCGCATTTACTACTCTTTTGTTGCACCTTATCCATTCTCTACAAAAATTTACAATTTATCAAGGATGGAATCTGCATTATTTTTATTTCTTCAGCTACAATTTCCAAATATGACGCAGCAGTGGTGGTGGTGAACAAAGGAACCGTGGATGACCTAGATTGCGATTAAGATGCTGTCCTTGGCATTAGAGTTGGCCACCATTGTGAGCCACCACGAATTCAGCGAAGCACAACAAACACACAGAATGTGAGTACGGGTATTCAAAAAAATCTCAATCTCTTTGCTCCCATTGAAGACGAGAAAACCAGGTGTCCTTACTGCGCATTCAGAACACACATAAATGCCTTTTAAACCACTCATTATACATATTTTTTCTTGTTAGCAGTATTAAGAATAATAATAATAAGAATAATAATTAAATGGTCCACATTTATGCGTGCATGTGCGCGTAATAATAAGAAAAGAAAGAAAAGGGGTACAAAAGAAGGGAAAGAATTTTATTGCTCAATTGGAGTGAAGCTCGGGCAATAGAAACACTATTTAAATGTACTACCTTCCTTCCTACAGAAAGAGGCTGATATCAGAAGAGACGCATGCCACCGTGCTGATTTATTCACACGATATTAGGGAGCAAATGTTGCCAATAAAGAAAAGAAAAATTCGACTCGTAAACTTTTGACAGGATATTTGTATAAACGTACTGCTCCATATCTGTATCAAATCCGATAATTTTCAATGATGAATGGCGGAGATGGGCGCGATATTTTTTGGCATAAATGCCGTTTTATAAAAGCGACAGTAAAATATTCAATCCTATTTTTGTATTGTTTCTAAAATGATACCTTTTTCTCGAGTGTAGGAGTAGAATAAAACAGACTTACCAGCAGTTCTTTTTCGTTTCTACACCGTGTTTTATTACCTACTGATCAAACTTTACCACTGGTTAAATAATTATTATTAAAGAACGAAAATCTCTATACCGTGCAATTTTTGTTATACCCTAATGGTTTTTAAGGAAAATGTAAAAGAAGTGCAGCATAATATCTTCAAATTAGAGGAATAGACATTATCAAGTTCAACAAAGATAAACATGGTCTAGTTTTTGAAATGTGCGTAGTAAAGTAAGTAGCATGTCCTTAATCTTAATAAACCTTAATAAACTTAACACTAGTTTGTTTATACGAGTATTAAATAGTTTTGATAGTTCATTTTTTTGTTATACCCTTTAATATTAATTTTAAAAACTAACTAATTTTTTGTTTACTATTTTATGCATTGTAGGTTAGAAGCTGATATACACAAAACTAAGTTTGTTTTCACTATTCGGCAGCAGTCTTAATTCCTTTTCTGAGGAGTTTGCATTCATCATTAACCTGGTAACATATCCAGTTTTATAAAAACGCGCTAACCTTTCTAGATTTTCAAGTACATTTAATAAAAAAATCTTACTAAGGTCTTCTGTTGCTAATGACTTGAGAAACGTATCCTCAAAGATTGATCATAGGGCCTTAAGACACTATACACGATGATTCAATAGCCAATGATCGGAATTTGAGGAGAAGCTTCTCAGGTCATTAGAAACATAAAACCTTAGTAACATTTTTGTTTATATGTACTTGAAGATTTCGGACGACGTTTTTAGAAAAGTACGTATGATAGATGCAGGTCAGTGTTAGGTCTAATATTATGATGCATGATAATGTCATGATTAAATGCAAACTGTTTAGAAATTGACCATCAGTACAAAACGTGATAAAAGAATTGTGACCTAATGCTGATGGCACACATTCCATTTTGGATGTTGTTGAAATAACTTCTATTATGGAGTTTCTATTAGGAATAGTGTAGTCAAAACAAAGTCCCACAATCCGGGGTTGAGGGTTCCACTATGTTCTACTAGGGAACTCAGAACACACAGAACAGAAATGACATCTTTCTGATACTGACCCATTTAGTTATGATTATATGTAGTTTGATGTGTTATTTGTTAATAAATAGTTAATTAAGTAAAAACGAACATATTGTGATAATTTAATCTTACCATTAATAGGTATTGTTATTTTTTATTAGCATTCTAAATACAGCACTACAAAGTTTTTTTTAGTAAAACATTTATTTTATGTTTTGATGGAACGTCCCTGATGGATGATAATTTGTTTATATAAAAAATAACTACGTAGTATATAAAAACAATGCAGAACGGTATGCGTAAAAAATAAGTACGATTGCTGTTTTCTTAAAAACTGCAATGTTAGGGTTTTACAATTATTAGCAATAATTCTTATGAATACCTAAAAGGTAGGTATGTTCTTTATGGAAATAAATGTTATTTAATTAATAATAAGTCTAACTAACTACGAAAGTGCAAAGATGCGTTGCAAAAATGTTTTTTCCTTTTTTATGGTTTAACAAGTTCGCATGGATTGTTGATAATAACGGAGTAAAAATTAAATTTTAAATTCTAAGAAATTGTAGCTGTGAGATTGAAATATAATGCCACAAAGAAGGTGCGCAGCTGTGTTTGTGTTCATTGAAATAATAATAACAAAATGGTACATAGAGTATTGCTGATTTATCTTTTATTACCCGCTATCATGCAAATTTTAGAAGCCGAACAGATCGTTTATCGTTTTGTAAGTAGATTTGCTTGACAAATTGTAGGTGTCTCTGTCCTGCGCGCCAAGCTAGAGTCACTGCATCTAGTCACCTAGGCCAGCTGGTCGATCAGACTAACGCAAACCGCCGCCATATTGGGGCAGAGAAGGTTGATTTTTAATAATGGGCAAATTAAAACCAGCTTTTACGTGTTTGACATATTAGAGGTTTGATCTTTCAGAATAAGAAAAACCTTTTAAAGTAAACGTGGATTTGATTAAATTCAATACAGAACAAATAATGAACAATTTCGTGCTTCGTTTGCCCCAATATGGCGGCGGTTTGCGGTACTCTGGTCGACTAGCTGGCCTAGGTAACTAGATGCAGTGACTCTACACCAAGCTACTTACGAAGGGCGGCGCTGTTCTCGGTGATCGACGGATCGAAATCTCGGGAGCCAGTTATTTTAACGTGGTCTGCTCTACGGATCCGGGTAACTGCTAGTGGAAAAATGGTAATTCAGGGAACTGCTGGGGTCGTTGATCCCTGTCTGGATCACTTTTACTTGTTTCCCTAAAACTTTCACAAGAAAGAAGGGTATTTATTCTAGCAAATAAAACAGACAATATTTGAACTTAATACTATTTTTTACCGCCAAATCTCCAAAAAACGATATCTCTAGATTCAAAAGCATACGGTTAACTATGGTAGCCACAGCAAGCGGGGTGCAATACAGCGTACGGTAACAAACAAGGGTGCGGTAGGGAATACGGGTCGGGACAGGATGAGACCCCAGGTTCACGCACAGCGAGGTCTCGGAAAAGGCAAAGGGTGGGCAGATGAGATCGGGGTGGAAAAGGGAATTGCAACTACGGTTAAGAGCACTTATTTTTAAATTCCCTGTCGGTCGAGCGGGGGGGGGGGGTCCGGCTGCTGGGTTGGTTCAGTAGGTTTGGAGTTTCGGGATGAAACTAAATAAATCGTCGTAATCATTAGTGTTTCGCACCTCCGAAGGGGGTGCAGGCTACTGTAGGCTTCTGCCTTTTCAGCCCTGAGGTGTGGTGGTAGTTAGTGGAGTTAAGCTGGCACTTTCTCATTACTTGGTTCTTGCTTACGGCAGTTAATTAATCTATCAACAACATACAGAATATGTTGTTGATGAATCGTCTTTTGAGCCATTATTACCAACAGCAATAGTCTGATATGTGTTGATGATAATGGCCTGAATTTTTGGTTGTTTTGCTGGAGCTGATTGTTGTTATCGTCGCGGCAGGTGTTGGTGTTGATTGATTGGTTTTTATATTCTTGCTGGTTGGAATTTGAGGTTCGTTCCGGTGAAGGTGGCGTAGATGTTGTTGATTGTGGAGTTGGTGGTTGTTGTTGCTGGTGGTTGTAGATGTTAACAAAAAACACGACTCTTTTCAGATCCACCCCCAAATGAAGTTTCGGGGAATCTTTGTGTAGCACTAAGCAATGAGTCGACTCAACCAGATTCCAGCAAGAACCCCCCTATAGGTAAGGAATCAGCCACCCGGGATGGAAAAGGTAGGTGAAGGACATGCAGCCGCCAGTCAGGAGCAACCGACGTGAGCGCCCGTCAGACTCGAATGAAGTTACCGAAATGGGGTGACTCGCAACTGCATTGGAGGAAGGAGGGTGATGGAACCCTTGGGGATGGCACCCTGCTCCCGCCCCCACGATACAAAGACAGGAACACCGGAAACCGGGGTCGCCATGCGGTCGGTCGGAGAGAGAGGGGCAACTTACTGGAACCAGGAAAAATCGACTCACCGCTCAACACCACACAAACTGATCACTGAGCCCGACTAGCGGCCGCAAAGTGGCCGTGAGAAAGGCGCCTCTACTAGGAGTTCGCGTTTCCGTTCGAGGGATCGATCACACGCGTGTTCACTCTACGGACACCAAGTATAGAACTGTGAATAAATCGGCTTGCGCACTCTCTTATATTGGTATTCTCGGAGCATGGGAGAAATAATAGGAGTGAAACGGAGTGGCGCGCGAGGAAAGGAAAGGGACGCGTGCTCCATAGGTTAAATAAGTTAATTTAGATAACCCACTTTCCATAATATTTTGTTAGAGTCACTGCATCTAGTTACCTAGGCCAGCTGGTCGACCAGAGTACCGCAAACCGCCGCCATATTGGAGCAAACGAAGCACGGAATTGTTCATTATTTGTTCTGTATTGAATTTAATTAAATCCACGTTTACTTTAAAAGGTTTTTCTTATTCTGAAAGATCAAACCTCTAATATGTCAAACACGTAAAACATGGTGTTAATTTGCTCATTATTAAAAATCGCCCTTCTCTGCCCCAATATGGCGGCGGTTTGCATTACTCGGATCGACCAGCTAGCCTAGGTGACTAGATGCAGTGACTCTATATTTTGTTGACATTTCATGCCATCTATTGAAATGTGTTAAAACTAACTAGCAAAGATATCAACCGAAGTGTAGCATTCCTGTATATTTGAAAATTATTTTAAAACGTTTATTAAGGAATTTATAGAATTTAATCCCAGATTGATTAGATTACTACTTCTTTCCACTTGTTCAGATTAAAAAAAAAGATATATAGCAATCTGATCAATCCAGGTTAATTTCGATTAATGTCATAAAAGAAAATACAGCAAATGATGGTATATTATTTTTTCATTTCGACCATACCTCAAAAAATATATTTAACAAACGTACGTCCTTATAAAATAAAATCTACTAATTATATTAAATCTAAAATTATCAAATATACATGAAGATAAACAGTAAGGCAATGTGTGATCGAAAGTAATCCAATTTCACTAATCAAAAAAATGAAAAGTCTTCTTTGCAAATTGTAATCGTCGCTTGACTGTGAGTGATCTCTTCTTATAAACTGATGCAATATTCAGCAACTTCCTAGTCCTCTGATACATACGTTTTGCTTTAGGTGTCAACTCGATGGAACGGGAGACATTTATAGACTTCAATCACGAGTCACTGCAAACTACAAAGTTTAATGTTAATTAAATATATTGTAATAGAAAATATAACTCACCATTACTGTAGTGTGAAGTCTATTTATTTAAATAACTCACAAAACCAGTCTAAGAAAATCAATAAATGCACAAAACAAGAAAGCACATGTGATAATATCCATAAATACAATCAAAATAACCATGCAATGGTCAAGATAACCACGGGATCAAGATAACAAATCTGCAATAGCGCTACTTTAGCCCCTAGTGAGATGTGTTACAACTAATCAACGTACCAACAGCTCCTATATTCAAGGGGAGTGTATTATGTCCCTACCGGTAGGTAACGAATTTCTGAAAAAAATTGTTCCTACCGGTAGGTGCTTTGTGTTTCTTTAAAAATTCACCTTTCGGTAGGTGAATTCTTTTTAAATCATTTTTCACCTACCAAAATTTAACATAATTCAACAACAAAACCTAACCACGAATACATTTTTGTAACGTAACTACATACATGGGTCATTTTGACATATTTTTAAATTAATCAAATTATACATGCTCATTTCAAAACTAGAATGCAGTAAAATTTGTCAGATAATATCAGCAAAATGTAACACAGTTGCTTTCTTTTTTTCTTTTAACATGTGTTGTTATTGATCAGGCTTCATTCAAAAAAATGGTTATGTGTTAATTGTAAATGCTAATAAGATGGCAAGATTTCTTCAAAATCGATAAGGCGGTACATTAGGGATGCCCTCCCTCATAAATAATTTATTAAGCAAGCTTTTCGAACAATTTTTGAATGATTTTTAGATGTGCAATCCATTGACCGAAAACTCTGATTTTTATTAATAGTATAAAATTCAAACAGTCCTTCAGCTAACGCTAACTACTTTTCTTTTCCGAAATTACTATTACGGAAAAATCTTGTAACTTAGAAGAAGAGGCAGCAACATTTACATATAGTTTATGCTTATCAGTAGCCAGATGCTTTTACCCAAGTAAATTTTGCTGGAATAGAAATTCATATGAAAATTACTGCCTCTAATACTTTTTACATGCCACAATTAATATTCCAAAGTGATGCTTAATGGAATGTAATAGTTACGTGCTTCTCGGTATATTTCTGGCGCGTTAAAATTAGTACGTAAAAAATACATCTTTTTCATGTCTTCGTTATTGCCAAGAAGAGCTGTTGTTAGTTGAGTGGGCTTCCCCTATTTTACAGATTTTAATTTTGTTTGATAATAAGTGTGATTGGCATTATATAGATTCAACTACGGTTATTTCTTGTAATTAATGTTAACTCAGCGTTTGTATTTAAACCCAAATAAAGTGTGCGATATTTATTTATATAATTGGCACGGTCAAATTAAATTAAGATAAATGATATCTAGTTTCTGAAAAGAAATATAAATCCGTTGGATACCAACATTAAATATAGTTTACTGCAATTTAGAAGTTAGAAGAAAATTAATTAAAAAATTTACATTTACGTTTATTGTTTCAAGCAATAAATGTAATGTAGCTGTTTTGCTGTCTATGTTTGTCAAATCATAATTATCCATGAAAAGTGGCACATTTTGAAGATTTTGTGGGCACCGGAACAGGTGAAACAAAAGCGAGACTGTCCCGCCAAAAGCGGGACGTCTGCTCACCTTATAATAGTCGTTTATTTTGGTTATACTATAAAATATTTCCATAATATATTATTTTTTCTAATAGGTACCGTATACAAAATATATTTACATATCTTTGAGAAAAAAATCTGTTTTTGTTTTTTTATATCAGACAGTACAATTCCTTTAAGCTTTATATACATAGTTAATATAACAAATCGGTAAAGCGGTAGGTGAAAATTTATTTAAAAAGAATTTACCTACCGATAGCTGAATTTTTAAAGAAACACCAAACGCCTACCGGTAGGAACAGTTTTTTCCAGAAATTTATTACCTACCGGTAGGAACATAATACACTCCCATATTCAAGTGCTCCTAGCGTGGCGTGCTATTGCTTAAGACGGCGGCTTATCCGAGCGGTTATAGATCGTAACGGATGATAAGCTTATTCACTATTACACCCAAAATAATTAAACAAAATAAAGTAACTTCGTTACAGCCTGGAACTTCAAAGTATGCCATGTACTTTCTTACTATTCCATTTGAAAACATTGGACTGAACTTCGATGCTGTTTTCTCCAAAAGTATAGAAGTACGAGAAAAATGATAATAGGAATTTTCTTTCTTTTACGATTATCTAACCACTGGCAAAGTCTGAATATTTCTTAATGGACACCGTTTATATCATATACACGACTATATAGACTAGATCGTTTCATATTAAGATATGAGTTTCTTTGAATGTAAGCTATGGTACGAGTACATATAAGTCCATTCGTAACTATTCCATAGGTCCATTCCCACTTTCTGGCATTGAGACTTTTTGTACTGACTCGCCTCATTTATAATACTAATTGTAGTAAAACTTAACTTTTCACATACTTGATATCTAGTCATTGACTTTTCAATACTGTATCGACAACGAATACCAGAATCCAATTACATATTATAGACAAATTAATAACCTCTTCGAATAGTTTAATTAGAACATTTCTTACTTAACATTTTTTCTGCAAATTATGCACTAATATTTAGATATTTAAATACTTGGTGGTACTATCAAACAAAACCGAAATTAGCTTTACGTATTATATATTTAAAAATATTTAAATCACTGGAGACAACTCTGAAGAGTTTGCATTTGTCATTGACCTGGCATCATACGGACTTTTCTAGAAGCGCTGTGCTAGTGTTTTCAAATTTCCAAGTTCATTTAATCAAAGATATTGCTAAAGCTCGTATTTCCCATGACTTAGAAATGTATCCTCTGATGACACCTCGCAGTAAAATACTGTGTGTTTCTAAATTGATCAAGCCTGGATAGGTACATGTTGTACATGATGGTACAAGTTAAAAATAATTGCTAAGTTTTCCCAAACTCGAAATCCCTGATTTTATATTCTTACGAGGAACGACTGATAGATAAGATATAAAGAAAATGAGTCAACTTGATGATGCTTACTTTTTCCGACCACTTTCTTAGGAATGCTTAAATTAACAATTTAAATTTAAAATGATAATAATAGCTATGAATTGTAAAACAAGTTTTATTTGTGTATAAAAGATTTTGCAAACACAGTGGCGCTCGGAAGTCAATAACAGCAGTTTTATAATTCTTATTTGAATCTAATTACGAATAGATTTGCGTTATTATTCTGCTGACCAAGACATACTCTTATTAAATCTTCTATTTAATATTACACTCTCACAGTGCTGTAGAAGACAAATGCAATTAAAATGGCAAGAAATTTTTAAAAAAGCAGAATGATCTGATTAAATACATATGTATCACAAGCAGCAGTACTACAGCGTGGTATTTTTTTACAATTCAGTCTATTCTGATTTTAAAATCAGGAATAACAATTCTTACAACATTTAATTATAAATTACATTGGTGAATATCATAATTTAAAATTAATTCTTTATACAAGTCCTGTATTCTCATTTTCATTTCCGAATTTCGAAATTTACTTGAAATATGAATTCCAAATTCTTAGTTCTAAAGTTTAAACTTAAATCGATATTAAGTTCAAATCTGAAGTTCAATTAGAAAGATTCTCACTTTCTTATTTTATTTCAACTTGAAATTGGCAAATATATATCTTTTTTAGATTTTACATTATTAATTGCAGTTTTTGCAAACTTATGTATATTCTAAATTCGGAATTGCCAATACTGCATTTAATTTAAATTCAACTTTTCAAATAACCGAAATAGGTATTTATTCAACATTTTTAAATTTTACATTTTCAACCATAATTCCGGAAAATCTGATATAAAAGCCTTTTACTAACAGAATATGTAATGGCAACAAATAATAAATGAATTATACCTGTACATGTTACCAGTAATGTTATATTATTCATGGAACTGGCTCGTCTGTCTGTAATAGTTATTTATGGTACAAGTGAGTTAAGTAAGATATTATCCACGAACGAAAAATTACCCTCGAGGGCCGGCAGGCCCGAGAGGGTTAATTTTTCTGAGTGGATAATATCCTTAACTCACGCGTGCCATACACAATTTTATCCAACACCTCTTTATTTAAGTTTAAACATCGAATTTGCAATGTATAGTTAGTCTGTAGTTTTGACGGTAATAATCTAGCACGATGACTGGATTTTAATAATATTAAGTAACGTAAGCTGGTGATTGGTTGTTATCTTTGAATCAGTGAGTTTTTTAAAAATAACCCACGTTGCTAGGGGCAACGTAGGTTATAATGTAACATAAGAGTAAACAATCACTTTCCTTATTTAAAATGACCATAGTAAACATGGTATTTATATAGAGGTGTTGGATAAATATAATAACGCAACCAATTCCTATAACTAATTTTCTCCCATTGTAACTACCGTAATTTTTTTTGGATAATTTACTGCTGTCAATTACGTTGATAAATAAAATGTTTTAACTTATTGATCGGGTACCTCGCTAGACGAGTAAATTGGCTACCTTTTATTTAAAATATTTTACATTCTTGAGTGTCAGGGATTTAAAAATTGTTGTTAAGATAAATTTCAGTTTCTGAATACAGAATCTTTCCCCACTTTTTTTCGTAGTTGCAATTATTTTAGAAAAGGTGCTAGCCAATCTTTTTTATTGTATATCAAGTAGTATACAAATTATGAACACCTAGAATCTACGTAGGTTCCAAATATGTAGGTACAATTGATGAGAGCAATTGATAACTTTTAATTCTGTCCGTTTAAATGGCCATTACTATCTGGAAACTCTCTAAAACCTTGACACTGGAATGTGACCAAAGAAAAAATATATTAAACAAAAAATAAAATAAAACATTATTATTAAAGCTTCACAGTTAAACATTTATTACTTGACTATTGCTTTGATATAAAATATGAAAGGTAAACAATATTAGTTTTTTTCTTTGTTCTTTTTTTGTTAGCTGATAATGATATATATGTCATATCGAAACAATTGCTAAGGAATAAATCTGGGAAACTGTGAAACTGCTTAATAATTGTTTTATTTTATTTCATGATTATGAAGTCGAGTTCAGCACTAAATTATATTAAAAAAATGGTTTGCGAGGCTAAGAAGTGCTCACCTTGGGATGCAAAAACGGAGAAGTGCCACTTACACAACCTGTATATTCTGTAAAAATTAATATCAAATTATAAAGACCATCGAGTTAAAGTTAACAAAAAAATATTATGGCAAGAATATAACAATAGTCCAATATAAAAACATTGCAGGCGCAAGAAATTAATAATAAACAACATAAACACAACAATTTAAAGACAATAACAATTTAAAAACTAAATAAATGAAAAGATAAAGGATGTTAAATGTAACGTTTATGATAATAAATCCCACTGTAGCGAATTAAAAAAAAATTGAGGTATTTCGTACAACAGATTTAGTAAAAATTAGAAAAAAAAAGTAATTTGTAATTTATTACAGATGTCATTATTAGGTAAATATTAAAGAGTAATATTATAAGATAAATTATCATAATTATTGAATTTAATACCAAATTGTCAATAGATTCAATAAGTTCAAAGGATTATTGGAATACTTGCTTAGTTTTAGTTTAACTGCTGTTGTAGCATCTTCGTAGACTCCAAACTGTTGTACTCATTTCAAACGATGTCCGCAAAGAAGCAAACAGGCAAAATGGCGTTAGATCTATAGCTAGATGTACAGACAGGCTTATATTTTTTTACCAATAGCCATTTTACATAAATTCTTTATTGTAAAAGCTTGTGACCACCAAGTTATTCCAAATAGTCAATTCTGTAAGTTTTTATGCTTGTAACCTTCTTCTAAATAAATAAACAGTACCAAAATTATTAAAGTCTTTATTAAATTAATTCAATTTTCGGAGAGATTTCATTTTTATCCATTTCAAAAACTAATATGAATTGTTTATTTAACCACAATTATTTATTTTAATTGATGCTTTTTATATACAAATTATTTCATTGTAGTTGCCAAAGCAAACTTGACTTATACAATTCCATGGATTACAATGATTCCTTTTAATATAATACTGAGTCTTGGTATTGAGCAGATTATAGTTCTCCAAAAATTGGATCAAAATTAATAAGACTAAGTAAAACTCGAAGCATTGGTTAGTACGATTCATATAAATTAAAGGCTTAAGAAACCTCAAGCGCAATTTGCAATATACTTGAATATCAATTTAAGTTTTTAATTGTAATATAATGGAAGCCTGAAAATAATAATTTATTAATAATAATGTTTTCTAGCAAAAACATTCCGTAAATTAAAAACATAAATGTTTTCTGATATTCAGTCTTCAAGCAAAATTTTGCTGAGACTTTATAAAACAACTGGATCGACTTCATTCTTCCAATAGAATATTGTAGCTAAAAGTGGAGAGAAAGTGATCTAAATTAAAGGGAATCTCTTACAAGGATTAAGAATCACCAGGAGCAATTAATTGTGGAAAGACACTTGTAACGATATGTTTTTATTAGTTTTGAAGTAATGAATTTTGTGTGCAAAGTTACTAAAAATCTTAAATGCGGTCCTGTAAATTTGCGTTCTTCTTGTAATTTAAAATTATATTGGCATGCGGTATAAATAAACCTCATAACAATATGTTAAAAGTCATCGTTCAAAATCCTTCCAGACTAGTGGAGCAGTCTTGTACAATAAATCAACAAAAAATTATAGCTTCTATTGTAAATAAAGGGTAGGGCTGGCACACGTGTTTGAAGTGTCAAATGATTCCGGTGCTAAAATTGAAAAAGATTGACAATTTTGGTTAGTGTGAAATCATGTTTTCAAACTTTCTCATATACGTTTCAGTTTTTATCCTACGAAAATATTATAAAAACCTATTTTGCTTTGATGAATGATTGCTTGTACGTGCTAAATGATATTTTTTAAATAAACATATTTGTGTTTTAAAATACATCCCGTCTGTAACTTTCGCTGTGAGAAGTATAGCGTTCTTGATTCCTTTGTGTGAAAAATATTAATTCTGATTCGCCTAAACGAAATCATGCGATTCTTTTATTGGTCCATGCAGAAGTGCACCCCTCTAAAAAACACCCCGTTTGTGAGGGTGAGGAGGGTGAAGTGATGAGGAGTCGAATTTTAATCTCAAATGAGTACAGTTGACGTCCACTCTTAAACAAGTGCAGTTGACGTTGAGTCTCAAATAAGTCCAGTCGATGTTCCGTCTTGCGTAATTTGAAGTCAAGTTAAAGAAAATTCCGATATCGTTCGCATAAATTTTAAAATGCATTTAGTAAAAGTATCGTTGTGTATATAATTTTCCGGACTTCTGTGTTCTTAAATCGTTGGAAATTTATTTCCTTACCGAAAAGTATCGTTTATTTTTGTATAGTTTACCGATAAAGTTATTTCTCGTACCGTATTTCGACAGTAATAATTAATAACTACAGATTTTACCTTAAGTGAATGAACTATTGAATAATAACCAAATTTCGATCGACGTAAAGATTAAAACTACAGTTAACTACCGAATTTAAGTCAAAATCTTTATTAAAATTCTAGTGTTTTATAATTTCAGTCCGGATTTAAATAATAAATGGTTCATTTTAAAAATAATAATGAAAAGAAGTGGATTGTTTTCACTAATAATTTAATCAACGACGTTACCCAACTTGTTCCAGTTTCTATCATCCAGCAGTAATGGTTCCTGTGTGGTGCAAAAGGCAACATTGTGCAATTTAGTACTTATTTTGTTTGCGAATTACCAATATAACTAAGGTATTGTGAAATATGAATTCTTTTCTTTCTACTTTGTAATATTTATGTTAGTCTATTTTTTTCTATTTATATGCTGATTATATATATTTTTTTGTATATAAACGTCCCCAATAGCTAAGAGCTCTTATGCAGGGTACTAATACGGGAACTTTTAAGTTAGATAAATGTATTTCTATGTTTTATTTTTTTTATATTCACAGAATAAATATGCTTTCAAGTTTAACTAAAATGAGTAATATTCACCCATATAATTATGAACGTTTTTATTTGTTTTTTCTCCAGCCTAATTTTGATACTGAGTATAGTATCAAAATTTATTGGATCTGACTTCATTTTCTGATTAATGATCTCAGCTTTCTTTAATCATCCTTATCAAACTTCATAATCAGATGGCGCCCAGTTAATGTATTTTATTAAGTTTTGAAACCTGTATCTATCCTTTTAATAATTAGACAACTGTAGAACCAATACCTATGACCTGATACTTAAATTTGTAATAAGAGAAAGATCTCAAGCTGAAGAAACTTTGAGCGTTATAGTAAAGTAAGTATAAATATTTTATTTTTAAGATTTTAGATTTATTGTTAGTCCGGTTAAAAAGCTTTCGTTTTACTGGCGCCCAATCGCGGGGCCTTGCATTGTTGTTTTCTCGTGCAGAAAAACCTTATGTTTCACTGTCGGTCCAACGTGGGCCTAGAAAAATCTTTCGTTTCACACTCTGATATTGAAATGTGATAACAGTCAAGATACCAGGAAAAAATCTTTTTAACATCGGACAAACGCAAATGTGAATTTAACTGTAAAAAGCGCTCAACAGGGCAGGTAATTTAAAAACAAAGTTGTATTTATAGATATACTTTATTAATGAAATACCTAATTATTTTTATATGTTTTTAAGTTGAAGTTTGATGATGATTGTAATTTTTTGATTGCACGTATTTTGAAAAGTAGTTGTACATATTGTCATGATATTTGATTGTACTGGTTAGATGCCATACGTATAATTATATTTGCTATACAAATATCATACGTATCTTCAATTTCCCAATTTAGAGGTTACATAACTTTAATTTTAAAAATATCAATTTTAAGCAGGGGTTTCTTAAATGACATTATAGAATACACTTAAGCTTAACATGCACGTAACTATACTCAAGTCACAGAACGGATACTGTAGTTTTCAAAATTTCCTTTAAAAAACATAGTTATCGTTACTTCAACGACATACATTACGTTTACATATTCTTCAACGTAAGAAAGTATTGGCGAATGCTCTGATAGAATTTTATCTAGAATATTAAAAAACTGTTGTTAGTAAGGTTAAGTCATAAACTGACTTACCTGAGGAAATTGTGTTGGTTTTAGAATTTCATTGTAATGCCATCAATGTAAGATGTTTTTTTGTATTTTTTTGTTGATTGTATAACGTTAGAATAGAAAGTATTACTGTAATTTCATGTAATACTTACTATCTTAACTACAGAATTTATAAAGATTTCAGTGGAAAGCCTGAGATTCTTTGATAAAATTAATGAAAACATGTTTATAGAGCTGCGTTTAGACATTGCAATATAGATTCATGTAAATTGGGATGCAGATTTTGTTTTGACCCAGCAAAAAACGTTCGAATAGGTTAATTAAGCATTTTATGAAGGTATATATTAATAATGAGAAGTTATCAAAGATGTTTTAAGAAAATTAAGTATTAGTAAATATGATTAGTTTCTTAAATAGGAAGTTATTATCCAGAATAAACATTATGCGTTGTATATTTTTGGAATGTGTGAAGGAAGAAGAGCATTTGTGTCTTTTTAGTTGTGTAATTAATGAAAATTCTTATAAAACAATTTGGTTATGAAGTTGTGAAAAGTCAAAAGTGTTTTGTTTAAAAAATTCAATTTTTTTTGCAAAATATAGATAGAATACTTGCAAATAAAGAAATAAATAGCATTATTATATTTAAGGAACAAGGTGTGTTCCTGGCTACGTCAAAAGTTGAAAATGTGAGATTAGTTTGCATAAGATTGCAGAATTTAAAGGAAGGTTAGAATTTAAATTTCATAATTAAACAAAGTAAGTTTATAATTTAAGTGTCACCAACACAACAATTTAAAGTCATAAAAATAATAAAAGTTCTTTTTTAAATAAAGTTATTAATAACAATTAACATTTAGATTTTGCATTTTAAATTAAGTCAATTAAGTCAAATTAATAATTTTAAATTATAATAACATTATTTAAACATATTATTAAAAATAAATAAAAAATAATAGTCACCTGGCATTGGAAAAAAGTTTAATTTACAACAATTTAGTTTTATATTGTATGGATGTTATAATTCTTTTCATTAACATCACAATAGTAAATCGAAATTTAAAAAATATATATATATGTAGCCCACTGATTAAATTTGTCAAGCAATTCGAAGATACACTAATGATTATTATGGCGCCAATTTTAAAACAGTGGGTATTTTTAAAGCATCTGTTTGATAATAATGTATTGATACCATTTATTAGTAATAATTTGACTTGTGGTCAAAAATTAAACTTCAGAAATTTCAAATCATTCAGGGAATAAAAAGTTATCTACAAATAATTTTTTATTTTCGTTGTTAGTTAATTAATTTGTTTATTTAAATAAAATGACATTTTTTTGTCTTAAGAAAACAGACTTATCGATTAAATCTTTGTAATTTAATTTCAATTATAAAAATTAGTCTTTCTGTTTCCCTTATAAAGATATGAGTTGGTATCATATTTATTTTTATTTTGTTAATTTTAAGGTTTAATAAAGAAAATATTGCGTTGATTATTTCTGTAAATATGTTTGTTTTTTAAATGAAATCATAACAATTTGTAATAAATATAGCAAAGTGACCCACAAAATCTCCTACAAGTTTTATGGAAAAGATTTATTCACAATAATATTAAAAAGCCTGAGCATAACAATTTTCTTAACGGTAAGACGGTTAATTTACCAAACTTGTAGAATTTTTTATATTTGATTTAAATATATCAGAAAATTATTATCTAGTATATAGAATAGATCTTTTATTAATGAAATAGTATATAACTATTATTGCGTGTTTTTTATTATTGCATGTTTTTAAATAAAAATTTCCGAGGGCCATTTTTTTCTTGTATAAGTATAGATTTTGTAAAAATAATTGTGCAAATGTTTTATTATACAATATAATTAAAAAAATGTTTTTTATAGATATCTTTTATTAATGAAATATAATTATTATACAGGGTGTCTCAGAAATAACGAACAATAACGCAGAGGGTTAAAAAGCGTCCGAGGTAGAATCTAAAACTAAAGAAAAAAAAACTCTACCTTCAAAAAATTTTTTTTGTAAATTTGTTAAAAATTGTTTGCAATACTTTTTGCTAATACGGTCCTGTTATATTTTGCATCAATTTGATAATAAATAATAAGTCATCCAGCATTGGGATAGTCAAAACATTGTAAAGCAATATGTGTAGAGTTAAGCAAAAATTCGGAGAAGTCGATTTAAAAACACGTATATTGGTCAAGGTTACGTCTTTATACACACCATGACATATCACCGTAATAAGCGTTTTTGTTCTAAACTGCATAGTTGCAAAAAAGTCCCAAACGTTTGATGATAGTTCATCAAACTAATAATTTTTATTATCAAGAGTTTATTTGAAGGTGTTTTCCGTTTTAAATAAAATAGATTAATGGTAAAAATTGCTCTTATTTAATAAATTGCGTTTTTTGTAGTTTTTTGAGTAAACCACAATCGGGCCGCAAATTCAACCTGGCGGCTCCCTAATTATGAAAATGTTCTTTTTAAAAGGTTAATTTATCTTCTGTTTATTTTCGAATGTTATTACAGAACGTAAAAATATATTTATGTTTTGTATCCTTTGTTTAAATTGCGTTTTGTTTATTTTACATAGATCAAATTTCACTATGTGTATTTTTGCGGAATGTTTAGTCCAAAATTTTATTTACAAGCACAGAATACGAAAGAAAGAATTGCTATAAATAAGGAAAGTCTGCGAAAGGGGATGTTTATAACAAAGAGAGTTTTTGATTATTGACTTACGTTCATTGAGAAATTTCTAGCCCAAGATCATTTTTGTAAAATTTTATTTCAGTTTTAATGAAAAGGTTTACTATTAGTTTTAAATATTAATGCTTCAGATTCTAGTAAAATGTATTAGCATCGCATTTTTTAAATTACGTTCAACGCCGCCACACATAAAGAATTCCCTTTAACTTATTGAAATATGATATCAGATGCTCTCTTTAAAGTAAGATGTTTTAAGCTGTTATTAGACCTTGAATTTATTTTAAAATAAACAAACCATAACATGGCAAAACGGAACGTGTCTTATTTACGAGTGTTTTCAAGATCAACTCATTTGGGTATTTTGCGGCATTGACAAAATTGTGCTGTATTGACAAATGCTGTAAAGTTCAACAAACTACAGTCCTCAGCATTATGCGACATCAGGAGATTGTGGAGCAGAACGTGCAGGACCGGACTCAAAACTTGAACCTTAAATAACTCTGAAAGTAAATATTTTAGAAAAAAAAGTTATGGGAAAAACTTTCTCTACACATCATCAACTATCTCGTATTCACGTATTGTCCGTTATTTTTGAGACATGCTGTATGTCTTTAAATTAAGATTTTTGACGATGATTTGTATTTTTTTTATTGATGTTGGTATTTTTAAAATAATAGCAGATGTATGTATATGTTTTGTTGTATATTTAGAAAAATTGTATTTATTGCTACTTTTTACTAATGAAATATATATAATTACTGTGTTTTAAAAAGTTTGTATATGTAAATATATTTTATTTCATACTGTCCGGTAAAAGGGTATTTACCGGACTCATTTGAGTCCGGTAAATGAATTATTACGTTACAAGGCCGGTAAAAAATTTTACCGGACTGAAAATCAAATTTGAGTCCGGTAAAAAATTTTACCGGACTGAAAATCTAATTTGAGTCCGGTAAAAAATTTTACCGGACTGAAAATTTTAAATGCATTTTTTTTAAAATGAACAATGTGAGGCAGTATGAAATAAAACGCCTTACGTCATACTTCCGGTAAACCATTACAGTAGCTCGTTTCAACATTCGAGACTCGGCTCCTTCGTCGCCTCGTCCCGAAACGTTTTCAACTCGCTACTGTAAACTTGGGTTTACCGGACTTATAACGTAATATACTATTACCGTTTGGGTTTGCGTACGACTAGATAACTACAGGTGCTTTAGAACAACTCAACATCCAAACACCCACCGAAGTAATAAGTATCGTAAGTTGTGATGTAAATAAAACTGGATTCTATTTAATAAATTCTTCGTTGATCATAAATCTTATAAGATTTTATCCTACCCTTATATGTCTCAAACTTATTGCTGCCTTGATTAAGCATTGTTTAGTTAATATTTTATACTACACAATTGATTTAAAACCACAAAAGTGTTGCAAAAAGCTGTCATAGTTAAGAGTCACAATACGTTTTAACAATCAGGTACGCATTTATTAGAATAATCGATTAGCATAAACCTAGAAAACATGGTTGTAATATAGCAAAAGCCAAGGAAAGACAAGAAAGGATTTGCAAACAGGCTGTAATAAAGAAGTGTTAAAAACCAGTGTCCAGAGGACAAATAATGTAAAACAAAACAAGCACATGGAATAACGCGTAATAGAAATGTAAACAAATTGTAATAAAAATTGCAAAATATACTACTAAAATATATTTGAAAAGAATCCAAGAAAAACGGCTTTTAAGAAACTTTTTCGGTTAGAAATGACATACTTAGATATAAATAATTTTCCAAATCCGAATTAACAAAAGACGTCATTAGTAAACTTAACAAGCGCCGAATACTATTCAAAAAATGTATAATCAGCCAATGCAAAGATCTTTTTCAATTTCCTGCTATTGTGTGTAATTTGTGAAGAGAATTTATTAAAAATACCAACTTCTCCTAATTTTAATAAACAATATTGATTATTTTAATGATTATATACTACATCTTTTAGTTTACTGACTCAGTAAACTAATACTTGTTTTTTTTTCTTAAGGAACGAAAGGCAAAAAGGTAACTATTTTGAAATAACACTTCTTATTAAGGATCAACTATTTCTTTAATTAAAATATCTTGTTTTCAAACGAATCAAAGCAACCAGTATAAATTTAGATATGCATTCAAGGCTGTCTTATTTTAAAATGTAAACATATTAATTTGCCAAATATCTTTATGTTTGTCAAGTCAATGAGGTATTTGTTGTCCCAGTCCTTATAAAACTCTCCTAAATAGGATGTTACAACAATAAAAAAAGTAATTTAAATTGTAAAGTAGCAAATTACTTTACGATATGGTTAATCTGTGATAAATTGAATTTTGTTTGTGACCTGTAGAAATATTTCAGTATATTGTATGTTAGTTACACAACGAACAGATAAAGAATACCAAAAATCATCGAAGTAAAGCATATCCCACAAAGGTGTCTACCATTTTTAAATTTAAATTTTTCTATGGATTTGATAAATTGTTTAATTTTCAGTGAAAAATAAAACACAGTCAAAACTTTCTACTAGGACACGCCTTATAAGAGGTTAATGTTTCCTTTGATCTCTGTATACAGGGTGCGTAAAATGTATTACACCAAGTGGAATGATGTGCAAACGGCTTGACGTTTGGTAGGGATAAACTGTCCATAAAAAAACAATCTTTTGTCACGAATTTGATTTGTTTTGCGCAAGAGGTGTTTGTCGGATGCCGCCATCTTGGATTGTTTTAAATGGCAACAATAATTTAACTTTGCACCATTTGAAAGGAACTATTTGGTCCGGAAATACGGAAAAGTACATCATGAGGTTGTATATTCAAACAAATAGAGAAAAATAAACTAACAATTCTAAGTAATTAAATATACACGGTGATTCAGTACTCAATGATCGGGCTTTGAGGATAAGCTTCTCTGGTTATTAGAAACATAAAACCTAAGTAACTTTTTTTGATTAAATGAACTTGAAAATTACGAAAATTTTGACCGACGTTTTCAGAAAAGTACGTATAATTGATGCAGGTCAGAGTTGTTAAGTCGAATATAAATAAATGCAAGATCTTTAGAAATTGACACCATCAGTAAAAACGTGACATCTGTTTAAACAAGCACAACAAGGATGCAGTATTGTATTACACATAGGGGTTAATGTGCCTATTAAAAGAATTTGAAATTGTCTTAGTAATCAGAAACAAAACAAAACAAAAATACCATTTTTGTAACAATATCCATCGAGAGGTCGTTCTCAACATTCTTTGTTTATTTAATTCTGTTTATCTGTTGTTATTCTACGAAACACTTGGCCAAAATAAAGACGTGTTTATTACTTTATTACGCTATCCTTGCACATTCTAGTAGTATTGAATATCTGCTTGAACTTTTTAAAATATGTGTCATGTGCATTCATACTATTAAATTTGAAAACATTAGGCTGAACTTCAATGCAGTTTTTCTCCAAAAGTATAGAAATACGAGAAAAATGGTATATAGGAATTTTCTTTCTTTAATGGTTATCTAACCACTGGCAAAGTCTGACTATGTCTTAAAGAGTCACGGTGTATTTTTGAAATTAAAAATTACAATAAATGTTCAAACTGTTGTCCATAGGTAGAGATAAAGTCTGTTAATAAAAGCTGGCCGGTTAACATAGACTAGACTTTTTAAATGTCCCCAGGGGGAAAAGTTCATTGTGATCATGTCTGGAGACCGAGGAGGCCATTCAATATGACCTCTTCGTTCAATCCGTCGCTCAGAAAACATATGATTTAAATAATTACAAACTTGTTGACTAAAGTAGATGGGGCTCCATCTTGTTGATACCAAACGTCTGGATAAATAGACAGCTGATGTTAGTTCACGTATAAAGTAAGGATGTATCTAATATTTCTTTTGTGGATATTGTGTGTGCAAACACTTTTACACAAAACAAGATGGGTTTTTATAAACAGTTTCACTCTACCAAATATCAAACCGTCACTGCACTTGTGTGCAATACTTTTTATGCACACTATGCACTGAATGTTGATAGTTGTTTCCTATATAGCAGCCGTCTTTCAATTTCGGGGGTGTATCTTCAAGCTGTTTGTTGAATATTATTTACAAACGTGTCAACTTCCATTTTAATTGTTGTTCATTTCTCAATGAGAGAGTTCCTCATAAGTAATAGTTATTTGCATGTTTTTAGTGTAATCTTAAGAGTTCCATTTATCCTGCCTTTTAAATAATCGTAAAGATCGTCATATCTTGTACGCCTTGTACAACCACAGGTGGAAGTAATGCTGCTTTTTATTGTCTTCTATTAGTTGATATTAATTCCGGTTGTGGTCGCATCAGGATGCGTGAAGTGTCAATATATCAATGATCTACTTCTGCAGGTTTTTCAAGTTTTCCATCGCAGCTTTTGCAGTAACCCTAATCAGACTGACGTTCACAAGTTTTAATTTGTATGGGACTTCGAATTTTGAAGTGTCTCTTCTCCGACTAAAGACTCGCCCATTTCTTATGATTTCAATGTAAGACCTAGATAGTCTAAAATTGTCTAAATGTCTAAACCACATTAGTGAACGTTTAAAAGTAGAAAATGCTAAACTCCCCCAAATTCTGCGGAGATTATAGTTAGATAGTTTGGTAACGACACAGTATTGAAGCCTAAAGTATTCAAATAAATCGTATACAATTACTTGACTGATGACCGTTATGTAAAGCTGTTTATGTAACATTTTAGGCAATGGCTATGTAATGTTTATGTTGGTTATTCAATGTTTATGTAATCTTGATGTATGTGCAAGTTTGTATTGTGTTGTTTGTGCAACATCTAATATAGTCGGATGATCCAAAAAAGCCACATTTAAATTTCTATGAGTAAAGAAAATAAGAAGCATAAGGCTAAACATAAGAAGAATTATAAAAGGTTAATGTTTAGAAATCACTAGCAGTGCTCTATATCTTTCTTAATTGCACATGCACATGGAATTTAATGAAATTTGGCTGCAATTAAACTGATATAATATAAAACACGTGAACATACCAATTAAATAAATTAACCTTAAAAGTTAACCTTCCCTCTGTTTTATCCCTCTGCCTTTCCATTCTTTCCTACCCGTAAAAAGATTTTTCCGCTAGTTGATTGTAATTTCTACCTTTTATCAAAGCTGCTAATTTAAATCTTTCTTATAAAATTAGTCATTTTGAAGTTAAGAGATATATAAACATATACAATGCAGCTCACCAAAACTTCTTGTCATCATTACTGAATACATGCACTGGAGTAATATACATTAGGAACGTTTCATGTAAAATAAAGAAGGCCCCGCTATTTACTCGTCTTCCAGTTTTTTACATTCGCGTTGACCTCTACATGATTTCGTGTCAGTTGATGCATTACGATACCGGAGTACACATCGCACCTCAAGTTCGTCTTAATAAAAAAATGCCAAAACATTATTTTTATTTTATTATAGAATTTACTATTTTGTTTTATTTTTAATATAAACACGATTTCCTATTATTTTGTTAAATATTTCAAACAAAATTAAACATTAATGCTATAAATAAAAAATAAAATTTCAGGACAATTCAATACTCAAAGCACGAAATAGATTTAGCTAGAAATTTTTTTTTAATGTTTAATAATAGTAGATGTTTAATAATATGATAATAATCTTTAAAATTTAGGAGACATTTAAATATCGTAATTTATTTATGGTCTGATTATAATGAAACTTTATTATTTATTCTAGAATTTTTCATTTCGTTTAGTTTAATTTTATTTTTGAGTTAATTTATTATTATTTTTGAATATTGAATTATCCCGGGATTTTATCATATATTTTTGGATTTGATTTTTAATCTATTCGAAATATTTAATAACAGAATAGTAATAAATTGCGTTTATAACCCAGCAAAAGTTTGGGAGTAAAAATGATTTGTTTGCATTTCTTAATTATTGAATTATGCAATAATTGTGTAGAAAATGAACTATACCTAATTCACCAATACAAGAAAATTAATCTTTGTAAAATAAAATAATTACTCATAAAAATAAATAAAATTCTTTACTGCGTTTTGTTTTGGGATATTAATTAAATTAATATTAATTAAATAAATTTTAAAAATAATAGGATTCATTTAATTGGTTCCTGATCTGTCTTACATTAATTTAATTTTGGCCAAATTTTATTAAATTTCATGTGCAATTACCAAATATGTTGAGCAATTTATAAATAGGTACTTGATATTTTCTGTTTTCGTAGAATAATTTAAAACAAATCCTTGGTAACGACCTCTAACTCGATTTTAAATTATTTTAGCTACCTCTTGTGTTTTTGTTTAGTATATAATGCTATGAAGGGTGCACCCAAAGAAATTTAAATGTAACATTTTTTTGAATCACCCTATTGTATTGAGATGATATGGAATCATCAGATTAAAAATTTACTACACGATTTGAAATTTTGAAGTATTTTAAGGCTACGATTAGATCGTAAACACAAATATAATTATTACATGCATTAAATAAAATAAATAGATAAGACATGCTAGGATATTAAGTTTATTTAATCTAAAAGCTACATGTTAGATTACAGAAAGATTTATCAATTTTAAATAGAAATTATAGAAGGATGAGCTTTATGCAGACCACAATTTTTACATAGTAAAAGGTTTGGCTTTATAAATATAAAAAGGCATATCAATCAGTTAGATTGTTTTTGTGGTAATACACGTTTTATGCAACCCATGTTGCAGTTCAGGATAGTTTATCCAAATTTTTTGAGGATTTTATCTTTCTTTCTTTATATGTGGTTGTCGATAATTAACGTAATAAAGAACTTTCTTGATCCTTCTAACCTGAACCAGTTTCGGGAAAATATTTTACTGGAAATATGTAAGACGGGTCATTATTGTAATTCTGTAACAGTACATTTAACTTACAATCTCATGTATTTGAAAAATCTGTGTTAATCTTTGTGAAGGTATTGGCTTTGCTGATATGCTTCAATTTTTCCAAATATTGATTTTATTATAATATTTTACACTGTTGTTTGAATGCAGGCACTTGGAGGACTCTATGCTGGACAAGTTTGAGCATAGGTTGATTTCATTTATGTTGTTATTTGTCTGGAGTCTTGCAAAGCATCGTTGGGTCTTAAAAATGTATAAACGGATCTTTATTTTTGTTTTTATTTTTTTGAAAATATTTTTTCTATGTAAACTGCATATGTATGAGTTACCTTGGGTAGCCATGTAATTATTTCTTGTACAGGTGTAGCTGGAGTTAATGAGTTTTCTTTGTAATTAAGTTTTAATGAGATTTTTTGACCGTTTGTCGTTTTTGTTAATTCTCTCAGTTAATGTTGATTTTAGGCTATAAGTGTCTTATGTTGTTTTAATCGTTATTTTGCCAGCTACATTTCTGTCTTTTTAGATTTAAGATTAGTGCTAATTATGAAGACATGTTTTTCGGTAGTGATGTCATGATGAAACTTTGATGTGCGATTGTTTTGAAAATATGTGATGTTTTTCGATTGTTTTGGTAAAACATATAAAAAGGCCAGGGAAAATTAACAAATTCAGTCGATAAAACGGATCGGGTGCGTCCATGCTCGACTCCAGACCAAAAATCTGTAAAATAAAGTAAGGTTAAGTGACAACCACATGTTTTTTGTATGTAAACAATCGAAAGTTTTAACAAAGTGTTTTATGGAATTGAATAGTTACCTGCATATTTATATCAAAGAAGATATATTTTCGTTTTTCAATAATTATTTTGAATTATGAACGATTTTATAAAAATAAATTAAAGATTTTTATTGACTTTAATTTTAACAATTCGGTTTTCGACCTTGATTGGAATGGAAATCTGCTGTTTGGAAGATTCCTATATTACGGATGGTACAAATGTGGATATTGACGTATAATATACAAGGTTGCTCAAAATAAAATGGTCTGGTTAAATTTCTGAAATAACAAGATCATAAAGATAATTATTTAATAAATTCAGTATTTATTTTCTTAATTGAGTGTTTTCAATAACAAAGTTGTACCATCTAAACGAGTTCATTTTGTTTATTCACAAAAATAATTGAATTCCGTTAGATAAATTGATTTATACTTGTAAATAGTTTTCTTATTTGATAAACTTAATTGATGTCAGTTTGTTCAAATGGAGACCAGTTACAACCCCTGACATAGGTTGATAACAAATATTTAACACATTTGAGCAAGCTCAAGAAAGATTTTCCATTTTTTTACTTTTCTTTTTAAGTCAATTTGTTTATTGTTGTCAGTTGTTTATTTGATCTTTATGCAAGCATCCATTTTTTTAATCACATATAGATTTAGTTTACTGTTGCAGAAGTCCAAGAGCATTGGTAGTAAGTTCTTTTCTTCCAGGTATAAGAATCAATAAGATTTTTTATATTTCATATATCCCATGCTCTATCGAATTAAACCTGAGTCAGTCTATTGGGAGAAAGAAGAATATTGTGGGGCTTTCTGAATTATCATTTAAATATAAATTTCCGCTCAGTGTATACGATGTTGTATATAATGTTGCTGTTTGTGCAACGTTTGTACCATGTCGCGTTAGGCGACGTTTATGTAATGTTGGTGTTTATGCATCAGTGTGTTTTGTTTTTGTTTGCGCAGCGATGGTGCTCTTAGGCAACGTTTATGTAATGTTGATCTTAATGCAAGTTTATGTAATATTGCTTTTTGTGGTGTATATGCAACGATTACGTCACGTTTCTATTTATATGATGTTATTTGCGTAGTCTGTGCTATGTTGTTGTTTACGTAAGTTTGTCTAATGTTGTAGTTTATGTTGTTTTTATTACCTTTATGTATATTGCTGTTTGCGCAACGTTTATACCACGTCGCTGTTAAACGACGATTAAGTAATGTTTGTGCTTATGCAACGTTTATGTAATAATGCTTTTTATGGTGTTGATTTTGCTGTTTATACAATATTTGTGTAATGCTGATATTTATTTAGTCAATATCATGCAACATTTATGCAGTGTTGATGTTGGCGCAAAGTTCTTTACGTGTGGTTGTTTATGCAACGTTTATGTGATGTTGGTATTTATGAAGCATCCGTGAGTGACAGTTATTTCGTATATCGTCGTTGAATCTGAAAAACCTTGTGTGTTTTTTTTTGTAATTGCCATCCAAATTTAAAAATCCAATTTAATTAATTTAAAATCCAAATTTGGTAAAATCTTCAACACTATGTCTGATAAAAATATTTGTAATAAAAGTTTTTATAATGTCTTACAAATTATAATTTGCTCTCATGTGATACTGATGCCTATTACATAGTTGTTGTTATGATTGTTATTATCGTTTATCAACATGCGATGTTGCTATATAATGTTACTGTTGGGTAACGTGTGTAGTTTATTGTTTTAATGGATAATTGTATAGTGACTTGTGCTGTGTTGCTAATGCTGAATTTGATGACCCCTGTAAAGTAAATTAACTATGCAGCCCACTGTCTGCTTGGAGGGTGGAAGTCCGACTTGACTTGATAACTAGCCTCGACCTGGACGACTTAGTCCTCCCGACCGATATCACCGGTTAGCACGTTGGTGCTCGTTTCCTTTCAGGTTCCTCTATCAATCCCAACCAGGAGTTTTCTCTGGGGAAATGAATACATGACGGTATTTACACCTGGTATTTTAGCGTTATTTTGCTTCAGGTCTGGATGATTATGGTAGTGCACTGGAAATCGTCACTCGGAAAGGCTCAAGCACTCAAACGCATTGGAGGACGCTAAAAATTTCAATTTCTCGTCATTGAAATTGGTAAGTTATTAAAATGTGTTATTGTATTTTCATTCCACGCCTAACAAAGGTTGTTAAGTCACACTCTTTTGTCGGCGTTCCCTTTCAGTGTCGCCGCCAAAACAGTGCAATTTATTTTTTCTGTTGTTAAAATAAATACGACTAGAATTCCGTTTAACACTCCGAATAACCACACTATGTAAAAAATACAAAATCCTGATCCTGACTGCCCCCTTCTAAAGGGTACTTATTATTGTAGTAATGCGTTTTACAATTTTTAACATAATACATTGATCTCGTACACTTTGTAAAAAGTTTATTTTGAAAGACCAATACATAAATCAAAGTTAACTTACAACAAATGAGTGTTATGTATAAAAAACTGTGTTTATTATTACAAAAAGAAATATTTCAAGCCAAAAAATGTTCTATTTCAAAGAAAGGTCAATGCTCGCAAAACAGAAATCCTTCACTTGTTTGACGAATTCGTAAATTTCGATCCCGCCAACGTCGAAACAAAAACTAGGGCATTTGCTTTTTAAAATATACGTCCATGAAAGAAACGCAAACACGTACACGTACACACACACAACATTATCCACTCTTTTCCAATTACACAACTCCAGAAATAGAACAAGCTTTTGGAGAGCTCTTTACGCCGGTTGCATTGAATAGGGTAAGCGGAACGCAGTTCTCCACTTTGCAAAAACACATTTCGCTTTTTACGTTTTTTAAATTCCCGCGCAAATAGAAGAGCCCCATTGCAAACGAACACACTTTTTACCCGATTTGTACATACTACTAGAATGCCCTCTACAAAATGAATCACCCCAACTTGAGGGGGTGGAATTGAATGATCGCTCCTCCACCAGCAAATGTGCTCTGTAAATAATTTAGAAATATATAAAAGCAAGTTCGACTTTATTTGTTTTGGAATTCTAAATATCAAAAGCTATTTGTATTCGGTTTATGTACGGGGGAGGTTCACAAAAGAAAAAGTAAACATATAGAAAAATCCAATAATAAATAACAATAAAGAGCCTTGATTTAATCAATGTGCAATTATTTTCATTAAAATCATTTGGCCTATCATTATTTAATTAAAATTGCACCAACACCTTTTTCTATAATTATACACTGCGTGCCATCATTTACATTCATAAATCCATTTTGGGGTATTATAAACGGGGTGCGATAGGGCTGTCATTACGACACGGGTGTATCCTGACCCGTCATTTGCATACGCTAAAAATAATTATGTTAATGCTCCATTTACCCGATTTGCCTTTCCATGTCGAATACAATTACAACGATGAATGCTGCCTAATTAATATGATTTTAGTTCATGTTATTACATTTAATGAAATTAATCTAAACATTTTTATGTTCCATTTTTCTATAAATAATAAACAACATATTACTTGCATTAATGAATATTTAATGACATTCTCTGCTTATTTTTATTTCAAATTTTAATATATTTGCCTCTATTTTATTACTAACGAGGATATAATGTAAATATTATGTTGAAAACGAATAAAATATCTTTATTAAAATAAACATTTGAAGTTATTATTATTTTTATCATTAGATGTATTGACAATTTTAATTTATTACAAGATTGTCACAAACTCCTATTAAGAAGAAATAATAAAATTATTTAAAAAAATATGTTAAAATTAAAGACGGTTGTTGATACTATAATAGATTTATCTAATCTCAAAACTTTAAGTATTAAAATCTATTTCCATGCTGAAAAAAACCGATTGAAAGATTTAAAAATGTTTATAAAATATTAAATTATTCAACAAACAAGAACATAAAATTCTAATACTGAGTCTGAAATTGTTGGTTCCATCTTTTCTAAACCATTAACAATCTTGACCACCAAAAATAAAAAATATAACTGCCAATGATAGATATTTTTATGTAACGTTTTTGGAAAACTTGATTACTGCAGTCTGACACGCACATTTTCAAAGCTACAAAACAAGAAAGATTTGAAACCTTCAAATTTTAGTTCTGGTACCGTAAAATTCTGAAGCTGTGAAGATTCAGAAAATAAAAGTTCTAATAAAATTCATTGATATTGAAATTGAATAAGTACTAGCAAAACTGGCCACATTTGAGCTGAATTCTCGAAAACGCTTTCGACGCTTAGGAACAATTAGAATTTGAGTGTTAAAATTCCAAAAATGAAAGTTTGAAATTGGAAAACTCGAGGGGTATCTAACATGGTAACCGCTTGAGAAGGGGAATCGACGATTAGAAGCGACGCGGCGTAGTAAAAATAAATAGACTTCAGTGGAAATAAATAATAAGTAATTGTGCGTTTTAAATAAATAATCTCATTGCATTTAAATAAATAAATTAAGTTCGTTTAGTGATTAGTATTGTCTAGTGAAGACGTTAATTATTGTAAATATGCCCCTGCAATTAAACAATTCACGTTAAATCTTGGTTTTAATTAAAAAGTTGTTACAATATTCTCTTAATCTTTCTAAATATTCAGGTCGAGAAATTCATAAGTTTCTACGGGTAGTGGCATGTAAACTCGTAACCCTAATGTAAAAATCTCACGACACTGCTCAGACCTGAGTACCTATATCTTATTCAATACAAAATTATATAGCAGCATTGGTGGATATGAGCCAATACTTACGACGGACATATGCCGACAAATGCATGTACGAGAATGCTAGAATTTTTCCATGTTAAATTCACAATTTTTTTAAATATATCTGCTGACTTCCTATTACGCCCGTTGTTTAAATGAAAAAATTCATGAAATACAATCGAAAACAGATTTAATTAATCAAAAAACAGTATTTTGTATGTTCCTGTGATTCAATTATACGACCAGAGGATTGTTTAGTACTAATGTAAAACTTCAATCTATTAGATGATTCTTTCAGAGCAAAAATAACATAGTTAGGGTTAATTGGCCATGCGGTTGCTAGAAACTGTTAATTCCAAAGAAATAATTAAGAATTCGACCCAGCCAGGCAAACACTATATTAGACAATATTAGATTCTATACACAAACTCATCTGATGTAGCATTAATCGCAAAATCCACATTTTTATTTCGATCAATAACTCAAATAAAACAAATTAAATTGTGTAACCAATCGGAATGGACAGGAATCGGCAGGTGTTTGCATAGAACAATTCTATATCCAGATTTCCAGGGTCATGATCGGATCATTCCGAAGTAAACACTATATGGTCAAAGTCCATGTTTTCGTCGCGATGCATGAATAGTTTACGAAAAACACCATTTTGCTGACTGAAGACTGAAACTAGTGGATTTTAACTTTGAAGCCTGAAGGAAGGAAGTTTCGGGGTTTTAGCATTTTTAAATGTACGGTTTCAGACATCCACAGATATGTAGAATCTTAGAATTCTCTAGTTCCAAATCCTCGGGATTTGAGACTTTTAAGATATATGCCTAGTAAAGCAGACCATGGAATTAAGCTGTACAAAGATGTTCTTATAATTATTATTGTTTTTTAAATTTTAAGTTTATGCTGTGCTGTGCTGTGCTTCAAGACTTTTCTTCTTTGGTTCAGAGTAGAGAAACCGCGATATTTCAAGTTTTTTGCTCAGAATTACTGAATCCTGATAATACAGTAGTCGAAAGAACAAGAAGCTTAACCAATCACTCAAGAATATGGCTCATGAAAAGATCACCATTAAGCTGACTTGTCGTGGTAATGAGTGGAATCCCATTCCACATGAAGGGCCGTCCATGGGTAGAACATAGGGTGAACGTAGAACGACTCTTCGCTATGTAAAGTTGCAGATGAATGCTGTGATGAAAAACAATAAAGGGTGTAAACACCAAAATCAGGTCACCGCATTTAAATTTTAACTCGGCTATATTGGCAGAATGGTGTATGGAATTTTGTGTTGATGTTACCAATACATACACAAACAAAATCCCCGTGGAATGTTTTGACATGTCCTTTTAGATGTCAAGATGACATCCAATGAATTAACAAGAAGAAAAGCAATTGTGCACGAATATGTTCAAAATCCAAGTGCTAGTACACATTTTATCGCGAAAAAGCTTAAATTTCCACAATCCACTGTTACAGCAGTTCTCAAACGTTACAAAGAGTGTCTGACGGTTGAAAGGAAGCCTGGTAGCGGTGGTGAACATCATCAAACTAACCTTAAAAAGGAAAAAGGGTCCTTAAGGCTTTTCAAGCAAACCCCAAGATATCGACGCGCTCAGTTGCAAAAAATGTGAAAATAACACACAGATTTGTTCAAAAAGTGAAATCCAGAGCAGCATTAAATGATCTTAATCCCAAGGCCCAAAATTACCCAGATCGTGACGCAAAACAACAGCAAGCTGTACAAACACGTTGTAGGAAGCTTTACGAGCAATTTCTTACGAAATATTCATGCGTTATTATGGATGATGAATCATATTGCTTCAAAAAGTTCAAATATCTGCCGGGCCAGGATTTCTACACTACAAATGATCGGAAAAATGCTCCTGAACACCTGAAACGAAAATACAAAACTAAATTTCCGGGAAAATGTTACATTTTAAGTTTCCGCGGATATTATATGATACTTCACTACTTTTCCGGGTTTCACTCCGCGTATTCGCTATTCGGCTCCTAGAGGAACCAGACAATGGTTGACGACGTTTCGGCATGATCACACTTAAGATCAAATTCACAATAGAGGTGGAAAAGGACAATCAACTACCTTTGCTAAATGTATCTCTAATCAAGAAGGAAGACGGCAGCCTGGGATACACAGTATACCGAAAATCAACCCACACAAATCGCTACCTGAACGCGCAGTCACATCACCCAGCGCAACTACAGTCAGTAGTCAAGACATTACTAACCAGATCACAACGATTGACTGATGACGATAATAAACATCAAGAACTAGTACAGGTGAAGTTGGCATTAAAACAAAATGGTTTCTCGTCCAGAAATATCAAGAGAGCGTTAACACCAAGGGACCCAAAGCCAAAGGAAGAAGAAAAATCGGTATCCAAAGCGCACTTACCGTACATCAACGGGACCACGGACAAAATAAGTAGAGTGCTGATAAAACACAACATCGACACCATCTTCAACACCGACAAAAAGATTGGAAACATGCTACCATCCGCCAAAAAAATACTAGTAGAAAGCCAAGGAGTATACGAGATCCCATGTAAAGACTGCGGGGAATCCTACATAGGGCAGACCAACAGAAGAATTCAAGTAAGAAGAGAAGAACACCGAAATGCAGACAACAAAAATGAGAGAACGTCTTCACTAGCACAACATGTCAGTGGTACATCTCATAACATAGATTTCGAAAATACAAAAGTTTTAGCGAATATACAACATAAGACCCGACGAACCATAAGAGAAGCCATTGAGATCGAGAAACGTCCGAACAATCTTAATACCAGGGACGATACACAGCGACTACCATCAGCTTGGAAACCAGCTATAACCAGCATCACCGTGAAGAAGCGAAAACCAGCACAGCAGAACGATAAAAGGGAAAGCGAGAGAAAGCCACCGGATCAAGCGAGACCAATGACACACAGCCGCGCCAAAAACCAGCCGACCGCAACCATGCGCAACACCGTAACCGTATATAAAGACCAACCGGTACAGCAAGACGTCAGTCTACATCGTGTAACCACGCGAAGCAGAAGGAAGTTAGAAGTGACCTGAAGATGGCAAGTGTGATCTTGCCGAAACGTCGTCAACCATTCTGGTTCCTCTAGGAGCCGAATAGTGAATACGCGGAGTGAAACCCGGAAAAGTAGTGAAGTATCATATAATATCCGCGGAAACTTAAAATGTAAATTGGAAATTTTTGTAAAATTTTAAAATCTTCGTTGAAAACTAACACTTTAGGAATATTTTATCAACTTTTGCAATTAAAAATAAATTTAAGTTATTGACTTGTGTGTCATTGATTACACAACCAATGTGTACTTTTTAATAAGGTTAATGTTCATGTAAATAGATCGTTATTATTTCGTAAAAGTATTGTATAATAAACTGTAATAGATTGAGTCAACTATTATAATTATGTCTTAATCTGCTATTATGTTTGTAAATAGTGTAGTCATTGTATTAGATGGTAAGGTGACGTCAAATTGTGTAATGTGGTTATGTAAATAGTAAATAGTATATAAGCTTAGAAAATCATAATTTTAGGGCAATCAGTAAAATAAAGCGATGTAGTAAAGTCGTGTTTAAAACAATAGTAAATATGTAAAGACACTTCCTGACATAAAGCGACGCAGTAAAGTCGTGTAAGAAATATAGTACTAATGTAAATAAACACTTCTGAATATAAGGCGACAGTGTAAAGTCGTAAATGATAATATAGTACAAATGTAAATAGATAGTTAAGTTGATTGGTGAATTGAATACGGCGAAAGTGTATAGTTGTTATAAAGTTGTTAAGAGTGTTTATAAGGTTTAAAGGAACCACCTGCAATTTTCAATTTAAAAGTTCTAGCTAAAGTTATTGCTAGTCAATAAATCTACGACAAAACCATAAACTGGTGTTTTATTTATTTAAACACATAAACAAAGATTCTTCGAACAAGGAAAATAGTACCCGCAATAAATTAAGACAAAAGTGTATTACCAACAGTGTGTAATCAATAATCAAGATTGTGGATGGTGTTATGTGGGAAATCCATGCAAAAGAAAGGAAGTCAACCGGAATTGGAAACAGCACTGGGACAACATAAAGTGACCTGCTCTGCCAATAGGAATTGGGAAAGGATATAGTAGAAAGGAAGAAGCATCGCTATATAAAAGGTAGGAAGTTATTTCCTTCGGTATTGGTATCTTGTGAAAGAAAAGACAATTTGTGAAGTGCAATTAAGTGAATTGAACAATTTAATAATAGTTAAACTTAATTAAGATTTCAATTTTAAAAGTGATTTCAATTTCAATTTGTATATTTTTAAAACCACAGGAATCCACATTCGCCCTGAGATGAGTTTTTCTTATTAATTTTAATTCAGTTATTTTAAGTTGTTTAATTGGCGCCCAACTTATTATTACGTAAACTTGATTTAGTCAAGAACTCACGTAACATTGTTATGTAACTAGTGCATTATTTAAAACTATTAAAAAGTATTTTTGGATCATTTAAGAATTTATAAAAGAGGGAAGTTGAAAAGCATTTCCAAAGTACACAGTCTTTTTAAAAATCAATTTATTTATAAATCAATTATCTACAATCTAACAGCAATTATTCGTTATTTGAAAGTATTTTGAATATAAAAACAATATTTTATTTTTAATTAGCCAAATTCATCGCATATATTTTTATTTTGCTAGCCAATGTGGGAAAAGATCAAATTTTTCCTTTTATACGAATTCACCGCATATAAATTTGGTTTGTCCCAACGTGGGGCAAAAGAAATCAAAATTATTCTGTTTATGCGAATTCACCGCAATATATATAAACATCTTTTAGATGTCTTATGTCATTACAATCTGGTCAGAATGACCAATGAGCAATTTACATCTAACTGAATTTACTAGAGTTTGTTTCTTAAGCTAAGGTATACTCATTAGCGTTTCTTAAGCTAAGGTATACTCATTAGCGTTCCTTAGGTTCTGTTCACTTAGTTACACTACGGTTACCGTGTACACTAGCACTATACTCTGCTTTTTCACTGCTCACTCCACTAACTCAAATGGTTTGATTCTTTTGAGTCTTCTCACTAATCCCGTATTGTCCAGGAGCTGAATGGCCTCGACATTTACGTGATGATGAAGTCGGTCTTCATGACTCTTCGCAAATTTTTTTATTGTCTGGTTGACAGTTTCCACATTCAAGTCCCGATGGAGGCCACTGTTTCGGACATACCAAGGCGCATCTACTATGCACCTCAGCACTTTATTTTGAAATCGTTGGATGATGTCGGCATTACTTTGCTTGGTACAGCCCCAAAGCTGAATACCATACGTCCATACAGGTTTCAGTATTTGCTTGTATAATAAAAGCTTATTGTATAGAGACAGATTGGAGTTTCTTCCAATCAGCCAATACATTTTTCTGTATTTAATACCAAGTTCTTCTTTTTTCTTTTTAACGTGTGCTTTCCATCGAAGCTTCGCATCAAGTGTAATGCCCAAATACTTGGCTGAGTTCGAACATGGAATTTGATTGTTATTTATACTGACTGGTATATATTGGATAACTTTATTCGTAAAGTTTACATGCATTGATTTAGATTCATTCAATTTTATTCTCCATCTTCTTGTCCACCGGTACACTAGATCAATGGCTGTTTATAATATTTCTGTGGCTTCTGCATTGGTTGTTCCTAATGCTAATATAGCTGTGTCATCAGCAAAAGTAGCAATGGTGTTGTTTTCTAATGCTGGTATGTCACAAGTGCACAAGAGATATTAGATCGGTCCTAGTACACTTCCTTGCGGCACTCCTGCTTTAATTTCCTTCAATTCAGAATAAGCACCTTCCTGCTTAATCCTGAAGTATCTGTCAGAAATGTAAGACTTCAAGATTTGAGAATATTGTTTTGGCAAGAATAGTTTCAGTTTATAATTTAAACCTTCATGCCATACCTTATCGAATGCCTGTGCTACATCCAGAAAGATTGCAGAACAGACATTCTTTTCTTCTAACGATTTCTCTATAATATTAGTGATTCTATGTACTTGATCGATAGTTGAATGCTTTTCTCTGAATCCAAATTGATGAGGCGGAATTAAATTTTTCTCTTCAATGATAGGTTTTAGTCTTTTTAACAATAATTTTTCAAATAACTTCGATATTACAGGTAGTAAAGATATAGGTCTGTACGATGAAACTTCATGAGATGGCTTACCAGGCTTGGGAATCATAATGACCTCTGCGACTTTTCACAACCTAGGCACGTACTTTAGTCTAAAGGCAGCGTTTAGTAGGTAAGTCAGCTTAACTATAGCTTTCCGCGGTAACTGTTTTAACACTTCACCAGTTATTAGATCG